>JAFEMH010000331.1:0-697500 GCA_022495995.1 Adenophora triphylla var. japonica
ATCCAAAGGCGGATAAGAAGCCTGTTGGTATCAAGCACTTGAAAAGAAGATCGCCGCCCACTATGCTAAGGCAAATTTGAAACTCGGATCGAAAAAGAGGATCCCGTGCTCACCCGAGTTAAGAAGCAAACACGAATGACATTCTCTCACGGGTCCTCTACTCAGCCCTCTGTCCTATCCCACATAAAATTTGGAAAATTTGGAAAGCTGGCCCGCACTCTCGTGCCCAATGATCGCTACTCCAGGTGATGTGGAGTACGGGTGATTGGAAACATCCGCTACTGGGGAACATAATCACTTTCCATGAGATCTACGACCTCCCACCTCGATTTGGAGGAGTATGATCATAATGAGCCTCTCTTCATCACAGGTCCAATTGGATGAGCGAAGCCTTCCCTCGGGTCTGGTTGATAATGGGTCGGAATGAACATTCTTCCGGCAAAAGATCATGAGCTTGCTTGATATCGAGACTACGAGACTTGAAGCCTTCTTCTCCCTCACGGTCAAAGCTTACGACTCAACATCCCGGCAGTCCTCGGAGTTGCTACTTTAGACCTCTGGTTTGGACGAAATTGATACTGTGGAATTCCGGGTTATCGACATCCCGATTACTTTGATGCCTGTACAGAAGACCTTGGCTCCACCAAGTCAAAGGGGTCGCCTCAAGCCTCCGCGGTGTGTGAAATTCGTCTCGAATGGGGATCGACGACCATTTACGGAGATTTAGTCACTTTAGAGGGCACGGATACGGGCGGAATACCTATTACGGAAATCAAACATGACGAGGAAGGTCTCATGCTAACGGGCTTCACGGTCGAGCCTCCCAGGCCCAAGTGTGCAACATAGACCTGACGGTCGCTCGGGATAAAATCCACCTAGGTCTTGAAAATGATGAGAAAAATGAGCTATCTACCTGGCCTCGGTGCAGGGAAGCACCAACAAGGAACTCACAAACTCATCGAGGTGAAAGGACGAGAATACTCGCCGCGGCACAGGATATGAGGCCTCTCAGGTGGACCTTGCAAAGGGAAAAAGATTTGAAGGCTGCCGGGAAAGGTCCCCGTAGGTCGACAATGACCCTAAATCCTCTCCCCTTCGGTCCTAATTTGGTGACTACTTTGTAAAGGGTCCCACACAACCCGGGGAAACATCCACAGAGCCCACTCCTACGGCGGGATGGCTAAAGGCTACGGGATAGCCTCGAACAAGTTCGGAGGAACGAGGCTAACCCGGTCCGTAGAATGTTCCTGGACCTACCCAAGATACACAGGGCTACCATGCCATGAAGAGTGAGTATACCTTCGGAGCGTGCACGACACAGTGGAATAGGTTCGAGAAGCTCACAGCCACTATTCCTACTTGCCGGGAAGATCCAGGAAACACGAATTCGGAATTAGGCTGCAGTGCCAAAAAAGCTAAGGCCACGAATTTCCCTCGAGATGATTGGGATGAGTCGAGTTATGCGGCAATTGTTCGAAAGAAGAAGATCACGGTGCGGATACGATTGATCTCGGCTCGGTCCAAGAGATGATAAGCGACAATTGAGAAAGGAAAACAAAAACGGCCACGAGTTCGAGTCATGAGGCGCACTACCAGCGATGCCGCTAAAGAATTGGGAAAACCTCTCGAGCCGTCCGCGACAGGAGGAAATGATCACCAAGCTTGGATTGGTCCCCCGTCCCTTTGTGTCAATCTAGGACAAGTCCTCCCGAGTCTCTCTTTGTTAAGATCGAGTCTCTAGGGTCGTCAGAGCGGCCTTACGCTGAAGACTACGAGTGCATGGCAAGCGCTGTATTCCGCTTTCGTTTTCAATGAAATGACGAATCTTTACGAGTATCCCTTGATTGCCACTTTAACTAATGACGAATTAAAAAAAAAAACACTTAATAATAACTCATTAGATAAAGAAAGCGGACACATTAAACGAAAAAAATCAAACAACAAAAAAAAATCTTTAAGCGGGTTGTCAGGAAAGAGGAAAATCGAGCCCAAGGCCGAAGAGATTTTGAGCGAGTGTGAATTTGGGAGCTGGAAGAGCCTAAAGAGAGCCTTGATTGGTGATTTCTTTGAAGGAATCGGAAAGGATGCTCTGCAAAGTCCTACAAAATCCTCAATTCAAGGAAAGTTGCCCTCTTCATCAAAGAAAACATCATGTGCGGATACGGGTTGCAGTAGAAATCATCTCGAGATAATGGATCCCACTTCGAAGGGGAATGTGAAAAAGCTGGCGGAATTCCGAGATAACCCGTCACAAGTCATCTCCCTACGGGCCCCAAACCAATGGAGCCGTCGAAGCGGCAAACAAGACTACGGAAAATATCATCAGGAAAATGGTGTGTCAAGGCGAGAGATTGGCCCGAGAAGTTACACTGGCACTCTGGGGCTACGGAGAACATCGATCGAACGGCAAGCTGGGAAACACCTTTTGCCCTCACATACGGAATGGAAGCCGTACTCCCAATCGAGCTAGAGATCCCCTCGCTCAGGTATCTTTGGAAAGCCCGAGATCAACGAGGTCGAATGGCTCAGTCGCCATGACGAATTGGCCCTACTAGATGAACGCCGGCGAAGGCCATGGAACACATCCGGAGCCTACCGAGGAAGAATGGCTAGAGCCTTCGACAAGAAAGTAAAGCATCGGGAAATCCGAGAAGGGGATCTCGTTTTAAAAGAAAGCCCCAGTCGTATCGACCCCCTCGGCAAATGGGAGCTGTAAAGGTCGGGCCATATGTCGTCGAGAAGATCTTCTCACGGAGGGAGCCATGCGCTTGAGACCTCGACGGGAATCCCTTTGTACACCCGGTGAATGGTGACAAGGCTGAATACTACGCGTAAAAAAAAAAAAAGAAAAAAAAAGAGAAGAAAAACAAAAAAAAAGAGTGCTAAAAGAGTAATACCCAACTAGGTTAGAAACCCGAAAGGGCGGCCTAGGTAAAAAACGGGGTTGCACACCAAAAAAAACAAAAAAAAAAAAAAAAACAAAAAAAAAAAACAAAAAAAACAACAAAAAAAAAATCGGGTTGAACTACGAAGACTGAGCTCCTCAAAATGAGGAACGTAGAGCGGCGGAAACGGTTCGGTCCTAAAGCACAAATAAAAGCCATACTTTGGCATCAATACAATTGATCGAGACCATGAAAGCGTCTCGAAAAACTCTAAAGCAATTCAAATATTCATTACAAGTTAAAAGCTCTTTGATGAGTCTAAGCCCGATTCATTCCTACAGCGGTAACTGCTAAAAGAAAACTAAGATACATAATCAAACTAATGTGTACGCCATGACAAGAAAGGGATACTCGGAAACCTCGAGTCACTCCAAGCCGCTCGTCTTGGCCTCTCCCCTCTTCTTCCCCCTTCGAGGTCTTTCTTTTACGAGCAGGAAAAATGTCGGTACTCCTCCTACCAAGCTGCGGTATAGGAACGGGATCTATCAAACCGGCCTCTGTCGGGGCCTTAGTAGCCCTAGCGTCATCCCTCATCTCCTGTAACCTAGGCGGTAGCATAGGAGCCCTCCTCTCTGTCTCTTGACGTAAGCCTCATGTCGGTCCACGGCGTCTCAGCTCTGTCATGAGGGTTGGCCCTCGCCTCGGCCCTCCTCCTCTCGAAACGATCTGGTCCTCCGCACCCACGTGGCCTCACGCCGGGTCTCAAAATAGCCACTGAGTCTCTCCCGGATGCCTCTCATACCAATCCAGTACCAGTGGTCGAAACACCGGTCTTGGGCCTTTGAGAATAACCCAGGAGGAAAGGCATCATACCTCCATGCTCGGGAAAGAAATGGAAACAACGAGGGATCATCCATAGAAACAGGAGCCGCCACCACTGGTGGCTATATCATCAATCCCCCAAGGAACTGCTCCAGGCCAAAGCGTCTCGGAACTAAAGCCGGAATATAGAAGCTAGGCTGAGAAAGCCCAGGAAGCATGACCACGGGAGACCCATCTGAAGCACTCTGCGAGTCTCCACCCGCCTTGATGAGGCACCGACCATCGATATCTTGATGGCGACCCGCCGTCCAGCGCTCCATGAGCCACGATCATCAAAATCTACATCAACACCTCTCTGGCAAAAGTCGAGGCTTGATCATATCGAGAGGTTTCCCGAAGAACCCCAAGCGCTCCATCGGCCCGGGGTCAAGAGGAGCAGGCTGCCCCGTGCATATACCGCCTTCCGGTAGCTAATCTATCGAGAGCATGAAAAGTCTCCCCCAGGAATCAAAGGAGCGACATCTGCGCCAGGCGGCGGTGAGCGGCGACATCCGGCCAGGCCGATGGCGGATCCCGAAGGAATAGACCATGAGCAAGGGTGCCAAACATACAAAGTGCAAAGGCATCCCAATAGGCATCATCCACCAAACCTAGGCCCCTAAATCGTCGGGAAGGCCGGAAATATCGAAATGATCGGGACCACGGATCATACCTTGCGCTTCCTCAGGGAAAGATGAAGGAGGACGCACAATCTGTCGACAAAAAGAAGCCCCTCGGGCAAGGAACCGCTATCTCTTCCACCTCAGGACCTCGAAGCAAGGCCCGAAATTCTTCCACAGTCGGAACAATCTCGTTGAAGGAAAGGCAAAAGACATGCCTTAGTGTCCCAAAATGAGGAAGAAGCTCTCAGAGCTCATAATCCGGAATCAATTCCTTGAGAGACCATAAGCACTTCACCTTGTACCTTTCTTCAAAGAAGGACCTCCTCTCATGCATAATCTCCGGGACCGATCCTTGAACTTGTTGAAGAATGACATTTGGGATTCTTGGGACAATTTTGATGGAGCTTTTCTAAAGTTTTCCATGGTTTTCCTCTCTTTCTCCCCGAAAATGGTACAGTGTTTGTTTGGAGGTTGAAGAGGATATTTGAATTTGAAATAAAGCAAGACCAGTCTGAACCAAAATTAAAGGACAATGTCGGAAAGGCCCCTATCCGCGCGGACATGATTGTCCATGACCCAGAAAAAAATTGCACTTAGCAGTCAAGTGCTACATCAAAGAGGAATATTCCGTCCAGGTTGCTCGAAACACATGCAAAAAACCTCCCCAAACCGAGTCCATATACCAAACACCCTTGCAAAAAAAAAAAAAAAAACCAAGGCTCATGCAACACTTTGCATTCATCTTGCATTGCATTCATAAAATAAAATCCTAAATTATTACATTCCAAAAAAAAAAGAGTGTGCAAAAAAAAAAAAAACAAACAAACATAAATAAAATCCTAAATTATTACATCAAAAAAAAAAAAAAAAGAAAAAAAATGTGCATAAGTACAAATCTAAATCTCAATCTCAAATCTCAAAAAAAAAAAAAAAAAAAAAAAAAAAAATCAATCGGAGTCTCCGGCGCCGATGTACGCCCCGGCCCCTCTTGCGACTCGGGCCGCCTCCTCGGGAGCCACGAAAATCTCGGGCTCGAGAATCGTCCTCGTCTCCGAGAAGAGGCTCATCGGGACCAGCCGGCACGCTACGATAGGGCAAGCGAGATCTGCGAAAAAATCGTATCCAGAAGGTGAAGGCGTCGGACTCTGGACGTACGAAGACGACCCGCCATCTTTGCCCACGTGTCCCTGCCCGTGTGGATCCCGAGAATGACGTGATCCGAAGCGGCACGCGCGAGGGATCAAGGAGAGGAGACAAAGGAGTCTACGAAGAAGTCTACGAGCGAATAGGGAAGCCTCCGTCGACGGGCGCCGGCCGTGGTCGCCTCGCTCTAGCACGAGGAGCCCGCAGCGACCATCCTCTGATGAATCTCTTGGCCCGATCACTTGCTTCGTCGGCTTCTCGACGACCACCTCCAGAAAAGCGCACAAAAGCAAAGCGTCAAAAAAAAAAAAAAAAGAAGTGATGCTAAAGATGATGAAACAAAAGAAAGAAAGAAGAGGAAAAGCGTAAAAAGCCATACCTTCATACCGGACGAGGCGGAAAGCTCGTGGAAGTCGCTCGGGTGAGGATCTGCACCCTCAATCGGACCCCATCCTGGATATAGGAAAAATCCGTCAGAGGTACCGCGGGATCCCAAGCCCCTCCTATCCAGGAGCACGAGGCATCCTCGGCCTCCTCAGGCGAATGTCGCATATGGCTCAATCGCCACGAAATCAGAAGTCTTTGGCCGGCTCGGTAATCATCCCAGTCACGGACCGATCGCTCGGAGTGCATCATATCGGCGGGAGGCTCCACCGGTGTCCTCAAAGGCGAGTTCACGCCATGGGCGCGTCACCCTCTCTCCCGGATAATATGCATCGCGAGTCGAGACCTCTCGAGAATCCTCCATTGCCACGGTCCGGATCTCGGCGCCGCCAGCTGCACGCCGCCTCGAGCGATCCCGGGGAAGAATATCATCCCCTCATCTGTCTCGGCCTCCGTCGAAGGAAGGCAATCCGCGTACTGACGAGGTCGTACGCCCCTGGAGCTTATCTTCTCGGGCATGCTTGGACCAAGGCTGCATGGCCGGATACGCCCGACGATACTCACGCCATTTGCCGCCACATCGTGACGTGGAAAAACTCCAACGCCCATACTGCGAAAGGTAAAAATCCAATCAATCCGGTGCAAAGAAAAGTGCGTGCTCAAAAAAAAAAAGAGAGGAAAGCAAAAAGAGAGCTTATACCTCCGGAGGCAAACTCAGCGATGCAAAGAGCTCACTGACCTTGGTTTGTACCTATCGAAAGCAAAGTAAAGCTCTGCCCGGCCCGGCCTCTCCCCACGAGACATCTCCAGACCGTCTCCATGTCCTCCAAGGACCTCAACAAGGCAAAGGCGCCGTCCCCTCGGCATGCCCCAAAGAGGGTGCTCGAAAAAGGCAAACCACAAGAAGGCCACTGGCAATCGATCGGCGCCTATCCTCTCCTCCCGGCCTCGTAGCTCGCTATGGTCTCCACAATCTTACCGTAGACCACGACATACTCCATCCCCATCCCCTTTTTGGGAATAGGGGAAAATCCCGAGAAGAGCACAGGATCGGCATCGCTGTAGCCATCCCGCCACTCAATCTTGCGTCCATTAAAGGGACAGGCCCGTAATCGCAGCGTAATCGGAGGGCGTAACCGTAGCCTCGCCCCGGAAGAAGTGAAAGGTGTGGGTCGCGTCCCACCAATCTTTGCGCCAGAGCAAACATCAAGCCCTTGCTCTTAGGGAACTTGACCGGCCCCTCAAGCACTCAACGAACTCCCGAGCCCCGTCTCAACAACAATCATGTCTCGGACTCGGCAAAGCTCCTCGGCCCGCATCCGGAAGCCGATCCCACAAGTCAATCACGGACTCCACCGATCCTCGAGTCTTCATTTTGTTCATTTGCTCCGTCACAAAACGGTTTCCGCCACAAAAAAAAAAAAGAGAGAGAAAATGTCAAAAAAAAAAATTTGCATTTGCATTTACACAAAAAAAAAAGAGAAAGCATACACATGCATTAAAAAAAAAAATTTCGACAGCATAACAGCATACAATGAGCATAGCCCCATTTTTCTCACAGAAAAAGACAGTTTTCAGCAAATCCCAATGCATTCATCAAAAAAAAAAAAGATGCATTCCTACGGAAGTAAAAACTCCGTCCCATTTTCATAAAATAACATGCATACCATCCATCATTTAAAAAAAAAAAAATTTGCATACATGCATATCATCCATCTTACATGCAACGGGAGGAAAAATCCGTCCCACTTTTCAAAAAAAAAAAAAATCCTAAACATACATACATCTCATATTGGCAAAATGCCCATTCTTTCCAAACAAAATGCATGCATTGCATCATTCATCAATATCAATATTCAATTTCAAAAAAAAAATCATCATCATCAACATGCAATATTCAATTTCAAAAAAAAAAAAAAAAATCACAATTTTCGAATTTTCACATGCAATTTTCGAATTTTTTTTTAAAAAAAAAATGGCGAAAATGCCAAATTCTTTTTCCCAAGCAAAAGGCACCTTTTGGGTTACTCACATAATCATCAAGATTCAAAGACAATGAACATCAATATTCAATTTCAAAAAAAAAAAATTTCAAAAATCACCTAAAATTCAAATTTCAAACAAGAAATCAACAAAGGGATCAAAGGGTTTCAAAGTATACCGTTCGGAGATTCGAATCCGAAGCCCAATGTTGCCAAGCATCGGGGTAGGGCTCCTCCGCAATCGATTGCGAAAGATTGTAATGCCTCCTCATCCGGACGAGCTCCAATCGTCTCTCCGCCACCGGGCCACGTCCTTGGCCTTGAAAAGCGCCTTCCCCGTATTCCATTGCTCAAAAAATCGAAGAAATCGGAAGATTTTTGAAGCTTTTCTTGGCCAACAATGGCTTCTCCTCGATTTTTTTCTCTCTCTCTCTCGTCTGTTTCAAAAACTGAATGGGGAAGAAGAAAAGGGCGTTGGCCCTAATTAATACCCCTGACTTTCAGCTCCTATCCGCGCGGATAGGATTGCAAGGGTCAAAATGACCCTTTTGCCCCTTAAAATTTCAGGACTCTGCAATTCAGTCCCCAACTTGACAAAGTTAACGAAGTTAACCAAAGTCAGCCCCTTGTCAAGAAAATCTTTCCCGGCAGTAAAACGTAAGACCGAGTGCCCCGAGAAAGATAACGAGATCCCGTATCTTTCATCAAAATCTTCCCCGGCAGTCAAACGTAAGACCGAGTGCCCCGAGAAAGATAACGGATCCCGTATCTTTCATCAAAATCCTCCCCGGCAGTCAAACGTAAGACCGAGTGCCCCGAGAAAGATAACGGATCCCGTATCTTTCATCAAAATCATCCAACGGCAGTAAAACGTAAGACCGAGTGCCCCGAGAAAGATAACGGATCCCGTATCTTTCATCAAAATCTTCCCCGGCAGTCAAACGTAAGACCGATCTCCCTGAGAAAGATAACGAGATCCCGTATCTTTCATCAAAATCTTCCCCGGTAGTCAAACGTAAGACCGAGTGCCCCGAGAAAGATAACGGATCCCGTATCTTTCATCAAAATCATCCCCGGCAAGTCAAACGTAAGGCCGAGTGCCCCAGAAAGATAACGGATCCCGTATCTTTCATCAAAATCTTCCGGCGATCAAACGTAAGACCGATCTCCCCGAGAAAGATAACGAGATCCCGTATCTTTCATCAAAATCATCCAACTAGCGGTCAAACGTAAGATCGATTTCCGTGCACGAATACGTCTGATTTTCCCCAAAGAAAGGCTAACGAAATCCCTGTAAAAGTTAACGGAATCCCAAAAGCCAACGGAATCTCGAGTAGTACTCGAACTACGAAAGGGTTTGATTCCCACTAGGGATACGTAGGTAGCCTATCATTAGGTCCAGCCCCTCGACCAAAATGGTCACCCTCTCCTTCGGCAGCAGACGAAGTCCACCGAAAGGCCATTTCAAATTAAGGTCTGAGGCACCTAAAAAGCCATCATCATCAAGGTTCGAGGCACCTAAAGCGCCATCTCCAAGGTCCGAGGCACCTAAAGCGCCATCTCCAAGGTCCGAGGCACCTAAAGCGCCATCTCCAAGGTTCGAGGCACCTAAAACGCCATCTCCAAGGTTCGAGGCACCTAAAACGCCATCTTCAAGGTTCGAGGCACCTAAGACGCTATCACTAGAAAGCGATAAAACACAAAAATCCCCAGCAGAGCGGATAGCCATCAGACCGAAAATGGTCATTCCTATCCCCAGCCGAGCGGATAGCCATCAGACCGAAAATGGTCATCTCTTATCCCCAGCAGAGTTTCTCTCCAGCAACCAACTGCAGAACTCGCTCATCAGGTTCGAGGCACCTAAAACGCCATCATCTCCAGGGTCGAAGACCCAAACTACGACTGGCTTGATTCCCAGTCGGGATACATAGGTAGCCTATCGCTAGGTTCAGCCACCCGATCACTCGATCATCCTGCCAAATATGGAGCCTTACTCTTATTGACGACCCCGCTTCCTTCGAAAGCGCCGTCACCGAGGGGCTACTGTAAGTGCTCCAATTTGAGCTTGTTAGAATTTTCGTTAGAAAATTAACGAAAGTTATAACATTTCTAACAATTCCTAACAATCCTAACTTTTCTAACAAAGTGAGGGTAAAATGGGCATTGTTATTTAAGGTTAAACCTTAAAAAAGAATCTCAAAAAGAAAAACAAAAGAAGAAAACCATAAATAGAAATGCTGGAAACATAAACTGGCTGCCTAATTTGAATTTCAAAAAGAAATATTCCTCTTGTCCAAAGCTGGAGCTGCATTTAATGAACAGTGCACGCTGAGGGTTCCTGTCCGCGCGGATGGGATTGCAATTTCCAGAGGGCTATAAATTGAGCCCTCCAGTCACAAAAATAAGGAGCCACAACACATTTTGCACTGAACTTCTGGCGAAATATAGAGAGAAAACAGTGAGAATTCACTTGAATTGTCACCATTTTCTCTCCAATCTTTCCCAATTCATACTCATCCACTCACCCTCATATTAAAGCCCTAAACACTCATACATACAAGCCAAACACTCAAGAACACAAGGAAGATTGGTAAACCCTCCTTCTCCTAACCCTAAATCTCAACCATGCATGCATTTGCAAACTACAAAATGT
This sequence comes from Adenophora triphylla var. japonica, assembly GCA_022495995.1. NCBI lineage: Eukaryota > Viridiplantae > Streptophyta > Magnoliopsida > Asterales > Campanulaceae > Adenophora > Adenophora triphylla. The sequence goes on from JAFEMH010000331.1 coordinate 10,532, forward strand.
AGTTCTTTCATCTTCTTGCTCTAGATCTAAGAAGATCACCATGGAAGACCATCTCCATGGATGATCTTCTACAAAGATCAAAATTATTTTCAAGTTCTCTTACTTTCTTGCAAAGAAAACTCATTTTCAAAACCCTAAAAACCATTTTCAAGCATAAAATCTCATTTTCAAAGGATAAAAATCCCCTTCCCAAGCAAATGAAATGCTTAGTCCTAATGTACCCCAAGGATGGTTTGGTATAGTTGATTCACCACTAAAATGTCTAGTGATCACTAACCAAAACCTAGGGAAATGAGGACAAGCATGGATGCAAAACCCCCCTTTTAAAATCATATTTTCTTTCTTGAGAAGTTGCTGTCCAGTAGCAATTTTCCCAGACCTCAGTCCATTGTCTTAATTTTTGTACACATATGAACTTGGAATTTGATGTTGACTACAAAACACTTTTTGTATCCAACATCCTGAGCTTTCCAGACATATTTTTACTTTATTTTTTGGGTGAGTAAAACTCCTCTTTTCAAATTTTCTTTCAGAGGCTAGTTCATCAGCTTCTGGGAATCCAGATCTCATATCTGAGGTTTCCAGAAGGTTTTGACCCCTCAAATCTTCTCCAAAATGGAAAATTCCTTCGCACAAACCTTATTTAAGGTGTCTAGAACAACTTTCATTCTCTGAGTTTATCCAGATTATGAAGTTTTAAGACCCTTGAATACATTTCAAAATCAAAGGTCCACTGCCTTTTTCATTCTGGCAGAAATGGCTCTCAACTTCAAAAGGTCTTTTGAGTACCAAATCTCAATCCAAAAATCCCACAAAAAATCATGGGATCAGTTTAAAGTCTTGAAAAGATATCCCTATTTTTACTTTTCTGAGTTTCAAAGTATTTTGGCCAAAACACACACACACACACACACAAATGATTTTCAACTTGGAAGACTCGTTTTACGAGGCATTCCGGGTGCACACTAACGTCCTTCCCGGCGTGTAACATGACCTCCGAACCTAAATCTCTGATCTCGGGCTTCTTTCAAAGTTTTGGCCCTCAAAATTAAAATGGCGTGGCGACTCCGTTTCGTTGATTTTTTCAAACAAAAATGGGAAAATTTTCGATACATTCACACATCATCACAATAGCGTATGCTTCGAGGAAGTTAACTTAGATAAAGCGGAATTTTCCTATCCTCTACTCGAAAGTGGCTACAATTATTTTGCGTTATTTAAGTGGGAACCTTATCTTTTTAAAGCTCCATTTGAGATTTGTTACCGATCCTAAGAGTTCGAAGAATTTAGTTACTCGAAAGGAAGTGATCAACAGGCCGAAGCGATGGTTGGAACTATTAAAAGACTTTAATTGCGTCATTTTATATCATCCGGAAAAGTTATTGTGGTTGCAAATGCAATTAGCCGAAAGGCTTATGTGTCAACAATTATATCCTTTGAGTCGCAAGGTGAGATATTATTGTGAATATTCAAGTTATACCTATATCATATAGAGACCTTAGGGGGAAATTCAACAAATTGATTTAGAATTTAAGAGGATTATCGGACAGTTTCAAGATAGGAAGACCGAGGATTTTGTACTGAATTAGGATGAAAAATTAACCCTCAACTCAGAATGTGTGTACCATTTCTGCAAGAGATTAGAAGACCAGTTTTAGAGGAAAACCATAAATCTAGAGTTGCGATTCACCCGGGAAGTTTGAAGATGTGTCAAGATATGAAGATGGATGTGTTTGGTTAATAGTGGATAGAATGATCAAATCGGTTTACTTTCTAATTATATGAACGAAGTATTCGATGGAGAAATTAACACAGTTGTGCATGCTAGAGATTGGTTGATTTCGTGATGTACTAATCGACCTTGTACCAGATTGGGATCCAAGATTCATTGCGATTTTGGGAAGCTGTGTGTGAGGTTCTGAGTTCCAAGTTGAATTTCAGTGATGCGTTTCATCCTTAGACAGATGGGCAGACACAGAAGACTATCCAGATTCTTGAAGAATAGGTTGTGTGTTGTGTGATGGATTTCCTTTCAACTTGAGAAGTTTAATTAACCTTAGCGAGTTTGCGTATAATAGCAGTTTTTAGTGTAGCATTGAATTGGTACTGTATGAAGCTTGGTTTAAAAAAAATATTATTTGCATGATCCCTCGTTTGTATGGAGTTCTTCAACTATTGATGATTAAGCAAATTTGACTTATGCGGGAGAACCGTTGAGAGTTATTAGAATCGCAGTTCAGGGAATTGAAATCCTAGAGTATTCGGGTTGTGAAAATGTATAGAAGAATCATGCCATTGAGGAAACTATTTGAAAGTGTAATTTGAAATGCATGGAAGGTCACCTTTTTTATTTGATCATTAAGGTAAGCAACTTTAAAATTCGGGGTGAATTTTCTTTAAGGGGGAGTGAGTGTAACGACCCTAATCCTAGGCACCATTTTAGCATCCCATTATATACATTTTATGCTATTGTTGACTTTATGTGCTCACTTTATTTCTTTGATTGTTTATGAAAAGTTAGGGTGGTTATGAAATAACTTTAAGGCTTTAGGGTTTAATTGGAAATAAGATAAAGTGTTGGGGTGAAATTATAATAATTGAAAATAAATAACATATTATAAGTGGTCAAGGTGTGTTGTGTAAAGATTTGAAGTGTAGGTGGTAGTTGCTTTGCCTTAAATTTTGGGGGACTTAAATGAAAAGTGGAATTATTGCCCCTTTAAATTAGTCAAAGATGAGCCATACCTCCCATACCTCCCCATTCCATCATCTTCATCTTCTTTAACCTCCTCCCAAATTCTCCATGGAAACCCATCTTTAAAACCTCCCTTCCAAAAATTATAGTAAATTCAATTCCCATCCATCTTACGATCAGATTGTACATTCTTGTTCGTGGCGACGAGTGGAGTGCATCAAGCCCGAAAAATAAATATTTCATTTCACATTATTTTAGTAAGTTATTATGACTTCCTTCTAATAATTGCTCATTCTATATTTTATTGAATATTTGGTTGAAAGAAAAGGATTTTGATATTTTTGGATAATGTTATTTGAGTTAAAATGATTTTATTAAATGTGAAATTACTTGTGGTTATAAAATGATGGTCTAAGTTGAAAGAGGGATGGTATAATGGTGGTGAGATGTTAAGGAATTAAATGGAAGTGTTTTATGTGGGTTATGTTCTTTTTAGTTTGGTTGGAAGATGTTACGGAGCCGTCTTAATTGGGTTGAAAGGGGTAGGAAATGATTTGGTATACATTTGCTGGTTACTGATTTCTGGGCAAGGGCACGAGTCGTGCCCTGTGGCACGAGTCATGCCTTGAGGGATGGACGAGTCGTGCGACAGTTTAAGCCCAAGTGGTGACCACTGGGGGACGACTGATTCTGATGAGTATGCATTGGGCACGAGTCGTGCCATGGGGCACGAGTCTGTAAGTACCCAAATCTGGCTCATGCCTTCCGGTTAATTTTCCCGACAATTTCGGTAAGTTTTCCGGTAATTCCCCAGACCTTCCCAGCGTTCCGGAAACATTCCGGAACTGTTTTTTATTAAATAAGGGCTTAAGAGGATCCTTCCTAATTAAGAAACACGTTTTTCTTAATTAGGAAGGAGGGTTCTAGAATTTGCCACCTTGCATGTTTCTAGAATGCTGAGTCATTCAGGATAAGCCCGCACGGCTGCATTAGCTCGCTGCTCTTAGCCGCACGGCTTCATTCACCTTATCCAGATTACCTATAAATAGAGGCCTCCTCTACCCATTTCAACACACACAATAGACACACAATAGAGGCACAAAATACACAATACACTTATAAACACTCCCAAGACGTGAAGAATATTGGTGCAAGCTCAAGAAGGTGAAGAAGGAAGGCCAAGAAGCTACCTCCCTCCTCCTTGAAGACCCAAGACCAACCTCTCCTCCTAGCTCCGTTCGAAGAAGCAAAGGAAGCAATTGGTAACCTCGCACGCCCTAACCTTGCTTTTAATTGATATACTTGCTCATTGCATTCATATATCTTGCTTGGGACTTGGCATTTATTCATAAAGATCACATCTTTATCACCCCCTTTCCCTTTTGCATGCATTAAGACCTCATTTGTCATAAAAATGTAGTCTTTTTCATAAAGGTGCATCCTTTGCACCTAAAACCCCCATTTTCAAATAAAAATGTCATTTTTATGCATCATTTGCACATAAAAATCCAATCTTTTCAATAAAAATGCATCCTTTGCATTCAAAAACCTTTTCCAATGCATCATTTGCATAAAAATCCTATCTTTACACATCACTTGCATAAAGATCATTTCTTTCAATCAAAAAGCATCATTTGCTAAAACCAAAAATGTCATCTTTTCATTAAAGAGTCATTTTTCATCATGCATTTCCCCTTTCCCCCAACCTTGGAACGGACCGGTGTAAAAGATCCTATCTTTACATCGTTCCTTCCATTAAAGGTTCACGATTTCTTTGGAAAGGGATAACCTTGAACCCTATATCTCCGATTATCGCTTAAGAAAGAGTATGAAGCCTCTATACGAGCTCGAGCGTCTTAAAGCGTAGGATTGATGGGCTAAGGACCCTCCTTTTCTAAAGAACCTCATCTTTGACCAAAAGAGAGTCATTCTCTCGATCACGCAAGTCCCGAGGGTCCCGAGGTTAAAATGCGATGATCACAAGTCATAAGATGAGGACGGGATCATAATCCCAAATACATAAAATTCCAAGGAATCCCGAGCGACAACCAACAAATGGTTTGTACGTCCGGAAGACAACTTGGGACATTCCCCCCCCTTTTTTCTCAAACACATGCACACAAGAAAGCACGCAAGCAAGCACGATTACTGAAATCTTGGGAGACTTGCTCCGGCAAGGCACTTTGGGTGAACGCCAAACGTTCTTCCCAAGGGGTAACTTAACCTCCGAACCTAAGTAAAAACCTTTTTTTCAAAGTTTTGAGGTAATCAAAATGGCGTGGCGACTCCGTTTTTCAAATAACTCGGATGTCTTCAAACTCGCGTGAATCCAACAAATTTGGGCACACATTCACAGTTTGGCGACTCTGCTGGGGAAAACCCAAAGGAGAAAAGCTTTATTTTCAAAACAAAAAAAAATCGATACTCGGTATATAGGTGGAAACCACTTAACCTTCCTGTACACTCCCTGATGTGGGAGTTGGGATAACCGGTGGTTTAACAATCCCACGTACCAGTATCCCTTTTCGAAAAAAAATAAATAAAAGAAAGCTTTTCCCTTTGAGTGGGTTAGACTCCCGTCGCCGATTTCATTAATCATGCTTGCTTTCTTTACCTTGCATTGCATCATTTGCATCTTGGAATTTGTGCATACTTTGAACGGGAAACAACCCGAAAAATAGCAAAAGGAGTGGAACCTGGAAAATTGATCCATGCAGTCGTACGGCTCAATCCTCCTTGGATTCTGACCGGGCGACCTCAGTGGCAATTCCACCAGGAAAAATCATGGTTAACCGGCAAAGTCCTAGCGGCTTGGGGCTACTCGGCTCCATGATTGACCGGGGCTCCCGAGAAAATTTACGTGCTTATGTGTTGCATTCTCCCCGTCCCGAAAATCATTCCTTTAAAACACATTTCTGAAAATCTCTGTTTTAACTCAAAAAGGAACATTTTTAGGAGACCGCACACTACGCGCACTGATATATCACTGTACACTTTGCACACACGTCCTTAAACCCGAGGGTGGTTCCAGTGCGATCCACGGACAGCCTTACGATGCTCCCGGGCGCGCACGGAATCATCCCAACCTCCCCATGGCAGCCAGTGTCGACCAATGCACAGTCCGTGTCACACGTTTCAAAAATCCGTGACTTTTGGTTGGTTTTTGGTCTAGTCCGTGTCATATAGCCCGATTGCATACCCACGTAAATGTCAAGCCTTAGCTCATAACGGAAGCCAAGATTTTCGCTCAAGCGAAATTTCTGCCGAAATTCCGACAAGGAAAAATCGGTGGGATCTTGACTCCGACATTGACTATTGACCTTGACCCGCACGGAATGCGTAAGAGTCAAGACCGAGTCTTTGCCAAAAATCAAAAGATCTTTCGCTCAAGCGAAGCTCTGCCAAAATTCCGACAAGGAAAAATTGGCAAGATCTTGACCGGCATTGACTTCGATTCCGACCCACGCACCGTGTATGCAACGAAGTTCAATGTGACACCGTGTCATCCGGCTTTTTACCGCCCGACCCATGCCTATTATTCTCTCGGACATTACCGAAAGTCAGAAACCGTCATTCGCTCAAGCGAAACTACGCAAAGATCCGTCAAGGCAGAGAGACGAGACTTTCCCGGTATTGCCTTGACTATAATCCGCATCGCTCGTGCGTTGAAAGGTCCTATGACCCGCTAGACCCGATAGGAGCGTTCTTTACTCTCGGTCGGTGGGATCCGCGTGCCCTATAGGACCCTCGCCCGGGGCTGTCCACCTGGGAGGTCGAAATACGGGTGGAATACGAGGGGCTTATAGACGTAGTAACGGAACCCACCGATCCAGGATCTAGAGTAGTTGTGAAAAAGAAGGGCGTAACCCCTTTTCCAACCAAATAGATATTAATAAAAGACAACTGTTTTAAGTAAACTTGAAGATTCTAATTTGCATATTGCACGAGCCTTCACCCAAACACCTACCCCGAGTCTAAACCTTTCCTATCCCTTTCCCGCAGCCGAGAAAAAGTGGGTGAGAACAGGGTCGGCGACTTGTTAGCGCGAGAATCCTCGGACGATTCGCGAGAATCCTCGGTTTCGAGAGTCGAATGGCCGATTTGACAGAGAAACGATCTTTGGTTTGGGTAACCGAGATGACTAGGGAAGAAGGGCTAGCCTTAGCCCTGGAAAACAATCGTAAGGCCCATGAGGAATAGCAAGCCACGCTCATTGAAGCGCTTCGTCGTCATGGAGTTCAAATAGTGGTCGAGCCCAACGGTTCCTTGGTAATGGTAGAAGATGAGCCTCCGTAAGCGGCCATCTCGGCTCCATCGGCCTATAACCAATGCCCTCCTCCATCCTCATACGATCCCTTATCCGGGATTACCCCTCTTCGGTCCTTTCCAACATCTCGAAGCCATCGGGATCCCGACACTCTCACCTCCTCAAATGAGACCCGGCTTTGTTCCCTATCAACGAGAAAGCAAACGCCTCGGCTATCCCGGTTACGCGGCCTCTGCATTACCCCATGGGATTCACTCCCTCTCCTCGGTATGGGCCATCCCAGGCATTCCCTAGGCCTCAAAATCAGCTCAATGATCCTTTCAATTCATGTCCTGCCAGCGGATCTTCCACCTCCAACTTTGCCAACGGGACCCCGGGAGGTTCCGTATCCTTTTCCTACTTCGGAAATTATGAGCCTAATTCCTATGCCTCCGGCCCGTCTCACGGGAACACGGGACTGGTCAAGTTTACACTTACTTCCCTCCAAAGATCCCCCGAGCCTTGGTACCGGCTACCGGCTGTGCCACCTATTGTCCTTCCACCCAAATCGAGATAAGCCTTCTCAGAATCGAGCAATCCTAAACCATCCCCCGACTCAGGCATGGCTTGGCTAATGGAACAAGTTAGGTCCATGCAAGAGAAGTTTGAAATAAACACCAAGAGGACGGACATACCAGATCACCGATCCCAAGAAAGTTGTCCCTCTCCCTCCAAAATTCCGAATGCCGAGAATTGAAAAGTTCAACGGCGATTGTCCCCGGACTCACATTGAAAGCTACATTCTTGCCATGAGAGCCAAAGATTGTACGCGGCAACAAATGGCCGACCATTTTCGGTTATCATTAAAAGGTTCGGCTCTTAGGTGGTTCTGCATGTGAAACCGAGGCCCGAGCTACTTGGGACCGAGATCAAGGAAGCGTTCCTAGAAAAGTATAAGGCCAATTTGAATTGGGAAACCAGCGGAATGACCTACAAGGTACCCTACAACGTTCGAGATGAGCCGATAAGTGAATTCTACAAGAGATGGAATTGGAAGCTCGGTGAAATGATGACCCCACTCAATGAAGAGGAACGAGATGGAGATCTTCCAATCTTGCTTGAAACCTCAACTAAGAGTCCAAATTGGCAATTACTACTATCCCTGACCTTCGGGCAATGGTAAATGCCGGCACCAAGTTTGAGAATGCCTTCAATATGGCCCCGGCCACAAGAACGGCCAGTTCTTATCGCTACAAAGCACCGGTGTCAAATGCCCCGGTCATCCTTTGTGAAAGGAAAAGAAGTGATTGGCGCGTTAATTACATTCGAGAATGAGAAAGCGGGACGGAATGCGAGGCCAAGGCTGCAAAGCCAAATGCTCCCTTTCTATCTTGCTGAAGATTTCGGAATGCCACTAGAAAAGGTCTTCGACGGTTTGGTAGCCCAAGGACTCATCGGACCTTTGGAAAAGCTGGAAGCCCGGGAACCCCGGTATCAGAATGGACGAGACCAAACACTGTCGCTTTCACAAATATCATGGCCATAACACTAATGATTGCACCTACACGAAGTTCACGATCTCTCGCCTAGTTGAAGAAGGCAAGCTAGAACCACCTCGGGGTCCCAATGTGGTCAAGAATCCTCTTCACCTGCTAACAATCGAGTCAACATCATCGAGTTCGGAGGAACAAATGGAAACGGTTTTGGAAATCCGAGAGGTCATAGATATCCTGAAATTCAATGTTCCTTATCTTTGAATTACAGGGAAATGGAAAGATCGATTAATGCCGCCGCCATGGAGGGACGGTTTGGACCCATAGTCGGAACTGATTTCGTTAATGTTGTCGAGCTCGGCCTCTTTTCTACGACATTGAACCGGTAATCATGGTCAAGATTACGGAAGAAAGGCTCACTTATGAAGGCTGCGAGTTTGAAGTAAAACAAGCCATGTTAATGAAAGTCTCTCCAGAACCCTTCATCACCCATGATGAGCATAATGTGTTTGTAATGGCTCTTACTACTCCCGAGGATCATTCCCAACCCCTGTTTGGGAAAAGGTAGAGAGAAGAGTGAACAAGCCGGAAGACTTTTGGGATGAAGAAAGCCGTATCTCGGATCTTTGAAAGCACAATCGATCCTCTTGCCCCGGAGGTACAAATGGATGATGTTAAGTTCGAAAGGAGATTCCGCCGGATCAGTAGAGTACTTCCTATGGAATTGGTGTCGACAAAGGCAATAATGATCCGCGAGTGCACAATCAAATGACAACGCTGGCAAGACTGCTACTCCCGGGCAACGGCAAGAAGGAGTGAGATCCCGGTCCAACCCTTGTCAAGTCCCCCTTCGAGTCAATAAGTAGCGTAGGGTCCGGAGTCGGTAGCGTCTATTCGGTCGAGTCGGGAATCTTTGAATTCCGAGTCCTCGAGTCATCCGAAGGCCTCACGCTGAGGATTATGAAAATGTAATCGATGTCATCTTTCCCCTTATTTTGAATGAAATGACAAATCTTTACGATTATCCTCTTATTGCCAACTTAACAAATGATAAATTAACTCAAAACTTAACAACTGTTAATAATGAATCATTTGAACAAGATGCAAACACACTAAACGAACAATACATTAAAGAAATCTTTAAGCGGGTTTCGTAAAAGAGGAAAACCGGGCCCAAGGCCTGCCGAGGAGGTTTTGATAAGTGTGAACTTGGGTACTATTGAGGAACCTAAAGAGACACAGATTGGAAGCTTCTTCCGGGGGTTGAAAGGGACAGATTGATCGAGCTGCTCGGAGAATACGTCGACGTGTTTGCATGGTCATACAAGGATATGCGGGGCTAGACAGGTTCGATAGTAGAGCACAGAAATCCCTCTAGCACCGAGATGCTAAGCCAGATAAAGCAGAAGCTGAGAAAGATCAAGCCGGAATGGTCTCTACAGGTCAAGGAAGAAATTGAGAAGCTACTGCGGGTAGGGTTCATCGAGTCATTGAATACCCGACATGGTTGTCCAACATCGTGACCATAACCAAGGCCAATGGGAAGGTGCGCTACGTGTGGATTTCCGAGATACGAACAAGGCCGGCCCAAAGGCGACTACCCTCGCCAAACATAGACATCTGGTGGACTCCACTTTGCCAACTACGAAGTCAAATCCTTCGTTGATGGTTTTGCGAGCTACAACCGAGATCAAGATGGCCGAGGAAGACCAAGAAAAGACGGCCTTCACCACACCATGGGGAACCTCTTTGTTATACGGTAATGCCATTCGGGCTCAAGAATGCCGGGGCTACTTACCGAAGGGCGGCGACCGCGCTTTTCATGACATGATCCACAAGGAGATTGAGGTCTACGTAGATGATATGATAATCCACTCCAAAGGAAAGGGTGGGCGGCACTTTGTTGACCTACGAAAATTCTTTGAGAGGTTGAGACGGCATTCCATGAGACTAAACCACTGCCAAATGCACCTTCGGAGTGACAAGGGGAAAAGTGCTTGGGTATATGGTCACGGAGCGAGGTATAGAAGTTGACCCCCGAAAGATCAAAGCCATCATGGATATGAGGCCACCTCAAACCCGGACGGAGTCAAGAGTTTTATGGGTAAATTGCGATGTACATCGGCCGTTTCGTCAATCAGGTTGACCACTATGTGCGAGCCCATCTTCAAGCTCATGAAGAAGAATGTGGACACGAATGGACCGAAGAATGCCAAGATGCCTTTGACCGGATCAAGGCATACTTAGTACATCCCCGGTACTATGCCCCCACATAGACGAAGCCTCTTGCTCTATCTCCTTTATCCTGAACACGGCGGTTGGAGCTATCTTGGCCCCAAGAGAAGAAAGATTCTCGGGTAGAAACGCCATTTACTTTGTCGGCCGGAAGCTACGGGGAGTGAGCTCAATTACTCGGCATGTGAAAAGACCTGTGCGGGGTAGTGCAGGTAGTCGGCAAGTTGAAGCATTATATGCAAGCCCACCCTGTGAATTTGGTCTCGAAAATGGACCCCATCAAGTACATCTTTGACAAGCCTTCCCTCTCGATGCGTTTAGCGAAGTGGTCCTTCTTCTTGGCAGAATACGACATCAACTATGTGACCGGAAAGGCCATCAAGGGTCAAGCATTGTCCGATCACTGGCGAACTTCCCCAGTAATGAAGACGAGAGGGCACGAACCCCAATTCCCGAGATGAAGGGATCTTTGCGGTTGAGCACGAGAATAGATGGCAATTGTTCTTTGACGGAGCCGCTAACAAAAGAGGAAATGGTGTAGGAATGCTATTGGTCGATCCGAAAGATGAGCATACCCCCATAGCCCTCAAGTTGAACTTTCCTGCCACGAACAATGTCGCCGAGTATGAAGCACTGCATTCTTGGTTTGGAGGCTGCCTTAGAAAGAAATGTCAAGGAGATCGAAGTTTACGGAGACTCGGCCACGATCATCAACCAAGTCTCCAACAAGTGGAAGGCTGTGGACCCTAATCTGCAACGGTATCATGCCCATATGGAGGAGTTGACTGGCCAGTTCGAGAAGTGACTTCCCACTACTTGCCGAGGGAAAAGAACAGTTCGCGAGATGCCCTAGCTACTCTAGCCTCATTGGTAGAGATCCCCGAGGGAAAAGCCATAAAGCCCTTCGAGTGGGTAGAAGAGAAGCCCCGGCCTTACATTTGTGAAGTGGACACAGGACCCGAGCCTATAAAGGAACCTTGGTACAATCATTTACCAATTCCTCAAAGACGGAGAGTCGGCTTTCAAGACGAAGAAGGTAGACCAAAGAAGGAGTCGAGCCAAAAGCTTGCGAGCCCTGAAAAGGTTGGCCTCCCATTATGTCATCCTAGGAGGCAACTTTGTACAAGAAGCGGTATCAAGGACCGCTCCTCTTATGTGTCACTCAAGAAAGAGCCGGAGAGTTGATGACCGAAGTCCACAATGGTCCTTGCGGTCCTCACATGAATGCGAGCCACGATGCAAGTGATCCTCGAATGGGTTACTCTTGGATCTCCATGGAGACGGACTGCGTCCAAGCACGTCCGAACCTGCGACAAGTGCCGGCGGTTTGCCAACCTCAACCATCTCCCACCTCATGACCATGTCTTGCATGACGACTCCTTGGCCGTTTGCAACTTGGGGCATTGACGTGATAGGGAAAGTAGCCTCGACGGGAAGCAATGGACACGAGTTCGTGTTGGTAGCCATCGACTACTTCACCCAAGTGGGTAGAGGCCAAGTCCTACAAAGTCCTCACTTCCGAGAAAGTGGCCCAGTTCATCAAAGAAAACATAATGTGCAGATATGGGGTGCCCAACGAGATCATTTCGATAATGGGTCACACTTCGAAGGAAGCTGCGATAGGCTAGCATCGAGTCAGAGTTACTCGCCACAAGTCGTCCCCGTACGGACCTCGAGACCAATGGAGCTGTGGAAGGCTGCTAATAAGACACTCGAGCGGATCATCCAGGAAGATGGCCACCCGTGGTCGTGATTGGCCCGAAAAGCTGCACCTAGCACTCTGGGGCTCTGAACGTCTGTCGAGAACAGCCACGGGAGAAACTCCTTTTGCCCTAACTTACGGGATGGAAGCGGTGTTGCCGGTGGAGTTGGAAATCCCGTCATTAAGGGTCCTCCTGGAAAACGGTGTCAACGAAGTAGAATGGCTACGAAGCCGGCATGATGAATTGGCCTTGCTCGATGAGAGAAGGCTCAAAGCCATGGAGCACACCCGAGCCTACCGAGGCGAATGGCCGGAGCGTTTGATAAGAAAGTCAAAGCCAGAAACATCAAAGAGGGTGACTTAGTGCTGAAAGTAAAGCCCCCTACCGAGACAACCCCCACAGGAAAATGGGAACCCGTTTGGATCGGCCCTTATGTAGTGCGAAGATGCTCGGGAGGAGCAATGAAGCTTGCGGACTTGGACGGCAATCCCTTTGTCCACCCGGTCAACGGTGATAAACTCAGAAGATACTATGTCTAATAATAAAAAAAAAAAAAAAAAAAAAAAGAAAAATCTTAGTGCAAAAAGAGTAATACCCGGCTAAATTTGAAAAACCCCAAAAAGGGCGGTCTAGGCAAAAAACGGGGTTGCACGAAAAAAAAAAAAAAAAAAAAAAAAAAAAAAGACTTAGTTTTGTTAGTTCACGAGAATGAACTACGAAGACTGAGCCCCTTAGCCTTTCTTGTAAAAGGGGAACGTGGCAGCCATATATGGTTCGGTCTAAACAATAAAAAAAGGGTAACAAAGCTTCCATAAAGTGCGTCCTTAGCAATAAATAAAAGGGTATTTCAGTTTTCATAAAACGGGTCCCAAGTAATAAGACATTTGAATTTCCATGAAACATGTCTTGATTAATTTCTAAAATAATATTTCTTGTTCATTACAAGTCAAAAATTTCTTGATGAGTTCAAGCACGGTCTACCTCTTGACTCTGCTAACCTGCTAAAAGATCTAAAATACAATAAAATGCCTAAATAAACTAATGTGTTTGCAAATGGCAATAAGAGGATCTTGAGAAAAGACTTGTCAGTCGTCATTCGCCGAGTCTTCTTGATCTTCTTCCCTTTTCCTCTGCCTCGTCGAGTCTTCTTCCTTTTCTTCTCAATAATGTCGGTATCCCTCATCCCGACCTCTGGAGCCTCTACCAACCCCGTGTTAATAAGCGCTCTCTCTATACGAGCACGAGTCCGTATCTCCTCCCTTTGAGACTCAGTCAAATGAGCAACCTCGGACAACCTCTTGTACCGAGCCTCCATGTCCACGACCAAGTCACACGATTGGTTATGGCAACTCGCCTTAGCCTCGGTCTCCCTCGAGAGTCCTACTCGAGTCGTGGTCGGCCCAATAAAACTCGGCGTCTATCCTCCAAGATAACCTGAGTCGCTCCCATCTCCCTCTCGTACCGGTCCAAGTAGACGGTGGTCAAGATCGTGTTCTTCCTGCTCCTAAAGATAGCCACAGGTGGGAAAGCGAGTGTATGTCCAAGCCCTCGAGAAAAAAGTGAAGTTTGTTTGGGTCCCTCATGTCTAGAGACATCACCTCCATGGTCCGGATGTCCTCCCGAGTCACTCAAAGGCTCCTGTAAAGCCCCAAACTGCTGGATACCAAGCGGGGTATGTAGAAGGATGACCGGCGAGAATCACGGAACCCTCACGGCATAAGACTCTGAAATATCCTCACAGTGCGCAACCTCCGGTGTGGTATCCACCAACGGATGTCCGAAGTGGATAGCCTAGCCATCATCGGCTCCCGGCTACCACTGGTCTGCTGCCTAGGTGCACCTCTCCGAGAAATCACCCAAGGGCACAGTCGGCAAAGCCCCGAGCAAAGCCCCGAGCCTCTCCTGCAGCCACAAAGTCAACACAGTAGGACTCCCGGACCTCATGAAATGGTCTCCCGAGCCATCCTGTCGATCCCATGCAAAGTCTCCCCCAAAACCGGTGGGACGATATCCTTCCCAGCCACACGAGTCTCGACCATGTCCGGGAGACCACCGTGACAAATCCCCACGGACTCGGCGGTAAACGAAACAGAAAAGACGCAAAGGATAAATGCGTCCATAGCCACCATGGTAGCGGCCATAGCTGGAGATCCAAACCTGCCGGGATCTCGGAAAGGTCAATCCCTGTCGAGGCTACCATCATCTCCTCGGCCTCTCCCGGAGGAATCTGCAGAAAAGATGCAAGCTTTACCGCCACCGGCACGTCTCCGATCAGCGGAATAGATATAGCCTCGGTCTCGGGACCCCAATCAAGGCTCAAGTCTTCGTGCATTGGGATGATTTCGTTGTAAGAAAAGCGATAAACATGTCTCCGGACGTCCCGAACTTTCTTTGCGGCTCTCAACAAGTCCCAATCGGGCGGGAGATCCCTCAAATGCCATAAAGACTTGATCTTGAAGGAAGAATCAAGCAGCCCCTTGTGATTGGAAGTTATGTCTCGCCCAAGATTGAAGACCGGACGAGAAAATGGTCTCTCTTCCCCTTTGTAGTCTAACGGGCCTCTCCATCGCAAAAGTGATCAAAGGTGGTGTCTTTAGGTCCAAAATATGCCCTGGGAACAGTTGAAACAAGTTTGGGTTGAAAATAAAATGAAATGGCCAAGCTTTGGTTTTATTCAAAAAATGACCAGTCCGAGACGGGCGTGAGCCGCACGGCCTCTTTTGCCCTCAAGGCCATGCCGCACGGCTTCATTTGCACGATGTAAATTGCAAATCTGCAGCAACCAAAGTTGTTGCCCAAGGAGTTTTCACCCCACTTTCTCAACCAAAACACTGTACAAAAACATGTCCAGAAGCCACCCAAGCAGTTTTATATCATTATATATTATTTTGGCCCCGGTTTCAGCCCCAATTCCAAGCAAAAAAGTTGCCCCGAGGCTCAGATAATATGCAAATTGAAAAAGCATAAATTAGAAAAGTAAATAAAGCGTAAATACAATGTCTTCGCCCCAGCGTCAAAATAAAGCAAAAAATAAACAAGTTGTGCATAAAAAAGTGTTCATTGTTTGTTTTGTTCCAAATCTACTCTAGATACCCCCTAGGCCTCGAGATTCTTCTTCTTCCTCATCACTTTGCTCGGCTCATAGACGCTAGGCTCTCTCATCACGTCCTCCTGGTCGCTCGCATCGGAAAGAGGGATGTTGTCGTGCTCGTACTCCGCCTTTGCTCCAAGATATCGGCATTAGGACCTCGCCCACGAGGCACGGCACTTTGGATGAGTACTCCGAAGCCGAGGAAGAGGATGCTGCGCCCCCGACATGCCTCCTTTTGCGCACGGGCTCTGCACGCTTATTGACGCTTTAGTAGCGCGAGCCGGCTTCTTGACCAAGGATCGGCACACGTCTTTCCGGCCCACATTGCACACCAACCTGTCATAGGTGCGAGCTGGAACCTGAGAAAAGAAAAGAAGAAAATCTCGAGAAAAATCTCGGAGAAATTGAAAAACGAGAAAATGCGAAAGCTAAAAAGGGAATAAGACCCTAAGAGTATACTCACGGTGCTATCGGGTGGCGGGGTATCTTGGGGCTCCCTCGTGTCGAGGACGGGAATCCTCATCCTCCTCGGTACTCCGTGTACGACGTATGAGAGGTGTGCGGGAGGGATAGGCGGGTCGATAGGCTCATCCTCCCCATATCCACTGAGTGACCGCCGGCTTCATCGGCTTACGTGGCGTCCTCGGGCTGCTCCACAAACACGGCGTAGGGGGTACCCATGTCAAAATACTCCTCCGCGGCTATACCTCCACTGGTACCTCTCAATCTCATCCGCTTTGCCGAGTCCACAGGCTGCGGCATCCGTCTTTGGAGGATCGTGTGGAGTAATGGCGTCCAATGGAGGGACATGACCATGCTGCCTCGAGAAACGGTCCCCGAGATATATGATGTCGCAAGTCAGCCCGGTGAGCCACCTCCTCTGCCTTGTCACCTCAATAACATCTCCCAGCCAAAATCTCCGGATACCTGCCCCCGGGGTAGAAGTCCACTCCATCCGGTCCATCCTTATTGAGCACGAGGCTTCACCATCTTGTAGTCGAAAGTGATCCGGGTCTTCCCCGTGAACCTATTCCTCACATCTCCCCTCCGGCGAACCATCGCGGGGAAAATGGTGATATCACTCTTTGGTTCCAAGGAAAGAACCCGATCACCTCGCAAAACCAGGCTCTGCATGTTCAAAAACATCAAAAGGTCATTTTTCTCATAAGAAGTCTCAAGACGAAAGAGAAAAGAGAAGAGAAAGAGAGGCTACCTCAAGGGCAAATGAGAAGCGAGTCATAGAAGCGGCTTTGTTTCGATTTGTACATGTCCAGAGAGAAGTATAACTCGGCCAATCCGGCCTCTCCCCAAGAGACCGTCCCTATCCCATCCACATCAACCAAAGAGTCAAGGAGGCAAGTCATGGCTAGCGTCCCAGAATTAGCAAAGATAGTGACTCCGGCATCAACCACACGAAAGCTCTAACCGGTGGTGGGCGATCACGTCACTACCAGCAAAGTCCCGCATGCGATTACGGGTGCCACCTCGACATTCCTCGTCTCCATACCCAATCCCTTGGGAATCGGCTCAAATCCAACCAAAGCTCGGAACTCCTCGGCGTAATGTGGTCTCTCCAAGTCACGGGCCTCCCGGTGAAGCTGCGAGCCCGATGTCATTGTAAAATCGGCGGGAGTCACGGTAAGCTCTCCCCGGCTCGGAGTGGAAACTATGAGTAGAGTCCCACCAAAACTCGAAAGAGCCTGAACCAGGCCCTTGCTCTTTGAGGTGATGTGAATCCCCGTGCCGATGGCCTCCACAAGCGCGTCCAGGCCGGTAGTCCTCACCAACTCTTTAGGGTTCACCCCATTCTTCTCAAAATCCGGCATCCTCTGCCAAAGATTCACTTTGCTATCTCGAGATGGTCCCCTAGACTTGTTCTCCTGTAGACAAGCACATCAAAAAGAAGTGTCAGTCCTTCATCTCATTTCAAAAGCATGCATATAGTCACAAAAGTGCACATATTTTTTCAAAAGAAAAGCATTCATACAAGTCTTTTTAGCATCTTTTGCATCAAAAACGTGACTTTCATCATTTGAAACACGTCATTTTAAGCACGTTGCTTTCCTAAGGCACAAAATCATAATTTTCACAATTCTTTGCACATAAGCATTATTTTTCAAATAAAATGGCATGCATGAATCATTTTCATCTTCCAAAATCATGTTTTCTCAAAATTTTGACCTAGTTCTAGCACAAGGCAAGAACTCCGTCTCATATTTAGACAATTCTCATTCTTACTTCATTTGCGAGAAAAAAGTGAGTCATTCTCATAATTTTCATCAAATAAATTGCACATGCATATTCTTAGCCTCATAGGTTGTTCATGCATCTCAAAATCATTCAAAAATCCTAAGAAAATCCTAGAAAATTCCTAAGTTCGGGTTAAGCCCTAAATTATTCAAAAATCAAGCAAAATCATCGGATTTGAGCCAAATAAGAACGCTTACCCCAACCGATCGCGGGTTCGTCGATTTGTGCTCCCTCCTTCCCGGATAGAGCTCCGATGGAGGCGTGAGAAAGTCATACCTCCTATCCGTCCGGACAAGCTCCTTCCTCTTCCTTTGAGCGGCCGCGGAGACATTCCTCCTTGCTTGTCTTGGTGTCGGATCCATCTCAAATCAAGGGAAGCAAGGGAATTCAAAGAATTTCGAAATTCTTTCTTCTCTCCTCTCTCTCTCTCTCGAGCCGAATGGCGGCAACAATGCCCAATAGCCCGTTCAAATCTGTTTTAAATAATCTGTAAAAATCGGGTTTCCAGCCCGTACGGCTTCTTTTCCTTCCTCTCATGCCGGGTGGCCTCTTTCGCTACGAGCAAAAATTACGATTTTGCCCTTGGACTTTCCACTTGGGCCTCCAATCCTCGTTATCCTCTAAGCGAGATAACACCCTCTTCGAGAAGATATCCCTTATCTCCTAAGCAATCAAGATCTATTCCCAGTCACCTCCGTTAATTTCGTTATAACGGGATAACGTTAGGTGACAACCTCCGAATTGTCGAGTTCTTCTTAACTTAAGCTACCTTTGTCATGAATAGTGACGTATGCTTAAGTCATTCAAACTTTGGCAACCCATATCTACGATTCGAAAGAGATTGAGACGTATGCTCAAGTCATTGGCAACCCATATCTACGATTCGAAAGAGATTGAGACGTATGCTTAAATCATTCTAGCTTTGGCAACCCATATCTACGATTCGAAAGGGATTGAGACGTATGCTCAAGTTTTTCAAACTTTAGCAACCCATATCTACGATTCGAAAGAGATTGAGACGTATGCTCAAGTTCACCAAACTCTAGCTACCTCTATCCACTCGATAGTGACGTAAGCTCTAGTTTCAATTAGGTGACATCCTCCGGTAATTGTCAATCGGGTGACATCCTCCGGTAATTGTCAATCGGTGTGAGCCTCCATTAATTGTCAAAATCTCAAGAATCCTAGACATCGTTCCTAACTATCTAGTGATGCTTGAACTACGATCAAGGCTTGATTCCTCCGGGATACGTAGGTAGCCTTTTATAAAAGGTCCGGCCATCCGACCACTTCGGTCACCCTGTTCCTTCGTCGCTCCTCGGTGATGAAGTAATCCCTCATAGAGACCACCTTGGTCACTTCTAGCATATCCCCGATAGGATCAATTGCTTGACCTCCTAGGTCATTTTCTATTTTCCCGGCAAGAGACCGGTTTTCTCTTCTCCCTTCCTCGGCGGATCTTATTCCGAACTACGGCTGGCTTGATTCCTCGGATACGTAGGTAGCCTTCCAAAAGGTTCAGCCACTCGGCCGTCTCGGTCATCTAATCCGTCTCGGCATTCGCCGAGATCGGATCCTTTTCTATCGACAACCCCACTTGCCTTGCAAGTGACGTTGCCGAGGGCTTCGTAAGTACCCAAATCGGCTCATGCCTTAGGTTAATTTTCCCGACAATTTCGGTAAGTTTTCCGGTAATTCCCGAACCTTCCCGGCGTTCGGAAACATTCCGGAACTGTTTTTATTAAATAAGGGCTGAAGAGGATCCTTCCTAATTAAGAAACACGTTTTCTTAATTAGGAAGGAGGGTTCTAGAATTTGCCACCTTGCATGGTTCTAGAATGCTGAGTCATTCAGGATAAGCCCGCACGGCTGCATCAGCTCGCTGCTCTTAGCCGCACGGCTTCATTCACCTTATCCAGATTACCTATAAATAGAGGCCTCCTCTACCCATTTCAACACACACAATAGACACACAATAGAGGCACAAAATACACAATACACTTATAAACACTCCCAAGACGTGAAGAATATTGGTGCAAGCTCAAGAAGGTGAAGAAGGAAGGCCAAGAAGCTACCTCCCTCCTCCTTGAAGACCCAAGACCAACCTCTCCTCCTAGCTCCGTTCGAAGAAGCAAAGGAAGCAATTGGTAACCTCGCACGCCCTAACCTTGCTTTTAATTGATATACTTGCTCATTGCATTCATATATCTTGCTTGGGACTTGGCATTTATTCATAAAGATCACATCTTTATCACCCCCTTTCCCTTTTGCATGCATTAAGACCTCATTTGTCATAAAAATGTAGTCTTTTTCATAAAGGTGCATCCTTTGCACCTAAAACCCCCATTTTCAAATAAAAATGTCATTTTTATGCATCATTTGCACATAAAAATCCAATCTTTTCAATAAAAATGCATCCTTTGCATTCAAAAACCTTTTCCAATGCATCATTTGCATAAAATTCCTATCTTTACGCATCACTTGCATAAAGATCATTTTTTTCAATCAAAAAGCATCATTTGCTAAAACCAAAAATGTCATCTTTTCATTAAAGAGTCAATTTTCATCATGCATTTCCCCTTTCCCCCAACCTTGGAACGGACCGGTGTAAAAGATCCTATCTTTACATCGTTCCTTCCATTAAAGGTTCACGATTTCTTTGGAAAGGGATAACCTTGAACCCTATATCTCCGATTATCGCTTAAGAAAGAGTATGAAGCCTCTATACGAGCTCGACCGTCTTAAAGCGTAGGATTGATGGGCTAAGGACCCTCCTTTTCTAAAGAACCTCATCTTTGACCAAAAGAGAGTCATTCTCTCGATCATGCAAGTCCCGAGGGTCCCGAGGTTAAAATGCGATGATCACAAGTCATAAGATGAGGACGGGATCATAATCCCAAATACATAAAATTCCAAGGAATCCCGAGCGACAACCAACAAATGGTTTGTACGTCCGGAAGACAACTTGGGACATTCCCCCCCTTTTTCTCAAACACATGCACACAAGAAAGCACGCAAGCAAGCACGATTACTAAAATCTTGGGAGACTTGCTCCGGCAAGGCACTTTGGGTGAACGCCAAACGTTCTTCCCAAGGGGTAACTTAACCTCCGAACCCAAGTAAAAACCTTTTTTTTCAAAGTTTTGAGGTAATCAAAATGGCGTGGCGACTCCGTTTTTCAAATAACTCGGATGTCTTCAAACTCGCGTGAATCCACAAAATTTGGGCACACATTCACAGAGTCGTGCCCTGCACTGCCACTTTCGAAGCCTTTTCTAAGCAGTAGAAACCCATTCAACTTAGGATATAATTGAACCCTTTTTAACTATAATTGTAGTAGAACATTTTAGCTATACAATGGTATCTTCCTAAGTCAAAATGGAATTGTGGAAGTAGTTTAAATATTGTTCGGAAAATGGTTGATAAGCTTGATTTGTAACTTCAACAAAGTAGTTCAAACTTGGAATTAGGTCTTGATCTTTTATAAAGGTTATTCAAGGTTATGAAAGGGCTAGGTAGGAATGGTTTATGATACATGGTGGATAGTTGAATAGTGTAGAAGCTATATGTCACACTATTGTGCTTGTTTGAAAATGTGTATTTATCATATTGTTACCTTGCTATCCCAAGAGTGGATTTATTTACTATGTTGTCTCATTGTATCCCAAGTGTGGATTATTTGGCATGTTGTTATATTGTATCCCAAGTGTGGATTATTTGGCATGTAGTTATATTGTATCCCAAGTATGGATTATTTGGCATGTTGTTATATTGTATCCCGAGTGTGGATTTATTTGGCATGTTGTTACATTGTTATCCCAAGGTGTGGATCTAATTTCAAGTATCTATTATGTGCTTGAACGTGTTTATATTATATGAGGTTCAAGGGTATAATGGGATAGAATCAATTATGGATTTGTTCTATAAGTAATTGAAGTTCATTATACCTGTGAATGTCTCCTCTGTGGCCACAGATGGGGTTTGCATGCTTCTGTATTGAGCCAAAAGCCTTACAGATAGCTGGGATTTCCTATGGAGTTAGGTGGAATGCTTCTGTATTGAGCCAAAAGCCTTACAGATAGCTGCGTTATTATATAGTACTCTGATTGAAGTGTCATATAAGTATTTTTCTTTCCTTATATGGATCTCTGGAGTATGAGTCCTATAATCGGTGAATATGCATGGGGGCAGTTCACCAAAGAGCAGAGTTTTACTCCCACGTTGTACGACTTATTGTTCAGACGGGAAAGGTAAAATGAGGTAACGTAAGGTGTTTACCTCTTTAATAATGTGTTATGTGTAACCATGCTATGTGTTGCATCTTATTTGGCATCTTGCTGCATTCATAATAGCTTATTGAGATTTATTCTCACCCCTTCCCCTTTACTGTTTTAGATCGTGCTAAGATAGGTGACCTGAATCAGTGAGGCCGGGGAAAAGAGTTTGGAATTTTTGCTTTTGGTACTTGTTAGGTTATGTATATGAGTAGGTTGTCTGGAGTCTTTATTAACTATTACTCCTTTATAAAGTTGTATAGAAAACTCTTTTGTAAAAAAAGTTATTTTGGGGTTTTCGATGTAATTTATCAGATTATGGTTTATTGAAGTTGTTGTTAAAATTCCTCCAAGTGGAGATATTATCAGTTGATTTTATTTTGGAAGTTTGAGAATTGGTTTTCTTTTAAGGTGAAATAAAAGTTTTTAAATTTTCAGGTGGGTTTTCTTATTTTGGGCCTCTCAAGCTCGGGACACGTGTTAGGTTCCGGGTTGGAGTGCTCACACAATGTCATCTTTCCTTTCGCTTTGAATGAAATGATAGATCTTTCTGAGTATCCCCTTATTGCCAACTTAACAAATGATAAATTAACTAATAACTTAACAACAGTTAATAATGAATCATTTGAACAAAATGCAAACACACTAAACGAACAATACATTAAAGAAATCTTTAAGCAGGTTACAGACAAAGAGGAAAACCGGGCCCAAGCTGCCGAGGAGGTTTTGACAAGTGTTAACTTGGGTACTGTCGAGGAACCTAAAGAGACACAGATTGGGAACTTCTTCTAGGGGGTTGAACGGGATAGACTGGTCAATTTGCTCAGAGATTACATGGATGTGTTTGCATGGTCATATAAGGATATGCCGGGGCTAGATAGTTCAATTGTGGAGCACAGAATCCCTCTAGCACCAGATGTCAAGCCAGTAAAGCAGAAATTGAGAAAGATCAAGCATGAGTGGTCTCTACTGGTCAATGAAGATATTGAGAAGCTACTGTGGGTAGAATTCATCAGGGTCATCGAATATCTGACGTGGTTATCCAACATCGTGACTGTGACTAAGGCCAATGGGAAGGTGCGCTGTTGTGTAGATTTCCAGGATCTGAACAAGGCCAGCCCCAAAGACAATTATCCCTTGCCAAACATAGACATTCTAGTGGACGCCACTGCTAACTACGAAGTCAAATCCTTCGTTGACGGCTTTGCTGGCTACAACCAGATCAAGAGGGCCGAGGAGGACCAAGAAAAGACAGCCTTCACCACACCGTGGGGAACGTACTGCTATACTGTGATGCCTTTTAGCCTTAAGAATGCCGGGGCTACGTATCAGAGGGCAGCGACCGCACTCTTTCACGACATGATCCACAAGGAAATTGAGGTCTATGTCGATGACATGATAATCCATTCCAAAGGTGAGGATGGACAGCACATTGTCGACCTGTGAAAGTTCTTTGAAAGGTTGAGACAGCATTCCATGAGACTGAACCCTGCCAAATGCACCTTTGGAGTGACAAGGGGAAAAGTGCTCGGGTATATGGTCACAAAACGAGACATTGAAGTCGATCCCCGAAAGATCAAGGCCATTATGGACATGAGGCCACCTCGGACTTAGATAGAAGTCAAAAGCTTTATGGGTAAACTACAGTACATCAGCTGTTTTGTCAACCAGCTGACTACCATGTGTGAGCCCATATTCAAGCTCATGAAGAAGAATGCAAACACATAATGGAATGAGGAATGCCAGGATGCCTTTGACCAAATCAAGGCGTACCTAGTACATCCCCCAGTGCTATGCCCCCTACATGGACAGAAACCTCTTCTGCTCTATCTCACTGTCACTGATACGGCAGTTGGGGCTATGCTTGCTCAGGAGAAGAAAGACTCTTGGGTAGAAAACGCCATTTACTTTGTCAGCCGAAAGCTGCAAGAAAGTGAGCTCAATTACTCAGCGTGCGAAAATACTTATGCAGGACTGGTCTGGGTAGTCGGTAAGCTGAAGCATTACATGCAAGCCCACTCTGTGAACTTGGTCTCGAAAATGGACCCTATCAAATACATCTTCGACAAGTATTCCCTTTCGATGCATCTAGCAAAGTGGTCGTTCTTCTTGGCTGAGTATGACATAAACTACGTGATGAGAAAGGCAATCAAGGGTCAAGCGCTGTCAGACCATCTGGCAAACTTCCCTAGCAATGAGGACCGTGGGCCTGAACCCCAATTCCCAGATGAAGGGATCTTTGTAGTTGAGCCTGAGAACCGATGACAACTTTTCTTTGACGGGGCTGCTAACAAGAGAGGAAATGTCGTAGGAATGCTACTGGTCGATCCGAAAGATGAGCACACGCCAATAGCTATCAAGTTGAACTTCCCTGCCACGAACAATGCCGCTGAGTATGAAGCTTGCATTGCTGGTTTAGAGGCTGCCTTAGAAAGGAATGTCAAAGAGCTCGAGGTCTATGGAGACTCAGCCCTGATCATCAACCAGGTCTCCAACAAGTGGAAGACTGTAGATCCTAACCTTCAGAGGTATCATGCCTACATAGAATAGTTGACTGAGCAGTTCAGAGAAGTAACCTTTACCTGCCAAGGGATAAGAACAGATTTGCGGATTCCTTAGCTACTCTAGCCTCATTGGTAGGGATCCCCGAGGGAAAAGCGATAAAACCACTTAGAGTGAGTAGAAGAGAAGCCCCGGCTTTCTGTTGTGAAATAGACATGGGATCCGAGCCTGTCAATAAACCCTGGTATAGTCAGATTTACTAGTTCCTCAAGGATGGGGAATCATCTATCAGAGATGAAAAAGGTAGACCAAGGGAAGGCATCAAAGCCAAGAGCTTGCAAGCCCTGAAACGGTTGGCCTCCAACTATGTCATCCTAGGGGGCGACCTATACAAGAAACGGTACCAAGGACCACTCCTCCTGTGTGTCACCCAAGAAAGGGTAAGAGAGTCAATGACCGAAGTCCACAATGGTCCCTGCGGTCCCCATATGAATGCCAGAGCATTGATGCAAGTAATCCTCATAATGTGCTATTACTAGATTTCCATGGAAACAGACTGTGTCCAGCATGTCCGAGCGTGCGACAAATGCCAGCGGTTTGCCAACCTCAATCATCTTCCGCCTCATGACCTGTACTGCATGATGACTCCTTGGCCATTTGCAACTTGGGGTATTGACGTGATAGGGAAGATAGCTCTAGCAGGAAGCAATGTGCATGAATTTGTGCTAGTGGCAGTCGACTACTTCACAAAGTGGGTAGAAGCCAAGTCCTACAAGGTTCTCACTTTGAAGGGTACTGCGATAGGTTGCTGTCAGAATTCAGAATCACTCGCCACAAATCGTCCCCATATAGACCTCAGACCAATGGAGCCGAAGAAGCTGCCAATAAAACGCTCGAGCGAAATATCCGGAAAATAGCCACCCGTGGTTGTGATTGGCCTGAAATGCTGCATCTGGCACTCTGGGGCTATAGAACATCTGTCAGAACAGCCACGGGAGAATCTCCCTTTGCCCTAACTTACGGGATGGAAGCAGTGTTTCTAGTGGAGTTGGAAATCCGATCACTAAGGGTCCTCCTGGAAAACAGTGTCAATGAAGTAGAGTGGTTGCACAGTCGGCACGACGAATTGGCCCTGCTTGATGAAAGAAGGCTAAAAGCCATGGAGCACACCCGAGCCTACCAGAGGCGAATGGCCAGGGCATTTGACAAAAAAGTCAAGGTCAGGGACATCAAAGAAGACGACCTAGTGCTGAAAGTGAAGCCCCCCACCAGAGACAACCCCTTGGGAAAGTGGGAACCCGTTTGGATTGGCCCGTATGTGGTGCAGAAAATACTCTCGGGAAGAGCGATAAAGCTTGCGGACCTGGATGGCAATCCATTTGTCCACCCAGTCAACGGTGATAAGCTCCGCAGGTATTATGTCTAAAAAAAAAAAGGAAAAAGAAAAAAAAGAAAAAAAAAAAAAATACATAGTGCAAAAAGAGTAATGCCCAGCTAGGCTGAAAACCCAAAAAGGGCGGTCTAGGCAAAAGACAGGGTTGCACATAAAGAAAAAAGAAGAAAAGAAAAAATTTTAGTGCAAAAAGAGTAATGCCCAACTAGGCTGAAAACCCAAAAAGGGCGGTCTAGGCAAAAGACAGGGTTGCACATAAAAAAAAAAAAACCAACAAAAAAAAATCCCGATAGTTCACCAAAATGAACTACGAAGACCTGAGCCCCTTAGTCTTTCTTGTAAAAGGGGAACGTAGGCAGCCATAAATGGTTCGGTCTAAACAATAAATAAGACATCTAAGTTTCCATGAAATGTGTCTTATAAATTTCTAAGATAATATCTCTTGTTAATTACAAGTCAAAAACTTTTTGATGAGTTCAAGCACGGTCTACTCTTGACTCTGCTAACCTGCTACAAAGATCTAAAATACACAACAAAAGACCTAATAAGCTATCGTGTTTGCAAAATGGCAATAAGGGAATCCTAGGAATTGATCTCTCAGTCGTCATTCACTGAGTCTTCCTTGTTCTTCTTCCCTTTACCTCGACCCCATCGAGTGTTCTTCCTCTTCTTCTCAATGACGTCGGTCTCCCTCATCCCAATCTCAGGTATCCTCACTGGAGCCTCCACCAAGCCTGTGTCAATAAGTGCCTTCTCAATCTTGGCACCAGTCCGTACCTCCTCTCTCTGAGCCTCAGTAAGGGGAGTGACTTCTGATAGCATCTCATACCGGGCTTCCATATCCCTAAAAAGGTCACCTGACTGGTTATGGCAACTAGCCTTAGCCTCAGTCTCCCTCAGAGTCCTGCTCGAGTCACAGTCAGCCCCCAATAAAGCTTGACGTCTCTCTCCCAAAATGACCTGAGTCGCCCCCATCTCCCTCTCATACCAGTCTAAGTAAGACGTGGTCAAGATGGTACTCTTCCTGCTCTTGAGAATGGCCCGGGGTGGAAAAGCAGTGTATGTCCAAGCCCTCGAAAAAATGAGAAGTGGGCTGGGTCCCTCATATCAAAAGGCACTACCTCTACGGTACTGATGTCCTTCCAATCATCCAAAGGCTCCTGTAAAATCCCAAACTACCTGGGCACTAAGCAGGGGATGTAGAAAGATGACAGAGACAACCTCGGAACCCTTACTATGTAGGACTCCTGAAATGTCCTCCGGGTCTGCAGCCTCTAATGAGGCACCCACCAGTGAATGTCCGAGGTGGACAACCTAGCCATCATCAGCTCCCAGCTATCCTGGTCCTGTTGCCTAGGTGCACCCCTCCGAGAGATCACCCAAGGGCATTGAGTAGGCGAAGCCCCCGGCAAAGCCCCAAGCCTCTCCTGTAACCATAAAGTCAGCACCGCTGGGCTCCCAGACCTCATAAAATGGTCTCCCCTAGCCATCCTGTCAATGCCATGCAGAGTCTCACCCAAAACCAGCGGGACAATGTCCTTCCCAGCCCTGCAGTCTCTCACCATGTCCAAAAGGCCACCATGGCAGACCCCTAAGGACTCAGCAGTGAACAGAAATGAGAACACGCAGAGGATGAAGGTATCATTGGCCACCGGGGTCGCAGCCGTATCCGGAGACCCAAACCTGCCCGGGATATCAGAAAGGTCAATCCTGTCAGGGGGCTATCACCATCCCCTCGGCCTCTTCCAGAGAGATTTGCAGAAAAGATGCCAACTTTACCATCACCGACACGTCTCCGGTCAGAGGAATCGAAACGGACTCAATTTCTGGACCCCCAATCAATGCCCGAAAGTCTCCAATGGTTGGGACGAGTTCGTTGTAAAAAAAGCAGTAAACGTGTCTTCGGACGTCCCAAAACCTCACTGCGGCCCTCAAAAGGTCCCAATCAGGCGGGAGATCCTTAAAATGCCATAAAGACTTGATCTTGAAGGTGGTATCGAACAGCCCCTTGTTAGATTAGAAGTTGTGTCTCATCCAAGATTGAAGATCGGACAGAAAACGGTCTCTTTTCCCCTTTTGCAATCTGACTGATTTCTCCATTAGTTGCGATCAAAGTTGATGATTTTTGGTCAAAATGTGCTCTGGGATCAGTTGGGACAAGTCTAGGGTAAAAATGAAATGAAAAGGCCATCCCTTGATTTTATTTGAAAAAAACCAGTTCAGACAAAAATTCCAGCCGCATGGCTTCTTTTGCCCAAAGACCTGGCCGGACGGCATCTTTTGCTTCTGCAGAAAAAAAATCTGCAGCAGCCAAAGCTGCTGCCCAAGTGGAATTCTCACCCCACTTTCTCAACAAAACCTGCATAAAAACATGTCCAAACACCATTCATGCTATCATATATTATCACAAATCATTTTGGCCCAGTTTCAGCCTCATTTCCAAGCAAAAAAGCTACACCAAGGCTCAAATAATATGCAAAAACATAAAGCATAAATAAGAAAAGAAAATAAAGGATTAATACATTGTCTTTGCCTCCTTGGCGCCCAAATAAAATGAAAAATAAACAAATTGTGCATAAAATTGCTCGTTGTTTGTTTCTCTCCTCTCCTAGGTCAACCTAAGAAACCCTAAGCTTCCGACTCTTCGTCGTCACTACTTAGCTCGTAGAAGCTAGGATCCCTCATCAAGTCCTCGTCATCACTCACGTCAGAAAGATTGACATTCACATGCTCATACTCCGCCAGCTGCTCCAGAATGCCCGTGTTGGGTCCCTGTCCCCGAGGCGCGGCGCTGGTGGATGAGGTCTGATACTCCGAGGCTGACGAGGTAGAGGCTGTGCTCCCAACGTGCCTCCTCTTGCACACGGGCTCCTGCACATTCGCCCCAGCCCTGGAAGCGCAGGCCAGCTTCCTCAGAAGGGATTGGCACACATCCTTCCAGCCTCTGTTCTGCCGTACCAAACCATCATAGGTACGAGCATGGACCTGCGAGAAAAGAGAAGAAAAACTCAAAAAAAAAATCTCAAGAAAAGCTCAAAATCGCAGAAAGCAAAGAAATCCGAAAAGGGAAGAGACCCTAGAGGTACTTACAGTGCCGTCAGGTGGCAGAGTATACTGGGGCTCCCTCGTGTCATGAACAGGCACCATGAACCTCCTCGATAACCCGTTTACCATATAGGAGAGATGAGCAGGAGGCATAGGCGGATCACTCGGCTCTGCTTCCCCGTACCCCTATGTAACAGCCATCTTCACTAGCTTCTACGGCGTCCTCAACCGCTGCTCCACAAAGGTGGCATACGGGGTAGCTAAGTCAAAATACTCCTCGGCCGCCACGCCAGCCTGGTACCTCCCTATCTCATCCGCTGACCAGTTCCTGAGCTGCAGCATAAGCGGTGGAGGATCATGAGGAGTGATGGCATCCAAAGGAGGGACATAGCCATGCTGCCTGGAGAAACGATCTCCCAAGTAAATGATGTCACAGGTCAGCCCTGTCAGCCACCTCCTCTGCCTAGTCGCCACCAAGGCATCTCCTAGCAAACCCTCCGGGTACCTCCCCCAAGGATAAAAATCCACCCCCTCGTGACCATCCCTGTTGATGACCGGTCTCACCATCTTATAATCGATCCGGGTCTTCCCGGTGAACTTATCTCTAGCCTCTCCCCTCCAGCGAATCATGGTCGGGAAGATCTCCGGATCACTCTGTTGGTTCCAAGGAAAGAACCCAATCACCTCGCAGAACCAGACCTGCATATTCAAAACAAAGGGTCATTTCACTCATAAAAATCTCAAGACAGAAAAGTAAAAGAGAGAAAAGAAAGTGAGAATACCTCAAGAGCAAAAGAAAAACAGTCCATCGAAGCAGCCTTGTTCCGGCTGTACAGATCCAAAGAGAAATAGAGCTCAGCCAATATGGCCTCACCCCAAGAGACCACCCCAACCTCATCCAAGTTCTCCAAAGAGTCAAGCAGGCAAAGCATTGCCAATGTCCCAGAGTTCGCAAAAATAGTGACTGACAGCAGCAACCACAGAAAAGCTCTCGCGAGCTGGTGGGCAGTCACCTCATTGGCGGCAAACCCCTGCATACACTCCAGAACCGCCACCTCAACATACCTCGTCTCCATCCCAAGCCCCTTAGGACGGAGGTCAAATCCCACCAGAGCTCTAAACTCGTCTGCGGTGATGTGATCTCTCCAGGTCACAGGCCTCCCAGTGAACTGCAAGCCGGTAATAGCAGTGAAGTTGGCCGGAGTCACCGTAATCTCTCCCCAGCTGAGATGAAAGCTGTGAGTGGTGTCCCACTAGAACTTTGAAAGGGCCTGGACCAGCCCCTTGATCTTAGAGGTCACATGGATACCTCTGCTGATAGCATCAATGAAAGAATCGAGCCAGGTAGCCATCACCAACTGCTTGGGATTCACCCCATCCTTCTCAAAGTTGGGCATCCTATCCCACAACTTCACAGCCACCTCAGAAGGTCCCCTCTACTTGTTCTCCTGTAGGAAAACACAACAAAAAATGTGTCAGTCCTTCCTTTCATCTCAAAAGCATGCAAATATTCAAAAGTGCACATATTTTCAAAGAAAAACATTAATAAGAGATTTCTAGCATCCTTTGCCTAGAAAATGTGTCCTTCATCATTTGAAACACGTCATGTCGAGCACATTGCTCTCCTAAGTACAAATTTCCAATTTTCGCAAAGTTCTTTGTACATAAGCATTAATCTTTCAAAATGGCATGCATGAATCCTTTTCATCGTCCAAAATCTTGTTTTCTCATCCATGATCAGAAATTGACCTAGTTCTAGCACATGCAAGAACTCCGTCACATTTTAGACATTATTTTTCTTACTTTATTTTCGAAAAAATGGGTCATTCTCATATTTTTTTTCAAATAAATTGCACATGCATGTTCATGTATGCCCATAGCCTCATAGGTTAATCATCAAATTCCCAAAATCATCAACAAAAATCATAGGAAAATTCGAAAAAATTCCTAAAAATAGGGTCAAGCCCTAAATCAATCAAAAATCAATCAAAATTGACAAAATCAAGCAAATCAAGAATGCTTACCCCAATAGATTGAGGTTTCGTAGATTTGTGCTCCCTCCTACTGGGATAGAGCTCGGAAGGAGGTGTGTTTGAAATCATACTTTCGCTCGATTCGAACGAGCTCCCTCCTCCTCCTCCTAGCGGCCTCCGACAAAGTCCTCCGCGCTTGCCTAGGTACAATATTCCCCTCCGGATCCATCTTGAGTAGTAGAAGCAAGAGAATTGAAGATTTCAAAAAATTTTCTCTCTCTACTCTCTCCCTCTTCCTCGGCAGAAACAAGCCAACAATGGCGCCCAAGCCCATTTCAATTCTGTTTAAATAATCTGGTGAAATTAAATTTCAAGCCGGACGGCTTCTTTTGCCTCATCTCTCGCCGGGCGGCTTCATCCGCTCTAAGCTGAATTTATCCTTTTGCCCCTGGACTATCCATTTAGGCATACAATCCCCGTTATCTCTTAACCAGAGTAACGTTGTTTCCCAAGGATATCTGTTATCCCTAAAGAGAATAAACTTTTCTCTCGAAGTGTCTCTGTTACTTCCGTTATAACGGAATAATGCTAGGTGACATCCTTCGAATTGTCAAAACTCAAACTTTAGCTACCTCTATCCCATAGATAGTGAAGTACGCTTCAGTTTTCCAAACTTTAGCTACCTCTATCTCCTCGATAGTGAAGTACGCTTCAGTTTCTCTAAGCTTTAGCTACCTCTATCTCATAGATAGTGAAGTACGCTCAAGTTTCTCCAACTTTAGCCACCTCTATCTCATAGATAGTGAAGTAAGCTTTAGTTTTCCAAACTCTAGCTACCTCTATCTCATAGATAGTGAAGTACGCTCAAGTTTTTCCAACTTTAGCTACCTCTATCTCCTCGATAGCGATGTAAGCTTTAGTTTCTTTAGGTGACAACCTCTATTAATTGTCAATCAGGTGACAACCTCCATTAATTGTCAATCAGGTGACAACCTCCATTAATTATCAATCAGGTGACAACCTCCATTAATTATCAATCAGGTGACACCCTCCATTAATTGTCAAATCAGGTGACAACCTCCATTAATTGTCAATCAGGTGACAACCTCCATTAATTTTCAAATAAGGTGACTCCTCCATTAATCATCAAAACCTCAAGGATCCTAGACATTCCTAACTATCTAGTGAGACTTGAACTACGACCAAGGCTTGATTCCCCCGGGATATGTAGGTAGCCTTTCATAAAGGAACAGCCATCCGACCACATCGGTCACCCTTTTCATTCATCACTCCTCATTGGTGCATGAGCCTTTCATAAAGGTCCAGCCATCCGACTGCAATGGTCACCCTCTTCCTTCATCACTCCTCAGTGGTGAAGTAGCCCCTTATAAAGGTCCAGATATCCGACCACATTGGTCACTTCCTTCATCTGGCATATCCCCAGTAGGATCAGCCATTTGACCTCCTAGGTCATTTTCCTTCCGTCTTCCTAGCAATGGACCAGTTTCTCTTCCCCATTCCCAGTAGATCCCGAACTACAACCTGGCTTGATTCCTCCGGGATACATAGGTAGCCTACTTTAGGTTCAGCCAATTCGTCACATATGACACCCCTTTCCCCAGGGGATCTTTTCCGAACTACTATCATGGCTTGATTCCTCCGGGATACGTAGGTAGCCTTCCAAAGGTTCAGCGACTCGACCACCTTGGTCACCCAATCTGTCTTGACAGTTCGCCAGATTGGATCCTTTTTTATCGACAATCCCACTCGCCCTGCAAGTGACATTGCCGAGGGGTTTCTGTAAGTACCCAAATCTGGCTCATGCATTCCAGTTAAGTTTCCCGGCAATTTCCCGGACTTTCCTAAAGTTCAGGGCAATTTGGGAACTTTCCTAAACCTTCCAAGGGGTGAAGGACTTGTTAGGAATTAAAATTCCACGTAGTCCCTCGTTGGAAAGAGCTTCTAGAATGCCACCTTGCATGTGTGAGTACGCCAATCCAATTCACGACCCTTTTTAGGTGCATTTTAATGTGATAAAATTGCACTAAGGGGAATTTTGGTAAATTCCCAGTCTGTTCCTAGACTTCCGGAAACATTTCATAAGTTTCTCGCGAAGGAAGTATTTTTTAGTATTTTTCCAGGACAAAAGGACCTACAAGGAATAAATCAGTTTGGACCTCTTGGGAATTAACCTGGAATGTTCAAGAATCAGGTTTTGGCGCCAGAAACAGTTATGGGCGTAATCAGTCGTGCGACACCTCGAAGCATGGAAATTGTATACAAGAGGTCGTACGACACATTAAATCAATTTCCCAATCAACGTTTAAATAGAAATCTTCTCATTTGGAAAAAGGGGACTCACTCTCATTCTCTCTCAAAAACGCAAAGGTCTCTCTTTCTCTCTCACTACTATCTCTCTAAACTCAAACACCCATTGCTCCCTCCCTGGATCGTCTTCTTCACCGTTTCTCTCTCTAATCTCCTCCCTTACCGGCTCTCTTCCATTAATCAACCGTAGCAACTTCCTTCTCACCGGCGACAACCCAATTCCCTCTCAATCTCCCATCACCGTCCCTCTCTTCCCAAATTAAATTCGCTTCCTACCCCTTTCCTCCTCAGTTATGGGCGTAATCAGTCGTGCGACACCTCGAAGCATGGAAATTGTATACAAGAGGTCGTACGACACATTAAATCAATTTCCCAATCAACGTTTAAATAGAAATCTTCTCATTTGGAAAAAGGGGACTCACTCTCATTCTCTCTCAAAAACGCAAAGGTCTCTCTCTCTCTCTCTCACTACTATCTCTCTAAACTCAAACACCCATTGCTCCCTCCCTGGATCGTCTTCTTCACCGTTCCTCTCTCTAATCTCCTCCCTTACCGACTCTCTTCCATTAATCAACCGTAGCAACTTCCTTCTCACCGGCGACAACCCAATTCCCTCTCAATCTCCCATCACCGTCCCTCTCTTCCCAAATTACATTCGCTTCCTACCCCTTTCCTCCTCAATAGCACTCCTTCTCTCCCAGCCACGGCCATCGCCTTCTTCTCACCTCAATTATCCCTAAACCAGCCGGAGCAATTGCTCACCACCGTTCTCTCTCTAAAGCCGTTCACTACCACCGCTCCTCAAATACACCAATCAGAGCCATTACCGTCTCTCTCATTCTCCCCAAACTGCCAACGATTTATTCTCCGTTCCAGACCCTAAGCCGCTGCACCACCAATTTCTGTTCGCCGCACTTTCCGATCCCTTTGCGTCTCTCTGCCCAATTGACACCGAAGTAGGGACAAGCGTTCAAATCCTCTCTCAATTCTCTATCTGTTTCTCATATATTCATTTAACACACACATATACATATTTGCAATTGCAAATATACTCAGTCTGATATCTGAACTTGGCTGGAAGCTGATTCGAAGATCCTTCTACCTAACGTGGTTTAAGGATTATGGACACTACGAGGGTAACGACTCCCTCCATCTCTATCTCATATTTGCCATTTGCTTGTTTCATTGCAATTACTGTTCATTGGACTTGATAATTAGGCTCCATCCGCCTTCAATTATCAAGTCCCAATCGCCATCTCTCTGTTTAAATCATTCTGTTTGGTTTAATCAATTGTTCATGGTTTGATCTATTGGTATTTGTGGTTTGATTGCCATGGGAGTGTGGATCTCCCATATCCACACCCCCTTGGTCAATTCATTGTGGATTTGTTGGTTCCTAAGTTGATTTGATGTTGTGATTGGATTTGAATTGATCTCTGTTGCTCCTGATTTCGAATTGTAAGGTCCCTGCAGATGTGTAACCTGTGTCACGCGACACAACTGACCATCCAAGGTCCTGTGTCACGCGACACATGTAACCAGTCTACAGCTGATCCATTTCAGTTGTATGTTGTTCGTAGCATTGTAAAGTGGGATGTGGCCTCCCACAATAAAAGGTTCACAATATGTACTATTCTCTCTTTGATCAATAAAACAAAGCATTCCTATGCATTTTATTACATATCTTATCACAACACAAATTGCACACACATTTGGATGTTTTGGATGTTGAACATAGAAAGACTCGTCTACGGACGAGGCGTGTTGGGTGAACTCTTGGTTCTTCCCAACACGTAACCTGACCCCCAAACCCATTTTCTCTTTCAAAAAGGTTTTCAATGTTTCTTTAAAAACGGCGTGGCGACTCCTAAAAATTTATTTTTTTTCGGCGAGCGTACATTCAGCATGATTCTAGAAACAGGCTGAGTCACTAATGGATAAGACCGTACGGCTTCATTAGCCAAGGGTTACAGCCGCACGGCTTCATTAGAAAGCACAAATCTGCCTATAAATAGAGGCCTCCTCTATTCATTTTGATATACAATTTTTGGCACTGTTACTCTGCCAAAATAGAACCACGAATTTCCAGAAAGCTGAAACCTTCCAAAATCACCTCCCTCCTCTCCAAAATCCCTCCAAAGTTGCTCCTTCCTTAGGAAACCTTCAAGGGAGATAGAGGAACACCATCATTGGTAACCTCTCCTCCTCTTCTCTTTAAAATATACTTGTTATTCTTTTTATATTGCTCCTTGCCATTTATATTGCTATTTACTTGCTTTATATGTGATTTATTGCCATAAAATCAAGTCTTTAACTATGTAGATCATAATACCCCCCATTCCCCTATCACATAGGATTCATGGAGGGTCCATCCCAAGGATAATCAATAAGAACATAAATGGCTTGTTCTAGGGTGGATCTCTCACATGATGATGTGAAAATGACATATTTTCCATATAAAAATGTCAACTTTACATACATGAATGTCATCCCCATTCCCATAGACCTTGCTTCCAAGGATAGTCCACCTAAATGGTTCTCAAAGAACATAGGAAAGCCATAAAGGTCCTCCCTTTACATTCCTATTCCTAGCTTGCATAGTGTTCATTACATATGTTTGCATAAAAATGTCATCTTTACTTTAAAAATGCATTCCCCATGTCCCTCATGGTTGGATCACTCTCCAAGGATTGCCTAGTGACCTTCTTAAGGCACAAAAGGGCATAGGATGAGTATAAAGATCCAACCTTTATACCCATCCCCTTAGTCCCTTTGGTACTTGAAGCATCTCTTGGGGCATAATGGTGTAAAGGTCATACCTTTACATCGTTTCCTCCATATAAAGATGCCATAGTCGGATATCCCTTTAGAAAAGGATGAACTTGATCCCCTACATCTCCGATCATCACTTGAGACGAGCACAAATTTCCTTATCAAGCTCAAATTGTTTCAAGATGTAGGATTGATGGGCAAAGGTCCTTCCTTTCTAAAGAGTCTTATTCTTGGACTAAAAAAGAGGTGTCCCTATTCCGATCACATGTGACCCAAGGTCTCATAATGATGGTCGTAAGTCCAAGATGAGCACGGGATCAAAGTCCCGAACATATCAAAATCCAAGGAATTCCGAGCGATAACCAACTCATGGTTTATACGTCCGGAAGACCACTTGGCACATTCCCCCCTCCTTTATCAAAACACATCCCACACACGAAAGCACAAAGGCAAGCACGAAAGTTGGATCTTGGAAGACTTGCTTTGGCAAGGCTCCTTGGGTGAACGCCAAATGTTCTTCCCAAGCGGTAACTTAACCTCCGGACCCTAATCCTTTTTTTCAAAGTTTTGAGGAAATCAAAATGGCATGGGGACTCCGTTTTTCAATTTAAACCGGATGTCTTCAAACCGATGTGAGGCGGTGGCCCCTTACACGAAAAAGCGGTTCAAACCAAAAATAAAAAGAGCCGCGATCTTGGGCACCACATTCACACCAAGGTACCCAATAAAATTAGATTTTTAGAAACCTCCAATACATGTCTAGCATCACATAACGTTCTAACCACACCATCATACATCTTAATTCTTATAGTTCTTATGCCAGGAATTTTACATGTAGACCATTACCTATAGTAACTATACCAGAATTAAATGACCTGTAAGTATCGAACCAATCACGATTCGCCATCACATGAAACGAACATGCTGAATCCAGAATCCAGCCATCTGTCGGGTGCTCTACAGCTGATGAAGTCGTGAAAATATCTCCATCCACATCCTCTGAGAAATCTCAACCACATTAACTAACTTTGAAGATCCTTCTTTGCCTGTACCATTCCCCTTCTCCGGACAATTCTGCCTCTTGTGCCCCTTCTGCCCACACTTGAAACAATTCCCCTTATACTTCTTCCTTTACTGCGAACAGGAATTCTGCCTCTGCGAATTATCCCGAAACTGGCTTCTCCCACGTTCTTGATTCTCCTTCACAAATAACCCCTCAACCGCAGGTTCATCAACGGACTTCTTCCATTTATGAAAAGCTAGAAGAGCTTCTGTGACCAGTTGCAATTCCACAGTATCCTTCCCCCAAGTCAATGTAGTAATAAGGTTTTCGTATGTCGAAGAAGTCGACAACGAATTCAACAGCATCAACGCCTTGTTCTCCTCCTCAAACGTCACCTCCACCCTAACTAAATCGTTGAGTATTTGATTAAACGTGTGGATATGAGATTCAAGATCCGAACCATCTGCCATCTTAAGCCCATACAGCCGTTTCTTAAGATGCAACTTGTTCAACAACGATTTTAACATATACCTGCCCTCCAAAATCTCCCAAACCTTCGTCGGTGATTCTTCATCAGTCACATGATACACCACCTTATTCGCAAGGCACTGCCGTATTGAAGATACAGCCCGTTCTTGCAACTCCTTCCAAGGACCTTCTTCGATATCATCGGGTTTAGTTGAATATCGAAGAACCTTTCCCAAGCCTGCTTGAACCAGAAAATCCTTCACCCTCTTTTGCCACAACGCAAAGTTTCCATGCCCATCAAACTTCTGAACATCGGACTTCACGGTGATAGAATTAACCCCAGCCATCGCAGCCGTGCTCTGATACCAGTTGTTGTGCAATCGCAGCGGAAGCTAATGAACAATAACCAAGAACACACACAAGCAATTGAGAAATCGAAAAGAGAAAGAGATGTAATTGTTTGGGGTTTTGAACTACTTCTTTATTATTTATGCAATGATCTCATCAACTGTTTACATAGGGTTACAAAGAATATATATACTAACTAAACCCTAGCTCAACTAAGACCAGAAACAACAAAGAAGCCCGTCAGACAAAACCCCTCGTTGGGCCTTGAGGCGCCCGCCTCAGAACATCTGGGCGCCCGCCTGGCGACGGCCAAACCTCTGCCTTAGCTTCTACTTCTGAAGCGCCCGCCTCGCCAAAGACATGCGCTCGCCTCGGATGTCGCCAAGTCATGGCCAACCTACTGGACTCAAGGCACTCTCCCCAGAAGCCCCCATGCGGCCGCCTCAAAGCTACCATCCAAGACCCCAACTACGGCCTACCAGGCATCCGCCTCACCTAGGCTGAGGCATCCGCCTCACCTAGGCTGAGGCGGCCGCCTCAGTGACAGACGAGCCATTCCATCCTACAAATACCGAACCTGTCTTCCTTTCTTGAAATGTATCAAAATACTTTCGGTTAGAGCAAACATGGTAAGAGACCCTGAATCTAATATCCATTCACTTTGAGAAGAAATGTCAATGTTGGAGACTGTGAGAACATCTCCATCATCAAATACTATCGCCGAAGAACCATCATCATCAACATTATCCTTATTTTTTCGATTAGGACTATTTCTCTTAATGTGCCCTTATTCTCAACACTTGTAGCACCATTTTCCACCATCCTTATATTTGGACCCGCTATTACCACCAAATCCCTTGACTTCTGTCCTTCTCTTTGGATTCGCTCCATGAGAAACCAAAACTGAACCTTGGTTGTCTCCACCATCTGGCTGCTTCCTTTTATCATTGGAAATTAGTGTTGACTCCACATCCTCCATTGTCACCGTATCTTTGCCATACAGAATAGTTGTGACCAAATTATCATACAAATCCGGAAGTGAGGTAAGAAGCAACATTGCCTTGTCTTCTTCCTTAAACGTCTCATCAACTTTTGCAAGTTGATCAAGGAGCCCATTGAACACATTCATGTGATCCATTAAATTCCTACCTTCTTCCATCTTCAGCCGATACAACTCCCGCTTCAGATTTAACTTTGTAGTCAAGCTTTTGCCGAGATATAAACTCTCAAGCTTCTCCCACAAACCAGGTGCAGAATCTTCATCCATAATATTATTAATAATATTATCCACAATGCAATGACGAATGGTACTTACACACTTTGACTCGTGTCCTCCCAATCGTCGTCCGTTATTTTCTCCGGCTTCCCATTCATTCCCTTCAACGTTCTTGCTAGACCACGTTGATCTAGGATATCCTTTACTCTTCTTTTCCAAAGAGTAAAACTTCCCGTTCCATCAAACCTTTGAACTCTAAAGCCATTTACTTCGTCTGTCATGATAAACCCCCAAGCCGAACCTTGGGCTCTGATACCACTTGTTGAGAAAAAATGGCGCAGCGTAACAAAATAAAACTATCACGTCACGAAGTCAACAATGGAACCACAGAAAAATAAATGAAGCCAAAATAACTAGAAAGAACACAAGGAATTTATGTGGTTCAGCGAAACCCGCCTACGTCAACGGAGAGACCCAATTTCACTAATATGAGAGAAATTACACAATACAAATATGCCCACTCGTGCTTTTACCCAACATGAATAATTTGTACACTCCACTCTCAATATCCTAGTGAAATTATATATTCTCACTTACTCTATTACTCTCTTTCTTATCTTGCATTCTACCACGATCTAGACTCCTCTCTTGCTTGTGGTTTTTCTGGCTCATCCTCCCTTTTTATACTCGAGAATTGACCATACATATACCCCAAGAGACTAGATTAATAAATTAATGTACATGTATATCCACACATACATTTTACATATCCATACATGAACCACCAAGTACAAATGTACTAAACATCCTTGGTACATGTATCGATAAAACCAATGCAAGTTCATCCCACTTTGATTCTCAATGTGAGGAGCATTTCCAACACCAGTTCTTCTCCAATCCACTGGGTCGGAGCTCCTTACCCTTTGATGTATTCTGGTATAAGCAATTGGGAGGAAGATGCTGTAAGTCGCACGGCGGTGTTGGACGTGGAGCACGACTCGTGCTTTCAAGCACGAGTCGTGCCGAGGACCTGCACG
This sequence comes from Adenophora triphylla var. japonica, assembly GCA_022495995.1. Lineage (NCBI taxonomy): Eukaryota > Viridiplantae > Streptophyta > Magnoliopsida > Asterales > Campanulaceae > Adenophora > Adenophora triphylla. The sequence continues at coordinate 50,604 of JAFEMH010000331.1, forward strand.
ATTGATTTGATTCTCACGCTTCGTGTCACGAGTACGGAAAGTATGGAACAATTCGTGGGTTACTGCACGACTCGTGCAATACGCGAATTCAGAGATTACGTCTTATTTTATTTACCGTTTTTGAAGAGTTTAAATTAGGATTGTTTCCTATTTTTAAGTGTTTTAATTAGGATTGTTTTATTTTCCTTTTTCAAGTCAATTAGGGTTTTAGTTCTAGAATGTTCTTTTCTTTATTATAAATAGTTGCTAGGTTGTTTGTAATCTTTATGTTATGTTTTTGATAATTAATAAAAAGAGTCTTGCATTGTGCAATTCTAGGGTTTTTCCCTGTTGAAGGTGGATTCCTTCGAGAAGGTGGATTCCTTCTGCTGAAATCAAGATCTTCCTTAATTGGTTGATTTTGTCGGGGTTCTCATCATTGGTGTTTGCCTTGCAAAACCCTAGTTCGTGGATTCGATCTAGGTCAAACAATACGTTGATTCGGTTGTTTGCCTATCCGGTTACTTATTTTATTTTATTATTCCGCTGCGTTCATTCTGATTACATCAGTTGGTATCAGTTGAAGGACGATCCAAGGAAAATTCGAAGAAGATGGCCATCAATGGAATAGATATCAAATCTATTGTTATTGATGAGATCAATGCTCGTTTGATTTATGCTAAACAACAGGTAGATTTTTATTTTGCTAAGGAGGAGGAACTTGCACAAGAGGCCAACCATCAACATGACATGATGATTCTTTATGAGTCCATTATTGAAGACGGTAACCTTCCGCCAAGTAAGCACTTTCTAGCAGATTCGTTTCGTGAGGCTAGGGATAAAATTTTGAAAGAATCTAAAGTTTTTGGGCGGAAAGCTTATTATTATTTGGAGCACGTTCGGCGTTTGGAAGCAAAACAAGTTATTGAATTGAAGTGTCTGGAGGAAGAAAATCGCATGGTCGTTGAAGAAATTCCTGTCCAAGAAGTTCATGTTGAAGAAGAAATTTTTGTTGAAGACATAGGTGCAAAGGACGAGGTTATTCTGGTATGTGCCACTAATATTCCTCCCCATATTATTGAGTACAAGGTGAATGATGATTTAATTTTTTCGGAGGATCCACACAAGGATGATAGATCGGATTATATTATTCTTTTTCCGGAGGATATTTGTTTGCCTATACTTGTGTTGAAGAGGCGGATCTATTCCAAGTATTTGTTTAAATGGGACGGAGCATTTCAAATCATCTTCCGTCTTATTGTGCGAAAGAGTTTAATTTACTCGAAATATCTCTTTATTTGGCATGGTAGATGTCAGATGATGGACAAGAATTCGGGACGAATCCTTTTTGCAGTGGGGGTATATGATGTATTCTGGTATAAGCAATTGGGAGGAAGATGCTGTAAGTCGCACGGCGGTGTTGGACGTGGAGCACGACTCGTGCTTTCAAGCACGACTCGTGCCGAGGACTGCACGATTGATTTGATTCTCACGCTTCGTGTCACGAGTACGGAAAGTATGGAACAATTCGTGGGTTCTTGCACGACTCGTGCAATACGCGAGTCGGAGATTACGTCTTATTTTATTTACCGTTTTTGAAGAGTTTAAATTAGGATTGTTTCCTATTTTTAAGTGTTTTAATTAGGATTGTTTTATTTTCCTTTTCCAAGTCAATTAGGGTTTTAGTTCTAGAATGTTCTTTTCTTTATTATAAATAGTTGCTAGGTTGTTTGTAATCTTTATGTTATGTTTTTGATAATTAATAAAAAGAGTCTTGCATTGTGCAATTCTAGGGTTTTTCCCTGTTGAAGGTGGATTCCTTCGAGAAGGTGGATTCCTTCTGCTGAAATCAAGATCTTCCTTAATTGGTTGATTTTGTCGGGGTTCTCATCATTGGTGTTTGCCTTGCAAAACCCTAGTTCGTGGATTCGATCTAGGTCAAACAATACGTTGATTCGGTTGTTTGCCTATCCGGTTACTTATTTTATTTTATTATTCCGCTGCGTTCATTCTGATTACATCACCCTTGAAGAAGAGTACCAGATGCAACTTTTCTTGGTTGCTGGGAGCTTTACCTATGGAGATTCTCATTTGGAAGGTAACTTGATGGAATATGATTTTTTAATTGTTTCTAGTTTTAATTGATTGGATCTAAAATCACTGTCTTTATAGGCTATGGTGAGTTGATAATAGTTGCAATTGATTAAGCTAGCAATGTAGGTATTTTTATTCTTTTCGGAATAGTGTGCTTGTTAGAAGTTGAGTTTTTGAATTCTACTTGAATTTCATTGAGGGTGGCTGTCTTGAGTATTTAAGTTAGTGTAATTGGGTATTTGTGTTATCATGTCAAGGTGAGTTTGTTGGATACAAGAATTGGAAGTTTTGAATGACAGCTTGGAAAATGTGGCTCAATCCTTTGTCTCCAGGCCTGAAATGCAAAGAGTAAGATTTTTCCCTTATTTTTGCTCAATCCTTTGTTGAAATTTGCTGTATCAGGAGGGTTGTCAATTGATTTGAAAGGTTAGATCATTGTGGTTCCTGGATACATGTCTAATTCTTTTCAAGCTGAATTGTGATGGCTCCTTTATTATTAATTTCACAAATTTCTATCCATTTTTATTTTTTTGACTGTTCTTTGGGCATGTAGGCTTTAAATATATTTGAAACAAGTTTACGGCGTGGGAAGTTTGATCAATCACGCTTGTATGATTTTAATAACAAGTTTTTTATCTTAAGTTGATGACGTTAAAGTAGTGAACTTCTTTATAAAGTAGATTGGTTTTCAGGTTGCCAGATGGTTCTTTGATGGAAATTACTAAAGTATATCCCTTGGATGCTGTTTTTGACAACCTTGACGAAGTACCTGAAGATGTAATGTATACATTTAAATTTTACGAGAGAATGATATAGATGTTACCAAGCACTCATTCAATAAATGTATATGGTCCGACTTCATTCTTGCAGATAAAAGCAAATAAGCGTTATGCGGGATCCAGTAATTGGACAGTTCATCTGCATAATAGCAGTTCTAAACTTTCTGCAGCTATTTGATATTTGATAAAGGGGGTCCTTGAAGGCCATATAAGAAGCTACTCCTTCTGTCCCTGAATGAATGGAGAAAATTTGAATCTTTTTCCGAGATGGAGGGAGTACTTGACACTTTACCTATCTTATGCTACTTGATTTTGAACATTTCAGGAAGTTGCTGAAGTAGTGAAGCAGGACTTTGGGAGCATCGACATTCTGGTGCACTCACTTGCCAATTGACCAGAGGTATCACTTCCCTAACTATAGTAAATTGATACTCATTATTTATATTGTTATTTAACAATTTCACATGTGATAATCAGGTGACGAAACCTATGTTAGAGACATCCAGGAAGGAATATCTAGCAACAATATCGGATCAAGCTATTCCTATGTTTCCTTACTAAAGTATTTTCTTCCAAACTCTCTATCGAGTTCTGACCTGTTGGCTTTGACTTACAGAGTCACGAAACCAGAAATGCAAAGGCAAGAGCTGTGCACTAAACTTCATAGGCAAAAATGGAAGGAATTTCTTCATGGGATTGGGAATGCAAAACATGGTCAAGGGAATGATTTCAGCTTTCCATACAAGCACTCTCCTACTATCACCAAAACATGGTTATCTTGAAAGGACTTTCATGAGCCCGGCTTCTGTAAGGGCAGGAAATCTTATCCGTATGTGGATGGAGGACGCTGGCTTGAAAACGTGAGCCTCAGACAAAGATTCTCATTTCTTAATTTAAGGTAGGATTTCAGGATTCTAGAAAATAAGCTTAAGTTTGACCCTCGATTAATTACAGGTGGGTGGATCAAATGGGAAATGTACATGGCCGAACTCAAACTGAAGGGACATATGTCAATGACAAAGCAGCTCTGTTAAATGGTTCTCATCTCGTGAGACACTTTCTTCCTTTGAATTAATCTGCGAGTTTGCTGCACTGCAGATGTAATTTTGCTGCTGAAGAATGCCTGCAAATTTTTGTTCTGAACTTGTTGTTTGCACTAAAGCTGCACATAAATTTCTGCACTGAAACTTCACAGAAATCGCTGCTAAAACTACTCAAAACTGCCTTGCTGCCTTCTGAATTTAAGGTTGCTGCCACCTGCTGCGAATCTGGTATGTAAATTTGTTGCAATCGGTGTATTTATTTGCTGAAATACTTGCTGAAAAATTGAACCACACTTGCTCCAAAGGCACGTAATAAATACACTTTCCTTACGACAAAATTCACCCTCTATCCGGTGCATAAGGTTGCTGCGAATTAGGCTTTAGGATACAATAGAGCCCTGTTTTCACAGTATGGCGTTTGCAGTTTGCACTCCTGAAAACGCCCTTGTACCTTGAGTATGTAATCAAGCCTTTTGAGTTAACTGGAGATTGTATTTGACCAAGTACAATCTCCAGAATATAAGTCGTTACATTCAAATCAAACTGTCTGTTAACTATTTTTCCAACAGTCACCAACCAGATTTCTGTCTTAAACCTTTGTTTTTGAAAAAATACTCCACCAGATTTCTGTCTTAAAACCACTTTATTGTATTTTTTTTAAATACTCCGACAGCATCATGAGTCCTTTTATATCAGTTACAAGCACACTTCATTCGTTTAATTTTCTCTAGATTCATGTTTTCAGATCCAAGGAACAGGAACACCATAATTATCTAGCCGAAGTAACCTCTATTATAAATTTATAAGTGAGGCAGTTAAAATAAATGTCTAAAAGTCGTGATAAACCTTTTAATGTCAATCTTTATCTTTCCCTTTTTAGTTTATTTTCAGATTAATTGAGATAAGTATATGAGCAGTGTGCACTAGTTAAAGTGGGAAAATTTAATCTTGCTGTATTTTTCCTTTTACAAAAACATGGTCAGGTTTTCATTTATTGCTTTAAAACCTCTTGGTTCAGAAATATTTGGCACTGATTGGACTAGATTTTTTTTTCTAAGAATTAAATGGGGGTAGCTGACCCCTTTGGTATAAGGGTGCACCATCCCTGGATGTGAGTAGTCTGGCACTCCAAGATTTCTAATCGATAATCTTCAGAAGGTTTTCAGGTGGATATGTGAAAAGATATACCACCCTCCGTCCCATGATAATATATAAACTTTCCTTTTTGGGCGTCCCACAATAATATATATTTTCCTAAAATATTTTAGGAATCTTTACTATTCCCTCCACGCATTTTCTCTCCTACATTATTTTAATACTCATATCACCATTATAATTTACTATTCTCTCCACTCATTCTCTCTCCTATTTTATTTTCACACTCACAACACTTTCAATATAATAATTCCTCCTTAATTCTCGTGCAAAATCCAAAAGTCTATAAATTCCTGGGACGGAGGGAGTATAGAACTTTACAGAGGCTTTTCTGGATATGTGAAAGAATATAAAGAAGCCTCAAATCCTGCATTTGTTATTGGAAAATATTGGGATAGTCTGGCTTATAAGAGTTGATATTTATGCTACAATCAAGGTAACTAATTGTAAGTACCCAAATTCGGATCGTTAAAATCTGTTAAAAGTTAACCGGAATTCGTTAACCGGCCCTTTCCAAGTTAACGGGAACTCGTTAAACTCCCCATTCCCGAGTCAACGAGACTTTCCAAGACTTCCCCGTTCATCCCAAATCCAAAGTGTACTCAACATACGTTATCACACATAAAAGTACCACTTTCCTTGAAAAACGCAATTTTTGAGACTTTTCGGGGCCGTTACGGACATTTTCCGGACAGTTATTTAGAAAACAGTCAAAACCGGGATTAACGGGACAAAAACCCTACCATTGGTGATTCACAGGGACACGTGGCACACATGCACAGCCTCCCCTATCCCCATCAATCAAATTCAAGGGTGAAAAGACCAAAATACCCCTGAAACTGAGAGTTAGGCCGTCCGGCCTGTTTTACATGAAAAACCAAAATCCTCATCAAGTCCCTGCAATTTTCAAAATACCCAAAAACCCCCCCAAATTGAAGGTTAGGCCGTCCGGTCTGTTTTGCAAATTTACCCCCTATAAATATAGAGGTTGTCATTCTGTAAAATGGACACAAATTTATTACCCCTCCTCAAAACCCCACGGTTCTAGCAGCCTATACCCCCTCTCGAGCCCCGAAAATGTCTCGATTTGCGTGAAAACCACGTTTTCCGACTAAATACGAGCCAAACACTTCCGAAACACCTCCTAAACATCAAATCGTATCCCGTATATGCTTTCCGAGCCAAAGACTAAGTCCCTAGCCTTAGGTAACACTCTCTCTCTCTAAAACTCCATTTCGTCTCGATTTACGCGTCAAACGCTATTTTCGATCCGGTCAAAACTCTCAAAATGTAGACGTAACGCCGTCTACGGGACTTGATACGTTTAGTCTCTAATCATCTTCTCTCCTGTAAGAGAAGTAATTTCAGGTTAAAACGGCGTTCAAGTCCCATTTTTACGTTTCTGTCATTTACAGTCCGGATCGTTCGATCCGTTGATTCGTTGTTTACCGTTCGAACCGTTTTGTTCGTGATTGTCATTTACAAAGTCCGGATCGTTTGATCCGTCGATATCGCTATTTACTTTACGCACCTTTACAAATCCAAGCCGTTTGGCTCGTCGATAGCATTTTTACCGTCCGGATCGTTCGATTTCGTTGATACCGCACTTTCAATATTGTCATTTACAAGTCCAAACCATTTGGTTTGTTGATAATAATTGCTTAAAAATGTCCGAGTCACAAAATGAGTCGTTGATCGCATCTCATTTATTACCTTTTTCATAAAATTGGTAACATTGTAAAGCCCGGTTAACAACCGAAAGTTCGTCATTCGAACTCCTTTTCAAAACAACGTAAAAAACTCGACGTTTGACATTCAAACGCTCTTTTTACTAAAATCAATGTTTGTCATTCAAACTAAAGATTCAAGTTCGTCATTCGAACCCGTTTTCAAAACAACTCAAAATCGACGTTTGACATTCAAACTCTCATTTCCGACTCAAAACTCGACGTTTGACATTCAAACACTCTTTTTACTAAAATCAACGTTTGTCATTCAAACTAAAGAATCAAGTTCGTCATTCGAACCCATTTTCAAAACAACTCAAAATCGACGTTTGACATTCAAACGCTCATTTTCGACTCAAAACCCGACGTTTGACATTCAAACGCTCTTTTTACTAAAATCAATGTTTGTCATTCAAACTAAAGATTCAAGTTCGTCATTCGAACCCCCTTTTTCTAACTCAAAACCGACGTTTGTCATTCAAACGCTCGTTTTATCACAAATCAACGTTCACTCAAGCCAAGATTAAAGCTTGTCATTCAAGCTCCTTTTCAAAATGCAACGCAAACACACACACACGCACACAATTTCGAGAAGGGTAGAAAGACTCGTCATACGAGGCGTTTCGGATGACCTCAATATACTCTTCCCGAAACGTAACGTGACCTCCGAACCTAACAATCTCTGGTCCTAAAAAAAGACTTTTTTCAAGTTTTGGCTACCAATCAAAACGTCCCTTTTTTCAAGCCTTTTCCAAGTTTTGGCTATCAATCAAAACGCCCCTTTTTCAAGCCTTTTCCAAGTTTTGGCTACCAATCAAAACGTCCCCTTTTCCAAACCTTTTCCAAGTTTTGGCTACTAATCAAAACGACCTCCTTTTCAAACCAGCCCTTTTCAAAGTTAGGCTCATAATATAAAACGGCGTGGCGACTCCGCTCTTTTCCGAGCTAGGTCCCAAGTTTTCGAAAGCCGCTCACCGAGTTCCGCGCGCGATCCATGTAATTTCAGTTAGCGACTCCGCTGGGGATTCCGAACATGTTTATCAAAACACCTTCGTTTTAAAAACATTCTGTGGGTCAAACTTTCGTTTACCTTTCCTCGTTTTGGTGTGCGTGTTTTCAAAACATCGAGCTGTTTTCAAAAAAAGATGTTGCATTTTCATCTCTTCAAAATCATAACATGTTCGTGCATTTCCGTTCATATTTGATTTTTTTGCTATATTTTGAACTGCGCAAAAATTCTTTAAAAATCATTCTGAAAATCACTATTTTACTCAGAAAAAAGAATTTAGTGACCGCACACTACTTGCACTGCTTCCTCGATACACCGCGGGCTACGCGTACTTGCTGCCTCGGTACACTGCACACTACAACCCTCAACCCAGGATGACCGTTCAGTTGCAGCTTGATTGGTCTGTGTGAGTATGCCAATCCAATTTGCGATCCCTTTTAGGTGTATTTTAATATGATAAAATTGCATTTGAGGCGTTTTGGTAAATTCCCGATCCATTTCGAAACATTCGGGAGCTTTTTATAAGTTTCTCACTAAGAAAGGACCTACAAGGAATTATTGGCTTTGGACCTTTAAAGAATTAGCCCGGAATGTTCCAGAACCAGTTGCTGGCGCCAGAAACGGTTATTGACACGTTATGTCATGCGAAAATTTGAGCCATGGAAAAGCGGAGCAGGAAGTCGTGCGACATATTAAAGCATTTACCAAATCAGCGTTAAATAGCAAATTCTCTCATTTGTTAAAGGGGACGGCACACACTCTCTCTCTCACTACTCTCTCTCTAGCCGCAAACACCAATTCCCCTCCAACAACGATCGTCTTCTCCGACCCAAGCTCTCCCTCTCCGGCCAAGCCCATGACCTAGCTCTTCCTCTCCCTAAATCGCCTTCTTCTTCACATGTTCTCCCCCAAAACCAATCGCCGGCGACCCAAACACCAGTCTGTTTTCTCTCTGTACCCAAATTCGCAACCCACAGCGACAACCACCTCTCTACCACCCATTACCATCAGCCATCACCGTTCTCCTTCTCCCAGTCATGGCGCCACCCCCATTCAACGGCCAATTGCTTCCACCAGTTCTCTAAATCTCTCTCCCTACCCAAACAAATCCCTCTCTCAATCAATCCCCTGTTCCAAGCTCGTCAGCCACCACCGTTTCACCAACAAACTCCGATCACCACACTTCCTGGTTTCGGTGGTTCGTTCGCCAAGTAGTTCGCATCAGAATCCTGTTTCCCCATCAGAAGCTTCGGTTGATAATTTTCAGATTGAGTTGAGTATTCGAAATTGAAGCTGCTTTGGGCGTGTGATGAAACCTTGTTCGTGAGATGCTGATTTGAAGATCCTTCTACCTAACATGGTATAAGGATTGAGGACACTACAAAGGTAACGGATCTCAACCCTTCTCTTCCTCTGTTTTCATCTGCGTAGTGCAATTGCCATGATTAAAATGCTCGTGGTGTAGAATTTGGGTGTTTTGCCTTTGTTACAATTTTAATTAGCATGTAGTATGCTCTGATTCATTTGGATATTCTGATTATTGAATTTATCGTGGTGATGATACTTGTTTTGTTCATGTGATTGTATGCGTTGTGCTTGAATTATGCTAAGGTGGGCGTGGATCGTCTCATATCCACGTTCATCTAAGCTTAGATCTCTTTGAGGTCGTTGGGACCTGTTTTGTACATTTATCGTAGTGATTATGGATGCTCTTGTATTGATGTCGTGCGTTGGGCATGAATTGGTAAGGTGAGTGTGGATTATTCCATATCCACACTCATCTGCCAATTGATCTCTCTAAGGTCGTTGGGACCTGATTTCTATATTCGTTAATCTCGGATTGTCTTTTATTATCTCTGTAATTCATTGATTGTAAAACCTCTACAGATGGCGGAGTATGTCCCGCGACACAACTGGCCATTCATGGTCCTGCGTCGTGCGACATACTTGGCCTATCTGCAGCTGGTTATTTTTCAGTTGTAAGTTATTTCATTCCTATGTAATCTGGTGGTGGTCTCCTGAATTAAATGACTCACAAGTTGTAATTCCTTTCTTTGAGCAATAAAACAAAGCATTAAAATGCATTTTATACATATTTTGTCACACACTTTGCACACACTTTTGAATGTCTTGAATGTTGAACATAGAAAGACTCGTCTACGGACAAGGAGTGTTGGGTGAACTCTGGGTTCTTCCCAACACGTAACATGACCCCCGAACCCATTTTATCATTTTAAAAGGTTGTCAATGTTTCCTTAAAAACGGCATGGCGACTCCTATTTTATTTTTTCGGCGAGTGTTCATTTAGTGGCGACTCCGCTGAGGATTTGAAACTTGGTTTTCAAAAGTGGGTCAAACTTTCGTGCTTGTTCGACATTCATTTCATTCACTTGTGTGTGCATTTTTGGTGATATTATATGTGTATAAATGCATTTTATTGCTTTGCTTTATTCCTTCCCATTCCTTGTTTCCTATGTGTTGTGCTGATTGCTTGGCGCTGAGATTTTGTATTGAGCTTGGAGACTGGGGCTGGTCCTGGATTGTTTTTCAGAATTCTGGGAATTTGGCTTCTTCTGTCACGCGACAGAATGTACCTTAGCTGTCCTGTGTCACGCGACAGAAGTGGCCCATTTGCAGGATTTGGTGTCCTTGATACAGGTTGTGATTGTGGGGCTGCCTCGTGGTCAAAATTGCATGATCCTTTGCTTATTGTACTCTGTGGGATGTGTGTGTGTAGTTTTCCTTTTATCCCCCTTTTCAAATAAAAAAATAAAATAAAAAAATAAAAAAATCATTTTTCGCAAAATAAAGGAATCTAGCCATCCCGCACACTACACCACATAGATTTAGAACCCTCGGGTGTGATTGACGGCATCGCGGACGGCCATGAATTTCGCCTACGCTTGAGCGCCTAATGTCAAACCCATCCCCCTAGCGCGTTATAGGTGGCGCCACACATTTAACCTCACCCAAAACAGTTGGTTTTTGACACGCCATTTTCAAATACACTAAAATGAATTGTTTCAAAATTTCTAATAGGCTTTCGTACCTATCCCCAAAACCTAGAACGTGTGGGCATGTTGCCATCGCAACATGATTTCACGAAAGGACATGTCGTTCCCACGGCATGTTCTAACGAGTGATCATGTCTCCTTGTCAACGTGCACCGGCGAGAGGTCATGCTGGATTTTTCCTTGAATTTCTTCAGGAATACCCGTTATGCTGCCCAAATTTCTCCAGAAATTGGGACTGCTCGTCCGTCTCATAAATGCTTTGGTTTTATTTAGGTATTATTGCCTATTGTTAATTTTGAACCAATACATTTGGTGTACTTGTGAATGATGTGTCCCTAGGTTCCCCCGAGGTTTAGTTTGCGTGAATAAAGGGTTAGCCTTTCCCAACCATTCCTAGGACTTAAAAGCCACTGATTTTTTTACTTGAACGTTAATAAGTTGTTGCACGAGTCCGTCTCATTTTCCATTCCTCCCTCTCCCATACCTCCTCGAAGTTCTCTATCATCCTCCTTATACACGCTCTCTCCTCTCCAGTTAAGGCAATTTGGGTGCGCGATCCGATTCCCGGTGCTCATTTGGTTCACGTCTTGAGGCAGTTGCAGTTTCGGCAGAGCTTACATACGATTCAGTTAGAGATGTCTAGTGCAGAGAAGAGTATGACCACTCAATCTGGGGATTCATTTGCCGCGGGTCAACAAGGCATGCATGATCTGTCTATGGAAGAGATGAGGGCTAAGTTGGAAGTCGCTCTAGTTAGAGAGCGTGAGGCTCGATTACTCGCTCAAGCCAGGGAAGAGGCAGGACATTCTAAGTTCGTAGAAGCAATGAGAAGCCGTGGTATTGTTGTGATTCGACATGCTGATGGGACTTATGAGGAGGTTACTGATGCCAACGAGTTTGATGTCGAGACCAGGAATGTCTCTCTTCCTCCTTTTGCTCCGACATATCATCAAGTCCCGAGTCATGGTGTGCAGTCGAACCCTCAAGCAAGTTTTGGTTCAGTCGGAGGAACACAGCCGGTCTTCCATGATTTGACCTCCTCACCAATTCTAAATGATCCCGTGCCTCTAAGCCAGTTTGGGTCCCAATTTCCGAACAGCCAGAGCAAGTTGTTTCCAGGTTCTCAGTATCAGCAAGGTCCGTTTCATGGTCCTCACTTCCAGGGTAACGCCCAATATCCGAATCAGCATCCTTATTCCCAAAACCAGTTCAGCCAAGATGGATTTCTGAAGTTTCCGGCTAGCCAGCCTCAATCTCAGGGATATCAGTCTCAGCCTTTGATGGGTTGAGCTATTGGATTTGGCTCGTCACCTCTGCAATATCCGGGATCAGCTCCTTACATGCCTGCTAGTGCTTTTCCGCATAATCAAAATTCTCCAACCGGTCAGTTTAACTATTTATCAGCTCCAGCACCCTTCAGTCTACCACCAGTTTCTGGAACAGCTCAGCCGTCTCTCTTCCAACCAGCCAGTTTTGAGCCTTCTTCAACTATTGCTCCCACTCTTCCTCAGCTTCCCGGGATGACTCCGGAGGTGATTTTACTGTTTAAGCAGATGCAGCAGCAAATTGACAAGTTGACTGTAGGGATAAGTGGACTCAAAGTTGTTGATCCAGGACAAGTGAAGCCTCTTCCTTATAAGTTCAAGATGCCCAAGATACAATTCGATGGCTCAGCATGCCCGAAAACTCATGTAGACACATATGTGATGACTATGGGGGCAATGGGTTGTACTCCCGAGTTTATGGCTCAGCACTTTCATCTCACGCTCAAAGGACCTGCTTTGACATGGTTTCTAACTCTTAAGCCAGAAGCTCGATCTACTTGGAGTCAGACACTAAGGCCTTTCTTGAAAAGTACCATGGAAACCTTGAATGGCGTACAACTAGGGATGACTTGGTCAGTACAATCCAGAAACAGGATGAGTCAATCACCGAGATCTACAAGAGGTGGAATGCTAAGCTTAATGAGTTGTCTGAACCAATCCCGTTGCAGGATCAAAAAGACATCTTTCTGTCATGTGTGAAGCCAGTTCTCCGTGAAGCTATTGGGAGTGGTTGGTATCCCGACCTGCGAGAAATGGTGGGAATGAGAGCCCGCAGTGAAAATAGACTCTTTAACACTGTCTCGAACACCAATGTTGGTAATGATGGTGGTTATCGCTACAAGTCAGCAAATCCAGTTTACATGGCCCAGAAAGAGAAAGAGGTAGCCAAGGACTACAGTGTCAACAACCTTTAGGGAGGAAGATTTGGTTAAAGCATCGGGAGATTTCCACCTCGCCAAAAGATGAAGCATGACGATCTTGTTATGACTACTGAGGAGGCATTTAATGGTTTGGTTAAGGCCGGGATGATCAGACCCCTCGAGAATTACAACCCTGTCAAACCCAATCCAGATTTAGATCACAGTAAGTATTGCCAATATCACTAGTATCCGGGCCATGACACCAATGATTGCACTCCCCTGAATGTGCTCATTCAGAAGCTCATCGATGAGGGTAAGATTGAGAAGGCTCGCCCCAACGTGATTACCAATCCTCTTTCGTGATGCCAGCAAAATTCAGAGGATATCCCATCCGGCGAAGTCAGTCAGTCAGCGTCGTAGGTTCTAGAATGTCTTTCCCATTGTCATGAGTTTGTCAAAGTCCATGTTATGAGTTTATAGTAATAAAAGTCATTATTTCTTTTCTTGCTAGACTCGAGGCATAACTTGCACACTTGCGTTACACTCAATTGATGTGGTCTTATTCCAAATGATCACTTGTGCTGCTCACCGACTAATGCTTTGAAATGACTAATGTTTAAATTAATCGGAGCGAGAAAATCGACTGACATCCTTCTCAAATTGGGGCTCACCAACTCCCCATCTCGCATCTCCTGTGCTCACATATCTTCCATCGTCCTCCCCATCTCGTTGTTCGAAGAAGTTGTATGATTCTTCCTCGAGTAAGCTTAAGTAAGCAATGAAGACTCAACCCCGTTCGGAATATCCGGTAGGGACTGCGGTTGAAACCTTTCACCCATAGGAAAGCCATTACCTTACCCTCACTAAACAAGACCCCTTCGGTTCAAGATCGGCATGTTTTGAAACCCATTGATGGATGTGTACTTTCCCGTCCAAATGATGCACTTTTAGGCTTTCTTTGTGTTTGATTCCCGAGTTTTATGTATATTTGATGTGGTTTGTGAGTATTTATTGAGTACAGGGTATAGAGCTGATTAAAGGTGTATTTTATGGCTAAAAAGTGCAAAAGGAATAAAGTGGAGCAGAGCAGAGAAGGAAAATAGTGAAATAAACGAGCTCCAAGGACCAAATTGGAAATATTGGGAAATTCAAGGACTAAACTGGAAATATGGAAATTTTGGACGAATTTGATTTATAAAAATTTGTGGGTTAAAGTTAAAAATAAAATCTCAAAGAGCGAAGTGCAAAAGAAGTCATTACAGTGGTCAAAGTGGACTTGGCAATTGTGGGAACGAAACGAATATACTTTGCACTAAAACAATACATGAGTTGGCCGAGGTATGAAGGAGTTTGGCCGGCCACTGCATGGTTTTGCCTAGGGAATTAGGGCCAAGGTTGGGCCAAGCTAAGGAGAAGCTCACGCACAAACTGTCTGTTTATAAGGGCGGAGGCGCCAATCACTATGGACGGCCGCGCTAAGGAGATCATATTATATTATCATTAATTTGTTTTTGCTTTTCTTTTGGAACAATTGAATTGAAGAAGAAGAACAATTCAATCCAGGTTTTTATTATTGTAAATTATGAGTAGCTAATTCATTAGATTTGTAGATTGTTTTGATCTTCGCCGGATTTCTATGCAATAGTATTTTAATTCTTTCTATTTGATTCCTTCTAGTTCATTGATAGATTTTAATTTCTTGTTCTTAGATTTGAGACGTATGTTAAGATACGAACTCGTCTTTGAATAATTGGGTATCGAATTCGCCATTAATTTGGGATCTTGATGCATAGACTGTTATTGATTGAATAACTTGATCTGTGCCGTAATAGAATCGGATCAACGTTAGGTTTTGTTATTCTTGTGTGCTTAATTTATTCTTGGTATATTGTGGAACCGTAATAGACACTACAATATTAAAAGAGTATTTAGGATTGTAATCCGGCCACCTAACCGTGTCGATCCTAGCTAAAGTGAATGAATCTTAGAAGTTGAGTTGATGTTTTATAAGTAAAATTCTGCATAGAATGATGGTAAAGTGAAATCCAATCTACGAATCTCTGCTCAAAATCTGTTTTATCGTTTTGTTAGTTTTTGTTATTTATTTTATGCTTTTAAGTTCTAAATCCAATCCATAAATTGTGGTTACTCAATTCACTGCATTTACTCTATTTGTTTACCAACGAGTCTCTGTGGATTCGACCCCTGCATTTGCATACTGCTACACCGGTAGTGAGTACACTTGCTCGGTTTGTATTACAAGAGGGAGTTTTCCTCCATCAATTTTTTGGCGCCGTTGTCGGGGACTTGTTGCAAGTAAACAAGTAGGTTAGGTAGTGAATGCAAGGTCGTCGTTCTTTGAAGCCTACATTGGTGCCATTGAACGACAACATAAACAGACTTAATAAAGCTAAAGACACTAAGCTTCTTGAGGAAGCATTTGAGGGCGATCCCCTCTTTAATCTACTTTTCTCGGATTCGGACATCGAATCAGAACCCTCCACCACCGAGGTAGAGGAAGAGAAAGCCGAGATGGCAGTACCACCGGCATAAACTATGAATGATTTCCTGAGACCTAGGGTAGACACATCTACCTCTTGCATAGTGTTGTCCGATGCAGCCAAATATCTAGAGGTCAAAGGACAATACTTTGCCATATTGCCAAGCTTTCACGGATTTCCTGGTGAGGATGCACTTACGTTCCTTAAAGAGTATATTATTGTTGTTGCTCAATTTTTATTAAGACAGGGAGTGACTGAGGAGCAAATTAGACTGAAGTGTTTTCCTTACACTCTTTAGGGGGTGGCTAAGACATGGTTGATGATGCTTGCACCGAGCAGCATTAGTACTTGAGGAGAATTACAAGATGTGTTCCTTAAAAGATATTACCCACATCATCTTTTGGCTGGGTTTAGACAGAAATTGATGACATTTTCCCAAGATGTGGGGGAGCCCTTTCATGAGGCATGGGAAAGATTTAATACAATGTTAATGCAATGTCCCCAACACAATTTCACACTACCCTCACTGAACCAAGCCTTTTATTATGGCTTGAATGACAATGGTCAATCAATGGTTGACAATGCTGCTGGAGGCTCAATAGGAGCCAAGACCCCGGATGAGACTAAAGCGTTATACGAGATGTTGAGTGCTAACTCTCAACAAAAGAGTTCGAGGGGTAAAACAAGGGGGGTACTTGAATTGAATGCTAGTGATAATATTTCAAAGCAGATTGCACTTTTAAATAATAAATTGGATAAATTGACTGCTTGTGGCACTTCTGCTGGTGCCAATGTTATTATTGATTATTGTAAAAATTGTGGTTTATCATCTCATGTGACTAATATGTGTCCAAGTGCAGCAAATTTCTCTTATCATCCTGAACAGGCACATGCTTTCAACGGATATGGACAAAGGCCACCACCCCAAGGCAACCAATATGGCAACTACAATCCATGGGGCGGCCATCCGAATTAGCAAGTAAAACCTCTTCATGTGCCACCACCTGGACAACATGGTAGTGCACCTTGGGAGCTGGCAGTTCAGCAGTTAAGGATGGAGATGCAGCAAAGTAATCAAAATTCAGAAGCTGTGATTGAAAAGGTGGGCACACAAGTAGAGCAACTTGTGAAGGTTGCCCAAGAGTTGATGAAAGAGAAGAACCCACCTGAGCAAGCAAAGTCAATCACAACATTGTGGGATGAAAGTGAGGAAATTGAGGAGGTATTTCTATCTTCTCTTGATAATATTGATTGTTTTGATAATAATAATGATGTTAATGAGAATGAAAAAGTTAATCATGTTCAAAAAGACCCCGGATGTTTCACTATTCCAATTTCTTTAGGGGGTCAAAATTTTAAAGGTTTGTTGGATCTTGGGGCAAGTGTAAATGTGATGCCCTTTCATGTTTTTAGAAGTTTGGGGGTATGTGAGTTGAAACCACCCATGAGAGACTTGCAATTGGCGGATCTCTCAATCAAAAGACCTTTAGGGGTTATTGAAGGGGTGTTGGTTAAAATTGATAAAATCGTTATCCCCATTGATTTTTATGTGATGTGTGTGGAGGGATCAAGTGAGGAACAACTGAAAACTTCCATTCTGCTTGGGAGGCCATTTATGTTTGACACTAAGGCCACCATAGATGTGTGTCAAGGGGTGGTGTCCTTGAGAGGTATGGGGGAGGAATGTAAGTTTTGTATGCTTAAAACTGATGAGAAACCCTCCCCCAAAGATGGTTTTGTAGGAGCCATAACAGATTTTCCAATTTTTAAAGATGATGTGAATGGATGTGAGAAAAGTGGGGATAATGCGAATGTTTGTCATGTGGCTAGTAACATTAAGGCCGACCAATACTCTAGTAGTAACGGGTCGTATCACTCCCCCACACGACTCCCATAAAGAGTCGAATCCATCACATTTACAACAAGGGCCTTCAAAATCGAGAGTTAGTAAGGAGAGTTATAGTGATTTATCTGATTCTATATTTTTAAATATTTTTGTGCATGATAACTCTCTTGATCTTGGTTGTGAGAATGGTGTTCTGCAGGTTGCAGAAAAGGTTGAGTTTGGGGGTGGAAACCCCAATAAAAAGAAAAGAAAGAGGGGTAAGCACAAGCGTAAAGTTTCAAAAATAAATGTGGTTTTACCCCTACTTGTTGACAATGGAGAGCTGAAGTGGAAAGAGAAGGGCGTTTGTGCCCGTGAGGAAAAGAGATGGTCCAAAGGCCACAAAGCTAAGGCCAAGTAAGCTTGGGACCAAAGTCGGGCGAACGACTTTAACCAAATGCGCTGCTTGGGAGGCAACCCAATGAGGTATGTTTTATTTTTATGTTAATTACTGTTTAGTCGTGTCATGTCTTCCGTTGAGCCCAGGGCACGCTTTTGTTCTCTTTTCTATGAGGACATAGCATGTTTTGAGTTTGGGGGTGGGCAACTCTCCGAGTTTGTGGGTTTATAGGGGAGTGTATATAGTGTCACCCTCCAAAAAAATAGAAAAATTAAAAAAAAATTTTCTTTTCATAGTTGGGATGTTGGCCAAAGTCTGTGATGATTAGAGTGTGCTTTAATTTTAAAATCACATGTGCTATTATTAGTGTGGTGATTGGTATTGCATTGAAACATTTAAATTATGATTGCACCACCTCTCACTTCCGTATCATATTCTTGGTCATTGTCATCAACTTAGGTGCCTTTTATGGGATCACTTTGTGTATTCTCGGGGTCCCTAGAACATGTTTGCATGATTGTCAATAACACGTCAATAGGTTACTTGATATATATGGCTATTCTTTGAATCCCTTTTTGTGAGCCTTAAACTTTCTAGTCACTTATATAAAAAAAAAAATCGCTAGAACCCCTTTTGAGCTTAAAAAAGAATGGAATTTCTCACAAAGTGGGAGATTATCTTATACCACCATTCGCCTTCATTTGTACCCTTATTATCCCACCCTTTTTAATTTATACATTATTTTTCCCACCTTGTCGAGAAAGTGAAACTAGGGAAAGAATGGGGATATTTTGGGGGATGTCATGAAAATCAAAGGGTTGAGTGGAAAGTGGTCACGAAAATAAAGAAGTGGGTCATGTTATGTAATGAAAAGAGGGGCTTGATCAAAATATTAAATGCAAATTCTTTGTGATATATTTGTGCAAAGTAAAAAAAAAAAAAAGCCTTGCCCTCTCTAATATCAAAGTGGAAATTATGTTTCAAGGTGACCAAAGAAAGTAATGGAATGTGCTCAACCCCATGTCAATGTATGAAAAAGTTTTAGTTTGTGGGTTGTCACATTGGGAAGTAATAAGGGTGAGCGGAGGAATTATAATCAAAGTGCGGATGTATTGTTACAAGAAGACTTTCTAGTTTCACTTTCTTATGTTCGTATGTCCTTACCTTCATTTGTAACCGTGAACTGAGCCCTGCGATCTTTCGCACCTTAACTTTTAAGCCATATCATTCTTTCAAATATCGAGTAACCGGGTTGACAATCGTGTAAATATGCATATGAGTGTCCTTTTTGGGTTGTACTGTCTATAACATATTGAGTTAGAGCATCGCTTAGTGAATCCATAAACAATCTTAGGTTGTTGGCAGTGACCTCCCATAATTCATTCATCATCCAGGCCGCAGTGGAAAATTGTGAGTTTTATGCTTCAATGTGATTGTAATCCCATTACTGTGGTGGCACTTGTTGATTATGTGTGTTGGTAAGAATCTGAGACTTGTATGGCCAATGACTCATCTGTGATAGAACATCCCAAAAATAATTATTTTGTTTTTATATTTTATTATTAGTAGTTAGAGTAGCTTTATTTTACTTCTTTTAGTTTTGTTTTACTCGGGACGAGCAAAAGGTTAGTTTGCGGGTGTTTGATGATTGTGTACTTTCCCGTCCAAATGATGCACTTTTAGGCTTTCTTTGTGTTTGATTCCCGAGTTTTATGTATATTTGATGTGGTTTGTGAGTATTTATTGAGTACAGGATATAGAGCTGATTAAAGGTGTATTTTATGGCTAAAAAGTGCAAAAGGAATAAAGTGGAGTGGAGCAGAGAAGGAAAATAGTGAAATAAACGAGCTCCAAGGACTAAATTGGAAATATTGGGAAATTCAAGGACTAAACTGGAAATATGGAAATTTTGGGACGAATTTGATTTATAAAAATTCGTGAGTGAAAGTTAAAAATAAAATCTCAAAGAGCGAAGTGCAAAAGAAGTCATTATAGTGGTCAAAGTGGACTTGGCAATTGTGGGAACGAAACGAATATACTTTGCACTAAAACAATACATGAGCTGGCCTAGGTATGAAGGAATTTGGTCGGCCACTGCATGGTTTTGCCTAGGGAATTAGGGCCAAGGTTGGGCCAAGCTAAGGAGAAGCTCACACACAAACTGTCTGTTTATAAGGGCGGACGCGCCAATCACTAAGGGCAGCCGCGCTAAGGAGATCATATTATATTATCATTAATTTGTTTTTGCTTTTCTTTTGGAACAATTGAATTGAAGAAGAAGAACAATTCAATCCAGGTTTTTATTATTGTAAATTATGAGTAGCTAATTCATTAGATTTGTAGATTGTTTTGATCTTCACCGGATTTCTATGCAATAGTATTTTAATTCTTTCTATTTGATTCCTTCTAGTTCATTGATAGATTTTAATTTCTTGTTCTTAGATTTGAGACGTATGTTAAGATACGAACTCGTCTTTGAATAATTGGGTATCGAATTCACCATTAATTTGGGATCTTGATGCATAGACTGCTATTGATTGAATAACTTGATCTGTGCCGTAATAGAATCGGATCAACGTTAGGTTTTGTTATTCTTGTGTGCTTAATTTATTCTTGGTATATTGTGGAACCGTAATAGACACTACAATATTAAAAGAGTATTTAGGATTGTAATCCGGCCACCTAACCGTGTCGATCCTAGCTAAAGTGAATGAATATTAGAAGTTGAGTTGATGTTTTATAAGTAAAATTCTGCATAGAGTGATGGTAAAGTGAAATCCAATCTACGAATCTCTGCTCATAATCTGTTTTATCGTTTAGTTAGTTTTTGTTATTTATTTTATGCTTTTTAGTTCTAAATCCAATCCATAAACTGTGGTTACTCAATTCACTGCTTTTACTCTATTTGTTTACCAACGAGTCTCTGTGGATTCGACCCCTGCATTTGCATACTGCTACACCGGTAGTGAGTACACTTGCTCGGTTTTTATTACAAGAGGGAGTTTTCCTCCATCACCCATTTAGCCATCGCCAGAAGAAGAGGGACTATCCTTGAGACTCCCGTGATTCAAAGAAAGATCGACCATTTCCAAGCTCAAGAACGACAGAAAGCAATGATCCATCCTGGGGACTAGCTGAAATTCTCCTCTCAAAAACAAAATTGAAAAAAAAGCGAGACAAAAATACAAAAAAAATTAAAAAAAATAAAATAAAGAGAGCATAGTCCCTAGCGATCCTTTCAAAAGCGAAAGTCAAAGGATCCGATCGTTACTCAAGAGGAGTCTCAGAGTGAATAAAGAGACAGCACGGATGTCCCTCACCATTACCTCTAACCAATTCCGACCATCCTCTCGATTTTAGAGGATATTCCCACTACCTTGATCAATTCCAAGTCGTCCTCTCGATTTTAGAGGATATTCCCATTACCGTTACCCTTGCCTTTGGCCAAAGCCAAGATTGACCTCTCATTATTAGAGGCATTGAAGATGCAATAATGGATTCCCTCACCATAGAAATCCCAAACACATTCCTATAAAGCCAACCTCTCATCTTTAGAGGTTCAGCCAGCAAAAAGCCTAGCCGACTTCTCGTCTTAAGAGGTCATGATATCCCGAATCACCCAAGGGCCGATCGTAACCCTGAAACCCAGTCGCAGTTCCTATCGGATAACAATTTCAGACCATCAAGCTCTCCTTACCAGATTCCCTCCGGGTTTGCTTTGAATTATCAACTGGGGCTTCGTCATGGTCACCTCATCAAGAGCTGGGGCTTTGCCTAGTCATCTCTTCGCCAAGCCGGGATCATTCTCTGTACTTTCTCTGCTGCTTGCTATCTCAGACGCGCGATACACTTTGTCCTCACCAGCAATAGGACCTGCTGCAATCTGTACTCTAAGGAGCTCCCCCGTCTTGCCTAAGCTGCATCATATCATTCATCACTCATACATTTTCCCACCTCATGGGAGAGGGTCCACCCCATTATAAACACTTTCGTTCCATGCGCAACCCATCATAGCACAACTGATACATACATATCCGCTCGTCAAGCCGTGCAAAACCCCCACTTCCCTTCCATCCCCAGCTGAGATGGACTTGTGCAACAAAATATTAATAATGCGTAAGCAAAAAATAAAATAAAGTGCAAAGTGCCTAGAGTGTTGTGTTTCCCCCCGCAGGGTACAATAATCAAATGATCATAATCTGATTATGGGAGTTGTTCCTCAATCACAATCTGGACAAGGATTCCAAATCCTGCAGGTGGCCTATCCCGCCTTTATCATCGTCATCAGGCCCGCCATCTTCAGATTCATTATCATCGTCGAAAAGAGCCTCAGCTGCCCCAGTCTCCAAGCATTGCTCGTCATAAGGAGCTTCAGGTGCCTCAATCCTCAAGCAATAATGCCCATCAGCTTCGGCAAGGTATAATCCATAGCCCGTGTTGGACGGAGGATTAGCATTTCCCGTGTCGGACGGAAGGTTCATCAATTCCCGTGTTGGACGGATGCAAACCGCCAAATTCTCGTGTTGGACGGAAGCTTATTCTCAGATTCCCGTGTCAGATGGAAGGTTCATCATTTCCCGTGTTGGACGGAGGGTTCTTATCAAATTGCCCGTGTTGGACGGAAGTTTTATCATCATTTCCCGTGTTGGACGGAAGTCTTATCGTCAAATATCCCGTGTTGGACGGAGGATTATCATTTTCGTGTCGGACGGAAGGTTCATTATCAGATATCCCGTGTCGGACGGAAGGTTCATTATCAGTTCCCGTGTCGGACGGAGGTTCACCAAATGCCCGTGTTGGACGGAAGATTATCAAGAGCCCGTGTTGGACAGAGATTGATCATCAGCAAATGCCCTTGTCAGACAGCAGTAGCATCAGTTTCCCAGGCAGCTACAGGTAAGCACAGCAAAGGTATGAAAGCACATCTCTACCCTTTCTTGCTTCTTGTTAGTTTCATTTCCGAACTACGATTTGGCTTGATTCCCTCCTAGGAATACGTAGGAATCCTTTCTCAAAGGTCCCGCCATCCGATCTCACTAGAACATTGTCCAGCCATCCGCCATATTCCCCGGCCGCTCATTGGGATTGGGTCCTGTTTGTCGACAACCTCACTTCTTCCATAAGTGACGTTGTCGAGGGGCTCTGTGAGTACGCCGCTCATTCGCGATCCCTTTTAGATGAATTTTAATATGATAAAATTGCATTAGGGGTGTTTTGGTAAATTCCGGGTCCATTCCGAAACTTTCGGGAGCTTTTTATAAGTTTCTCACTAAGAAAGAACCTACAAGGAATTATTGGCTTTGGACCTTTAAAGAATTAGCCCGGAATGTTCCAGAACCAGTTGCTGGTGCCAGAAACGGTTTTTGACACGTTATGTCACGCGACAATTTGAGCCATGGAAAAGCGGAGCAGGAAGTCGTGCCACATATTAATGCATTTACCAAATCAGCGTTAAATAGAAAATTCTCTCATTTGTCAAAGGGGACGGCACAGACTCTCTCTGTCACTACTCTCTCTCTAGCCGCAAACATCAATTCCCCTCCAACAACGACCGTCTTCTCCGACCCAAGCTCTCCCTCTCCGGCCAAGCCCACCACCTAGCTCTTCCTCTCCCTAAATCGCCTTCTTCTTCACCTGTTCTCCCCCAAAACCAATCGCCGGCGACCCAAACACCAGTCCGTCTTCTCTCTGTATCGCAACCCACAGCGACAACCACCTCTCTACCTCCCATTACCATCAGCCATCACCGTTCTCCTTCTCCCAGTCACGGCACCACCCCCATTCAATGGCCAATTGCTTCCACCAGTTCTCTAAATCTCTCCGCCTACCCAAACAAATCCCTCTCTCAATCAATCCCCTATTCCAAGCCTGTCAGCCACCACCGTTACACCAACAAACTCCGATCACCACATTTCCTTGTTTCGGTGGTTCATTCGCCAAGTAGTTCACATCAGAATCCCGTTTCCCCATCAGAAGCTTCGGTTGATAATTTTCAGATTGAGTTGAGTATTCGAAATTGAAGCTGCTTTGGGCGTGTGATGAAACCTTGTTCGTGAGATGCTGATTTGAAGATCCTTCTACCTAACATGGTATAAGGATTGAGGACACTACAAAGGTAACGGATCTCAACCCTTCTCTTCCTCTGTTTTCATCTGCGTAGTGCAATTGCCGTGATTAGAATGCTCGTGGTGTAGAATTTGGGTGTTTTGGCTTTGTTACAATTTTAATTAGCATGTAGTATGCTCTGATTCATTTGGATATTCTGATTATCGAATTTATCGTGGTGATAATACTTGTTTTGTTCATGTGATTGTCTGCGTTGTGCATGAATTATGCTAAGGTGAGCATGGATCATCTCATATCCACGTTCATCTAAGCTTAGATCTCTTTGAGGTCGTTGGGACCTGTTTTGTACATTTATCGTAATGATTATGGATGCTCTTGTATTGATGTCGTGCGTTGGGCATGAATTGGTAAGGTGAGTGTGGATTATTCCATATCCACACTCATTTGCCAATTGATCTCTTTGAGGTCGTTGGGACCTGATTTCTATATTCGTTAATCTCGTATTGTCTTTTATTATCTCTGTAATTCATTGGTTGTAAAACCTCTACAGATGGCGGAGTATGTCCCGCGACACAACTGGCCATTCATGGTCCTGCGTCGTGCGACATACTTGGCCTATCTGCAGCTAGTTATTTTCAGTTGTAAGTTGTTTCCTTCCTATGTAATCAGGTGGTGGTCTCCTGAATTAAATGACTCACAAGTTGCAATTTCTTTCTTTGAGCAATAAAACAAAGCATTAAAATGCATTTTATACATATTTTGTCACACACTTTGCACACACTTTTGAATGTCTTGAATGTTGAACATAGAAAGACTCGTCTACGGACGAGGCGTGTTGGGTGAACTCTCGGTTCTTCCCAACACGTAACCTGACCCCCGAACCCATTTTCTCATTTTAAAAGGTTTTCAATGTTTCCTTAAAAACGGCGTGGCGACTCCTATTTTATTTTTTTGGCGAGCGTTCATTCAGTCTGCCAGACACCTTTCGAGCGCGCATCTTCCCAACACGTAACATGACCCCCGAACCCATTTTCTCATTTTAAAAGGTTTTCAATGTTTCCTTAAAAACGGCGTGGCGACTCCTATTTTATTTTTTTGGCGAGCGTTCATTCAGTCTGCCAGACACCTTTCGAGCGCGCATGGGGTCATCCCAAACAGCCCATCCTAGCCCGTGTAATCCATGCACTCTTTGTGTCACACTTCATCCAAGACCTTGGTTGATTTTTGGCTTAGTTCGTGTCATAAAGCCTAAATGTATGCTTTTACGCCGATCTCCCTCACAAGTCAAACTTAAAAGATGAGATCGAAGGTCGTTCTCGACCTGAAGTCTTAGCTTTTCAGCCTTGACTTTGACGTAGAGTCGCGCAAAAAACATACCCGAAGGTTCAATGTGACGCCGTGTCATCAAACCCTCAACTTATGCACCATGCTAGACACAACTTGGCCAACGCCAAAAGCTAAGCCCCTCGCGCAAGCGAGTCAAGAGAGGTCATGCCGAAATTTCGGCACGATTTATGCCGTAACTTAAGGATGTTGACTTCGACCGTGACCCGCATGTCACATACGTTGAAAGTTTACATGACCAGCTGTGATGATGTGTGAATGTATCGAAAATTTTCCCATTTTTGTTTGAAAAAATCAACGAAACGGAGTCGCCACGCCATTTTAATTTTGAGGGCCAAAACTTTGAAAAAAGCCCGAGATCAGAGATTTAGGTTCGGAGGTCATGTTACGCGTCGGGAAGGACGTTAGTGTGCACCCGACGCGCCTCGTAAAACGAGTCTTCCAAGCTGAAAATCATTTGTGTGTGTGTGTGTGTGTGTGTGTGTTTTGGCCAAAATAAGTTGAAACTCAGAAAAGTAAAAATTGGGATATCTTTTTAAGACTTTAAACTGATCCCATGATTTTTTGGAAGATTTTTGGATTGAGATTTGGTACTCAAAAGACCTTTTGAAGTTGAGAGCCATTTCTGCCAGAATGAAAAAGGCAGTGGACCTTTGATTTTGAAATGTATTCAAGGGTCTTAAAACTTCATAATCTGGATAAACTCAGAGAATGAAAGTTGTTCTAGACACCTTAAATGAGATTTGTGAGAAGGAATTTTCCATTTTGGAGAAGATTTGAGGGGTCAAAACCTTCTGGAAATTTGAAAGGAATTTTACTCACCCAAAAAATATGAGATCTGGATTCCCAGAAGCTGATGAACTAGCCTCTGAAAAAAATTTTGAAAGGAGGAGTTTTACTCACCCAAAAAATAAAGTAAAAATATGTCTGGAAATCTCTGGATGTTGGCTACAAAAAGTGTTTTGTAGTCAACACCAAATTCCAAGTTCATCTGTGTCCAAAAATTAAGACAATGGACTGAGGTCTGGGAAAATTGCTACTGGACAGCAACTTCTCAAGAAAGAAAATATGATTTTAAAGGGGGGTTTTGCATCCATGCTTGTCCCCATTTCCCTAGGTTTTGGTTAGTGATCACTAGACATTTTAGTGGTGAATCAACTATACCAAACCATCCTTGGGGTACATTAGGACTAAGCATTTCATTTGCTTGGGAAGGGGATTTTTATCCTTTGAAAATGAGATTTTATGCTTGAAAATGGTTTTTAGGGTTTTGAAAATGAGTTTTCTTTGCAAGAAAGTAAGAGAACTTGAAAATAATTTTGATCTTTGTAGAAGATCATCCATGGAGATGGTCTTCCATGGTGATCTTCTTAGATCTAGAGCAAGAAGATGAAAGAACTACATTTTGTAGTTTGCAAATGCATGCATGGTTGAGATTTAGGGTTAGGAGGAGGAGGGTTTACCAATCTTCCTTGTGTTCTTGAGTGTTTGGCTTGTATGTATGAGTGTTTAGGGCTTTAATATGAGAGTGAGTGGATGAGTATGAATTGGGAAAGATTGGAGAGAAAATGGTGACAATTCAAGTGAATTCTCACTGTTTTCTCTCTATATTTCGCCAGAGGTTCGGTGCAAAATGTGTTGTGGCTTCTTATTTTTGTGACTGGAGGGCTCAATTTATAGCCCTCCTGAGATGACAAACTCATCCGCGCGGATGGGAACCCTCAGCGTGCACTGTTCATTAAATGCAGCTCCAGCTTTGGACAAGAGGAATATTTCTTTTTGAAATTCAAATTAAGCAGCCAGTTTATGTTTCCAGCATTTCTATTTATGGTTTTCTTCTTTTGTTTTTCTTTTTGAGATTCTTTTTAAGGTTTAACCTTAAATAACAATGCCCATTTTACCCTCACTTTGTTAGAAAGGTTAGGATTGTTAGGAATTGTTAGAAATGTTATAACTTTCGTTAATTTTCTAACGAAAATTCTAACAAGCTCAAATTGGAGCACTTACAGTAGCCCCTCGGCGACGGCGCTTTCGAAGGAAGCGGGGTCGTCGATAAGAGTAAGGCTCCATATTTGGCAGGATGATCGAGTGATCGGGTGGCTGAACCTAGCGATAGGCTACCTACGTATCCCGAATGGGAATCAAGCCAGTCGTAGTTCGGGTCTTTGACCCTGGAGATGATGGCGTTTTAGGTGCCTCGAACCTGATGAGCGAGTTCTGCTCGGTTCTTTGGAAAGAAACTCTGCTGGGGATAAGAGATGACCATTTTCGGTCTGATGGCTATCCGCTCTGCTGGGGATAGGAATGACCATTTTCGGTCTCTGCTGGGGATGATTGAGATTTATCGCTTTCTGGTGATAGCGTCTTAGGTGCCTCGAACCTTGAAGATGGCGTTTTAGGTGCCTTGACCCTTGGAGATGGCGTTTTAGGTGCCTCGAACCTTGGAGGTGGCGTTTTAGGTGCCTCGAACCTTGATGAAGATGGCTTTTTAGGTGCCTCGGACCTTGATTGTGAAATGGCCTTTCGGTGGACTTTGTCTGCTGCCGAAGGAGAGGGTGACCGTTTTGGTCGGGGGGCTGGACCTAATGATAGGCTACCTACGTATCCCTAGTGGGAATCAAGCCCTTTCGTAGTTCGAGTACTACTCGAGATTCCGTTGGCTTTTGGGATTCCGTTAACTTTGCTGGGGATTTCGTTAGCCTTTGCTGGGGAAAATCAGACGTATTCGTCTGGGGAATTGGTCTTACGTTTGACTGCCGTTGGATGATTTTGATGAAAGATACGGGATCTCGTTATCTTTCTCGGGGAAATCGGTCTTACGTTTGACTGCCGTTTGATTTTGATGAAAGATACGGGATCCGTTATCTTTCTCGAGGAAATCGGTCTTACGTTTGACTGCCGGGGAAGGTTTTGATGAAAGATACGGGATCCGTTATCTTTCTCGAGGAAATCGGTCTTACGTTTGACTGCCGTTTGATTTTGATGAAAGATACGGGATCCGTTATCTTTCTCGAGGAAATCGGTCTTACGTTTGACTGCCGTTTGATTTTGATGAAAGATACGGGATCCGTTATCTTTCTCGGGGAGATCGGACTTACGTTTGACTGCCGTTTGATTTTGATGAAAGATACGGGATCCGTTACCTTTCTCGGGGAGATCGGACTTACGTTTGACTGCCGGGGAATGATTTTGATGAAAGATACGGGATTCGTTATCTTTCTCGGGGCACTCGGTCTTACGTTTTACTGCCGGGGGAGGTTTTGATGAAAGATACGGGATCCGTTATCTTTCTCGAGGAAATCGGTCTTACGTTTGACTGCCGTTTGATTTTGATGAAAGATACGGGATCCGTTATCTTTCTCGGGGAGATCGGACTTACGTTTGACTGCCGTTTGATTTTGATGAAAGATACGGGATCCGTTATCTTTCTCGGGGAGATCGGACTTACGTTTGACTGCCGGGAAAGATTTTGATGAAAGATACGGGATCTCGTTATCTTTCTCGGGGCACTCGGTCTTACGTTTTACTGCCGGTTGATTTTGATGAAAGATACGGGATCCGTTATCTTTCTCGAGGAAATCGGTCTTACGTTTGACTGCCGGGAATGATTTTCTTGACAAGGGGCTGACTTTGGTTAACTTTGGTTAACTCTGTCAAGTTGGGGACTGAATTGCAGAGTCCTGAAATTTTAAGGGGCAAAAGGGTCATTTTGACCCTTGCAATCCTATCCGCGCGGATAGGAGCTGAAAGTCAGGGGTATTAATTAGGGCCAACGCCCTTTTCTTCTTCCCCATTCAGTTTTTGAAATTGTCTGCAATTACGAGAGAGAAAGAGAGAACCGAGGAAGGAAGCCATTTTTGGCCAAAAAATCTTCAAAAATCCTCCGTTTTCTTCGATTTTTTGAGCAATGGAACACGGGGAAGGCGCTTTTCAAGGCCAAGGACGTGGCCCGGTGGCGGAGAGACGATTGGAGCTCGTCCGGATGAGGAGGCATTACAATCTTTCGCAATCGATTGCGGAGGAGCCCTACCCCGATGCTTGGCAACATTGGGCTTCGGATTCGAATCTCCGAATGGTATACTTTGAAACCCTTTGACCCCTTTGTTGATTTCTTGTTTGAAATTTGAATTTTAGGTGATTTTTGAAAATAAAAATTTTTGAAATTGAATATTGCATGTTGATGATGATGATTTTTTTTTTTTTTTTTTTTTTTTTTTTTTTTTTTTAAATTGAATATTGATATTGATGAATGATGCAATGCATGTATTTTGTTTGGAAAGAATGGGCATTTTGCCAATATGGAATGTATGTATGTTTAGTATATATTTTTTTTTTGAAAAGTGGGATGGATTTTTCCTCCCGTTGTATGTAAGATGGATGATATGCATGTATGCATTTTTTTTTTTTTGAGATGATGGATGGTATGCATGTTATTTTATGAAAATGGGACGGAGTTTTTACTTCCGTAGGAATGCATCTTTCTTTTTTTTTTGATGAATGCATTGGGATTTGCTGAAAACTGTTTTCTTTTATGCGAGAAAAATGGGGCTATGCTCATTGTATGCTGTTATGCTGTCGAAATTTTTTTTTTTAATGCATGTGTATGCTTTCTCTTTTTTTTTTTGTGTAAATGCAAATGCAATTTTTTTTTTGACATTTTCTCTCTCTTTTTTTTTTACAGGGCGGACACCGTTTTGTGACGGAGCAGCTGAACAAAATGAAGACTCGAGGATCGGTGGAGTCCGTGATTGACTTGTGGGATCGGCTTCCGGATGCGGGCCGAGGAGCTTTGCCGAGTCCGAGACAGATTGTTGTTGAGACGGGGCTCTGGGAGTTCGTTGAGTGCTTGAGGGGACTGGTCAAGTTCCCTAAGAGCAAGGGCTTGATGTTTGCTCTGGCGCAGCATTGGTGGGACGCGACCCACACCTTTCACTTCTTCTGGGGCGAGGCTACGGTTACGCCCTCCGATTACGCTGCGATTACGGGCCTGTCCTTTAATGGACGCAGCATTGAGTGGCGGGACGGCTATAGCGATGCGGATCTACAGGCTCTTCTGGGATTTTCCCCTATTCCCAAAAAGGGGATGGGGATGGAGTATGCCGTGGTC
Source organism: Adenophora triphylla var. japonica (assembly GCA_022495995.1). NCBI lineage: Eukaryota > Viridiplantae > Streptophyta > Magnoliopsida > Asterales > Campanulaceae > Adenophora > Adenophora triphylla. The sequence continues at coordinate 80,832 of JAFEMH010000331.1, forward strand.
TACGGTAAGATTGTGGAGACCATAGCGAGCTACGAGGCTGGGGAGGAGAGGATAGGCGCCGATCAGATTGCCAGGGCCTTCTTGTGGTTTGCCTTTTCGAGCACCCTCTTTGGGCATGCTGAGGGGACGGCAGTCTTTGCCTTGTTGAGGTCCTTGGAGGACATGGAGACGGCCGGAGATGTCTCGTGGGGAGAGGCCGGGCTGGCAGAGCTTTACTTTGCTCTCGATAGGTACAGCCGGAAGGCTGTGAGCTCTTTGTCTTGCTTTGAGTTTGCCACGAGGTATAAGCTCTCTTTTTGCTTTCCCTCTCCTTCTCTTTTTTTTTTGAGCACACACTTTTCTTTTGCACTGGATTGATTTGATTTTTACCTTTCGCAGGTATGGGCGTTGGAGTTTTTCCACGTCACGATGTGGCGGCAGCCGGCGGAGTACGTCGGGGCGTATCCGGCCATGCAGTCTTGGTCCAAGCATGCCCGGGAGAAGATAAGCTCCAGGGGGCGTACGACCCTCAGGTACGCGGATTGCCTTCCTTTGACGGAGGCCGAGACAGATGAGGGGATGATATTCTTCCCCTGGGATCGCTTCGAGGTGGCGCAGCTGAAGGGCGCTGAGATCTGGACTGTGCAGCGGAGGATTCTGAGAGGTCTGACCTGCGATGCATATTATCTGGGAGAGAGGGTGACGCGCCAGCATGGCGTGAATTCGCCTTTGAGGACACCGGTGGAGCCTCCCGCCGATATGATGCACCCGAGCGATCGGTCCGTGACCTGGGATGATTACCGAGCCGGCCAGCACTTCTCGGATTTCGTGGCGATTGAGCCATATGCGACATTTGTCTTGAGGAGGCTGAGGATGCCTCAGGTCCTGGATAGAGAGGGGCTTGGGATCCCGCGGTACCCTCGGACGGATTTTTCCTATATCCAGGATGGGGTCCGATTGAGGGTGCAGATCCCTCAGCCCGAGCGGCTTCCACGAGCTTTCCGGCCTCGTCCGGGTATGAAGGTATGGCTTCTCTTTCTTCTTCTTTTTTTTTCTTTTGTTTCATCATCTTTAGCATCACTTCCTTTTTTTGACGCTTTTGCTTTTGTGCAGTTTTCGGAAGTGGTCGTCGAGAAGCTGACGAAGCAAGTGATCGGGGCCAAGAGATTCATCAGGAGGATGGTCGCTTGCGGGGCTCCTCAGGCTAGAGCGAGGCGACCACGGCCGGCGCCTGTCAGACGGGAGGCTTCCCCTATTCGCTCAGAGACTTCTTCAGAGACTCCTTTGTCTCCTCTCCTTGATCCCCGCGCGGTGTTGCCTTCGGATCACGTCATTCTCGGGGATCCACACGGGCAGGGACACGTATGGCAGCATGGCGGGTCGTCTTCGTACGTGCAGGAGTCCGACGCCTTCACCTTCGGATACGATTTTTTCGCAGATCTCGGCTTGCCCTATCAGAGCGTGCCGGTTGGTCCTGATGAGCCTCTTTCTGGAGACGAGGACGATTCTGAGCCCGAGATTTTCAGGGCTCCTGAGGAGGCGGGCCCGAGTCGCAAGAGGGACCGGGGGCAGACATCGGGCGCCAGAGACTCCGATTGATTTTTTTTTTTTTGAGATTGAGATTTAGATTTGTACAGCTTATGCACATTTTTTTTTCTTTTTTTTTTTGGATGTAATAATTTAGGATTTTATTTATGTTTGTTTGTTTTTTTTTTTTATGCACACTCTTTTTTTTTTTGGAATGTAATAATTTAGGATTTTATTTTATGAATGCAATGCAGTATGAATGCAGTGTTGCATGAGCCTTGGTTTTTTTTTTTTTTGCAAGGGTGTTTGGTATATGGACTGGGTTGAGGAGGTTTTTTTTTTTTGCACAGGTTTTGAGCAACCTGACGGAATATTCCTCTTTTGATGTAGCGGCTTGGGGTTGCAGAATTTTTTAGCTGTGACAATCATGTCCGCGCGGATAGGGGCAGCTTCTGACATTGTCCTTTAATTTTGGTTCAGACCTGGTCTTGCTTTATTTCAAATTCAAATATCCTCTTCAACCTCCAGTCCAAACAGCCATTTTCGGGGAGAAAGAGAGGAAAACCATGGAAAACTTTAGAAAAGCTCCATCAAAATTGTCCCAAGAATCCCAAATGTCATTCTTCAACAAGTTCAAGGATTGGTCCCGGGAGATTATGCATGAGAGGAGGTCCTTCTTTGAAGAAAGGTATAAGGTGAAGTGCTTATGGTCTCTCAAGGAATTGATTCCGGATTATGAGCTTTTGAGGGCTTCTTCCTCATTTTGGGACACTAGAAGGCATGTCTTTTGCCTTTCCTTCAACGAGATTGTTCCGACTGTGGAAGAATTTCGGGCCTTGCTTGGAGGTCCGGGGGTGGAAGAGATAGCGGTTCCTTTGCCCGGAGGGGCTTCTTTCGCTGACAGATTGTGCGTCCTCCTTCATCTTTCCCCGGAGGAAGCGCAAGGTATGATCCGTGGTCCCGATCATTTCGATATTTCCGGTCTTCCCGACAGATTTAGGGGCCTAGGTTTGGTGGATGATGCCTATTGGGATGCCTTTGCACTTTGTATGTTTGGCACCCTGTTCATGGTCTATTCCTTTGGGATCTGCCATCGGTCTTTGCTGGATGTTGTCGTTCACCGCGCCCGGCAGAGATGTCGTTCCTTTGATTCTGGGGGAGACTTTTCATGCTCTCGACAGATTAGCTACCGGAAGGCGGTATATGCACGGGGGCAGCCCGTTCCTCTTGACCCTGTGGCTGATGGAGCGTTTGGGGGTTCTTCGGGAAACTCCCGATATGATCAAGCCTTGGACATTTGCCAGGAGGGGGGTTGCTGTGGATTTCGATGATCAGGGCTCATGGGAACGTTGGATGGCTGGTCTCCAGACTGAAGATATCAGATGGTCAGTGCCTTGTTGGCGGGTGGAGACTCGCAGAGTGCTTCAGGATGGGTCTCATGTGGTCATGCTTCCGGGGCTTTCTCAGTCTAGCTTCTATATTCCGGCTTTAGTTCTGAGACAGTTTGGCCTGGAGCAGGTTCCCTTGGAGGGTTTTGATGATATAGCCACCAGGGTGGTGGCTCCTGCTTCTATGGATGATCCCTCAGTGTTTCCATTTCTTTCCCGAGCATGGAGGTATGATGCCTTTCCTCCTCGGGTCATTCTCAGGCGTCCAAGACCGGTGTTCCTGACCACTTGGTACCTGGATTGGTATGAGAGGCATCTGGGAGAGACTCAGGTGGCTATTTTGAGACGGCGTGAGGCCATTGTGGGTGCGGAGGACCAGACTGTTTCTGAGAGGAGGAGGGCCGAGGCGAGGGCCAACCCTCATGACAGGAGCGGAGACGCTGTGACCGATTATGAGGCTTACGTCAAGAGACAGGAGAGGAGGGCTCCTATGCTACCAGCTAGGTTACAGGAGATGAGGGATGACGCTAGGGCTACTAAGGCTCTGACAGAGGCTGGTTTGATAGATCCTGTTCCTATACCAGAGCTTGGTAGGAGGAGTACCGACATTTTTCCGGTTCAGAAGAAAAAGACTCGAAGGGGGAAGAAGAGGGGAGAGGCCAGTACGAGTGGCTTGGAGTGACTCTGAGGTTTCCGAGTATCCCTTTCTTGTCATGGCAGACACATTAGTTTGATTATGTATCTTAGTTTTCTTTTAGCAGGTTACCAGTTGTAGGAATGAATCGGGCTTAGACTCATCAAAGAGCTTTTAACTTGTAATGAATATTTGAATTGCTTTAGAGTTTTTCGAGACGCTTTCATGGTCTGATCAATTGTATTGATGCCAAAGTATGGCTTTTATTTGTGCTTTAGACCGAACCGTTTCCGGCTGCCTACGTTCCCCTCATTTTGAGGAGCTCAGGTCTTCGTAGTTCAACCTGGTGAACTCTTTTTTTTGTTGTTGTTTTTTTTTTTTTAGTGCAACCCTGTCTTTTACCTAAGTCGCCCTTTTCGGGTTTTTCAACCTAGTTGGGTATTACTCTTTTAGCACTTTTCCTTTTTTTTTTTTTTTTTTTTTTTTTTTTTTTTTTGCCTTTTTTTTTTTTTTTTTTTTACGCGTAGTATTTGCGCATCTTGTCACCATTCACTGGGTGTACAAAGGGATTCCCGTCGAGGTCTGCAAGTTGCATGGCTCCTCCGGAGAAGATCTTCTGGACGACATATGGCCCGACCCATACAGGCTCCCATTTGCCGAGGGGGTTGATACGGACTGGGGGCTTTTCTTTTAGAACGAGATCACCTTCTCGGATCTCCCGATGCTTTACTTTCTTGTCGAAGGCTCTGGCCATTCTTCCCTGGTAGGCTCGGATGTGTTCCATGGCCTTCAGTCGGCGTTCATCTAGTAGGGCCAATTCATCATGGCGACTCTGGAGCCATTCGACCTCGTTGATCTGGCTTTCCAACAGTATACGGAGCGAGGGGATCTCTAGCTCGATTGGGAGTACGGCTTCCATTCCGTATGTGAGGGCAAAAGGTGTTTCCCCAGTTGCCGTTCTGACTGATGTTCTGTAGCCCCAGAGTGCCAGGTGTAACTTCTCGGGCCAATCTCTGCCTTGGACAGCCATTTTCCGGATGATATTTTCCAGAGTCTTGTTTGCTGCTTCGACGGCTCCGTTGGTTTGGGGCCTGTAGGGAGATGACTTGTGACGGGTTATTCGGAATTCCGCCAGCAGTTTTTCACATTCCCCTTCGAAGTGGGATCCATTATCTGAAATGATTTCGGCTGGCAACCCGTATCTGCATATGATATTCTCTTTGATGAAGAGGGCAACTTTCTTTGAGGATTTTGTAGGACTTTGCAGAGCATCCTTTCCAATTCCTTCGAAGAAATCACCAATCTGCGTCTCTTTAGGCTCTTCCGCAGTTCCCAAATTCACACTCGTCAAAATCTCTTTGGCAGCTTGGGCTCGATTTTCCTCTTTCCGGACAACCTGCTTAAAGATTTTTTTGATATATTGTTCATTTAATGTGTCTGCCTCTTCATCTAGTGAATCGTTATTAACTGTTTTTAGATTATTAGTTAATTCATCATTAGTTAAAGTTGCAATTAAGGGATACTCAGAAAGGTTCATCATTTCATTGAAGACGAAGGGGAACACAATGTTCGCTACAGACTCGTAGTCTTCAGGCGTAAGGCCATCGGACGACTCGAGAGACTCGAACTCAACAATGAGAGACTCGGAGGACTTTACAAAGGTTGACACGAAAGGACGGGGGACCAATCCAAGCTTGGTGATCATTTCCTCTTTGGTCGCGGACGGGCCTGAGAGAGTTTCCCAATTCTTTAGCGGCATCGCTGTCGGTGGCTTCACAACTCGGGAAAGGCATGGTCTCTGTGCTTCCTCTTCAGTCGTTGCTATTATCTCTTTGTCTGAACCAGAATCAATTGTGTTTGGTGTCTGAAAGCTGAGCATGTGGATGTAGGGATCTTCCTCAATCCTGGGGATTTCCGTTTCGTCACAATCTGACCGCTCAATCCAGATGTAAGGACGTATTGCGTCTCGGTGAGCTGCTAGAAAGATCTCATGTCCCATACTCGAGCGGAAAGGCTTGGCAGGTAGTTCAGCAAGGAGGACGTCCCACACGACGTTCATAGATTCGAGCCGAGTCTGTCGGTGTTTGTCGACTTTTATCATGAAAATCTCCTCGCCTGGCGAGGCCAAAGAATGGGTTTGCAGAATGCTGACAAATCTGTGATTGAGGACCGGGGACTTGTGTGCCTGTATCATGGCGGTGTTCAGCGTTTCCTTCCAGTACGCCTCCAAGTGTTGGAAATAACAATTAAATTTGATGAATCGAACTTCTTCGGAGTCTGCTCGCTTGAGTGTGTTGACATAATTGGCATCGCTGGATTCCAAAGGATGCTGGCGAGACTTGCCTCTTGAAGGATGTAGCCCCGGTGTTTGACTGTGGGCATTCTTGGCTATTGTTTCAGCTTCGTTCCCTATGAGGAAACTGTCACCCCTTATGACTTCAAGGTCTCCCTGTCGGTTGATGAATTTGACGCATTGGTGGAGAGTGGAGGCTATGGCTTTCATGTGATGCAACCAAGGGCGCCCTAGTAGGGCTGTGAACTCGGAGGGGATATCCATTACATGGAACTTTGCGGGCACCATTTGGGTTTCGTACCAGAGTTCCAGAGTCACTGTCCCCAGAATGGGACGAGACGAACCGTCGTAGGCCTTGACAGTCCGGGTAGATGGGATCACACGCCTTTCATTTATGCGGAGGGCCCTCATCATGCTGAGGGGAAGGACGTTTACCGATGAGCCATTGTCCACTAATACCCCAGGGAGTGATATGGTGTTGAGCCGAATAGTGATGTACAAAGCTTCATTGTGTTGGGAGACATCTCTTGGCAAATCTTCATCGCAGAAGGTGATCATACTCCCATATAGGTGAGGATCATAGATTTGGTCCTTGTCTCGGGATAGAGAGTCATCAAGCCAGTCACTTCGTGCTTTTTTCTTGCGAGGTAGAGCCTTTGCCGAAGCCCCTGGGTTATACTGATGCCTTTTGTGGCGGTTGCCATCTCCAGTCAACATGTTGATTGAGTGGGAGCGCCAGACTGGCGTCGGTTTTTCTTCATCGGTGTATACTCGGGAGCTGGACAAACTGAACCTTGGCTGACCCCGAGGGGGGTTGGACTTCTGTCCTGCAGTACTCTGGTATCCGAAGGCCTCAATTCCGTTGTTGGCAAGACTTTTCTGCTCTTTTACCCCTTTTTGCTTTGGGGAAGACTGACTGGAGTAGAGTACATAATAATCAAATCCCCCAGATGGCTCCCCGAGCGTTCCCACACTGTTATCACCGGCCTCGAATCTCTCCTTCAATTTTTGCTGGGAGGAAATTTTCTTTTTCTTAGGAGGACGGTCCTCGTGTATCCAGTCCTGATAGTCCCTTTCAAGGCAATCGGGACAGTCACAAATATCCCACCAAATGTGTTCTACGGCTGGTGGCGGATTTGGGGCCTCAGGTTGAGCGGTGCTGGAATGACTTTGAGTGGAACTGGTCCGGGGGGATCTGCTGCTGGGCTCGTCTGGTAGCGAGTGATTGGACTCCGCCGGATAATGAGAGATATTGAGGTCCCGGGGAACGGGCACATGTTTGTCCTTCAGGGTAGCCCCAGTCAGTTGGGATATTGTTAAGGTCCCGAAGTGGCGTGTGGCCTCTTCAATCCAGGCCTGCTGTCTGTTCTGGCGTTCTTCCAGGGCTTTGATGGCTGACCATATGTCTTCAACTGTTCCCTGATTTTCATCACTCAGGCTGATATTTGTGGGATCATCACTTTGAGAGGGGACAACTGATAGTATACCGAACTCTTTTGTCCCTGACTGCTGTTTGGGGGCCAGTTGCCCTGTAAGTCGGCGGGCAGGAGTCCCGGCGGTGGAAACATAGGAATCTTGGGGTAGCATTTTGATGTATCCGGGACTATTAAGAAGAGGAGGAGAACCCTCTTCCTTCTTTGCGGTAAAAGTGCCATCGGAATTGAGACTGATAGTCAAACCATGACTTGCGACTACCCCCAGTAGGTCATCAATTTGAGCCTCATGTCGAAGTCTCATCTGTTCTACCAACTGGATCCAATACTGGTCTGTCTGAGGGATTTTGGAGGACGGAGCAACGTTATCCCCATCATTACCGGCTGATGCAGACATTCTGAAACCCGGAGTCGGAACAAACGGTGAAGCTGACGATGCGCTTGACTCTTCCCAACTGATCAAACGGTGACCCGGTGAGATTTTATGCTTGAAAATGGTTTTTATGGTTTTGAAAATGAGTTTTCTTTGCAAGAAAGTAAGAGAACTTGAAAATAATTTTGATCTTTGTAGAAGATCATCCATGGAGATGGTCTTCCATGGTGATCTTCTTAGATCTAGAGCAAGAAGATGAAAGAACTACATTTTGTAGTTTGCAAATGCATGCATGGTTGAGATTTAGGGTTAGGAGGAGGAGGGTTTACCAATCTTCCTTGTGTTCTTGAGTGTTTGGCTTGTATGTATGAGTGTTTAGGGCTTTAATATGAGAGTGAGTGGATGAGTATGAATTGGGAAAGATTGGAGAGAAAATGGTGACAATTCAAGTGAATTCTCACTGTTTTCTCTCTATATTTCGCCAGAGGTTCGGTGCAAAATGTGTTGTGGCTTCTTATTTTTGTGACTGGAGGGCTCAATTTATAGCCCTCCTGAGATGACAAACTCATCCGCGCGGATGGGAACCCTCAGCGTGCACTGTTCATTAAATGCAGCTCCAGCTTTGGACAAGAGGAATATTTCTTTTTGAAATTCAAATTAAGCAGGCAGTTTATGTTTCCAGCATTTCTATTTATGGTTTTCTTCTTTTGTTTTTCTTTTTGAGATTCTTTTTTAAGGTTTAACCTTAAATAACAATGCCCATTTTACCCTCACTTTGTTAGAAAGGTTAGGATTGTTAGGAATTGTTAGAAATGTTATAACTTTTGTTAATTTTCTAACGAAAATTCTAAAAAGCTCAAATTGGAGCACTTACACCAGCTAGCCTTAAGTTCACTTTTTCCTTTTTCGGTGGAACTCGCTTGCCTTATAAGACCCTCGCTCGGGATTGTCCGTCCCGGGAAGACGATTTACAGGTGAAAAACGAGGGGCTTATAAACGTAGTGCCGAGATCCACTGATTCAAGCCCTAGGTTAGTTGCGAAAAAGAAGATGCAATCTTTTCCAACCAATTAGGACTCTGAGAAAACGCGTTTTAAGTAAACATTAAGTGGTAACTGCACGTTGCACAAGCCCAAAACCCTGAGCCAAATACCCATTCTGAAACCTAAGCCCTGCCTTTCGTTCCTTGCAGCGAACAGAGAGTGGTTCAGAATTCCGGGTCAGCGCCTTGTCGGGAATTACAATTCATGTACCCGCATCATCACAAGCCTCTTCGCTTCCTTCAGTTCCTTCAGCCAGACTCTCCGACATGTCAGACTCACCGAGAAATCGTGACGGGAACGGAACCCCGCCACCGGTAACAGATATGACATTGGAAGAAGCCATCCGGGCATGTGAGGTTCACAAGAAACAGAAAGAGGATCATCATATTTTTGTGGTACAGCTTCTGAATGAACGGGGTATAGCAGTTATCCCTCAACCATACGGTACTTTCGTTCTAATCGAGGACGAAGATCCTCCCCGATCAGCTCCTCAAACCTTCAACCAGGTTCCTCCCCCGCCAAACTACGGGATTCCTTCAAACCAAGGAAACAGCCGACCGAGGCTTCATATTGCCACCTCTCAAGGCACCCCCATCATATACGGCCAAGCCAGTTCTACCCCCATCACTCAATATAACCAGCACAGCGCTGGGCCATCTCAAACAGATACCAATATCCTCCCGGGTTCAACGTGTTACATATACACGAACCCCAATACATCGGGGACAAACCCTGATACAATCCAGAAAAAGCCCTCATATATCCACATATATCAAGCCTCCCACCTCCAATTACTGCCTCTCATATAGCAGCACCCGGCCCCGAGCCTCAGAATCCACCACTGGACCCAGCTCTGGCATGGATGGTCGAACAAATGAAAGACCTGAAAGCCAGCATGGGCAGCTCAAAGCAAGAAACGCTCAGATCCACAGATCCGGGAATGGTCACACCTCTCCCTGCCAAGTTCAGAATGCCAGAAATGGACCGGTTCGACGGGACTGAATGCCCACAGATGCATTTTGACACCTACGTTCTCAGCATGAGAGCAAAAGGAGCAACCCTCCAGCAAATGACCAACCATTTCCAACACACTCTCAAGAGTTCAGCATTACGATGGTTCCTAAGGGTCAAGCCCGCAGATCGCCATACCTGGGATCAGATCAGCAACATCTTCCTGGAGCGGTACCGATCCAACCTAGAGTGGGAGACAAGTCGTGAAGACTTAATCACCACCGAGCAGAAAGCAGACGAAAGCGTTGGAGAATTCTACAAAAGGTGGAGTTGGAAACTCTCCGAAATCATGGAGCCACTCTCCAAAGACGAACAAATGCGGATCTTCAAGTCCTGCTTGAGCCCGTCCATCAGAACACTCATCGACCATCACTTCTTCCTGGATCTTCGAGCTATGGTCAATGCAGGCTCACAGTTCGAGAAGGATCACAAAGAAAAGCTAGCTACAGTGCCGTCTTACAGATACAGATCAACAACTACATTCAATCTTGCACCGGCCCCCGGCAAAGGGAAAGATACTTGTGTCAACTACATCCATCAGGGACAAATCAAAGAAGGCCTCCTTAAGCCTGTTGAAAACTACAAATCGAAGAATGCTGCAGCCAATGACGACAAAAGCAAGTACCGCACCTTCCACCAATATCATGGGCACACTACTGACAACTGCCTAGGGTTATGGTATGAGATCCAGAATCTGATAGAAGAAGGAAAGTTGGAGCGTCCCCGTGGACCTAATACAGTCGGAAACCCTTTTCCGAACAACAACAATGTAAACTCCATCGAGTGGGTGCCAAAGAAGATTGCTACAGAGCCAGTTCCTCTGCCTCTTTCAGCCAAGTCCTCATCAAACGACCACATCTGGTACGATGCATGTGACTGTCGATGTCACCGGAATCATGTGGGGATGGGGCCATTCCTCCAGAAAGGAGAAGAAACAGTCTTCTCAGCAGAAATTGAAAGAAAGATACAAAGCCGGAGACACCAACGTGGGTACACTCGGAGAGCCATCTGGGAAGTTTGATTACTATGTACTCTACTCTAGCAAGTCCTCATTTCCTTCAAGCAGCACAGCTTCAGAACAGACAGGGGTGGGAAATCCGAAATATCCTGCTAACACCAAAGCTCAAGCCTCAGGACACCAGGATATCTCAAAACTTGGCAACCTTACTGCCAGCCAGAAGCCTAATCCCCCGCAGGATCAGCCAAGGTTCAACTTACCCAACTTCAGAGCACGGGCCGGCAAAGGAAAGTCAAAGTCAACTTGGCACTCGCACTCAATCAACGTGCTGACCAAGGGCGGCCACCGCCACAAGCAGCCTCGACACAATCCCGAGGCACCACCAAAAACTTTGCCTCTCAAGAGGAAGACAGGAAATGGATAGCTCGATGATTCTCCCTCTCCAAAAAGAGATCAGATCTACAATTCCAGACTGTATGGCAGCATGCTCACCTTCTGTGACGAAGACCTACCAAAAGGGGCCTCGGGACACAATGAAGCTTTGCACATCACTGTTCAGCTCAACACTATCTCCCTCCCCGGAGTCCTGGTAGACAACGGATCAGCAGTCAACATCCTTCCCCTCTGTATGATGCGAGCCTTACGCATCGATGAAGGCCATATGACCCCATCTGCCAGAACTATCAAAGCATAAGACAACACGTCTCGTCCCATCCTGGGAACGGTGACTATGGAGCTCTGGTTCGAAACCGAAATGGTGCCAGTAAAGTTCCATGTGATGGTCATTCCGTCCGAATTTACAGATTTGTTGGGATGCCCATGGCTACACCACATGAAGGCTATAGCCTTCACTCTCCATCAGTGTGTCAAGTTCATAAACCGACAAGGAGATCTCGAGGTCATCAGAGGAGACAGTTTCCTCATAGGCAATGAAGCCGAAATGCCAACTAATCGTGCCTGCAGCCATGCACCGAGGCTACCTCCTGCAAACCGACAAAAGGACAACCGGGGTAAATCTCATCAGAATCCCTCAGAGTCCGGAGGTGCTAACTACGTCAATGCCCTCGAGCAGGAAGATCCTGAAGCAGTCAGATTCAGTAAGTTCAATTGTCGTTTCCGAGACTTGGATCCAAAATGGAAAGAAACCTTGGGCACCGCAATGATACAGGGATGCAAACACCCTATCTCTGGTCGAAGGTTCATCAGCATCCTTCGAGCAAAATCTCTGGCCACACCAGATGAAGAAATCCTCACAATAAAGGTCAACAAGTACCGGCATACTCGTGAAGAATGTATGGCATTCGTCTGGGATGTTTTACACACAGAACTTCCCAACGAGCCCCTTTGCTCAAGCTGAGGACATGATGTTTTTCTAGCAGCACCAGCTTCGCAACGGGGCACGAGACGTCCTTTTATCTGGGTTGAACCGTCATACAGCAACGAATCAGAACTCTCCAGAGTAGAAGAGGCGACATATCCACAGGAAGATCCTTACATACACATGCTCAGTTTCGGGGATGACCCCATTTCCGACGAGGTCACTTACGATGAAGGCTCAAATACCATGAAAATCATCAAACTTAATGTCCAGTACAAACAGTTATACGGGGAATGGAGGCAAATGGTTGACATGACAAAGAATCCTTCTGACCATGTAACCGATGACGACTTCGTCAGCATCATCTTCTCCAGATATCCCAACGAGACCAAGGATCCAGTCCTTATTGTCAGATTCTGCGATACAAAAGTTACCCTTGACGATTTCCTAATCATTGTAAACGAGGTCCTTGCCAAGAGAGCTCAAGTCTCATCATCATTTCCAATTATCAGCCCTAGTGGAAACCGGCCCGTGCCGTCAGTCAAACTCACAGCCAAGAGCGCCGCCAGGGCCGAAGGCATCGACAAAGGAGATAGAGCTCCTCACCTTGTTACAAGTCAGATCAACCTCGGGAATGCCTCCAGCAGCCACCCTGAGAACATCTATGAAAGTACTCCCAGCGAGACAGATCAAGCTTCCGAAGAAAGGAACAATCACCTCATCATCAACATGCTCAAGTTCAACCCTATTCCCAGCCATCACGGCCACGGTTCAGACATCCCGCCAGCAAGCTTCTAACTCTGATAGACTTGGCTCTCGAACGAGATCATGAGACCGTCAACATCGCAGAATTAAACACCCCCGTCGGTTTGATCAAATAGATATGGGCAAACTTCTTGGTGATCGAGATCAAAGAAGGCCGCATGGAATGTCCAAGCACGACTTCCTTTGTCAATATAATCTAAGTGTTTTCGCCATTCGGAGATTTGGATATGATGACAGTTCTAGACACCAGTCAGACAGTGCGCACCTACGGAGACAGCTTAGCTCTTACAAGAAAAACCCTCCTGGAGCTAGCTGCACAAGACAATCACCTCTGGAAAGAAAACAAAGCTCAAAAGAATCACAGGGACCAAGCCCTTAAAGCATCACAAGCAGCTACATACAGAAAACTAGAGGCCACTCTAGACCAATTCGACCTCAAAGGTTTTGCCCAAGGCAACTGCATGGACTACCATCACTTCTCAACAAACCCCCTCTGGCAAGGGAGGGCGGTTAACGGTCCAAACAACCTAGGAGATGGAATGGCACAACACTAGGAGTATATAGCCCAACAGCATGAGGAATACAAGCGCTTATCTCCCCGAGAGAAGCAAACCCTATTGTAAGTACCCAAATCCGGATCGTCAAAATTCGTTAAAAGTTAACTGGAATCCGTTAACTGGCCCTTTCCAGGTTAACTGGAACCCGTTAAACTCCCCATTCCCAAGTCAACGAGAAATCTCAGGACTGCCCCGTGTATCCCGACACCAAAGTGTACTCAACACACGTTATCACACGTAAAAGTACCACTTTCCTCGAAAAATGCACTTCCCGAGACTTTTTGGGGGCATTTCAGACATTTTCCGTACAGTTATTTAAAAAACAGTCAAAACCAAAAATAACGGGACAAAAACCCTAGCTCCGATGACTCACCAGGACACATTGCATGCATGCATGGCCTCCCCCATCCCCATCAATCAAATTCAGGGGTGAAAAGACCAAAATACCCCTGAAACTGATAGTTAGGCCGTCCGGCTTGTTTTACTTGAAGAACCAGAATTCTCATCAAGTCCCTACAATTTCGAAAATATTCAAAAACCCCCCAAATTGAGTCTTAGGCCGTCCGGCCTGTTTTACAAAATCACCCCTATAAATAAAAGGGCTATCATTTTGTTAAAGAGAGGAAGAAATATTACCCTTCTCCCAAAACCCCACGGTTCTGAGCATTCTACCCCCTCCCGAGCCCCGTTTCGTCTCGATTTGCGTGAAAATCCCGTTTTCTGACCAAACACGAGCCAAAAACCGTCCTAAACACTTTTCAAAAACCAAACCGTATCCCGTATACGTCCTTTCGAGCCAAAGAGTCAATCCTTAGCCATAGGTAACACTCTCTCTCTAAAACTTTGTTTTGCCTCGATTTACGTGTCAAACGCTATTTTCGATCCGATTGAAACTATCAAAAAGTAGACGTAACGCCTTCTACGAGGCTCGATACGTTTTACCCCCTAATCATCTTCTCTCCTGTAAGAGAAGTAATTTCGGGTTTAAACGGCGTTCCAGTCCCCTTTTTACGTTTCTGTCATTTACAGTCCGGATCGTTTGATCCGTCGATTCGTTCTTCACCGTATGAACCGTTTGGTTCGTGATCGTCATTTACAAAGTCCAGATCGTTTGACCCGTTGATATTTCTATTTAATTTACACAACTTTACAAATCCGAGCCGTTTGGCTCGTCGATCGTATCTTTACCGTCCGGATCGTTCGATTCCGTTGATACCGCACTTTAAATACCGTCATTTAAAAGTCCGAGCCGTTTGGCTTGTGATAGTATTTACTTATAAAAGTCCGAGTCACAAAATGGCTCGTTGATCGCATATCATTTAATGCCTTTTTTCATGAAATTGGTAACAATGCAATGCCTGGTTCAAAACCGGAGTTCGTCACTCGAACTCCTTTTCAAAACAACGTGAAACCCCACGTTTGACATTCAAACGCTATTTTCATTAAAATCAACATTTACCATTCAAACTAAATATTTAAGTTCATCACTCGAATCCCGTTTTCAAAACAACTCAAAATCGACGTTTGACATTCAAACGCTCATTTCCGACTCAAAACCCGACGTTTGACATTCAAACGCTCTTTTCATTAAAATCAACGTTTGTCACTCAAACTAAAGATTTAAGTTCGTTATTTGAACTCCTTTTCAAAACAACGCAAACCTGACGTTTGACATTCAAACGCTCTTTTCATTAAAATCAACGTTTGTTATTCAAACTAAAGATTTAAGTTCGTCATTCGAACCCTCTTTTCAAACTCTAAAACTGACGTTTGTCATTCAAACGCTCGTTTTTACCACTAATCAACGTTTGTCATTCAAACCAAGATCAAAGCTTGTCATTCAAGCCCCTTTTCAAAATACAACACACACACACACAAAATTTCGAGAAAGGTAGAAAGGCTCGTCATACGAGGCGTTTCGGGTGATTTCAACATACTCTTCCCGAAACATAACGTGACCTCCGAACCTAACAATCTCTGGTCCTAAAAGCCTTTTTTCAACTTTTGGCTACCAATCAAAACGTTCCATTTTCAAAAGCCTTTTTTTTAAGTTTTGGCTACCAATCAAAACGTTCCGTCTTCAAAAGTCTTTTCCTAAGTTTTGTCTACCAATCAAAACGACCCCCTTTTTCAAAACCATCCATTTTCAATGTTTGGGCTCATAATACAAAATAGCGTGGCAACTCTCCCTTTCATTCTGGCGAGGTCCCAATTCCACGAAATGCCGCTTGCCGCAACCCCCATGCGCGATCCGGGTAATTTCAGTTGGCGACTCTGCTGGGGACCGAACAATGTTTTTTCAAAACTCCTTCGTTTTAAAAAGCATTCCGTGGGTCAAAATTTCGTTTACCCTTCCTCATTTTTTTGTGCGTGTGTTGTTCAAAACATCGGGCTGTTTTTGAAAAGAAAAAAAAAGATGTCGCATTTTCATCTCATTCAAAATCATAACATGTTCGTGCATTTTCCGTTCATATATGATTTTTGTACTATATCCTGAACTGCGCATGAATTCTTTAAAACACATTCTGTAAATCTCTATTTTACTCAAAAAAAGAATTTAGTGACCGCACACTACTTGCACTGCTGCCTCGGTACACCGCACGCTACGCGCACTTGCTGCCTCGGTACACTGCACACTACAACCCTCAACCCGGGATGAATGTTCAGTTGCAGCTTGATTGGTCTGCCAGACACCTTTCGAGCGCGCACGGGGTCGTCCCAAACAGCCCAAACTAGCCCGTGTAATCCATGCACTCTTTGTGTCACACTTCGTCCAAGACCTTAGTTAGTTTTTGGCTTAGTTCGTGTCATAAAGCCTAAGTGTATGATTTTACGTCGATCTCCCTCACAAGTCAAACTCAAAAGTTGAGATCAAAGGTCGTTTTCGACCCGAAGTCTTAGCTTTTCAGCCTTGACTTTGACGGAGAGCCGCGCTAAAAACATACCCTAGGGTTCAATATGACACCGTGTCAGCAAACCCTCAACGTATGCACCATGCCAGCCACAACTTGGCCAACGCCAAAAGCTAAGGCCCCTCGCACATGCGAGTCAAGAGAGGTCATGTCAAAATTTCGGCACGATTTCTGCCTTAACTTAAGGACATTGACTTCGATCGTGACCCGCATGTCACATACGTTAAAAGTTTACATGACCAGCTAGCCTTAAGTTCAATTTTTCCTTTGTCGGTGGAACTCGCTTGTCTTATAATACCCTCGCTCGGGATTGTCCATCCCGGGTAGACGATTTACAAGTGAAAAATGAGGGGCTTATAAAAGTAGTGACGAGATCCACTGATTCAAGCCCTAAATTAGTTGCGAAAAAGAAGAGCGATCTTTTCCAACCAATTAGGACTCTGAGAAAATGCATTTTAAGTAAACATTAAGAGGTAACTGCACATTGCACAAGCCCGAAACCCTGAGCCAAATACCCTTTCCGAAACCTAAACCCTGCCTTTCGTTCCCTGCAGCGAGCAGAAAGTGGTTCATAATTCCTTGTCAGCGCCTCGCCAGAAATACAGTTACGGCCGCATCAGACAGTTCTTCGGTTCCCTCAGTTCCTTCAGCCAGACTCTCCGACATGTCAGACTCACCGAGAAATCGTGATGGGCACGGAACCCCACCACCAGTAACAGATATGACACTGGAAGAAGCCATCCGGGCCTGTGAGGTTCACAAGAGGCAAAAAGAAGATCAGCAGAATTTCGTGGTACAGCTTCTGAATGACGGGGTATAGCAGCTATCCCCCAACCAGACGGTAATTTCATTCTAATCGAGGATGACGATCCTCCCCGATCAGCTCCTCAAGCCTTCAACCAGGTTCCTCCCCCGCCAAATTACGAGATTCCTTCAAACCAAGGAAACAGTCGACCGAGGCTTCATACTGCCACCTCTCAAGGCACCCCCATCGTATATGGCCAAGCCAGTACTACCCACATCACTCAATACAACCAGCGCAGCACTGGGCCATCTCAAACAGATATCAATATCCTCCAATACCCTCCCGGGTTCAACCCGTTGCCCATACACGAACCTCAAAACACCAGGGACAAACCCCGATACAATCTCGAAAAGGCCCCCATATATCCACATATGGGGGCACCGAGCCGAGCCTCAAAGTCCACCACTGGACCCAGCCCTGGCCTGGATGGTCGAACAAATGAAAGAACTGAAAGCCAGCATAGGCAGCTCAAAGCAAGAAACTCTCTGATCCACAAATCCGGGAATGGTCACACCTCTCCCTACCAAGTTTAGAATGCCAGATATGGACAGATTCGACAGGACCTAATGCCCACAGACGCACGTTGACACCTATGTTCTTGGCATGAGAGCAAAGGAAGCAACCCTCCAGCAAATGGCCAATCATTTCCAACATACTCTCAAGAGTTCAGCATTACGGTGGTTCCTAAGGGTCAAGCCTGCAGATCGCCATACCTGGGATCAGATTAGCAACATCTTCCTGGAGCGGTACCGATCCAACCTGGAATGGGAAACAAGTCGTGAGGACTTAATCACCACCGAGCAGAAAACAGACGAAAGTGTTGGAGAATTCTACAAGAGGTGGAGCTGGAAGCTCTCCGAAATCATGGACCCACTCTCCAAAGACGAACATATGCGGATCTTCAAGTCCTGCTTGAGGCCGTCCATCAGAACGCTCATCAACCATCACTTCTTCCCAGATCTTTGAGCCATGGTCAATGCCGGCTCACAGCTCGAAAAGGATCTCAAAGAAAAATTGGCCACGGCTCCGGCTTACAAATACAGATCAGCAGCTACATTCAATCCTGCACCGGCCCCCGGCAAAAGGAAAGATACTTCTGTTAACTACATCCATCAGGGACAGCAGTCGAGCAATAGAAACTCGGCCCTGTAAAGCAATGACTCCCCCAAGAAGCAGTCTTCCGTACGGTTCGACAAGCTGGATATGCCTCTGAGTAAAATGCTGGAAAGACTAATCAAAGAAGGCCTCCTCAAGCCTGTTGAAAAATACAATCCAAAGAATCATATAGTCAATGCCGACAAAAGCAAATATTGCACCTTCCACCAATACAACGGGCACACAACTGACAACTGCCTAGGGTTATGGTATGAGATCCAGAATCTGATAGAAGAAGGAAATTTGGAGCGTCCCCGTGGACCTAATACAGTCGGAAACCCTTTTCCGAACAACAACAGTGTAAACTCCATCGAGTGGGTGTCAAAGAAGATTGCCGCAGAGCCAGTTCCTCCGCCACTTCCAGCCAATCCCTCATCAGACGTCCACATCTGTTATGATGTATGTGACTCCTCTGAATGCCTTGAGTATGAGTTCCAGGACATGATCAGGGGCGATTCCCCCAGAAAGCAGAAGAAACAATCTTCTTACCAGAAATTGAAAGAAAGATATGAAGCCGGAGACACCAACGTGGGTACACTCGGAGAGCCATCCGGGAAGTTCGATTACTATGTACTCTAATCCAGCAAGTCCTCTCTTCCTTCAAGCAGCACAGCTTCAGAACAGACAGGGGTGGGAAAGCCGAAATATCCTGCTGACATCAAAGCTCAGGCCTCAGGACACCAGAATGCCTCAAATCTTGGCAACCTTACTGCCAGCCAGAAGCCTAATCCCCCGCATGATCAGCCAAGGTTCAACTTGCCCAACTTCAGAGCACGGCCCGGCAAAGGAAAGTCAAAATCAACTTGGCACTCGCACTCAATCAACTTGATGACCAAGGGCGGACACCACCACAAGCAGCCTCGACACAATCCCGAGGAACCACCAAAAGCTTTGCCTCTCAAGAGGAAGACAGGAAATGGATGGCTCGATGATTCTCCCTCTCCAGAAAGAGATCAGATCTACGATTCCATATTGTATGGCAGCATGCTCACCTTTTGTGATGAAGACCTACCGAAAGGGGCCTCGGGACATAACTGTGAATGTGTGCCCAAATTTGGATTCACGCGAGTTTGAAGACATCCGGTTTAATTTGAAAAACGGAGTCGCCACGCCATTTTGATTTCCTCAAAACTTTGAAAAAAAGGTTTTATGGGTTCGGAGGTTAAGTTACCCCTTGGGAAGAACGGATCGTCGTTCACCCAAGGTGCCTTGCCGTAGCAAGTCTCCCTAGATTCCGTTTATCTTGCTTGCTTGCGTGCTTTCTTGTGTGCATGTGTTTGAATAAAAGGGGAGGGAATGTCCCAAGTTGTCTTCCGGACGTACAAACCATTTATTGGTTGTCACTCGGGATTTCTTGGATTTTATGTATTCGGGATTTTGATCCCGTCCTCATCTTGGACTTGTGATCATCGCATTTTTACCTCGGGACTTGCGTGATCGAGAGAAGGACTCCCTTTTATAGTCCAAAATGAGGTTCTTTAGGAAGGAATGTCCTTAGCCCATCAATCCTACACCTTAAGACGATCGAGCTTATATGAATGCTTCATGCTCGTCTTAAGTGATAATCGGAGATATAGGGTTCAAGGTGTAAGTACTCCAATTTGAGTTGTTAGTCTTTTCGTTAGAAAATTAACGGAAGTCATAACATTACTAACATTCCTAACATTTCTAACCTTTCTAACAAAGTAAGGGTAAAGTGGGCATTGCCATTTAAAGTTAAACCAAGAAAAGAATCTCAAAAAGCAAAAGAAATTGGAAAAATCCGAATTGGGCAAGTTGAAAAACAAACTGCTGGAATTTTCTGAAAATATTCCTCCTGTCCAAAAGCCAGCACAGTAGCAGATGAACAGTGCACGCTACCGAACCCCTCCGCGCGGATCTGATTGACACTCACAGTGTCCTTTAAATTGAACCCTCCTCTCTCAGTCTACACAACACATTTTACACACAGAAGCTGCATTTTGGCGAAAAATAGAGAGAAAACAGTGGGAATCCTTAGATTGCCACCATTTTCTCTTGAACCTTTCCCAATTTCACTTCAACCATTCTCATATCACTCTTAAACACACCAAGCTCAAGCTTAAAACACTACTCAAGAGGAAGATTAGGGAGAAAACATAGAGGACTTAAGTGTTATCTACTTGTTTTCTCTTTGGTCAACTCTATCATCAAACCCTAAACACATTCAAGCCTTGAATCCACCCAAACACAACTCCAAAACACCAAATCTTGATACTCCTCAAGTCAAGCACCAAATCTTGATACTCCTCAAGTCAAATTCCAAGCCTAGGAAGATAGGGTGTCACCATTGGTAAAGCCCTCCTTCTCAAAACCCTAAAATCCTCTTTTAACTTCTTGTTCATCTTGTTCTTCTTACTTGGATCTACTTGATGTCTAGTTTAACTTATGTTTTGACCCAAGATGGTCATCTTGAATTTCATCTTCATGAATGACCATCTCAAATGGTCCACATTTTAAATCTCTAGTTGATTTGTCTCTTTAATTTCATCTCTACAAAATATCCCCTTTCCCTTTGCAAAGGACATGTTTAAACCCCATAAAATTCCCCAAGGATGACTTGAATATGATAACCACTTAACACAAAGTAGTGGAATCAAGTCTAGGGATGAAAATGGGGTGAACATAGATGCAAATCCCCCAAAAAATCACATTTTCCCTCAAGAACATCTTGCTGTCCAGTAGCATTGTTCTGAGATCTCAGTCCATTTTCCTATTTTTTGGACATACAGAAACTTGGAATTTGGTGTTGACTACAAAATACTTTTTGTATCCAACATCCAGATCTTTTCAGACATAATTTTACTTTATTTTTTTCGTGAGTAAAACTCCTTTTTTCAAATTTTCTTTTAAAGGTCAGTTCATCAGTTTCTGGAAATCCAGATTTCATATCTGAGATTTCCAGAAGGTTTTGACCCCTCAAATCGTCTCCAAAATGAAAAGTTATTTTATAGAAACCTTATTTAAGGTGTTTTGAACATTTTTCATTCTCGGACTTTTCACATATTCTGGAGTTTTCAAGCCCTAATGTCCATTTCAAAGTCAAGGGTCAACTGCCTTTTTCATTCTGGCAGAAATGGTTTTCAACTTCCAAAAATATTTTGAGTTCCAAATCTCAACCCAAAAATCATCCAAAAAATCATGGGATCAGTTTAAAGCCTTAAAAAAAGTTCCCAATTTTTACTTTCCTCAGTTTCAACTTATTTTGGCCAAAAAAACACACACACACACACACACACAACAAAGAATTTTGAATGTTTGGAAGACTCGTTTTACGAGGCATCCCGGGTGCACACTAACGTCCTTCCCGGCATGTAACGTGACCTCCGAACCCAAATCTCTAATCTCGGGCATTTTTCAAAGTTTTGGCACTTAAAACAAAAATGGCGTGGCGACTCCGTTTGATTTTCAAAAAAAATCGGGTACATCACAGTGGCGACTCCGCTGGGGACAAATAAGATTTTTTCTAAAAAAAAATGATATTTGGTATATTGGTGGAAACCATTAAACTTCCCGTTATCGCCTCCAAACACGAGTCGGGGATAAATTGTGGTTTAACAATCCCACGTACCGGTATCATTGTTTTCAAAAAAAAAGGAAAAGTTTTTGAGGGTCAAGCTTCCGTCCCGGCTTTAAAAATCATTTGTTGTGTGTGTTGATTTTTGCACATTTTCGTCTTTTTTTGGCCGCCTCGGAAAAAAGTCAAAATTTTGACTGTCGGAATCATGTCCCTAACCTGCCGGAATTTTTTGTGCTTATGTGCTCATTTCAAAAAAAAATCAAAAAATTCAAAAAAATTTCAAAAAAAAGAAAATTTTCAAAAAAATCATGCATCATATTTTTAAGACACATGAAAAATTTCTATTTTACTCGAAAAAGAAGATAGATCGCTTGCACACTACGCGCACGTGACCTTACACGCACACTACGTCCCTAACCGGGGAAATCCTTGTCGCGGCCCGGTTGGTCTTATTACGCCTCTCGGTACAAGCACAGGACTACCCAAACATCCCATGGAGCCTCGTGTCGACCGTGCACTTGTCCGTGACACACTTTGTCCGAGACCCGGTTGGTTTTTAGTCTGGTCTGTGTCATGCCCTGTCTGTGTATAGACCTTTCCTTTCAAGCCTTTGTCGGCACACCGACTCGATATCTTTCGGGACCCTAATCCGCCAAAGCTCGCCGGTTTTCCGCCGCAGACTTTGACCAAGATATTGACCGGCGCCTTGACTTCGGCTCGACCGGCACAAATTATACACCGACTCCCAAAGATGACACCGAGTCATCAAGGATTAATGATTATTCCCATGCCTAATTACGGCCTAATTGACGACAAGTCAAGATCAATTGTGGACATTCATCGAGTCCAAATCATGCCGACTTTTCGTCGAGCCTCTGACATGATCTTGACTTTTGACGTCAGCTTTGTCCGTAATTTACATCGAATCTCGTTAAGACTCGATTACCCGCCAGACTTTTAGGATCGTTTTCTTTCGATCGGTGGGACCCGCTTGCCCTATAGGACCCTCGCGCGGAGCCGTCCCACCCGGGAGGTCGAAATATAGGTGGAATACGAGGGGCTTATAGACG
The DNA here is from genome assembly GCA_022495995.1 of Adenophora triphylla var. japonica. NCBI lineage: Eukaryota > Viridiplantae > Streptophyta > Magnoliopsida > Asterales > Campanulaceae > Adenophora > Adenophora triphylla. The sequence continues at coordinate 103,590 of JAFEMH010000331.1, forward strand.
TAGTGACGGGGCCCACTGATCCAGGAATCAGAGTAGTTTGCGAAAAAGAAGAGCAATCTTTTCCAACCGATTAGGTTAATAAAGCATGTTTTAAGTAAACAAGAACAAATAATTGCATGTTACATGAGCCCAAAGCCCAAACACCTACCCACCTTCAATTCCCAGACATCTGAACCCTCGTGTCTTTCCCCCCGCAGCTCCGCACAAAGCTTGGTTTCGGGCACCGGTCACCGTTTGATCGGTGGGAAGAGTCAAGCGCATCGTCAGCTTCACCGTTTGTTTCGACTCCGAATTTCAGAATGTCTGCATCAGCTGGTAACGATGGGGACAACGTCACTCCGCCTCCCGGGACCCCTCAGACAGAACAACAGTGGAATCAGCTAGCCGAACAGATGAGAGTGCGCCAGGAAGCACAGCGAGCTTGACCTTATGGAGGCTATCAAAAGCCATGGTCTGGCCGCCAGCCTCAATCCCGATGGCACCTTCACCGTGGAAGAAGACGAGGAGGCCAATCCCACTCTCAGTCGCCCTAATTACTCCAGGATGCCACCACCCACCTCCTATGGTACCACTACCAGAACCCATGCTCCTCGGTCTTCGGGTCAGCCAGCTCCCCAACCACAGACCACTGGATCCATGCCGCCTGATGGCACAAATCAGTTCACAGTCCCTCAGTGGGGACAAAGCCAATACGGAATGTCTTCTCATGGTTGGGGTTATCTCGGAATGCCACGGCTAATTGGGATCCCGCCTCGGTTGGGACCGATCAATCGGACTTTCGCAGCAACGGTTTGGAATGCCACCACGCTTTGGTTCGGGGCAACAATCGGAGCCCCTCCTCGAATGATGCTAGCTCGCCGCCCACACGCTTCCGCAAACCCATTTCTCACTCAGGGTTCAATGGGTTACCAAGCCCCCATCCCGGTTTCATCGAGAATCACCAGGGCCACAAGTATCCTCTCGGTTATGCATCCTCGCCACAACCAGACCATGCAATTCAACAACCGGGGACGGCGCCCGCACTTAAGCCTACTTATGGGCCTCACTCCGGAAATCCAAGCCATCGGCTACCTCGAATCTGCCTCCACCTTCTCTCGCCGATTGGAAGCCAACAGAAGTCGTTGGGTTCTATCCCTTCGCCCAAGCTCTTACCCACGCTCCCCAGGTAATTTGGGCCAAGGACAGTTTTCACCTATGCTCCGGGATATGGTATTCCTTCCACCAACGCACCACCAACAGCTAGTCCTCTTCCTAGCTCAAATATCGGCTCAGGAATTCCCGCTCCACCTTTGGATCCCCAATTGGCTTGGTTTATGGAGCAACACAAGGAAATGAAAGCACAGATTGCTGAATTGACCGCCAAAAGAACACCGCTTCTTCGGCCTACGTATCCCGACTTGATTGTCCCCCTGCCTCACAAGTTTGTGATGCCCACTCTCGAATTGTTTGACGGGAGTGCATGCCCTAAAACTCACTTGGACACCTATACTTTGGCAATGAAAGCTAAGGGATGCACAAACCAGCAGTTGGCCGATTACTTTAGTCTCTCTTTGAAGTCAGGGGCTTTGAAATGGTTTTTCCGATTGCGGCTGAAGCTAGGGCTACTTGGGAACAGTTACCAGTACTTTCACGAGATAAGTATAAAGCCAACTTGGAATGGGAGACAAACAGAGTTGACTGCAAACAACGGTGTGCGCCACGATGAGAATATTGGGGATTTCTATAGGAGGTGGAACACGAAGCTTAGTGAAATGGCCATTCCTCCTCCGACGAGGAGCGTTAGACATCTTTCAGTCATGCTTGAAGCCGCATTTGAGATCTTCCCTCGGTCACTTCCCTATGCCGACTTGCGTGCAATGGTTAATTCCGGGCTAAGTTTGAAAAGGCTTACAATCAGCAGCTCACCGCTGCACCCGCTACGATACCGGGTTTCTTCCACCTCCAACACAGCTCCTGCCCAACCAAAAGGTAAAGAAGTGATTAGCTATGCGGGACAGGACTGTAACAATGCCACTTCCTTTGTTCCCAAGAAACCTGATGCATCTAGATCCCGGCTCCAAGATTTGAGAAACTTTGGGATGCCTTTGAGTGATATCTTCAGAGGTTTGGTGAGAGAAGGTTTGCTCCGGCCTTTGGAAAATTATCAGCCTAGAAACCCCAATGCTCCTTTGGATACCTCCAAGCATTGTGCCTTTCATCAGTACCATGGGCACCTGACAGATGATTGCGTCCCCCTGAAAAAGGCAATCCAAAGTTTGATTGAACAAGGGAGGTTAGAGGTGCCTGAAGGGCCCAATACTATCAGTAACCCATTCCCTAGAAACAACAACCCGAATGTCAACATGGTCGAGTTTGGTGATTCAAGACTTGTGGGCATAATGGAATTTGACTCACCCCTTTGTGAGGTCGGTGGACCGACCATCGCAGATGATGAAAATGGTTGGGTTAAGCAAGAGATTGCCAAAGAAATCCTGATGGAAAGATCTGCAATAGCCCCCATCTCCAGCGTCGAAGAATAGATGCATGGTCCAATAGCAAAGAGCGGCTAGACTGGGGGCTACCTATCTTTAAAATAGTCTTTTGAGTCAACCTTCGTAGGTTCTAGTACTTTTCTTTCACCTAAGTCCTTCCCGGACATTTGTCGTTGTAGTCCATTCTGGACATAGTGGTTAAATGTCTAACTTTTAATATAAGTCTTTTTTCTTTTCTTGCTAGACTCGAGACATCACTTGCGCACCCACGTTACACTTAATTGAAATGGTTTTATCCAAAATGATCACTTGTGCTGCTCAACCACTAATTCTTTGAAATGATTAATATTTAAATTAATCGAAGTGAGAAAATCAATTGATAACCTTCTCAAATTGGGACTTACCAACTCCCCATCTTGCACCTCATATGCTCACATCCCTTTCATCATCATCATCATCTCGTTGCTCGATGAATTTGCATGGATCTTTTCTCATTTAAAGCTTAAGCAAGCAATGAAGACTTAATCTCGTTTAGGTCATCCGGTAGGGATTGCGGTTGAAGCCTTTCACCCATAGGGAAGCCATTACCTCACCCTCACTAAACACTACCCTTTCATTTCAAGATCAGCATGTTTTGAAACCCTGTTTAAGCCATCACCTCTGCTCCCCATTGAAAGAAATCCAAGCAAGGCCAAGAAGTTAGCTTCGAGAGTCGGCAATACGTAAAATATCCCAAGCCATGAGGGAAGGACAAAGATAATCCTCAACTCCTCAGGAGGCCTTCCAAGCAAAAAAAAAAACAAAAAAAACAAAAACAAAAACAAAAAAGAAAGACATAGTCCAAGCAAGAACTTCAAAAAAAAGAAGGACTGTCGATCCTCACAATTCAGCAAAAGTCCCCGACTTCTCAAGAAGCTCTCCAATGATCAAAGAGGAGCCTAAATTCTCGCAAGTTCACAAAAGTTATCGATAGCTTGGACTTCCTCTCATCATTACCTTAAAACCAGTCCCAAGCCATCATCTCGCCTTTAGAGGATATTCCCATTACCATTACCCTCGCCTTTGGCCAAAGTCAAAATTTGACCTCTCATTCTTAGAGGCAATCAATCTTCCCCGCCATAGATTTCCCAAACACATCCCTACAAGCCAACCTCTCATTTTTAGAGGTTCAGTCAGATAAAAGGCTCAACCTCTCACTTTAAGAGGTCATAACTTCCAAAATTACCCGATGGCCGATCGAAGCCCGGAAATCCAACTGCAATTCCTATCGGATAGCAATTTCATCATAATATCTTTAAGATCTAAATCAAATTAACGCTTCATTGCTTGCTTAAATTGGAATCTAATCCATTTTGACTCAAAATTACCAATCAAAGATTGTGCAAATTCGAATTTGATTCATGTGAGCATAATTCATTTCTACTCCGCAAACACTTGCCGTGGATGTCCCACTGGGGCTTCGCATCCGTGTCTTTCATGGACACTCTCAGGGGATATGTTATTCGAATCTACAATCCTCAAATTCCCAAAAGGACCTCTAAGTCTTGAATTTTCACATTCATTCTCTTTTCATTCGGGATAAGCCCGAACTACGGCGACCTGAGCTCTTCATAATGGAGGGAACGTAGGCAACCAGAAATGATCCGGTCAAAATCACAAACAAATCTCAAAAAAAAAAGAAAAAAATCCGGTCTCATCAAGGATCGTCCCTATACACTTTCCGCCCTTCCGAGCTTGATTCTCGATATCAGTTGGTTTTCTCCTTGTGATTAATCAAAATATTTGTTCATATCAGATTTAGGGATTGAATAACCCGAACATTAACAAAGGGTTTTAAGCAGCTTTGTGATCATCACAGATAAGACAAGTTTTCAAGTGTCTTGACAAGTCTTCTCTTTCTACATCATAGAGAAATAGAGCCAAACACTGTCTTTCTGTCAGCAGGGGCTTCCATACACTTTTCCACACCTTGTGATGCTTATACTCTCTCAAAAGAGTCAAACCTAAAGCGAGTGTGTATACACAAAATCGGGATTCATTCCCACTTTTCGAAAGATGTGCCCCTGCACGTAAACGTTTACGAGTCTTGTCCGGTGGACTGGTTGACTAAGATTTGAAAAAGATAGGTGCCCCCTCGGTCACATGATGACCACATGTCTGCAATAAGACTGCTCTGAATTTCTTCACGCTGGGGCTTGCTAAGCGGTTCTCCCAGATTCTCCTGTATCAGCTCTTCAAGTTGGGGCTTCTATAGTCATCTTTGGGTCCACATTGGGTTCTTCACTACGAGATAGATTCGCCAAGTCACTTCTTCAAAATCTGGACTTTGCCTACTCAGGATCCGGGGGCTTTGTCAAGTTGGTCCTTTGGACCTGAATTTTATCAAGTCACAAAAAGGGTCTAGTCACATCAACAACTAAATTTTCAGCTTCAGGACTTGGTACATAGCAGCTTCCGTAGCATCGGAATTTAAGATCTGGGTTTCTCCCGGCATTGGCAATTTCATCAAATCATTCTCCGAACAAGGTTTCGGCCAAAGTCACAACTCACCCAAATGAAAGAAGCTTCGCTCATATCGACGTGCCCCAGAGCCTGTCAGCATCAGCTTCAGATGACCAAGAATGAGAGGGAAAATTTCAACCAAGACCCGGGATCCGAATCCAATCTCATCAAAATTGAGGTCCATGTGATACTGTCAACAAAACCTCATCAACAACCGCTGTTTAAACTGCGATCGAGGGCTCTCACCTCCCCCACTTGCTCAAAATCATCCCAAACAGTCTCCAAACACATACATCCCAACGCATCCCCTTTCATCACCATGCATCCCCACAAAAAATCTCCCAAGGGCTCATGTAGCATGCACAAAATTTGAATCAATAGGAAAAATCCTAAGTGATTGAAGATCATAAATCATAATTTCCCTGCCAAAAGCTTAGGCTAAGTGCATCTTCGAAAGCAAGTAAATGCATCATCACAATCATTTTTGGCTCTATGCATGCATCTGTCATCGTGAATGTCATATATGCATCTTCCTCTTCACTAACGAATGCAGGAATTCAAACGTGAAATCAAATCCCCCTTTTCGGTAAGGATGATCTTCATCAAAGACGACCTCCAATGTCCACAAATGGATGAAGACAGCCTCCAGCATCTACAGTTTGGCAAAGACAAGCTCCGGCGTCTATAACTTTCTAAGGACAACCTCCAATGTCCACAAATGGATGAAAACAGCCCCCAATGAAGACCACCTCCAGTGTCTACCGTTCGGTCAGAGATGCCAAGTTCTCAAAATACAAATCGGTCAGGGACGCCAAGTTCTCAAATACAAATCGGTCAAAGACGCCAAGTTCTCAAATACAAATCGGTCAGAGACGCCAAGCTCTCCAATACAATTCGGTCAGAGACGCCAAGCTCTCCAATACAATTCGGTCAGGGACGCCAAGTTCTCAAATACAAATCGGTCAAAGACGCCAAGTTCTCCAATACAAATTGGTCAGAGACGCCAAGTTCTCCAATACAAATCGGTCAGAGACACCAAGTTCTCAAAATACAAATCGGTCAGAGACGCCAAGTTCTCAAATGCAAATCGGTCAGGAATGCCAAATTCCCAAATACAAAACGGTCAGAGACGCCAAGTTCTCCAATACAAATCGGTCAGAGACGCCAAGTTCTCCAATACAAATCGGTCAGAGACGCCAAGTTCTCAAAATACAAATCGGTCAGAGACGCCAAGTTCTCAAATGCAAATCGGTCAGGAATGCCAAATTCCCAAATACAAAACGGTCAGAGATGCCAAGCTCTCAAATACAATACGGTCAGAGACGCCAAGCTCTCAAATGCAAATCGGTCAGGGACGCCAAGTTCTCAAATACAAATCGGTCAGGGACGCCAAGTTCTCAAATACAATGCGGTCAGAGACACCAAGTTCTTAAAAGCAAGAAGTCCCAATGTGAAGACAAGCTCAACAACTTCTACAAGGTTGACGATCACCAGCAAGATGCAGACTCAACCAAACTCCTCCTTCAGGTCAAAGTGCCTCCAAAGACAAAGCAAATCGTCGTGTAAACCGTCCCACGAACGGCAACCCAACAACTCTTCATCAACATCGGCCTTAGCCTCAGCCCTTCCTGCGGCTACGGGTAAGCACAAAGCAGGCATGAAAGCATATCTTAGTCAACTACTTTTCTAAAAGAACATTATCATCAAATCTTAGGGCGACTTCCCAAAAAACAGTCAAACCTCGGGTGACTCCCAAATACCGTCAAACCATCAAACACCATCCCCAGCAGTTGTTGAACTACGTCCAGGCTTGATTCCCACTCGGGATACATAGGTAGCCTACCATAGGTCCAGCCAATTGACCAACACGGTCACCCTTTTCCCCGGTAATCCTCGTAAGCTCAAATCTTCCCCAGCAAGAACGCCCTCAAACAGTCTCCCTCGGGTACAAAATCTCGACTTAGGATCATACTCCTGAACTGAGTCCCCATTTAGGTTCATACTCCTGAACTGAAACCCCGACTTAGGATCATACTCCCGAACTAGGTCCCCATTTAGGTTCATACTCCTGAACTGAAACCCCGACTTAGAATCATACTCCTGAACTAAGTCCCCATTTAGGATTCATACTCCTGAACTAAACCTTGACTTAGAATCATACTCCTGAACTAGGTCCCCATTTAGGTTCATACTCCCGAACTAAACTAACAAAATCCCCAGCGAAGTTAACGGAATCCCGCTTCTTTTTCCCATTATCCTCGGCAGCAGACGTAAGACCGATCCCTTCCAATAAAGTCCACCAAAGGACCACCTATCCCAAAATCATCAAGGGTCGAGGCACCTAAGACGCCATCACAAAGGTTTGAGGCACCTAAGACGCCATCACAAAGGTTTGAGGCACCTAAGACGCCATCATCAAGGTTCGAGGCACCTAAAACGCCATCATCAAGGTTCGAGGCACCTAAGACGCCATCATCAAGGTTCGAGGCACCTAAGACGCCCTCATCAAGGTTCGAGGCACCTAAGACGCCATCATCAAGGTTCAAGGCACCTAAGATTCCATCATTAAGGTTTGAGGCACCTAAAACGCTATCACACACAACACGAGGAAAGCGATAAATCGCAATCATCCCCTAATTCGACAAACCGAAATCATTACCAGGGTGACCTCCCAAAAATAGTCAGATCATAGGGCGACTTCCCGAAAATAGTCAAACCATAGGGCGACTTCCCAAAAATAGTCAGATCATAGGGTGACTTCCCAAAAACAGTCAAACCATAGGGTGACTTCCCAAAAATAGTCAGATCATAGGGCGACTTCCCAAAAATAGTCAAACCATAGGGCGACTTCCCCAAAATAGTCAGATCATAGGGTGACTTCCCAAAAACAGTCAGATCATAGGGCGACTTCCCGAAAATAGTCAAACCATAGGGTGACTTCCCAAAAACAGTCAGATCATAGGGCGACTTCCCAAAAATAGTCAGATCATAGGGCGACTTCCCAAAAATAGTCAGATCTTAGGGCGACTTCCCAAAAATAGTCAAACCATAGGGCGACTTCCCAAAAATAGTCGGATCATAGGGCGACTTCCCAAAAATAGTCAAACCTTAGGGCGATTTCCCTAAAATAGTCATTCCAGGGTCAAAGACCCGAACTACGACTGGCTTGATTCCTCTTAAGGATACGTAGGTAGCCTATCATTAGGTTCAGCCATCAGACCAAAAAGGTCATCCCTATCCCCAGCAGAGCGGATAGCCCTCCGACCGAAAATGGTCATTCCTATCCCCAGCAGAGCGGATAGCCCTCCGATCAAAATGATCATCTCTTATCCCAGCCAGAAGTTTCTTTCCAGCAATCGACTGCAGAACTCGCTCATCAGGTTCGAGGCACCTAAAACGCCATCATATCCAGGGTCAAAGACCCGAACTACGGCCGGCTTGATTCCCATTCGGGATACGTAGGTAGCCTATCTTTAGGTTCAGCCACTCGATCACTCGATCATCCTGTCAAATTTGGAGCCTTACTCTTATCGACGACCCCGCTTCCTTCGAAAGCACCGTCGCCGAGGGGCTACTGTAAGTACTCCAATTTGAGTTGTTAGTCTTTTCGTTAGAAAATTAACGGAAGTCATAACATTACTAACATTCCTAACATTTCTAACCTTTCTAACAAAGTAAGGGTAAAGTGGGCATTGCCATTTAAAGTTAAACCAAGAAAAGAATCTCAAAAAGCAAAAGAAATTGGAAAAATCCGAATTGGGCAAGTTGAAAAACAAACTGCTGGAATTTTCTGAAAATATTCCTCCTGTCCAAAAGCCAGCACTGTAACAGATGAACAGTGCACGCTACTGAACCCCTCCGCGCGGATCTGATTGACACTCACAGTGTCCTTTAAATTGAACCCTCCTCTCTCAGTCTACACAACACATTTTACACACAGAAGCTGCATTTTGGCGAAAAATAGAGAGAAAACAGTGGGAATCCTTAGATTGCCACCATTTTCTCTTGAACCTTTCCCAATTTCACTTCAACCATTCTCATATCACTCTTAAACACACCAAGCTCAAGCTTAAAACACTACTAACGAGGAAGATTAGGGAGAAAACATAGAGGACTTAAGTGTTATCTACTTGTTTTCTCTTTGATCAACTCTATCATCAAACCCTAAACACATTCAAGCCTTGAATCCACCCAAACACAACTCCAAAACACCAAATATTGATACTCCTCAAGTCAAGTACCAAATATTGATACTCCTCAAGTCAAATTCCAAGCCTAGGAAGATAGGGTGTCACCATTGGTAAAGCCCTCCTTCTCAAAACCCTAAAATCCTCTTTTAACTTCTTGTTCATCTTGTTCTTCTTACTTGGATCTACTTGATTTCTAGTTTAACTTAAGTTTTGACCCAAGATGGTCATCTTGAAGTTCATCTTCATGAATGACCATCTCAAATGGTCCACATTTTAAATCTCTAGTTGATTTGTCTCTTTAATTTCATCTCTACAAAATATCCCCTTTCCCTTTGCAAAGGACATGTTTAAACCTCATAAAATTCCCCAAGGATGACTTGAATATGATAACCACTTAACACAAAGTAGTGGAATCAAGTCTAGGGATGAAAATGGGGTGAACATAGATGCAAATCCCCCAAAAAATCACATTTTCCCTCAAGAACATCTTGCTGTCCAGTAGCATTGTTCTGAGATCTCAGTCCATTTTCCTATTTTTTGGACATACAGAAACTTGGAATTTGGTGTTGACTACAAAATACTTTTTGTATCCAACATCCAGATATTTCCAGACATAATTTTACTTTATTTTTTGCGTGAGTAAAACTTCTTTTTTCAAATTTTCTTTTAAAGGTCAGTTCATCAGTTTCTGGAAATCCAGATTTCATATCTGAGATTTCCAGAAGGTTTTGACCCCTCAAATCGTCTCCAAAATGAAAAGTTATTTTATAGAAACCTTATTTAAGGTGTTTTGAACATTTTTCATTCTCGGACTTTTCCCAGATTCTGGAGTTTTCAAGCCCTAAAGTCCATTTCAATGTCAAGGGTCAACTGCCTTTTTCATTCTGGCAGAAATGGTTTTCAACTTCCAAAAATCTTTTGAGTTCCAAATCTCAACCCAAAAATCATTTAAAAAATCATGGGATCAGTTTAAAGCCTTAAAAAAAGTTCCCAATTTTTAATTTCCTCAGTTTCAACTTATTTTGGCCAAAACACACACACACACACACACACACAACAAAGGATTTTGAATGTTTGGAAGAGTACTCGTTTTCTAGGCATCCCGGGTGCACACTAACGTCCTTCCCGACATGTAACGTGACCTCCGAACCCAAATCTCTAATCTCGGGCATTTTTCAAAGTTTTGGCCCTTAAAACAAAAATGGCGTGGCGACTCTGTTTGATTTTCAAAAAAAATCGGGTACATCACACAAGGTTGTCCCTTTCTAAAGAGATTATGGAACCTTTAATGGAAGAAACGATGTAAAGATAGGATCTTTACACAGGTCCGTTCCGAAGGTTGCTAATAGGGACATGGGGAAATGCATGAAAAATGACATTTTTAGTGAAAAGATGACATTTTGGGTTACAAAGGATGCTTTTTATGTAAAGAAATGATTTTTGTGCAAAGGATGTATTTTTTGTGGAAAAATAGCATTTTAGGTGCAAATAATGCATAAAGCTGTTATTTTGAAAGCAAAGGATGCATTTTTATGTATGAAAATAAATTTTTGGGTGCAAAGGATGCATCTTTAATGTGAAAAGAGACTTTGAGTGCAAAGGATGCAATTTGTATGCAAAAAGAGATTTTTAGGTGCAAAGGATGCAATTTGTATGTAAAAAGAGATTTTTAGGTGCAAAGGATGCACCTTATGCATAAAGATGTTATTTTAATATGAAAAAGATGTTCCTTTGATGCAAATGATGTTGATTTGCATGCAAAAATCTTGGTTTAAGTGCAGATTGATATGAGATTATGACTTGGAAAAGGTAAAAATCAGATTACAGCTTGAAAAGATGAAGTCTCTGCATAATGGCCAAAGTTGTCGCGTGACATAGGTTGCCTATGTCGCGTGACATACTTAGCCACTTGCAGAGACCTTAGCAACTGGGACTTGCAGAGGCAACAAGGCTTTAATATAGCCAAATTACTTCACTGACAGATCTCAAAAACATGTATATGAGCATTTCAAGGGAGTGTGGAAAGGTAAAAACCAGATTACAAATAAAAGATGAAGTTTCTGCAAACTGGCCAATGTTGTCGCGTGACATAGGCTGCCTATGTCGCGTGACATATTTAGCCACTTTGCAGAGACTTTACAGCTGGGATCTACAGAGGTAACAAGGCATTAATACAGCCAAGTTACTTCACAAATAGATCTCAGAGAGCAAGTATTTCAATAGTGAACACTTCAAGAGGGTATGGATATGAGGGATCCACACTCATCTCGAGTGTTCATGCAAAAACAAATGCCAAGCTGGGGCTTTTACATGAAATGTGTTGCAATCAGATGTGGATATGGGCAATATGATACTAAAGCATGCAACTTTAATCAGGATATATCATTATTAACACATTTAGCATATAGATCTCATGTATAATGAAGATTGGGAAAGGAAAAGGGTAGAAAATCGTTACCCTTGAAGACCACGACTTCCTATATCAAGTTAGATATAGGAGCCTTCAAACAGCAACCTCCGGGGACTGAGATCAAGCCTTGGTTCAATGAGAACCTTTGGTTCTTGGTGTGTGTGGGAAGTGTGTGTGTGGGATTGATTGAATGGTGAGTGATTTTGGGAGGATTAGGGTGTGTTTTGGGGGATATGTGAGGAGAGACTAGGCTACTGGGCGTATTTTCTATAGAGGGGCACTGAGGAGTGAAGGAGAGGTCTCCGAAATGAGAGGTGAAGGCCTCTATTTATAGGCTGCATGGATGGGCTTATTATGTCGCACGACATAACAAGCCATAACCGTTTTCCTTCTAGAAACATGCAAGGTGGCAAGCTTTCTAGAAGGTTTTTCTTGAATTAAGAAAAATGTGTTTCTTAATCTCCAAGCAGTCCCTTCACCCCTTAGGTGGTTTGGAACAGTTCCGAAAATGTTCCGGAACTCTAGGAAAGTCTGGGGAATTGCCGGAAAAATTACCGGAATTGCCGGAAAAATTAACCGGAAGGCATGAGCCAGATTTGGGTACTTACAGAAGCCCCTCGGCAACGTCACTTGCAGGGCGAGTGGGGTTGTCGATAGAAAAGGATCCAATCTGGCGAATGTCGAGACGGATCGGGTGACCAAGTTGGTCGAGAGGCTGGACCTTTTATGGAAGGCTACCTACGTATCCCGGGTGGGAATCAAGCCATAATCGTAGTTCGGAATCCACTGGGGAAAAGGGGGCGTCATATATGACAAATTGGCTGAACCTAAAGTAGGCTACCTACGTATCCCGGAGGAATCAAGCCAGGCCGTAGTTCGAACTTTGACTGGATCGAAATGTTATACCTTCATCTTGGAATAACGGAGATCGAAAGAGAGAGCGAAATGTTATTCCTTCATCTTGAAATAACGGAGATCGCGAGAGAGATCGAAATGTTATTCCTTCAACTTGGAATAACGGAGATCGAAAGAGAGAGCGAAATGTTATTCCTTCATCTTGGAATAACGGAGATCGCGAGAGAGGTCGAAATGTTATTCCTTCAACTTGGAATAACGGAGATCGAAAGAGATATCGAAATGTTATTCCTTCAACTTGGAATAACGGAGATCGAAAGAGAGCGAAATGTTATTCCTTCAATCTGGAATAATGGAGATCGCGAGAGAGGTCGAAATGTTATTCCTTCAACTTGGAATAACGGAGATCGAAAGAGAGCGAAATGTTATTCCTTCAATCTGGAATAACGGAGATCGCGAGAGAGGTCGAAATGTTATTCCTTCAACTTGGAATAACGGAGATCGAAAAAGAGCGAAATGTTATTCCTTCAATCTGGAATAACTGAGATCGAAAAAGAGCGAAATGTTATTCCTTCATCCTGGAATAACGGAGATCGCGAGAGAGGTCGAAATGTTATTCCTTCATCTTGGAATAACGGAGATCACGAGAGAGCGAAATGTTATTCCTTCAATCTGGAATAACGGAGATCGCGAAAGAAGTCGAAATGTTATTCCTTCAACTTGGAATAACGGAGATCGAAAAAGAGCGAAATGTTATTCCTTCAATCTGGAATAACGGAGATCGCGAGATGGATTTTGTAAAGAAGTAGGAAGGACTCAATAATTTTTTTGTAAAGAAAGTGGGACGTACCCTGATAATTTTTGTAAAGAAAAGTGGGACGTACCCTGATAATTAAAGAAAGTGGGACGTACCCTGATAATTTTTGTAAAGAAAAGTGGAACGTACCCGATGATTTTATTATTTGAAAATTGAAAATGTTAAGGGCAAATAAAATGAGCCACAGGGATAAATTTGAAAAATAGGCCACGGGGGCACTGGAGGGAAAATTGGATTGGAAATGATTGGAAATGCCAGGGGCACAAAGGGTAAAACAGGCCTATGGGGGACAAAATTGTAAAATTGAGCCTTCAGGGGCAAAATTGTAAAAATCAGCCACAGGGGCTTAGTATGTCGCACGACATAAAAGGCCATGTGGACATATTCTTCAAAAATACGCACAGTCGTCATTTGAAATTCAATTAGCCTTGAAATTGAGAGGGAGACGACAGCGAGAAGAGAGAGAGAGCAAACATCAGAGGGAGATTTGAGAGAAATTGAGAGAAATCAAACACCTTTAGTTCGATTCAATTGGAAAATGCCTCCTAGGTTCTATCCGACCAAAAGGGCTCCTCAACACGCCGAGTTAGCTACTCGACGGAAGGGGGTGCAAAGAAACCAAAGGCCATTTCTTCCGGAAGCTCAAAGAGGAGATTTCTATCCACAACTTGATGAACATACCTCAGATGTCGGGAAGAAAGATGTGGTAAGTGACCTAGGTTTTTTTTTGAAATTTTTTTTTTTTTTTGATTTGGGTGAAATTGATTCGAACTGAATTTTCCAGACTGTGCTATGAATTGTCAAGAATTTGCATGAAATCATGGATTGAACTAGGAAGTGTGATGCTAAAATGCATGCTTTTTATTGATGGATTTTGACCCATTTTCATTTGAGATGATTTCAAGAAATAGCACAAAATATTCATACTTGTGCCATGTTTTTTTGCAGGGATTGCGCACCCGTGGTTCTCCAGAGGTGATTGGTAGGCTATGGCAGAGCTTGCCGGGTAGCCAGGAGCAGATACACTCGCCTAAGGGCATGATTTACGCCGTTGGGCTAGGGCGATTCTTTGAGATGGCGAAGGCCATTGGAGACACTCAGAGGAGTGTGGATCTGGTGAGGGCATTTAGAGAGTTTTTGTGGGAGACCACTCATTCATTCCACTTCTCTTGGGGTGAGACGACAGTCACACCTTATGATTTTGCGGTCATCACGGGATTGCCTTTTACAGCTGAGCCACTTTACATAGATGAGCCTGCACAGGGAGTTGAGCCCCAGCCTATTGCTGATGCTGATTTTATGAATTTGCTTGGTTTCGTTCCCCAGATCAAGAAGGGGAATGGATATGAGTTGGGTGAGCTACACGGCTTGATTGGAGAGCAGAGTAGGGACTACATTGTGGTTGATGATCCTGTTGAGAGTCGGCTGAGAGCCGAGAGATTGGCGAGAGCCTTTGTATGGGTAGGCTTTTCTGACATGCTGTTTATCAACAGCGCATCTACGGCCCTGATCTCACTGTTGGAGCTTCTGAGAGCCTGGGATACTGTGGGGGATTTGTCCTGGGGTGAGGCCGGTTTAGCCGAGATGTACTTGGCTCTAGATGACGTCAGTAGAGGGAAGGCAAAGTATTTCACCTGCTGTCACCTGGCTTTTGAGGTATTCTCTCGCCTTGACTTCTTTTCTTTTACACATTTCACTCTGTCGTTTTTCCTGTTTTGATTTCTTCTTCTCCTTTTCAGGCTTGGGCCTTCGAGTATTTTAGGAATTATGCCCGGCGAGATTCGAGATGAGTTTCCTGCCACCACTTTTCCTGCTCTCAGACGGTGGACGAAGAATGCCAGGGAGACACCCGGGACACCGGAGGGGTCGAGGTGCAGGATTACGGCGTCGTATCATGATACGCTGTTGTGCTTGAGAGGGACTCCACAGAGGATGAGTTTATTCCCTTGGACTGGCCGTTATGGCGATCTGGATTTGGATCATGCTGCGCACTTGACAGAGTGTCGCAAGCTGCTGGTGGGTTTGTCCGGAGATGCCCTATATTTAGGAGAGAGAGTGTACAGACAGCATGGGCCCAATAGGCATGCTCGGATCCCTGATGATCCTCCAGCTAGGATGTGGCTGCCTCGCCAGTTGGCGAATGTAGATGCTTTGATCGTAGGCATGGCGGCACATCTCTTTACACGGGATGGGGATTACACATTGTACGTGGCTAGGCATCTTCAGTCCCCACAGACCAGGGTTGGTTATGGTGCTCAGAGTGCGGGACCTTCGACTGGCCATGTGGCTAGACCTCCTTTGCCCCCGACTTTCATTGATTATCAGGGTGGTGGTCGTATGCGGCGAGCTCCTATTGATATGTCACAGACTCATCCTCATCTGGTGCTCCCGCGAGGTTCTAGATCCGTAAGTACTGCTCCTTACGTCCTTTGGATTGCTTGCATCTCTTTTTGTTATCAATAACTGCATTTTGACACTTATTATGTCTGCTTGTAACAGGTATCGGCCCAGGCTTACAGGCATTTGACCAGGGCTTACACCGGCGCTGTGAGCATGATTGGCAAGCTCCAGAAAGGCATGAGCTTTTGGAAGAATCAGTGTCGGTCACAGGGTTCGATCGATATCTCTCCACCTGGCCAGCCGAGAAAGAAGAGGAGCCGCTCTGATGACGTGGGCACCAGCGGGGGTATTAGTGGACCGAGGCCTCGGATGAAGAATCCAAATGTGCCTCTTCACGGACCCATTGAGATTGACGATGATGATGATGAGGATGGTGGAGCTGAGACGGCCACAGACTACGAGCTTGACTCTACTGTTATCACTGAGCTTGATGACTATTACCGCACGGGGACCATAGCCTACGAGGCACCTTCGGACGATCCTGATGATGAGCTTGAGGAGGCTGAGGATTACGGCGAGGATGAAGATGATAAAGAGGATGATGAAGAAGATGATGGAGAGGATGATGGAGATGACTCAGAGTAGCCCCCTTTTCCCTTAGATTTTTATGACTTTTTGGTTATTGTACCCTTTTTGGGAAAACATATCATGTTATTTTTGCTATGCACATCTCTTAGACTTAGTCTATTTTGTATGTACATTGTTATCCCTTTTATTGCACACATGTATGAAATGATGGTGGTATGGTAAATGGCTAGAATGGATGGCTTGAATGGATTTCCAGACGAATGCATGGGTGTACATGGGGTAAATGAACCCTCCCTCATGCATTTGAGAAGTGAATGACTGATGTTTGCAGCTAATGACAAGTCGGGGAGTGCCCTGGGGAATGCAGTAAACTGCAAACTGCTGATGTCTGATGTTGGCTTGTTATGTCGCGTGACTTAGTAAGCCAAGTGGCTAGTTTTGTCGCGTGACATAAGTAGCCTGAACTGTGCTTCTCACACCCTTTGGCATTGGACTGGAATTGCCGACACATGTTGGAATTGGGTGACCAAAGGGGTCACCTACCTGGTCTCTTTGGGGCAATGGCAAAGATATATTGGTCCCTTCCTATAAGGATGGGAACGGGGTGACCTAGGAGGTCAAACAACCAATCCTACTAGGAATGTGCCAAATCAAAAAAGGAGTGACCAATATGGTCAGATAGTTATACCTTTGTGAAGAGCTTACGCAACAATGAAGAATGGAGAAAGGAAAAGGTGACCAAAGTGGTCGGATGGCTGGACCTTTTATGAAAGGCTACCTACGTATCCCGGAGGAATCAAGCATTGGTCGTAGTTCAAGCCTCATCTAGACAGTTAGGAACGATGTCTAGGATCCTTGAGGTTTTGACGATTAGTGGAGGTTGTCACCTGAGAAAGATAAAGCTTACCTCACTATCGAGTAGATAGCTATACTGGAAAACTTGAGCATACTTCTCAATCTGTGATAGAGGTAGCTAAAGTTGGATTTTTGACAATTAGGAAACTGTTGCCTGGCGTTATCTCGTTATAACGGAAGTAACGAAGGCGCTTTCGGGAGAAAATGCTATTATTAGCAATTGGCACTTTACTTGAGCCTAGGGGCGATTTTTTTTCTTGGAAACATGGTAGGGACTGGGTATGGGTGTACATATGGAATGTGTTTGGGAATTGTTTAAGACGGGTTTCAAACAGGTGGGGTCGTATCCCTTGGGTGCGGGAGCTAGCACATTATTCTTTGAGATGTTGTCAACGTGGACTAGAATTCCCTCTTGGGCTGAGACTAGATTTAAACCTCGAGTCTTGACTAAAGTTCCTTTTTCACACTCTGGCATTTGAAGTTGATGCTGACAGGCTTTTACCACCAAAGACTAAAGCAGATGTCGAAGTGACCAAACCTCTCTTCTAGGGATGGATGTGACTTATCGAAGCCCCGGTCTGAGGAAGAACTTTCTGCAAAGCCCCATGAAATATCCTTTCACTGGCAAAGCCCCGGTTGGATGAACTGAGCAGGCGAAGTCTAGATTTTGAAGAAGTGACTTGGTAGAGCCCCAGTCTGGTGACCTAGCAAAAATCCCGACCTGGTTGGTACTGCGGAAGTGATCCTGAGGTTGATCTGACCAAGACTGAATCCATCTAGGGACCTAGTGAAGAACCCGATGCGAACCCCAAAAATGGCTAAAGAAGCCCCAAAAATGGCTAAAGAAGCCCCAGTTTAAAGGCATGCTTTGACAGAGTTTCGAGGCGGCCCTAATGCGAATTGTAGCAGAAGAGGGAAAACCTATCCTTCTCTCTTTTTTTTTTATTTTCTTTGGTCAATCAGTCAACCTTAAGAAGATGTGAAAGAAAAGATTCTCAGAAATTTATACATGCAGGGGCATATTTTTCGAAAGGTGGGAATAGATCCCGATTTTGTGTTATTTCGATGGCCTTATTCGATGTAGGCACAAAACTCGCTTTGGGTTTGACTCTTTTGAGAGAGTGTAAGCGTAGAAAGGTTTGTAAAAGTGTATGGAAGCCCCTGCTGACAGAAAATCAGTGTTTAGCACTATTTTTCCTAAGATGTAGAAAAGGAAGACTTGTCAAGACATCTGAAAACTTGTTTTATTTACAATGATCACAAGATTGCTTAAAACCCTTTATTAATGTTCGTGTTATTCAACCATTAATCTCGATATGAACCAACATTTTTGATTAATCATGAGGAGAGTGTCAACCGATGTCGCGGATCAAGGTTGGCTGGGTGTGAAAGAAAGCTTTGTGTATAGGGAGGTCATTGATGAGACCGGGTTTTCTGGGATTTGACTGTGTTTATGGGAAAGGTCATTTGATGAGACCGGGTTTTCAAGAATTTGTATATGCTTATGACCGGACCATTTCTGGTTGCCTACGTTCCCCTCACTTTGAGGAGCTCAGGTCGCCGTAGTTCGGCCTTGGCCGGACTGTTTCAGGCTTTGGGATTTGTGGTTCCTTTAGTGAAAAAGTTTGGATGAGAAGGTTGGATGATGAGGCATGGGCCTCGGGATGATTCCTTGACCAAGTCATTCTTGGACGGCTGCTTCTGATTGCTTCCTCTTTCATTGGGAGAGAAAGGATTTACATGTGCCTACAGGCTTATGAAATGCTTCTGGCTTTGCTTCGACCGCCCCATTGTTATCGACAACTTTCATTCTCTGAGCTTTGATTTTTTGCGAGTCCGTCAAGCTTTTGATTGGCAGTGCTGGGTCCTTGGCCTCATTTTTTTTTCATTTATTATTATTTTTTTATATATATATGTGCAACCTTGTTTTTTGCCTAGACTGCCCCCTTTTTGGGATTTTCAGCCTAGCCGGGCATTACTCTTTTTGCACTAAGGTTTTTTTTTTCTCTTTTTTTTTATGTGCAACCCTGTTTTTTGCCTAGACTGCCCTTTTTTGGGATTTTCAGCCTAGCTGGGCATCACTCTTTTTGCAATACATTTTTTTTATTTTCTGAAGCACTTGAGGGCCAAGGCGAGCCCCTGCTTGAATTTTTCTTGACATCCTTGAGGTCGAAGGCAGGCTCCTAGGTTGTAGTCGACACGGGGTCAATCTTTCGAAGCTGAGTGGCCTTTTGTTGTCCCTTGACAATGCCGCCGTCGTTGACTTGGTCAAGATGAAGGTGGGGGCATGATTGGGAAAGTGTATGGCTTGATGGAGGCCTTTTGTGGGGTAAGGAAAGTGTATGGGGAAGGCCTTAGTTGACTTTCTCACACTGATTAATCAGAATGTAAATTATTTCGAGAGATTAATTGTTGAGTAATGCAAGTGATCATATAAAATAAAACCATTTCATTAAATGTAATGTAGGTGCGCAAATGATGTCTTAAGTCTAGCAAGAAAAGAAGAAGACTCTTTTATAGAAAATTAAAGATTAATTACAATGTCCGTGGAGGACTTGATTGAAAGAGAAAAACACTAGAACCTACGAAAGTTGACCGAGAGACTATATTTTTTTTACTCAAGGATAGGTAATCCCTAGACTAGCTACTCTTCGCCGGTTAGACTGCCAGGGAGCTTGAGCTTTCCTTCGTAGATCAGCCACTGAATTTCTTTCTTCAGATCCAAACACTTGTCTGTCACGTGACCATAATGCTTGTGGTACTCATAGAACTTTGTCCTGTCAACTCTACCTGGGTTTCTCGGCTTATAATTCTCGAGAGGTGTGAGAAGGCCTCGTTTCACCAAATCGCCAAAAATTTTGCTCATGGGCATTCCAAAATCATGCTGACGTTTCTGACCTTGCACCCCCTGAATTGACCTCTTACCATAGCTTTCTGTTTTTGGCCCATGGAGGTTCTCGAGCTTCCCATCTTCTATCAACTTCTGGATCTCATGCCTCAAATAGCAGCAATCATCATTGTCGTGCCTGGGGTATTGGTGGAAAAGACAATGCTTAGACTCATCCAACTGAACGTTGGGGTTCTTGGGATTCCAATTCTCCAGTGGCTTTATCAGCTTTTCCTTCATCAGCTTTTCCAGCATCTTGCTTAAAGGCATATCCGTATTGTCGAAATGAAGGGAGCGGAGTTTTCGGGAAACATTGTTGTTCTCAACACTTGGATTTCCATTGTCCAGTTGGTTCCATTGTTGGATTTGGCTGAAGGAGGCTACGATACTCTTTCCTTGGTGAGGAAGCTGGTCTTTGAGCCGGGTACGGTTCTTTGTTTAGTGCTTGGTGGCATTGGGTTATACTTGGTGGAATCAATTCCTTCCCTGATTCGATGTCTTGGGTCAAAGGAGTATTGATGAGGTCAAGCTTTTCTTGCATCTGTTTCACTTGCTCCATCAATATTGCCACATGGGGGTCAACGGGGACTCTCGAGTTACTGGAAATCGCAACAGGATTCTTATCTGTAGAGGGAACCACGTTAACAAGCGGGTGAAAGCCCGGCCAATTTGGATTCATTAAATCCGGTAGGTGACAGTGAAAACTTGAATCATCCTTTGGCAACTCATGATTGCATTCGGTGGGTATAGTGGCTTGAACATAGCCACATAGCTCAAGCGATTATGTGAAGGCTGGAGTATAGGCGCGAGGTATTCTTTGGCCGGGGAACGGGTGTGATGAAACCCAATCCATTACGGGAGGCGAGAGCGATGGGGCCACGATGGCACAGGATGTTGGAAAGGGCGAGGAGGAGTGGTCCTTGGCAAGGGATTGTATGTGGATGGGGGAAGGTATTGGGGTAGGATGGAAGGTCTTGGTTATAGGATGAAGGGGAGAAATCACTTTGTCTCTGGAGTCTCATCTTCTACCACTGACCCGAGAGAACCATTTGACTCAAGCATTACTGAATTGCATGACGACGGAGTGCGTCGATAAGCATGGCTTGCTGTTCCTCATGAACCTTATGGGCATTTTCCAAGGCCAGGACTAACTCTTCCTTCCTAACCATCTGATTTCCTGCACCCTCACTGTTTTCTGTCAAATCTGCCATTCTGACTCTCTGAGCTGACAAAGCGACGGTTACGCGAGCTGTGCGAACCTAAGGTTTTACGCATGCTGAAAAGCCGCTGACCCGGTATTCTCACCCACTTCTTTCTCGCTGCGGGAAAGGGATAGGCAAAGTTTAGACTCGGGGATAGGTAAGGTTTAGACTTGAAGGTAAGTGTTTAGGCTGAAGGCTCAAGTACCATGTATTTATTTTGCTTAACTTTTTCGCTCGAAACACATTTTCTCCTAATCCTAATTGATCGGAAAAGATGAGACCTTGAAAGTTCAAGATTGGAAATTGGAGATCGGACCGAGGAGGTCACGACTGGGAATTTGACCGCGAAAGAGGGAGAGATGAAAAATCGAAGATCGGACCGAGGAGGTCTCGATTAAGGATTTGACCATGAAAGGTCGAGACAGAAAATCGGAAATCGGACCGAGGAGGTCTCGATTAGGGATTTGACCATGAAAGGTTGGGAGAGAAAATCGGAAATCGGACCGAGGAGGTCTCGATTAGGGATATCAGAGATAGGAAAATCGGAAATCGGACCGAGGAGGTCTCGATTAGGGATTTGACCATGAGAGGTCGATATAGGAAAATCGGAAATCGGACCGAGGAGGTCTCGATTAGGGATTTGACCATGAAAGGCCGAGATGGGAAAATAGGAGACCGGACCGAGGAGGTCTCGATTAGGAATTTGACCATGAAAGGTCGAGATAGGAAAATCGGAAATCGGACCGAGGAGGTCTCGATTAGGAATTTGACCATGAAAGGTCGAGATAGGAAAATCAGAAATCGAACCGAGGAGGTCTCGATTAGGGATTTGACCATGAAAGGTCGAGACAGGAAAATCGGAAATCGGACCGAGGAGGTCTCGATTAGGGATATCAGAGATAGGAAAATGTAATTATGATTCCGTTAATTGTTCAAGTTTACTTAAAACAATGTCTTTTATTTATTCCTATTTGGTTGGAAAAGGGGGGGTTGCCCTTCTTTTTCGCAACTACTCTAGATCCTGGATCAGTGGGTTCCGTCACTACGTCTATAAGCCCCTCGTATTCCACCTGTATTTCGACCTCCCAGGGTGGACAGCCCCGGGCGAGGGTCCTATAGGGCACGCGGATCCCACCGACCGAGAGAAAAGAACGCTCCTAACGGGTCTAGCGGGTCATAGGAACTTTTAACGCACGAGCGATGCAAATTATAGTCAAGGCAATACCGGGAAAGTCTCGTCTTTCAGCCTTGATAGAATTTCGGCAGAATTTCGCTGGCGCGATTGACGTTTTGACTTTTCGGTAATGTCCGAGAAGATAATAGGCATGGGTCGAGCGGTAAAAGTCGGATGACACAGTGTCACATTGAACTTCGTTGCATACGCCGTGCGTGAGTCAAAATCGAAGTCAATGCCGGGTCAAGATCTTGCCAATTTTTCCTTGTCAGAATTTTGGCAGAGCTTCGCTTGAGCGAAAGATCTTTGGACTTTTCTTGGCAAAGACTCGGTCTCGACTCTTACGCATTCCGTGCAGTTCAAGGTCAAAGTCAATGTCGGAGTCAAGGTTCTACCGATTTTTTCCTTGTCGGAATTTTGGCAGAGTTTCGCTTGTGCGAAGGACCTTGACTCCCATTATGGACCAAGGCTTGACCTTTATGGGGATATGCAACTGGGCTATATGACACGGACTAGACCAAAAACCAACCAAAAGTCACGGTTTTTTTGAAACGTGTGACACGGACTGTGCATTGGTCGACACTGGCTGCCATGGGGAGTTTGGGATGATTCCGTGCGCGCCGGGAGCATCGTAAAGGCTGTCCGTGGCTGCAGTGATAAACCATCCCGGGTTTAAAGGGACATGCGTGCAAAGTGTACGAGGATATATAAGGTGCGCGTAGTGTGCGGTCTCTAAAAATGTTCCTTTTGAGTTAAAACGAGAGATTTTCATAAATGTGTTTTAAAGGAATGATTTTGGGACGGGGAAAATGCAACAGTTAAGCACGTAAATTTTAAGGAGCCTCGATCGATCTTGGGCCCGAGTAGCCCCAAGCTGCCAGGACTGCCAGATTAACCACAATTTTTCCTGGTGGAATTGCCACTGAGGTCGTCCGGTCAGAATCCAAGGAGGATTGAGCCGTACGACTGCATGGATCAATTTTCCAGGTTCCACTCCTTTGCTATTTCGGGTTGTTTCCCGTTCAAAGTATGCACAAATCCCAAGATGCAAATGATGCAATGCAAGGCAAAGAAAGCAAGCAAAATAAACGGAATCCGCGATGGGAGTCTAACCCGCTCAAAGGGAAAAGCTTTCTTTTACTTTTTTTTTTTGAAAAGTGATACCGGTACGTGGGATTGTTAAACCACCGTTTATCCCAAGCCCCGGGTTAGGGAGCGATACAGGAAGGTTAGTGGTTTCCACCTATATACCAGGTATCGTTTATTTTAAAAATGAAAGCTTTTCTCTATTGGGATATCCCCAGCGGAGTGTGTGCCCAAATTTGGATTCACGCGAGTTTGAAGACAACCGGTTTAATTTGAAAAACGGAGTCGCCACGCCATTTTGATTTCCTCAAAACTTTGAAAAAAAAGGTTTTATGGGTTCGGAGGTTAAGTTACCCCTTGGGAAGAACGGATCGTCGTTCACCAAAGGTGCCTTGTCGTAGCAAGTCTCCCTAGATTCCGTTTATCTTGCTTGCTTGCGTGCTTTCTTGTGTGCATGTGTTTGAATAAAAGGGGAGGGAATGTCCCAAGTTGTCTTCCGGACGTACAAACCATTTATTGGTTGTCGCTCGGGATTTCTTGGATTTTATGTATTCGGGATTTTGATCCCGTCCTCATCTTGGACTTGTGATCATCGCATTTTTACCTCGGGACTTGCGTGATCGAGAGAAGGACTCCCTTTTATAGTCCAAAATGAGGTTCTTTAGGAAGGAATGTCCTTAGCCCATCAATCCTACACCTTAAGACGATCGAGCTTATATGAATGCTTCATGCTCGTCTTAAGTAATAATCGGAGATATAGGGTTCAAGGTTGTCCCTTTCTAAAGAGATTATGGAACCTTTAATGGAAGAAACGATGTAAAGATAGGATCTTTACACCGGTCCGTTCCGAATGTTGCTAATAGGGACATGGGGAAATGCATGAAAAATGACATTTTTAGTGAAAAGATGAGATTTTGGGTTGCAAAGGATGCTTTTTATGTAAAGAAATGATTTTTGTGCAAAGGATGCATTTTTTGTGGAAAAATAGCATTTTAAGTGCAAATAATGCATAAAGCTGATATTTTGAAAGCAAAGGATGCATTTTTATGTATGAAAATAAATTTTTGGGTGCAAAGGATGCATCTTTAATGTGAAAAGAGACTTTGAGTGCAAAGGATGCAATTTGTATGCAAAAAGAGATTTTTAGGTGCAAAGGATGCAATTTGTATGTAAAAAGAGATTTTTAGGTGCAAAGGATGCACCTTATGCATAAAGATGTTATTTTTATATGAAAAAGATGTTCCTTTGACGCAAATGATGTTGCTTTGTATGCAAAAATCTTGGTTTAAGTGCAGATTGATATGAGATTATGACTTGGAAAAGGTAAAAATCAGATTACAGCTTGAAAAGATGAAGTCTCTGCATAATGGCCAAAGTTGTCGCGTGACATAGGTTGCCTATGTCGCGTGACATACTTAGCCACTTGCAGAGACCTTAGCAACAGGACTTGCGGAGGCAACAAGGCTTTAATATAGCCAAATTACTTCACCGACAAATCTCAAAAACATGTATATGAGCATTTCAAGGAGTGTGGAAAGGTAAAAACCGGATTACAAATAAAAGATGAAGTTTACGCAAGGCGCCAATGTTGTCGCGTGACATAGGCTGCCTATGTCGCGTGACATATTTAGCCACTTTGCAGAGACTTTACAACTGGGATCTACAGAGGTAACAAGGCATTAATACAGCCAAGTTACTTCACAAATAGATCTCAGAGAGCAAGTATTTCAATAGTGAACACTTCAAGAGGGTGTGGATATGAGGGATCCACACTCATCTCGAGTGTTCATGCAAAAACAAATGCCAAGCCGGGGCTTTTACATGAAATGTGATGCAATCAGATGTGGATCTGGGCAATATGATACTAAAGCATGCAACTTTATTCAGGATATATCATTATTAACACATTTAGCATATAGATCTCATGTATAATGAAGATAGGGAAAGGAAAAGGGTAGAAAATCGTTACCCTTGAAGACCACGACTTCCTATATCAAGTTAGATATAGGAGCCTTCAAACAGCAACCTCCGGGGACTGAGATCAAGCCTTGGTTCAATGAGAACCTTTGGTTCTTGGTGTGTGTGGGAAGTGTGTGTGTGGGATTGTTTGAATGGTGAGTGATTTTGGGAGGATTAGGGTGTGTTTTGGGGGATATGTGAGGAGAGACTAGGCTACTGGGCATATTTTCTATAGAGGGGCACTGAGGAGTGAAGGAGAGGTCTCCAAAATGAGAGGTGAAGGCCTCTATTTATAGGCTGCATGCATGGGCTTATTATGTCGCACGACATAACAAGCCATAACCGTTTTTCTTCTAGAAACATGCAAGGTGGCAAGCTTTCTAGAAGGTTTTTCTTGAATTAAGAAAAATGTGTTTCTTAATCTCCAAGCAGTCCCTTCACCCCTTAGGTGGTTTGGAACAGTTCCGGAAATGTTCCGGAACTCTAGGAAAGTCTGGGGAATTGCCGGAAAAATTACCGGAATTGCCGGGAAAATTAACCGGAAGGCATGAGCCAGATTTGGGTACTTACAATAACGAAGCTCTGCACATCACTGTTCGGCTCAACACTATCTCCCTCCCTGGAATATTGGTAGACAATGGATCAGCAGTCAACATCCTTCCCCTCAGCATGATGCGAGCCTTGCGCATCGATGAAGGCCATATGATCCCATCTGCCAGAACTATCAAAGCCTATGACAGCACGTCTCGTCCCATCCTGGGAACCGTGACTCTGGAGCTCTAGTTCGAAACCCAAATGGTGCCAGTAAAGTTCCACGTGATGGACATTCCGTTCAAGTTTACAGCTCTGTTGGGACGTCCATGGCTACATCACATGAAGGCCATAGCCTCCACTCTTCATCAGTGTGTCAAGTTCATAAACTGACAAGGAGATCTCGAAGTCATCAGAGGAGTCAATTTCCTCATTGGGAACGAAGTCGAAATGCCAATTAAGCATGCCTGCAGCCTGGCATCAGGGCTGCCTTCCGCGAGCCGACCAAAGGGCAATCGGGGCAAATCTCATCAGAATCCCTCAAATTCCGGAGGTGCTAACTATGTCAACGTCCTCGAGCAGGAAGATCGTGAAGCAGTCAGATTCATCAAGTTCAACTGCCGTTTCCAAAACTTGGATTCAGACTGGAAAGAAACCTTAAGCATCGCAATGATACGGGCACACAAACCCCCTATCTCTGGTCGAAGATTTGTCAGTATCCTTCGAGTAAACTCTTTGGCTACGCCAGACGAAGAAATCTTAACGATAAAGGTCAACAGGTACCGGCACACTCGTAATGAATGTATGGCAGTCGTCTGGAATGTTCTACACGCAGAATTGCCCACCGAACCCCTTTTCTCAAATGAAGGGCATGATGTTTTTCTAGCAGCACCAGCTTCGCAGCAGGGCGCGAGAAGTCCTTTGGTGTGGGTTGAACCGTCAGATGGCGACGAATCAGGACTCTCCAGAATGGAAGACGCGGCAAATCCGCAAGAAGATCCTTACATACATATGCTCAGTTTCGGGGATGACACCAGTTCCGACGAGGTCACCTACGATGAGGGCTCCAATACCATGGAAATAGTCAAACTCAATGTCTAGTACCGACAGTTATCCAGCGAGTGGAAAGAACTGATTGACACGATGAAGAACCCTTCTGATCATGTAACCGACGACGACTTCGTCAACATCATCTTCTCCAGATATCCCGACGATGCCAAGGATCCAGTCCTAATTGTCAGATTCTACAATGATAAAGTTACCCTCGACGATTGTCTAATCATGGTAAACGAGGCCCTGTTTAAGAGAGCTCAAGGCTCATCATCATTTCCAGTTATCAGCCCCAGTGGCAACCGGCCCGTGCCGTCAGTCAAACTCACAGCCAAGAGCGCCGCTAAGGTCGAAGGCATCGACAAAGGAGACTGAGCTCCCCACCTTGCTACAAGTCAGATCAGCCTCGGGAATGCCTCCAGCAGCCACCCTGAGAACATCTGCAAAAGTCCTCCCAGCGAGACAGATCAAGCTTCCGAAGAAAGGAACGATCACCTCAGCATTAACATGCTCAAGTTCAACCCTGTTCCCAGCCATCACGGCCACGGATTCAGGCATCCCGCCAGCAAGCTGCTAGCTCTGATAGACTTGTCTTTCGAACGAGATCACGAGGCCATCAACATCGCAGAGTTCAACACCCCCGTTGGTTTGATCAAGCAGATATGGGAAAACTTCTTGGTGGCCGAGATCAAAGAAGGCCGCATGGAATGTCCCAGCATGACTTCCTTCGTCAACATAATCCCAGTGTTTCTTCCATTCGGAGATTTGGATGTGATGACAGTTCTAGACACCAGTCAGACAGCGCGCACCTACGGAGACTGTTTAGCTCTCACGAGGAAAGCCCTCCTGGAACTAGATGCACAAGAAAATCACCTCTGGGACGAAAACAAAGCTCAGAAGACTCACAGGGACCAAGCCCTTAAAGCGTCACAAGCAGTTTCGGACAGTAAGCTAGAGACCACTCTAGACCAATTCGACCTCAAAGGTTTCACCCACGGCAACTTCATGGATTACCATCACTTCTCAACAAACCCTCTCTGGCAAGGGAGGGCGGTCAACGATCCTAACAACCTAGGAGATGGAATGGCCCATCACAAGAAATACCTAGCCCAGCAACATGAGGAATACAAGCGCTTATCTCCCCGAGAGAAGCAAGCCCTTTGTGAAAGCGAAGATGAAGATAATGAAGCCATTCTCTTCCAAGCCAATCATGAAGTCAACAAAATCTGAATCCTAAGGGTCCTGGGAGGATGGGAGCGGATCATTTCTGTTCTCAAATTAAAAGGCCAACTGAAAGAGGAAGGTCTATTCAAAAAGAAGAGAAAGATAGAAATACATCTCCAACAACTGCTCAGGGAGATTCCACAGAAAGCAGCATTCATTTACAGAAACGACCAACTGGGGCAAAAGCCAGTCACTTGGGCAGACATCCGGAAAGCCGTGTACTCGCCTCCCGACATACCCGCCACTCAGTTAAAGCAGCAGAGGAAGCTCTCCCTGATGGAAGTTTATCTAGACTGCCGCATACGGTTCAAAGAAGCGCTGGCTATTCTCACATGGGAAGAAACGCAAGCGCTAGCTCTCGACGAAGGCTCTACTGCAAGAGAGCTAATCTGGGCTAAAAGTGGAGGAAAATTAGCAAACCATGACTACTTCTTGTCCCAACTTCAGAATTCCATGAGCCTGCTCAGCAAGAAAGAGAGAAACGAGTATACAGTGAAGAGATCAAAGAGACCGTTCGCTTGAACCAAGAACTCTCTAACCTCCCTCAGAGGGTCAGCAATACACAGTTCAGTCCTGGCAACCACTGATGCGCACTGCCATTCGAGCAACTGTGGAGAACCATAGGCTCCCTCCCTGCAGAGGCACCTAAACCAGTATCTTGGGACAAAATCCGGAAAGCTGTCGAAGTCCCCGGGAAGATATCTACAGTCAACGAATTGAGGGAGGACATATGGCCCTGTGCTTCGAAAAATCCTCCTCTGACTATGGCTCAGCTCAAAGCAACATGTTCAAAAGGGACCAAGCCTGACGTCAACGTTCTGACCCGATCTGGTCAAACCCATGTGCTACCGCCCAAGGCCACCAAAAAGCCGACAGAGCCAGAATCGCAACCCGGTCCGCCCGAAGAAACAAATTCCAGAAAGGAGGACCCGATCCTCACTCAGCTCAAGAAGACCCAGGCGAACATTTCCCTGTGGTCCCTGCTCACATCTTCATACCCTCACAAGCTCAAGCTAGAGGAATGTTTGGCCCGCACCATGGTCCCCGTGGACGCAACTCCTGAAGAAGTGATTCAGATGATCGGCAACATCCACTATGGAAACATCATCACCTTCACGGATTTGGACCTGCCAAAATTTGGGGCTGATCACAATGAGCCGCTCTACATCACAGTTCAGCTGGAAGAGCGTCGCCTTCCCCGTGTACTGGTAGACGGAGGTTCTGGAATGAATGTCTTGCCCACCAAGATGATGGACCTGCTCGACATCAAGCCCACAGACTTGAAGCCTTCAGTCCACACTGTCAAGGCCTATGATTCTACTTCCTGTACAGTTCTCGAGGTTGCTACTCTAAACATCCGGTTCGGCAAGCGGATGATCCCCACCGAATTTCAAGTGTTGGACATTCCCATCACTTTCCACGGCCCATCACAGGATGACCTGTCGCATCAAATGAACGGCGTGGCATCCACCCTTCACCAATGTATCAATTTCATGCAAGGTAACGAGCTGACAACAGTCTACGGCGACAACGTCACCACCGAGGGGACCTGCACCAACGACATTCCAGTGTTAGAGATCAAACATGATGACGATATGGCATTAACTGGATTCACCTTGGAGACTTCCAAGATCCAAATATGCAGCGTGGACCTTCCACTATTCTGGGACAAAATCCCTCCAGCCATGAAGATGATGAAACTCATGAACTTCATTCCGGGACTGGGGCTCAACATAAGGTTACAAGGCCAACACCAAGTCATCGAAGTCAAGGACCACACTACAGTCCAGGGGCTCGGTTATGTGCGAACACCAGCTGTTATCAAGGAAAACAAAAGGCTTGCCAGCACTAAGGCAGCAGCCCGCAAAAGGGGAACCTGCAGAGGTACACCCAACCTCCGACCTTACAGTTTCGACCTCACTCACTACTTCTTCAAAGGAACTGACAACAGAACTGGGGGAACCGATATCCGAGCAGAACCGACAATGGAGGCAGAAGCCGGCGAACAGGGGGAACCAGCGCAGACAGATAGCGTAAATGGGAGGAACCGGCTGAACCGACAATGTAACATAGGGGACCGACAACGGAACTGATGAAGATGAGAAAGAAGCAAGAAAAGTCAGTACAGAGACTACAGAAAGAATGGGAAAGCTGGCACAGGACCTCATGCATTTCAGAGGACCCAAAGCTAATCCGATAAGGGGAGCATTCCTCGACATCACTGCTCTACCTGGACCAATTACCACCATCGTTCAGCATGAGTACTCATTCAAAGGGATCCCAGACATAGAAGAGTAGCTCGAGATACTCTTCATGGGGAACAGACTGTTCGGATTAGCCGCCAAGGCCACAATCGAAACAATAACTCCAAAGCAGAAGGAACCAGAATTCATGGAAGATGCTCTCAGTGGACCCGCTCTACAGAATCTTTTCGAAGAAGTCATGGAGGTGCCAAACCTGATTGACCTAGGCTCCGAGAACAGCATGATCGCCATGATCGGGATAGCAGAAGCCAAGCCTCTCGACCCCCGAACCCTCACCAAGCATCCAGCAATGCCACTGAAAAACTGGGTAACTTTCACAAGACCAAGGGCAAGCCAGATAGAAATGGAAGACAAATTGGGCATGCACCCATATCTCCCTAAACCTAGTCTTAAACCCTCTAAGTCAGTCATTGTCAAAGTCCAGTCCTCTGAGTCGTTCTACGGCCTCACGCCGGAAGACTATGATAATGTAGCCAACAATGTATTCCCATTCGTATTAAATGAAAAGTTTGACCTTTTGGATTATCCCCTCATTGCCACTTTAACAACTTAAGTTATCGGGCCCAAGATGCCGAAGAGGTTATGATTAAAGTGAACCTAGGTCAGTGCAAGAGCCTAAAGAGACACAAGTGGGCAATTTCTTCGCCGGTGCAGAAAAAGAAGCCCTGACAGATCTCCTCAAAGAATAAGTTGACGTGTTCGCCTGGTCATACCAAGACATGCCAGGACTTGATCCCTCAATCGTGGAGCACAGAATCCCTCTGGATCCAGAATCCAAGCCTGTCAAACAGAAACTACGCAAGATCAAGTCAGAATGGTCTCTGCAAGTAAAAGAAGAAATTGAGAAGATGCTCCACTGTAACGATGTTGAGTTCCAATTTTCCCGAAAGATTTTGTGTTTTTCTTTTCTTTTGAAAATCAAACGGAAAAAACACGGAGTCGCCACGCCATTTTTGTTTTAAGGGCCAAAACTTTGAAAAATTCCCGAGATTAGAGATTTGGGTTCGGAGGTCACGTTACACGCCAGGAAGAACGTTAGTGTTCACCCGGAATGCCTCGTAAAACGAGTCTTCCAAGCTTAAAAACCATTTGTGTGTGTGTGCTTTGGCCAAAATAAGTTGAAACTGAAAAGTAAAAATTGAGAACTCTTTATTAGACTTTGAACGAATCCCATGATTTTTGGTATGATTTTTGGGTTGAGTTTTGGGACTCAAAAGATTTTTTGAAGTTGAAAACCAATTCTGCCAGAATGAAAAAGGCAGTGGACACTTTATTTTAAAATGGGTTTAAGGGCTTAAAAATCTCAGAATCTGGGGAAAGTCCGAGAATGAAAGTTGTTCAAAACACCTTATATAAGGTTTCTATAAAATAACTTTCCCATTTGAAGTTAATTTGGTGGACCAAAACCTTCTGGAAATCTCAGATATGAAATCTGGACTTCCAGAGACTGAGGAACTGACTTTTAAAAGAAAATTTGAAAAGGGGAGTTTTACTCACATAAAAAATAAAGTAAAATTATGTCTGGAAATCTATGGATGTTGGCTACAAAAAGTGTTTTGTAGTCAACACCAAATTCCAAGTTTATCTATGTCCAAAAAATTAGACCATGGACAGAGGTCTTAGAAAATTGCTACTGGACAGCAACTTTCTTAAGAAGAAAAAGATGATTTTAAAGGGGGTTTGGCATCCATGCTTGTCCCCATTTCCTTAGGCTTTGATTAGTGATCACTTGACATTTTAGTGGTGAATCAACTATATCAAGCCATCCTTAGGGTACATTAGGACTAAGCACTTCATTTGCTTGGGAAGGGGAATTTTATCCTTTGAAAATGAAGATTTGATGTATGAAAATGGTTTTTAGGGTTTTGAAAACATGTTTGCAAGTAAGTAAGAACACTTTGGAGAGAATGTTGATCCTTGTAGAAGATCAACCATGGAGATGAACATCCATGGTGATCTTCTTGGATCTAGGGCAAGAAGATGAACAAACTACATTTTGGAGTTTGAAAATGCATGCATGGATGAGAGAGATTTAGGGTAAGGAGAGGGGGGTTATACCTATCTTCCTTGTGTTTGTGTATGAGGCTTGAATATGTGAGTGTTTGAATTTGAGAGTGAGTGGGATTTGGGAAAATAATTAAGAGAAAAAGGTGACAATTCTAGAGAATTCTCACTGTTTTCTCCCTATTTTCGCCAAGGTGCAGTTGTAAAATGTGTTGTTCCTCTCTTTATTTCTGTGACTGAAGGCCTCAATTTATAGCCCTCTGAAATTAGCATTATCATCCGCGCAGACCAGAAGGGAAGCGTGCACTGTTCATTAAATGCAGCTCCAGGCTTTGGACACAAGGAATATCTTTTGAAAATTTAAAGCGGTTCTTTGTTTTTGACTTACCGCATTCGGATTTTTCCAATTTCTTTTCTTTTTGAGATGCTTTTCTTGGTTTATCTTGAAATAGCAATGCCTACTTTACCCTTACTTTGTCAGAAAAGTTAGGAATAGTTAGAAATGTTAGGAATGTTAAAACCTTCGTTAATTTTCTAACGAAAATACTAACAACTCAAATTGGAGCACTTACAGTAGCCCCTCGGCGACGGCGCTTTCGAAGGAAGCGGGGTCGTCGATAAGAGTAAGGCTCCATACTTGACAGGGTAATCAAGTGATCGAGTGGCTGAACCTAGCTATAGGCTACCTACGTATCCCGAATGGGAATCAAGCCGGCCGTAGTTCGGATCTTTGACCCTGGAGATGATGGCATTTTAGGTGCCTCGAACCTTGATGAGCGAGTTCTGCAGTCGATTGCGGAGAGAAACTCTGCTGGGGATAAGAGATGACCATTTTAGTCTGGTGGCTGAAGTTGTATATCCGCTCTACTGGGGATAGGAATGACCATTTTGGTCTGGTGGCTGAACCTAATGATAGGCTACCTACGTATCCTTAGGAGGAATCAAGCCAGTCATAGTTCGGGTCTTTGACCCTGGAATGACTATTTTGATGTGTCAACCTGGTAATGATGGCGTTTTAGGTGCCTCTGACCTTGATGATGGCATTTTAGGTGCCTCGAACCTTTAAGATGATGGCTTTTTAGGTGCCTCGGACCTTTGGAGATGATGGCTTTATAGGTGCCTCGGACCTTGGGAGATGATGGCGTTTTAGGTGCCTCGGACCATGATTTGAAATGTTTTCCCTTAATGGTTTGGGATGGATGGTCCTTCGGTTGACTTCGTCACTGCCGAAGGAGAGGGTGACCGTTTTGGTAGGGTGGCTGGACCTAATGATAGGCTACCTACGTATCCTTAAGAGGAATCAAGCCAATCGTAGTTTGAAACTTTGCTGGGGGTTTCGTTGGAGAAAAATCGGGATTACGTTTTACGGCCGTTGATGATAATGAGGCAAGAAACGGGATTCCGTTGACTTCGCTGGGGATTTCGTTAGCTTTTGCTGGGGAAATCGGACTTATATTTTACTGCCGTTTGATGATATTGATGAAAGAAACGGGATTCCGTTATCTTTCTCGGAGAAGTCGGACTTACGTTTGACTGCCGTTGACGATTTTGATGAAAGAAATGGGATTCCGTTATCTTTCTCGGAGAAATCGGACTTACGTTTGACTGCCGTTGATGATTTTGATGAAAGAAACGGGATTCCGTTATCTTTCTCGGAGAAATCGGACTTACGTTTGACTGTCGTTTGATGAAAGAAACGGGATTCCGTTATCTTTCTCGGGGAAATTGGACATACGTTTGACTGCCGTTTGATGATTTTGATGAAAGAAACGGGATTCTGTTAGCTTTCTCGGAGAAATCGGACTTACGTTTGACTGCCGTTTGATGAAAGAAACGGGATTCCGTTATCTTTTTCGGGGAAATCGGACTTACGTTTGACTGCCGTTTGATGATTTTGATGAAAGAGGCGGGATTCCGTTATCTTTCTCGGAGAAATCGGACTTATCTTTTAATGCCGTTGATGATTTTGATGAAAGAAACGGGATTCCGTTAGCTTTCTCGGAGAAATCAGACTTACGTTTGACTGCCGTTTGATGAAAGAAATGGGATTCCGTTATCTTTCTCGAGAAATCGGACTTACGTTTGACTGCCGTTTGATGATTTTGATGAAAGAGACGGGATTCCGTTATCTTTCTCGAAGAAATCGGACTTACGTTTGGCTAGTTTGATGATTTTGATGAAAAGAAACGGGATTCCGTTATCTTTCTCGGAGAAATCGGACTTACGTTTATTTGCCGTTTGATGATATTGATGAAAGAAACGGGATTCCGTTATCTTTCTCGGAGAAATCGGACTTACGTTTGACTGCCGTTGATGATTTTGATGAAAGAAACGGGATTCCGTTATCTTTCTCGGAGAAATCGGACTTACGTTTGACTGTCGTTGATAATTTTGATGAAAGAGACGGGATTCCGTTATCTTTCTCGGAGGAATCGGACTTACGTTTGACTGCCGTTGATGATTTTGATGAAAGAAACGGGATTCCGTTATCTTTCTCGGAGAAATCGGACTTACGTTTCTTTTACCGCCGTTTTATGATTTTGATGAAAGAAACGGATTCCGTTAGCTTTCTGAGAAATCGGACTTACGTTGATCGCTGCCGTTTGATGAAAGAAACGGGATTCCGTTATCTTTCTCGGGGAAATCGGACTTACGTTTGACTACCGTTTGATGATTTTGATGAAAGAGACGGGATTCTGTTATCTTTCTCGGAGAATGTTTGACTGCCGTTTGATGATATTGATGAAAGAAACGGGATTCCGTTATCTTTCTCGGAGAAGTCGGACTTACGTTTGACTGCCGTTGACGATTTTGAAGAAAGAAACGGGATTCCGTTATCTTTCTCGGAGAAGTCGGACTTACGTTTTACTGCCGTTGACGATTTTGATGAAAGAGACGGGATTCCGTTATCTTTCTCGGAGAAATCGGACTTACGTTTTACTGCCGTTTGATGATTTTGATGAAAGAAACGGGATTCCGTTAGCTTTCTCGGAGAAATCGGACTTACGTTTGACTTTCGTTTGATGAAAGAAACGGGATTCCGTTATCTTTCTCGGGGAAATCGGACTTAAGTTTGACTGCCGTTTGATGATTTTGATGAAAGAGACGGGATTCCGTTATCTTTCTCGGAGAAATCGGACTTACGTTTGAATGGCGTTTGATGATTTTGATGAAAGAGACGGGATTCCGTTATCTTTCTCGGAGAAATCGGACTTACGTTTGACTGCCGTTTGATGATTTTGATGAAAGAGATGGGATTACGTTATCTTTCTCGGAGAAATCGGACTTACGTTTGACTGTCGTTTGATGATTTTGATGAAAGAGACGGGATTCCGTTATCTTTCTCGGAGAAATCGGACTTACGTTTATTTGCCGTGGATGATTTTGATGAAAGAAACGGGATTCCATTATCTTTCTCGGAGAAATCGGACTTACGTTTGACTGCCGTTTGATGAAAGAAACGGGATTCCGTTATCTTTCTCGAGGAAATCGGACTTACGTTTGATTGCCGTGTGATGATTTTGATGAAAGAAACGGGATTCCGTTAGCTTTCTCGGAGAAATCAGACTTACGTTTAACTGCCGTTTGATGAAAGAAACGGGATTCCGTTATCTTTCTCGGGGAAATCGGACTTACGTTTGACTGCCGTTTGATGATTTTGATGAAAGAGACGGGATTCCGTTATCTTTCTCGGAGAAATCGGACTTACGTTTTACTGCCGTTGATGATTTTGATGAAAGAAACGGGATTCCGTTAGCTTTCTCGGAGAAATCGGACTTACGTTTGACTGCCGTTTGATGAAAGAAACGGGATTCCGTTATCTTTCTCGGGGAAATCGGACTTACGTTTGACTGCCGTTTGATGATTTTGATGAAAGAGACGGGATTCCGTTATCTTTCTCGGAGAAATCGGACTTACGTTTGACTGCCGTTTGATGATTTTGATGAAAGAGACGGGATTTCGTTATCTTTCTCGGAGAAATCGGACTTACGTTTTACTGCCGTTGATGATTTTGATGAAAGAAACGGGATTCCGTTAGCTTTCTCGGAGAAATCGGACTTACTTTTGACATCCGTTTGATGAAAGAAACGGGATTCTGTTATCTTTCTCGGGGAAATCGGACTTATGTTTGACTGCCGTTTGATGATTTTGATGAAAGAGACGGGATTCCGTTATCTTTCTCGGAGAAATCGGACTTACGTTTGACTGCCGTTTGATGATTTTGATGAAAGAGACGGGATTCCGTTATCTTTCTCGGAGAAATCGGACTTACGTTTGACTGCCGGGAAGCTCTTTTGAAGAGGGGGTTAATTTTGGTTAACTCTGTTAAGTTGAGGACTAAATTGTAGAATCCTGAAATTTTAAAGGGCAAAAGGGTCATTTTGCCCCTTCCATTTCATCCGCGCGGACCCAAACGCGACCTGGACTGGTTTAAATGAGGGCCAATGCCCTTTTGGTTCCCTCTTCCTCCATTTCCCAGTTTCACGAGAGAGACGAGAGAGAGAAGACCAAAATCGCCATTGTTGGCCAAAAAACCTCAAAATT
The DNA here is from genome assembly GCA_022495995.1 of Adenophora triphylla var. japonica. Classification (NCBI taxonomy): domain Eukaryota; kingdom Viridiplantae; phylum Streptophyta; class Magnoliopsida; order Asterales; family Campanulaceae; genus Adenophora; species Adenophora triphylla. Next base: position 140,544 of record JAFEMH010000331.1, read on the forward strand.
CTTCCGATTTTCTTCGATTTTCAAGCAATGGAACACGGGGAAGCTGCTATCCAAGGCCAAGGATGCGGTCCGGTTGCCGAGAGGCGATTAGAGCTCATTCGAATGAGGAGGCATTACACACTTTCGCAATCGATTGCGGAGGAGCCATACCCCGATGCGTGGCAACATTGGGCTTCTGATCCGAGTCTCCGTACGGTATACTTCGAATCTCTCCATTCTCTTTGTTGATTTTTGCTTGAAATTTGTTTTTTGTGATTAGTTTTTTGAAAATTCGAAAATTGCAATGTTCTTGGCCTTGGATTTTGATTTTGATGCTTTGCATGTTGTAATGAGTTTATGGGTAATCAAAATATGCATTTTTGTTTGAAAAGAATGGGCATTTCGCCGCATTTTTTTTTTTAAATATCTGAAAATTAGTGTTAAAATTCGAAAGTTATGTTCTTGACTTTGAATCTCGATTTTGATGATATGCATGTTGCAATGAGTATATGGGTAACTCAAATGTGCACTTTGTTTGAAAAGAATGGGCATTTTGCCACATTTTTTTTTTTTTTTGAAATATGAGATGATGATGAAAATTTTTCCGAATCTGGGACGGACCTCTTTTTTCGTATGTAGGATTTTTGCAATGTGATGTGAATGATATGAATGATATGAATGCATGTGTTTTTTTTTTTTTCCTTTTTTTGTGTGGAAAATATGATTTTTTGTGAAAATGGGACGGATTTTTCGTTCCCATTGATTGAATGATAAAAAATTATTTATGTATGTTATTTTATGAAAATGGGACGGAGTTTTTACTTCCGTCGACTCCTTGTATGAATGTATGAATGAATGAATGGTGATTGTTAAAAACTCTTTTCCTCTGTGCAAGAAAAATGAAATTTGAGTCCATTGTATCTTAGTTATCTTTTGCCCGATTTTTTTTTTCAAAATTTTATGTCTATGATGCATGTGTATGCTCTTTTTTTTTTTTAATGCAATTTTTTTTTGAATGCAAAATTTTTTGAATGCAATTTTTTTTTAATGCAATTTTTTTTTTGGTTAATGACAATTTAGGGCCTGTAGTATAGGGGCATTACCACATTGGGGCCCGAAGTCCAAAAACTATCAATTTAGGGCCTTAATTTACAATTTTTATCAAATTGGGGCTTTTTGACGGAAAACGTTAAAAAAGGTCGTTAACTGACCCTGTGCAAATCACGTGACATTTTGTGAGGGTATTTTGATCATTTCATAAACTTCAGGCCCCAATTTGATACCGTAGACTTCAGGCCCTAGATAGTTAATATCTTAAATTATTTTAAATCATATTAATTATTATTTTTATTTTTTTCAATATTTTAAATTTATTAATTATTTTTGTAAAAAAAAACTAAATTTTTTTATTTATTATTTTATAGGAAAAATGACAATTTAGGGCCTGAAGTCTACGGTATCAAATTGGGGCCTGAAGTTTATGAAATGACCAAAATACCCTCACAAAATGTCACGTGATTTGCACAGGGTCAGTTAACGACCTTTTTTAACGTTTTCCGTCAAAAAGCCCCAATTTGATAAAAATTGTAAATTAAGGCCCTAAATTGATAGTTTTTGGACTTCGGGCCCCAATATGGTAATGCCCATATACTACAGGCCCTAAATTGTCATTAACCCAAAAAAAAAATTGCAATTATTTAGTTATGATTTTTTATTTTGCAATTCAATTAGTAATAATTAAATATAATGGAACGGACAGGTTAGAAAAGTAGTTGATTGAGTCATTAAGGCTCCGTTTGTTTAGGGGGAAATGTTTTTTGGAAAATATTTTTCCCATTTTTCGGTGTTTGTTTAGCATTAGAAAATGGGGAATTTCGAAAAATATTTTCCCCACTTTTCTAAATAAAATGATTTACGAATTTTTTCTAAGTAAAAAAATTTCCGAAAAATGGTAACACTCTCACATACACACACCCCCACATTACCCACCCCGCAAACCTCCCCTACCCCATCCCATCACCACCCCCTACCCCCCTCCCCCCTGTCCAATAAAAAAAAATTATTTTAAATTTATTTTTAATAAACTCCTCTCCCAATTCACTCACCACCCCCTGCCACCCCACCCCACCCCTCCACCCCCGTTGAGTAAAAATAAATTAATCATTTTAAATTTATTTTTAACAACTCCTCCCCCACTCCACTCACCCCCTGCCACCCCACCCCCATTGAGTAAAAATAAATTAATCATTTTAAATTTATTTTTAGCAATTCAATTAGTAATAAATAAATACTCCCTCCGTCCCACCCGAAGCGTCACTTTTTACCCAAAAGGGTGTCCCGTTTAAAGCGTCACCATTTCCTAAAAAGGAAATATTTTATTAATATTCTATTATCCATCCACTATTCCCTCCACTAATTCTCTTTCCTCTACACTCACAACACTTTTTAAATTCACTATTTCCTCCACTAATTCTCTCTCCTATTTTCAAATTACACTCACAATATTTTTTCTTCCCACACTTTTGCTTAATTTGCGTGCCACCCCTAAAATGGCGACGCTTCTACCGGGACGGAGAGAGTATAATGGAACAAACATGTTAGAAAAGTAGTTGATTGAGTCATTAAGAATGCTTTATGACTCTTGTAATTAAAGCCATTAAAACTCATTAATTTAAACTTAATTTAATACTCCTCCGTCCAGGACGAGAAAGTCCTCTTTCATTCCTTTTGGTTCGTTAGGATTAAAATCTGTCTTTTCTTAAATGGAAAGTTTTCCATATATTTGTACCCTTATCATCTCCATATATTTACAAAAAAACCATTACTATTTTTTCCACTCATTTTCTCTCCTATTAAATATTATTAACTTTTACATTCTCTCTCCTATTCCCTACCACACATTTAACTTTTACATTCTCTCTCCTATTCCCTACCACACATTTAACTTTTATATTCTCTCTCCTAAAATTTTCTACCCACTTTAAAAAAAAAATTTTAAGAAACGTGAAATCCCCCTGAGAACCCTTGATCTGGGACGGAGGGAGTACAATTTACTAAAGAATCTTTTGACTTTTATCATGTGCCCATGTTAGAAATACAGGCACGTGATTTCATTAAATGAACAGTACAGATTCCTTTACAGCCTATGACATTTATTTTTTTAATGACTTACCGGCCAAAACTAAGTTACATACTCCTAATAAATAAATAAATACAGGCTTGTTAACTTTTTAAAATATATATATATATCTAATTTTTTTATATTATTTGTATAATAATAAAAATATATTAAAATTATTTTTATATTTGAAAACACAATATTTATTTAAAATTTTACAAATTTATTTTAAAGAAAATTGCGTTTAATTCGTTTATAACATTTTTACAAAAATAAGATAATTTCACTTTAACATGAGGAGGTTATTTAAATTAAATTGTGGGTTATCTAGAACAGATTTAAAGATTAGAGAAGATTTAAATGGGAGGAGGTTATTTATAAATTTAATTCATTTATAAACATTGAATTTTTGATTTTTTGATCAACATCATCATATAAATTATAATCACCTTCATCTTCCCCCATCCCAGCCCACCTCCGGCGCCACCCTACCACACCACCTCCACGCCACACCTCTTTCGTCCAGATCACCCCTCCCTCTCTCGTCAAAACTCACGTCGTCCCCATTTCTATGGCCACCGCCTCATCCGCCGCCCCCACGCCTCTTCTATTTCTTCTTCACCCCCACGCATTCTACCCACCCAACTCTTCGCGAACCTTTCTCCCTCTCCAGTTGCATCTCATCCTCCAACCCATACCGTTTCAGATCTAGATCTCCCCCTACAAGATCCAGATCCGAACCGTCCATTATTCCGACGCCGTCCAAGATTCCTTTCTTTCTCCCTTTCAAGAACCAAATCCAGCAAACTCTTGATTTTGAGTGAAAGGATCCTAAATTTATGATTATTATGATATGGAATTCATTTTCATCTCTGCAATTACGATTAAGATGATGTTGGTGATGTTTGTTGATTTGGGTGAAAAGAATCTGACTCTTGTTCGGGTGTTTTTATGGACATGTTGTAACTGATGATGATCATCAAATGGGGGTCTATTTTTTATGTCTTTTTTAATTTTTTAGTGGCGATATTTTTATTTATACCATTTTTTCAAAGAAAATTCATTACCTTTTGCAAAAAACTTGTAAAAAATGCGTTTTTTGTTAAGTTAAAAAAAAACGTGTTTTTACCCGCATCCCGTACCAGCGTGTTCGGCAACCCAATCCTTATCAATTGACAATCTCTGAAGCCTCTGTTCGTTTTCTCTCTCACCATGGATGACCTCCTCAGATCAATTGACAATCTCTGAAGCCTCTGTTCCTCTATTTCTATTCCTTCATCCCCTTCCCTCATTCTACAAAGAACACCGATTAAACGGTTTAGCACGATAAGGTAAATTTTCGCCGGAAAAGTCAACAATGGTGAAGAAATCAAACCCTAGCGGCAGCAATGACAATGAAAACTCAAAGAAGAAGAACAAGAAGAAAACTAAACCAGATTCCATAGCCATGAAATCAGTGCAGTTGAATTTGGGCAAAATGGCTGTTAATCAGATGGGTAGCCATTGGTATTGATTTTTGGCTTTGATTGATTTTGGCTTTGTTTAGATGCCAGTGCATTAGTTTTGAAGTGCCAGTATATGTTTTTATGAGTGCCAGTGTTTGTGTTTTTTGAGAGCCAGCAAAAATTTTACCAGTGTTTTTGAGTGCCAGTGTATGTGTTTTTGAGTGCCAGTGTATGTGTTTTTGAATGCCAGTGCTTGTATTTTTGAAAGCCAGCAAAAATGTTAGTGTAACAAAGTGCCAGTGTTAGTGTAACAGAGTGCCAATGTGAAGAATGCCAGTTCATGTATATAAAAGTGCCCGTGTAAAAAGTGTCAGTGTAAGTTTAACAAAGTGTCAGTGCCAGTTTACACTGGCACTTTGTTAAATTGGTACTGACACTTTTTTTACTGACATTTTGTTATACATGCACTGGCACTTTATCACACTGACACTTTGTTTAACTGGAACTGGCACAAACAGGGAAACACAAAACACGTTTTTTCTAAGTGCCAGAAAAAACGCGTTTTTTATAAGACCAACTCTTACCTTTTTAGTATAGTAATTTTTATTTAAAATAATTAAACTTATATTAAGGTAATATTTAATGTCTTAATAATTATTTTCTTAATATATATATATATATATATATATATATATATATATATATATATATATATATATATATATATATATATATATATATATATATATATATATATATATATATATATAGATATTAAGATAAATAATTATTAAAAAAAGTTTACTTCACATTTTAGAATATAAAAATAAAAAATTATTTTTTAAATGTGAGTAATATTTATATTTTGGACTAATTGCAATATGGCACATCTATTTGACTCTCTTTTGTCAAGCTCTAGCGAAATGACAAAAATATCCCTTTAAATGTTACGTGCAAGGCACATGTTATACTTTTCGTTAGATTTTTAACGGTTCATCCAAAATTACACCTGATTGCAACAAAAAGACAAACTCAATAATCAACTTGTTACAAATACAAATTCGATAACCAATTGAAACATCTCGACAAACTCAGGTAACTAAAATGCAATTTGCCCATAAAATAATTCGAAAGTTGACATCTTAACATCATATGAACATTGCCAAAATTTGAATTTTCTTCTCTGCCTTTAGTATAAAGGCGGAGAAAATAATCAAATTTTCATAATTCGTTTGTCAAATTTTATTTTTTTGGTCAAAATTCAACTTAGTTGACCATATAAAACATTTAGTTTAGGACAGAGGGAGTAATAGACAATTAAGAAGGTGCTAGGTGGGTTAGCGTAGTGCCACTTCCAGAAAAACATGTTTTAGCAGCAGAAATTTTCGTCGCTAAAGCGGCATTTTCGTCGTTGTTGCATACTCACCGGTAGAATAATTCCGTCGGTAGTCCGCCAGCGCGTCGCAGTGGTCCGGCAATCCAATTTTCGTCGGTGTACACCGACGGAAATGGTATTCCGCCAATGTCCACCGGCGGAATTTCCCGCCACTGAGGTTTTTTAATTTAATTAAAATTGTAATTTCACCGGTGGAAATTTTCGCCACTGAGTTATTTTGATTTAATCAAAATTCTAAATCCTCCAACGGAATATTTCGCTGCTGAGGTAATTTTATTTAATTAAATTGTAATTTCATCGGCGGAATTTTTCGCCGCTGTGTTGTTCTGATTTATTTAAAATTCTAAATTCACCGACGGATATTTCCGTCGCTAAACTGGCATTTTATATTAAAAATTATTATATATATATTTAAAAATATATATTAATATATTTTAAATATATATATTAATTAATATATTTTAAATATACATATTAATTAATATATATTTTAAAATATATATATATATATATATATATATATATATATATATATTTAAAACATGAATAATCTATACTCAAAAATGTCAAACTAAATCAATTAACAATATCAAAATAAAACTTAAATTTCATTCAAAGTCAAATTTCTCAAATTATGAATAATAATCAATTTACATCAATTTCTCAAATCAAAAATGTCAAAATACATGTATAATTTCCTATTTTCTTACTACCAAAAGCCACCACTAAACACCACCACCAACTGTCGCCAATAAGCCACCGCCAACTTCAATGGTGAATAAATCTGAAAATCAATCACAGACACGAACACAAAAACACAGATACACACATACACCCACCCAGATCTGGACACATACACACAATCACACACACATACCTAGATCTACATAGATATGTAGATCTTTTGTAGATCGAGAGAAAGCAAGAGAAAGAAGTGATTTCATTGAAGGAGGTGGAGACGGAGGTTGCACGACGGGAGAGACGGTGGGGAGTGTGGAGAGGGTACACAAGTAGGAGTTAAATGTGGAGAAAGAGGAGATTTTTTCGTCCATCACCTCTCACCGTCAGTTTGAATAGCGATGGTGACAACGGCTCCAATAAAGGAAGCATCCATGAAAGAGAAGACGAACCGGCAGCAACCTTTTTAATGCTGAGATTGGACCAATTGGCAGTGACCTTGGTGGAAATTAGATAGGTTTAGGCGAAGGAGTAGGTCTTGCTGGAGGAGCCGATAATGAGACATGGGCGATGGGAGAGTTTGTGAGGGATGAGGGGGTGGACGATAATGAAAGGGAGAAGGGGTGGTGGTTAAGGGAAGGGAGTCTTCTTAGGGAGGGGTAGGGTTTTGTTATGTTAAAGTGAGTGATGTGTGTGATTAATGGTTTAGATTTATTTATCAATCAATCCATGTGAACCTTAGAGAGCCAATCAAATGAAAGTGTATTTGTGTTTTTGTTGGGTGAATTTGGACCATTTGATTCAGTTTTATGTGATGTATTTAATGGTGAAGATGTTGCTTAGTCTAGTAATTCAAGTGAATACTTGAAAACCAATGAAGTAATGCCACTTATTTATTTGTTTTTCACCAATATTCTTTTGATTACTTTAATAATTAGTAAAAATATTTATTAATAACAATAATAATTAACCTATAAAATAATATTATATCATAGTAACATAAGTAATGCATGCTAAAAAAAGAATAAGAGTTATAAATTAAAAATATATAAAAACAATAATAAATATAATTTAACTTTCAAAAAATAATAATAATTATAAATATAAAATAATATTGTATCATAATAATAATTATATAAATAATAATATTTAATAATAATAATAATAGTAATAATCATTATTAATAAAACAAGTAAATATCAAGAAGAAGAATATTTACTAATATTATTGAGAGATAATAAATAATAAATAATAATTGAATAATATATAATAAATAAAAATTATGATAATAATATAGAAAAAAAATACTTAAAACAACAAAATAAATTAAACTTCTAAGAAATATTAATATACCTAAGCCCTGAATTCCACTCTAAATCCTAAATCTCGTATACTTGTACCCCAAATTCTAAATCCTAAATCATACTCCCTCCGTCCCACACCAATAGATACCAAAAAAATGGGCACACATATTAAGGAAAAGTAAGAGAGAGAAAAAGTGAAAGAAAATGTTGTGAGTATGAAAAATTAAATAGGAGAGAGAATGAGTGGGAGGAATAGTTAGGAGAGAAAATGTTGTGAGTGTAAAAGTGAAATAGGAGAGAGAATGAGTGGGAATAATAGTAAAGATTTCCTTCCATTTTGAGCAGTATCAATTGGTGTGAGACGGACCAAAAAAGAAATAAGTATCAATTGGTGTGGGACGGAGGGGGTATATGAAATTGTCACGGCCAGAATCACAAGTGATATCCAAGGTGATAACAGCACCAACGATAGCACTTGGGATAGCACACACACACTTCGAAAGTAAAACAATTTTGTAAAAGAGATTGCAGCGGAATAATAACACCAAAATTGTTTTTCTCAAGTTATATAAATATAACTTGAGGATGCCTCTTAGGCAAGACTTTATAATCACTATAAACAATGAATTTACAAAGCCAAAATGTTCCCTATGGCTATAACAATATGAGCTCCATGGAACAAGAGATAAAGAACGAAATCCTATCCTAGCCTTCACACAACTTGATTCCAATGTAATCAAGTGCAAAATTACAAGGGAGGAAGTATGAAACGAACTAAACAAAGAACTCTATCTCTAATGCTTCGAAGGTGTGTATGAGATGGTGTATCTTGGTGTGTCTTCAAATGAAACCTTCCAAGCATATTTATAGTCTTAAATTTACTTGAAGGCTACTCAAATAAACAGCCTTGGGGCTGCCTTGGTCGTTGAGGGAGAGTGTGGAAGTGGTTGGAGTGTTCCTCAATTCAAGCACCTACTTTCCTTCAAAATAGCAACCGTGTAGAGTGATCACCAAGTCCAAGCTTCAACGCCTTGTACTCCCAAGCTTTATCCATGTTGTACTCTCTTTGAATCAGCAACAAACCCTTTGAATAAGGCTTCCCACGTTTTTAATATTGCTAACAAAAAGAACCTTGGACGGTTTATGCATAAAATGTTATTTATGTATAAATCTTCTTTTCCAAATTCCACCATGTTTCTAGCTCATTCTCCAATCATATTGCAACCTAAAATATGGACATACACCATTGACTATACATATTATATTAGCACATTAGTCCATTAATTAATAAATAAGAAATGTACAACTATGTAAATTCCAGCACAGGAAATCATTTGGGATATCATCTGGAATCTGGGAAATCATCTACGATATAATCTGCAGTTTACACTAACAATCTCCCCCTTAGTTGGATATTTTTTCTCAAACCTAATGTGTTGCTCTCCTGCAATGTTAGTCCATAAACAAATATACAGAGCATAGAAACAAAGTATAACATCTCCATGAAAATTAGCTCCCCCTTAACCAAGGAGCTAATCCAAACAATGATTTTATCAAAATAAACTAATTTATTTCAAACTTAAAAATTTTTCGAAATAAACTAAGTTAAACTAAAAACCATAAACCATTGTAGCAAAATATCATCCAAGTAAACAAAACACCCTAACTATTAAAGTTTTAAACAAACCAAATGAAGTGTTATGCAACCAACATAAACAAAAAAAAAAACAAATTGTTTAGGAACCACATCACCAAAATAAAAAGAAATTGTTTTAGGACACCACAAACCAAATCCACCAACAAGATAGTGGCAACATCAACCTTCAGGTTCAACAACCTTCAGGTTTCAGTTTTCTTCATCTTCAAACTCCTCTTCTTCTTCATCTTCCTCCTGATTTCCTTCCCTATCACTTCCACCATCACTTGGGCCAGCACTGGTGGTAGCACATGCAGTAGCACCACGGCTCCGAAGTTGCGGCAAAGACGTATCCTCCCCCTGTTTGGGAAGAAATTTCATCAATGAAAGTATCAGTAGCCTGCTTAAGCTTAGCCCATCCCTCAACGAGTTCTCCCATTGCACTTGACTGTCTGTGCAAGAAGTTAAGCACTATTGCCTTTGGGATTGCTGGAGAAGTATTGCCCAGAAGATTTATCATATTGGACAGAATACTTGCAGCATCAGTTCCTGCAAAAGTATTAGGGGCAACACCTGGGGAAGCACTTGGGATATCACGTGAGATAGTATCAGGAAGAACAGAGGTAGTTTCATCAGATTTTTGCCAATGAAGATCCTTTATATACCTTTTACCCTTTTTCAGTTGTTGATCAATGGTATAATACTCAGGTTCAGAGGTGAAAACATCAGAGGCTTCAATAGGCAAGGATTGAAAGGCTAAGACTTTGAAGATTAAAGAAGGATATGGGAAAAAGCTAATGTTCATTTCTTTCTTTCTACCCCACGAGGCTAAGTGTTTGAACACTAATCTTCCAAAGTTAAAGAAGGGTAGGGAGCCAATTGAAGATGCAAAGCTTGTGAAGCACAGAATACAGAGAAGTAAGCCTAGAAGCATGAAGTTTTTCCTTTAAAGGCCAGGACTCAAGTTTGTTGTGTATGAGAAGCTTGACCATTTCATCTCTATTAACCCTAATGCTCTTGTCATCTAAATTTGGGAGGCCTAAAACCTTGTTAATAAGGGCTGGAGTAAATGAATAAACCTTACCCCTCACAAAAACTTTCCCAAAATTTTTAGATCCTTCATTATCCAAATGAGCATGAAGATTAGCAAAAAAGTTTCTCACAACACTTTCAACAAAATCTGAGGCATGATTATTTGCCTTAAGAAAATTTTTGTCCTTCAAAAACTGAACCATCCCTTCCTTTTGTAATTGACCCTCATCATTGTGCTTTTCTTTTAACAATTTCTTACTTGAATTATTAAGCCAAAACTCCATATTTTCTTTCTTATAAAATTCCAAAGTAAGAAATGGTTTTGGAAAAGCTTCATCCTCTTCATTTCGAATAAACTCATCACCAGATAGTTCATTATCACTGGGAGAAGATTGTGTAGGAACAAAGGAGGGGGCAGGTGTTACCTCAGATGATATCCTTTTCCTGGTAGCACCTTTGGTAGCACTCACAAAAACTTTGGCCTTGCCTTTTCTCTTTTGAAAATCAGACAATGTTTCCTCCTCTTCAGCATCCACCCAGGCTTCAAACGAGTCCACAGAAGGTTCCTTCTCCCTTGTTGCATCAAAATTCTCGTCACTCACATGAGGTGATGACGTTTCCAAGAAGCTTTCTGAGACTTCAACCTGATCAGAGGTAGTATTTGATGCAACTTTAGACCTAATTGACCTGATTCGATTTGAGGACCTCCTCTTTGCAACTTGAGGAAATAGTTTGGCTGAGGGAGCTTTTCTTTTCCTCTTCTCTTTTGGTTCGACTGGAATGAGGGTGACTTTGGGAATGCCATGTTTGAATGAAGATATGAGGGCAGCAGCTGGAACTACAACCATTATTGAAGGAGAAGAGCTTGGTGTAATCATGGGAGAAGTCTCCATGGCTACACAAGAAGCTACACTTGGGGCAATGCTTGGGGAGATGTCCATTTGGTCAGTGGGAGAGGGTTGGGTGTTGGTTTTGGATGGTGAAGCCATGGTAATTTTGTGGAAATTTTTGGAACGGATTTTGACCTAGGTTGGAAGAGAAGACGACGACGCTGAAGGGGTTAAAAGGGGGAGATAGAGTAACGGTTAGAGAGAGATAAGTGGAGAGGTAGAGAAAAATAAGGAGAATAAAGAGGACGAAAATGGATAGGTAACAAGTTTAATAAATTGATTTGACATTTAAATCCCATCTCAACTTAAATCCTATAAACCCTCTCCTATTCCTAAAAAACTCCTAATTAATCTCAACCACATATTTTAAATCAACCTAACCACCCACATTTTAAAAATCCCAAAAACCACACGATTGTAAAAAAAATTTAAAAAACTATATATATATATATATATATATATATATATATATATATTAAGTAAAACGAAAAAACAAATGAGTAAACAAAATATTTGTAACTAAGTCAGAAAATTATGAGCATAAAATCAAAGCAAATATGGGTTAGTTACATAACAATGTTTACCAAAAATAAAGAAAACTTGTTGAAGACGTTTTGAAAATCGTAAACTCTTTAATTAAAAAGACTTTCAGATTTTGAAAAATTAATCAACAAAATTTTGAAAATAAGCAATAAAAAACTAATGTAGCACACCATAATGTGTTAAGTCAATGCGGGTAACACCTAGGATAACACATGTGATATAAATCCCCTTGATAAATTTTTCATTTTCAAACACTTAAGGCATAATAAGCTTAGCCTTTTTCAGGCACTTCAAGCATAACAAGCTGAGCAATTTTCATGCACTTTAGGCATTATAAGCCTATATATTTTTAAGTACATTGCTTGTTATAAATGATCAATACACATCTTTAAACAAGAAAGCATCGTAGTAACAAGCTCCGTGCTTCGAGTTTTATTTCAAGTGTAGAGATAAAGTGATCTATGCCTTTCAAGTAGGGAACACTGTAGTAGCGAACTCCATGTCCCTAATACTGAACATAAATCACCTCATACATTCTCATTGTCAAGAGTACATCGTTGCAGCGAACACCGTGTCCCAAGCTCGAGAGAATAGTATGAAAATAATTGCACTTGCCTTTTATTTATCATAAAGAAAGATTAGTGACTTTGTCACTTTTAGCATATGAATGGGAGTGATATCAAACATGTTAACCCAAATAATAACCTACCATAACAAAAAGTTCAGCATGTGCCACGGTTAGAACTAAGCTAACCAGATTAAACGAATATAAAAGCATTTTTTTTAAAAAAAATAAGAGAAAAAATACACTAATATACAAATGTTACCCTGAGTGATAACATCACCTGGGGTAGCACAGACAAACAGACCCAGAGATTACAAAGACCAAGAGATCTTTTCAAACTAGAAAATCTCTCGTGGTCTAAGGCCTTGGTAAAGATGTCAGCCAGTTGATACTTAGTATCAATATGATCAATGTTAATTAGGCCTTTATCTACCATATCTCTAAATAAATGATGACGTATATCTATGTGCTTAGTACGGGAATGCTGAACAGGGTTTTTTGAAATGTTGATAGCACTCAAGTTATCACAGTACATATTCAAAGAATTACTTTCTAGGCCATAATCATCTAGCATATGTTTTATCCAAATAAGTTGTGAGCAACAACTACCGGCTGCAACATACTCAGACTCAGCCGTGGAAAGAGAGACACAATTTTGTTTACGACTATACCATGAAACTAAATTGTTATCCAAGTAAAAACACCCCCCACTAGTACTTCCTATCATCCACATCCCCCGCCCAATTCGAGTCGCTAAAGCCTACCAAATTGGTATTAGTATCCTTACTAAACCAAATTCCTAATTCACTTGTTCCCGAAATATATTTAATTATTTTTTTGACAGAATTAAGGTGTGAGACTTTAGGATTGGCTTGATAACGTGCACAGACGCACACGCTAAATATGATATCAGGACGACTAGAAGTGAGATAGAGAAGGCTACCTATCATAGAACGATATAGAGTAGGGTCAACATCCTCACCTACTTGGTCTCTACCAAGTTTAAGAGAAGAACACATAGGGATTTTTGAACTTTTTGCCCCCTCCAACCCAAACCGTTTCACTAGGATTTTTGCATACTTTCTTTGTGAAATAAATATCCCTTCACTTGATGGTTTCACCTGCAAGCCTAGAAAGAATGTTAACTCACCAATCATGCTCATTTCAAAAGTTGATGTCATAGCCTCAGCAAAATCTTTTAAACACGTTTGAGAAGTAGAGCCATAGACTATGTCATCAACATAGATTTGAACAATGACTGTTTCTTTGCCATGCCTTAGGATAAATAAGGTCCTATCTGTTTCACCTCTTGTAAAACCATATTCAAGTAAGAAAGAGGTTAAGCGACCATACCATGCACGTGGAGCTTGTTTCAAGCCATATAAGGCTTTATCAAGTCTATATACATGGTTTGGTAGATGAGGATGTTCAAATCCTTTTGGTTGTTCAACATAAATTTCTTCTTTTAAATAACCATTTAAAAAGACAGCTTTAACATCCATTTGAAACAAGGTAATTTTTAGATAACAAGCTATTGCCAAGAGGAGTCTTATGGATTCTATTCTAGCAACGGGAGCAAAGGTCTCATCAAAGTCAACACCTTCAATTTGGGTGTAACATTGAGCTACGAGACAAGCTTTGTTCCTTACAATATTTCCTTGCTCGTCAGATTTATTTTTGAAAATCCATTTTGTGCCAATTACATTAGTGTTAATGGGACGTGGTACTAAACACCAAACTTCATTACGAGTAAATTTTTCAAGTTTCTCGTGCATGGCATGTATCCAAAAATTGTCTTTTAAAGCTTCAGAAATATTTTTGGGTTCTAAAGATTAAACAAATAGGAATATTTTACCTTATGGTATGTGGTGGACATGCACACATACCTCACCATTTCACGGTTACTAAAGGGCTCTTTATTCCTTGTTCGTACCCCTTCATTTGTTTCTCCAATAATCTGAGAAGAAGGATGATCTCTTCTGATCCTAGCTGGTGGATCCCTTCTCAAATCTTCATGCACATGAGCATCATCATCAGACTGTTTATCCTTTTCAGTTGCTGGACTGGTCTTAGGTGATACCGGAGATGCTATCCCTTCAGTGGCAACACTCTGGTCAGCACCTGTGGTATCACTTGCTTGATTTTGTTCCTCCAGCTCTTCCAGTAATATCAATGGGGATTCTGTAGACACCCCATTCTGAACACATCGGAACATACTTATACCACTCTAAGTCTCGCTTTGAGTAAAGAAGTAGAAATCCACCATTTCGTCATGTTTCGTTAAGTTTTGACTAACTACCGTTAGTTTGGGACTAAACTGCATATGAGATAACGAGGAAAGGACAAAAGCGTCCACAGAGCAATATCTCGCCGCGAGATGGCGTGTCTCGCGCGAGATATCCCCCTCTCGATTGCGTGCAGCGACGGTTCCTCGTCGATTTCAACCTCTTTTCGAGATAAAACTTTATCTCTCCGGCCAACCAATGGGAGAAGAGGTCTAGAACCATCTGATAGGGTTTTACCTCTCCACTTCTTCATTCCCATTCCCTATAAATACTTGGTGACTTCCAAGGCTTCAAAGACCCCCGAATCGATCCCCGAAAAGGTCGAAGAATTTTCACAACACACACATTTTGTTGGTTTCTCTCCTTGAAAGAATCCTACAAAATCACCCTAAAAACTCACCTCATAGTTTGTTTGTCAACCTTGTTGATAAACAAGCATCAATCTCCAAACCAAGGACCGAGGCGAAGCTCTGTCCGTGTGAAGGGTCGACTCTAAACTTGAGTCGAAACTCTGCCCAAATCACCTCACGCAAGGTAATCCCTAAACTTCCTTCTAATTGATTGTTAGAGTGGTATAAGTCCATAGAATCTAAGATCGGCCTAGAGCCTCTCCAAATCATGGAGACGGTCTCGAAGCAATCGATTCTACATTCCGTTTGACCTCGTCAAATGGACCTTTATTTGTAGTATTTAGATTCGTTTTTTACTTCTTCTTTTAAGAACCTCTCTTTTCTTTAGCAAGACCGATCTCCGGATTGGGTGAAATGGATGCCTTCTAAACCTACCCATTTCATAACCTAAGCCCCGAACTCAAATCTCTTTCAAATGGTTTTTCTATGTTTCCAATCAAATAATATAGGTGGCGACTCATAAAAAATAAAAGGAATAAGAATTTCTTTCTCACAACGCTACAGTTGGCGACTCCGCTGGGGACTGAAAATTAAGAGGCTTAAACTTGCGTCAAAATTAAAAGAGAGGTTTTCAAAAAATTAGTAAAATTCGAATTTTTTGCTCTCAGATGAAGCTTATCTCGCGGCGAGATATCATATCTCGCGCGAGATATAACTTCGGCAATCTGGTTGTTTTTTGGTTTCTCCTGTTCATCCCGTGGTCCAAGACGAGGGTCGAACACGCAAGGGGGATCCCAGGATTCATTATCTGCAGAGTTCTCGCATCTTAAGGCTTCCCTTAAGATGTAGAACTCGGACCTTTATTTTCCTTAAATAATTGATTATTATTTATGAACTGTGTGCGATTGGGTTTTATTTAATTAAAGTCCGGTCCAGTGGGGATTCGGGAGTTGTAAATTAAATTATTTATCTCTCTTTATCTCTCTTTATGTGAAACTACGACGGCCTGAGTCTTCCTAAATTGGGAGAAACGTAGGCAACCACTTGGTGCGGCCACTATCTGTTTTCTCTTTTGACTTTCAAAAAAAAAAACTTCCTATTTTACTCTATCACATAGATTGACTATCACACACGCGCACTCATACTATAACTGTCATTGCACTGCATACCCTCTATAAACCCGGGACCCACACTAAGGACGGATGACGGTAACCACCTAGTCGCCGGTCTCTCCGAAGTTGGACAATCCCACTCCGCGTATTCAATCCACTTAGATTGTCATATCGCGGGGAGCCTAGCCTTCCAGCCCTGCATCGCCACATTCTCATGTAGATTGACTTTTTAGGATCACTCTGTGACCGGTCGGTTTTGACTCAGTGATCTTTTCTTGTTTTTGATCAAAACAAAGCCATGCAAAATTGACAATAAAGAAGGATTCGGAAAAGTCCCTTCGGAAAAAGGTCCCTTCGAAAAAAAAGTCCCTTCGGATGTCCCTTCAAGAAAAATGTGCATATAATCCTTCAAAAAAACAATCTTACATGGCTTTGCTTTACAAAAATCGGATTGATTGCTTAGTCGTTAGGTTCTGATAATGGCCTTAGAAACCCCTCAAAACGGATTTTCCGTTCCGACCAAAAATTAGGGCTAAATAAAAATCGACTTTCCGTGTGATTATCTCGCGCGGGATTACTAATCTCGCACGAGATAATGTTTCTGTCTGCTGAATTTGAGCCTGAGCCATTTAAGCCTGCTTCCGACTCGTTGGGGCTAGATCCTGATATCTACACATCTTCTGTCAGTTTTCTGAAGCTACTCAACTCCAAGACTCCCAACACAATGTCTACCGGAAAGTACGTCATAACCAAGGAAAGCAGTGAACAACCCACTCTCCAAGATTTGACCAAGTCTCTTGTTGCTAAAATGGAACACGTGGAAGGTTGGAGAGAAGCTTTTGATTTGCCTGCCACTCGCATTGCTAGGGATTTTCGGAAGATGGAAAGTGATTCCGACAGTGGACGGTCATCCGTGCAAGAGGAGCTAAGTGACATCAAAACTCAACTTGCCAAAGCCCTACAGCAAATTGAGGATAACGATGCATGGCACAACTTGGAAGAATCCATCCAAGCCGACAAGACAAAGATGCTGATTGAAGAACTTGAAGAGGTCAAAAGTGAACTCGAAGATATGACCCAAAAGTGCATCAACCTTGAAGCCCACGTTGAAGATGACATTGATGAAAGGGTCAAGTTTTTCCTCAATACCCTCTACCGTGACCTCAAAGAGCAAATGGAGGAAGAATATCAGGCTCGCCACAACGTCTTCGTGCAACACTATGAGAACCACATTCGAGACCTCCACAATCAAATGGCTAAGCGAAGGAAGGGTAGAGTCTTCTCCGACATTGGAAACATCACTCTCGGTCATCTCTTCGAAGTCTTCACAAGGAAGGAAAGCTAAGCCCAATGGAAGGTTACCAACCTAAGAGGGAAGGACGATCCCCACACCTCTTGCTACTATCACCAATGCCATGGTCATCACACCAATAATTGTTTCAACTTTGAAGAATGCGAGTCAAGACTTGATTGACAACGACGCCATCGAGTTTGTCCAAGTGGTGGAATAGTTTGGATGAATTCAAACAAATGAGGAGTCTCTTTTCTTTTCAGGTATTTACTTTTAGTTGCAAGAGAAACAATTATTAGTCTAGTCTAGTTTAGTCAGATACTACTTGCCTAAAACTCTCATTTGTGGGCAAGAGTATCAAGTTCGCTTTTCATTAATAGTTAATCAGTATTTCCCTTTTCAATTCTGATTAATTCTTTAAGTAAGCACTGTGAACGTCATAGACACTTGCAACGAAAACGACTACTCAAAGGCACTTAGGTTTTCCGGAAGCCTTCCTGTCTGGAGAATGATGCTAGCAAAAGGGTACTTCCCTGGATTGGGGCTTGGAAAGCACTTACAAGGAATAACTGAACCACCACCGGTCCCCCTGCCTCACACAAAGAATGGACTAGGATACGACATTTCCATCCACGATGAAGATGACACAGAAGAGTGGGGCTTCACTCCAATCAAGTGGGAAGGAACCTCATACAAAGACTGCAACGACCCAAAGTTTAAGGATTGCAACCTCAAACCATATCGGAGGACACTCAATGGCTACTTTGTTCGAGAAGGGGAAAATATTCCCTACTTTATCTTTTCGAGAACCATGGGTGATGATAAAGGAAAGCGCCAACCGGGCTTTGAAATCTTGATGGCTGCGATGCTTCTCCGAGATGAAACGAGAATCCGTCCCACCGATCCCTAATGATTTATGGGGCACGAAGGCGAGAAATGACAAGCGAATGGGACTTTGTGTTGGGAGAAGACATGCTACGACAGTTCAAGACTGTGCCGGTTAGAAGACGGCCGAGATTCATGCAATATCCAAGGGGACGCTCCAACTACCGACTACACAAGACTAATACAGAAATGTGATAAGCCAATTCTAAGCGGCACGTCACGGAGGACCGGTTGTTGATGAAGACTTCATGATCAAAGAGCTTGGTTGCACTCCCCACCCTCGCGGGAAGATAGGCCCTACAACTTTTACATTAGAAGCGAGGCTCCACCTCCGATGAACTCACTCAAGAGGAAATCGAGGCGGTGGGTGAACATGTATTCCCTTACTTCCTTAATGAAAACTTTGATCTTTCCGAGTACCACGAGATTGCTAACATCGTAAATGATGAATTAACTAATAATAATCAATATAACGAACACGTTAATAATGAATCATACGATGAGATAGATCAAGATAACGAACAAATCTTAAAAAGAATTAGCTAAGCAAGTAGGTCGTTGTGGAAAGAATGGCCCCGATTGACGACGAAGAAATGCAAACGGTTAATCTTGGGACAACGAGAGACCCCGGAGAAACGAAGATCGGCAAATTCTTCAAGGGGAAGACAGAAACCTTGACCCGGCTCCTCGGAGAATATGTCGACGTATTCGCTTGGTCCTACAAAGATATGCAGGTTGAATCGGTCGGTTGTAGAACACAAGATACCACTTTGCTACCCAACGCCAAGCCGGTCAGCGAAGCTACGCGAGAATCAAGCCGGAATGGTCAATGCAAGTGAAAGAAGAAATCATGAAACTCTTGAATGTAGGGTTCATCAAAGTGATTGAATATCCGGAATGGTTAGCAAACACAGTGCAAGTAGCCAAGTCGAACGGGAAAATACGAGTCTGTGTTGATTTCGGAGACTTGAACAAGGCATCCCCTAAAGATGACTTCCCGCTACCAAACATAGACATGTTGGTCGATGCCACGGCGGCATACGAGGTCCGCTCATTCGTCGACGGGTTCGCGGGGTATAACCAAATCCTCATGGCGAGAAGAGGACCGGCACAAGACGGCATTCACCACACCTTGGGGACGTTACGCTGCACGGTCATGCCGTTTGGTCTCAAACGCCAGGGCTACCTATCGAAGAAGCGATCACGACACTATTCCACGACATGATCCATAAAGAAATAGAGGTGTATGTGGACGACATGATTATCCACTCGAAAGGGACGGATGGCCAACACTTGAGAGATCTCGAGAAAATTCTTCAATCGGCGAGACGGCACAAAATGAGACTCAACCCCGCCAAATGCTCATTCGGAGTAGTCAAAGGGAAAGTCTTGGGATACATGGTCACGAATGCGGCATAGAAGCAGATCCCGCCAAGATAAAGGCCATCACGAGACATGCCTCCACCTCGGACACGAAAGAAGTAAAGGGATTCATGGGCGAGACTCAATATATCGGTCGATTCATTAATCAGCCCGGACTACAATGTGCGACCCCATCTTTAAGCTACTTAAGAAAAACGCACCTCAAGAATGGACCGAAGAATGTCAAGAAGCATTCGAGGAAGTTAAGCACTACTTGACTTCCCCACCTATCCTGGTTCCACCACACAAGTAGAAGCCCTTGAAGTTGTACCTCACAATCACGAGACAACGCATTAGGGGCTATGCTTGCTCAAGAACGACCGGCCTCGCACACGAGAAAATGCCATCTACTTTGTCGGCCGCAGATTCCAAGGCGGTGAAATCAACTAATCTCCACTCGACAAGTCATGCAGCATTTGCTCTCGTCTGCAGGTATCACAAAGGTTAAAACACTATATGGAAGCCTTTCCGGTCCGTCTCATCGCAAAGATGGATCCATTTGAAATATATCCTAGACAAATCAAATTTGTCTTCGAGACTAGCCAAATGGTACTTCATGCTCGCGGGGTATGATATCACTTACGTCACTCGAAATCCGTCGAGAGGGAGTGTATTCGCGAATCAGTTGGCCGAATTTCCTTGCGACGAAGTGAAGGGGAAGACCCGCGATTCCACGATGAGGACATCCTAAGCATAGAAGAAAATAAGTGGCAATTATTTTTCGATGGCGCGACCAACAAGAGAGGGTTTGGCATCGGAATGTTATTGGTAGACCACTAACGACATCTACACTCCTCTAGCGATGCGTCTTGACTTTGACGCCACCAACAATACCGCGAGAATACGAGGCTTGCATAGCGGGGCTTGAGGCAGCCCTAGAACGCAACGTGGCGAACTCGAGGTATTCGGGGATTCCCAATTGATCATCAATCATACATTAAAGAAGTGGAGGGTCCAAGATCCAACCCTTCGAAGATACGGTGCCCACCTCCAAGAATTGGCGCATCAATTTCAAGATGTTTCATTCCACTATCTCCCCGAGAGACAAAAATCGGTTTGCGGACGCACTAGCCACACTTGCTTCTTTGGTCGAAATCCCTAAAGGAAAGCAGGTTAAACCCTTCAAGATAACACGGCGTGCAACTCACGCATCTTTGCGCCGTTATAGATCTTCACGGCTGCAAAGACAAATGGTTATCCAAAGGTGCCGTTGAAAACTCCGAAGGAAACCATGGTACCACGACATTTGGCATTTCATCCTAGATGGAACCATCCCACTGAGGCAGACACGAAGACTCGAGATCGCCCTTAAGAGGTTGGGCGCAATTACGTCATCACGGGTGGCCGTTTATTCAAGAAACATCCCCAAGGAAACCTCCTTTGCGCCACCGAGGAAGAGGCCCAAGAAATAATGGACCATGTTCATCAAGGCATATGTGGAACCCACATGAGCGGAAACATGCTCGCCAAAAAGATCATCGAGGCAAGGGTACTTTTGGGCGACCATGGAAGCCGCTTGTACCAAAATGGTCAAAAAGTGCCACAAGTGTCGAGATACACGCCAATCTTGACATGCACCGCCTTCCTTGCTTTGTACCCAATGACTTCACCTTGGCCGTTCTCTACATGGGGGATAGACGTGATTGGAAAGATCACACTGCGAGGAGCCAACGGACCTTTGTTTCGTCCTAGTAGCCATCGACTATTTCACTAAATGGGTCGAGGCCGCCTCCTACAAAGTTACGAATGCCGAAAGGTTGCAGTAATTCATCAAGCACAACATCATCTGCCGATACGGGGTTCCACAAGAGATGATATCCGATAATGGGTCACACTTCGAGAAGGAAACCAATCGCCTGCGGCCGAGTACAAAATCACGAGACACAAGTCATCTCCTTATAGGCCTCAAACAAACGGAGCGGTTGAAGCCGCGAACAAAACAATCGAGACTATCATCGAGAAAAATGACGATCCTTTGGAAAGAGCGGCCCGACAAGCTACCATTCGCACTATGGGGTACCGCACTTCGGTCCGAACAGCTACAGGGGAAACTCCCTACGCCCTCACATTCGGGATGGAGGCTGTCTTACCGATAGAATTGGAAATACCATCACTAAGGGTTCTCCTAGAAAACCAAGTGAATGAAGTCGACTGGCTAGAAAGCAGATACGAAGAGCTAGCCCAGTTGGATGAAAGAAGGTTGAAAGCAGTAGAACACACTCAAGCTTACCAAAGAAGAATGGCAAGAGCTTTCAACAAAAGGTCAAGACAAGGAACATCGAGTAGGCGACACGGTACTCCGTGAGCATCGTCCCGGACCTTTCAACCCATTAGGCAAGTGGGGACCAAGGTGGATAGGACCCTACATTGTGAAGAAGATATTCTCTGGGGAGCCCTTCGGTGGTAGACTTAGACGGAGATCAACTACCGGCCGGTCAACATGGACAAGCTCAAGAAGTACTTCGCGTGACTTGGCCTCCTTAGAAGAAATCGCTCGCTAGGTTGAAAATCCCGGAAAGGACGACCTAGGCAAAAATTAGAGCTAGCACAAGAAAAGAAGCCCGCTAGATTGAAAACCCGAAGGGCGGTCTAGGCAAAAGAAAGGGTGTGCACAAAAAAAAAAAAAAAAAAAAAAAAAAAAAAAAAGGGGGCCTTATCTCGCGCGAGATTACTCTACGGCACTGGAGCCATATTTTGTCCTTTTCTCAAAAATGAACTACGTTGGACTGAGCCTCTTGTTTAATTGCTTTGTAAAGAGGAACGTAGGCGGCCTTCGGGTTCGGTCTAATCAAATAAATAAATCAAAGTTGTCCCTTTTATTAATCAATGCATTTCATTAATGATAATAGGGAAATCCTAACCACAACGACTAATTTGCTAAGCTAACAAACTTGAAAAAATAATACTAATAAAGCAAAAACAATTGATCTGTCAAAGCAATCTCTTGGTACTCCTAAAGATCTAGCCTTTCATTAACTTGGTTGGCCGGCGGACATGGTCTCCACCGTCGTCGTGATCCTCCTTGCGCTTTGAGCCTCTCAAAGCGAGAACATCCTCGAGACGATCAAAGACAGATTCCGACAGGTCTCTTGAAGACATGAGGCACTGTCCAAAGCTTGCGTCTTTCCGGGCATTCCCTTGCCTCGCCTCTCGTACCAATCCCCATCAAGAAAATCCTGAGTAGGATCGGTTCGCACATTAGCGGGATCGGGCGAGCCTCGCTCCTTCGCAAGATCTTGCTGGCTACAAAAGAATCTCTTAGCGGTGAAAGCCGCAAGTCATCAATCTTCTCTGCACTAGGATGACCGGTATGGAGGAACCAATCCAAATATTTGTCGAGACGGGGAAGATGCTTGCATTGAAAGTCAGAAGGTTCGACCAACGGTCCCGATTAGTTCCTACACCCCATGCTTGAGCTAGCACTGCGCAAACTCTACACCAATATAAGACACTACACGAGAAGCTCCTTCGAAAAGATAAGTGTCCTGCTGGCGACCAAAGCGACGGAGCACCCGCTTGGAAAAGTAAAAGGAGGAATCTCGCAAACCCGGAAGAACAACCACCTGTCAAAACCCTTGGTATTGGCAACATACTTGTTCAACCTCAATAAGGTGGACACCGAGAGAATATCGGCGGTTTCGGTCTTCGCAATCGGCTCGGCCCATTCATCCCATTTGAAAGATCTTTGATTAACAACTTTCGTGTATGATATGTAAACGGAGAATATTCGAACGGGGGACCTATCAACTTGAGATGCTCCCTAAGCCAAATAGTCAACGGAGGGACTCCCTTGAGTCATGGCGCCGATCCTATGCGGCTCATCAAGACCATGAAGGGTCTCACCCAAGATTAGCGGAATAATGTTCCTAGAACGTTTCCTAGCACAAGAACAACTTCCACCGGTTGGGAATCGACCAAGCCGTCCACTGCACGTAAACAAAACATCTCCGAAAAGAGAAAGAGCCGAGAAAGTTCCGCTTATGGACATGAAAAGCATCATCATCGAGAATCACCGGCCAAGCGTCCCGGAAAAGAAGAGCAATCAACCCACTTGCGGTGAACCAACTCATAACAAGTATCAAGGGGGATCCCTAACAATTCGTTCAAAGCCTCCGAATGATTCCTATGATACTTAGGAACAGCAATCTCGCCAGTCAAAGGCATATCCAAGATAATGGCGAATTCCTCCACGGTAGGCACCATCTCATTCAAAGAAAAATTGAAAAGATGAATAGAGGGATCCCAAAATCGAGCAGCACCCTGCAATAACTTCCAATCCGGTTGGAGGTTCTTCAAAGTGAAAAGAATTCTAAATCCGAATTCTGCGATAAACTTATTGCGAGACCGGTTGCGAAACGACCTTACAAAATCCCTTGATGCTTGCTTGAAAGAGACAATCACTTCAGAGGACAAAGAAAAATCATCGACAATCATGGACGTTGGGGCAATCTCCTTGGAAGCCATGGATCACAGGGTTGAAAAAGAAGACAAGAGTTTCACCCTAACAGGATAACTCTAGAGTTTGAAAAGCTAGAATGAGTTATCTGGCCGGACTACAGGGTGATTTTATAGGGAAAAGCTTGTCAAAATCTGTTCGAAAAGGAAGAGATTTACACTTTGGGTAGCGTGTCTCGTGCGAGACACCTTATCTCGCGCGAGATATCCCTACGGCAAAGCAACAACAGTTCTACTCAAACAGCAATCTAGCCCCGACTTGGCGAAGCAAGTCTCGAAAAACCTGCGTGTACAATTCATCACATGCAATAAAACACCATATTCAGGCTCAAAATTGCGGCCTATCGGCCATTCCCATTCCCGAAAAGCACATGGAAAGTCGAGAAAGTTAATTAAACTAATTAGACCTAGGATTAGGGGCTAAAAAAAAAAAAAACATTGTTTGTGCTACCTACTTGTTCCTAACAGGTACCAGAAAAGAAAAAAATTATGCAGGCCCACACGGCCAACATGTACAGATCATCAAATAAAGAGAGAAAGGGAGGGGATCACGCCATCAAGTCGCTCGAGCCGCCGGCACCTCCGCCATCACCTCCACGGGGGCTACCATCCCTCCTTGACCTCTTGGCTCCGCAAGTAGGGGTCATCGCCGAGGCCACTGTTGAGGCCGCCGAAGAAGCTTTGCAGAACGGCCTCTCGGACGGGTCCGACACCAAAGCCATCAACCCGGCCATCTTGGTCGCTCCACGGTTGTAATCGGCCGCGGATATGGTGACACTGAAAATCAAAGAAAAGAAGATGCTCGAGATGGAGTCGGACATATACACTTATATGCACGAACAGTACAAACAGAAACATACCGAAGAGACATCGGTAGGGAGGCGGTAACCCTCGGGAATCGATCGGGAGACGGGATGTGCCCCATCATTGGCATGCTCCCCATCATATACGTGTAGCTCGAAAGGGCCGTAGTCCGGGGCAAAAGGCGAGAGAACCGGTAGCTGAGAGGAAGTGCTAGGGCTGAAGAACCTGAAGCAGAAGCAGAGGCGGAGCCACGAGCATGTGATCGCCTATCCCCCTCCAGGAGGGGACCCATCAACCGAGGCAGAAACTCCGCATAAGAAGCCCCGGGGATCACGCAAGTCGTCGCCGCATCACTTGCCAAAAGACCTGCATAATCATCCTCTGGAATAGAGTGGGTGGGATACATCGCCCTCGGCGGATCCGCCGGCACCCTGTATGATAGTCTACCCCGCTCATGCTGTGGGAAGACCCGCTCACCAAGGTACATGGTATCTCCCTCTAAAGATGCCAGCATCCTCTGCGTCCCGGTAGCATCCCAAGCACGATGCACCTCCCGCGCCAACAAAGTCCAAGGATAGAGGCCCAGCCTCTCATACTCGAAGGTATCCAACATGGCCCGCGCCTCCGCCACCGTCAGAGTCCAATCCTGGTTCTCCTCCTCATCAACAGTCCGATTCGGGTGGCTCCACCTCCTGATATCACGGGAAACAACGGGGTCCGGCTCTCCAACTCAAACTTGTACGGCCCAAAGACGGTGTAGCCCCATATACGCACAAGAAAGCGGATCAAACTCGGTATAAAACTCGAGATAGAGCATACGGACGAAGAGCAAAACAAAATCGAAGAGCATACCTCCCGGGCATAAGAATACCCCGACAGAGAGTCCTTGGTATTCCTACATGCCTCATCCATGGCATGGTAGCGGTAGGCTAGCCCGGCGAGCCCCAATCGTTGCCGCTCACCTCATCCCGAGATCAACCAACAAACGTAACAGAGAAAGACGGGCCGTAGAGGAGTGGTTCGCAAAAATAGTCTCAGAAAGAATATACCAGAGTGCACCCCTCACCAACCGATCAATATTCACATTCGGCTTCTCCGAGTAGTCCTCAATCGGCCGGAGGGGTGTCAACTCAGCGGCATACCCCTTAACCCCGTTAGGGGAAACCAATCAAGCTGCCTCCACGCCGGACTTGCGAGGCTTATAATTCGGAAACTTCGGCAGGGGATCGCCAATGAACTCTAACCCCGTGATAGCAAGAAAATCAGTCGGAGTCATAGTCGCTTCCCCGAAGCGCAAGTGAACGGTGTGGGTAGTGTCCCACCACCTCTCCCGAATAGCCTGGAGAACCTGGGGAGTCCGCCTTATTCCCTGGAGATTGTCAATGAAAGTCAACAAACCCGTTTGGGCCACCCTAGCTCGGACGCCGTCAAGATCCTTGATCTTGTCCCAAACTGCCTTAGCCATTTTCGGACTCCCACGACAGTTCTTAATTGGCTTGTACGACTGCAAAACAGAGGAAAAACAGAGAGAGCAACATTAGAAATCATTCCAAATCAAGAAATCAATGAAATAGAAGAAATTTTTCATTGGGGCATTTCATCGAACACTTGGCGTGCGTACAAGAAAAGCTTGCCCGAGGATGTCAATCATAATCCGAATCAACCTCTCCTACAATTAGGGATGGCAAAAATCCGAAATCCGGCCCGAATCCGAAAAGACCCGACCCTAATAGACCGGGTTTGGGATTCAAAATTGAAAACCCGTCGAGTTTTTATAGGGTTCGGGTTTATCCCCGCCCCGCCCCGAACCCGCCCCGATTAGCTAGGAAATTACAAAAATACCCTTACTTGATGGAACTTGAAGTCTGAAATATACATTTTCTTTGTTTTTGGCTCATACTGTTTTGTTTCTGTTCTTTGTTTCTGTTCTGTTTCTGTTCATTTTCTTAAATTTTTTGTTTAAATTTTCATTTTGGTTTAATTATCGGGGCGGGGCGGGGCGGGGCGGGGCGGGCTCGGGTAATGCAAGTAACGGGGCGGGGCGGGTTCGGGTTCGGGTAGATGACTATAGGGGCGGGTTTGGGAAATGCAAAACCCGTCCCGAACCCGCCCCGTTGCCATCCCTACCTACAATCCATGATGTGTAGGAGGCTCATACACATACAACGCAACAACAATCATCCAAAGAAACGCACAAAATCAACGCATGCAAGAAAGAACCTAGTTCTAAGCATATACAAAAAGAAAAGCCATTGATGAAATTTGAATTCAAGGGAAAGGAGATTCAAATCAATGCAATACAAGAAACAAGAGGTGAAGATAGAGTTCTTACCAAGCCCTCCCGGACAGCGGTAGAGATGTGGGCGTGCCTATCGAATGTGAGATCATCGCGGGGATAATCCTTCCCTAGTAAATAACTCCCCAAGATAGGATTTCTTTGTTCTTGAGCCATCGATTATGGAAGGAGGAGGGATTGAGAATGGATTAGGGGGAGAATCACCAATCAAATCCACGAAAAAATTGCAAAGAAAGCGACCTTGGCTTGAGCTAGGGAGGGAATTTTGGAAAAGATGTTTTCAAAATAAACAAGAGTTGCTGTTTATATGCCCCGACAGTAGATATCTCGCGCGGTATATCATATCTCGCGGCGAGATAAACCTTACGGAAAGGACAAAATTGTCCTCGACAATAAGCGTCTACGCAACGTCAAAGTTCAAAATTTTGACACATTTACCTCGGGAAATGATAAACTAGCAAGGAAACGTGGAAAAACCGACACCGCAAGTCACGGAGCAGGCCAAACGTGACGCCCGCACAATCGCCCGTGCGGCACCGGTCGCCCGAGAACCGAGTGGTCCAAAGATCAACTCAATCCACATGATTGAGCCCGAAAGGCGAATCATCATCAAAGCTCCTGGTCAACGCCAGACAGGTGGATCGTCATCAGAAAGAAGCTCGGTCCAACGCCCAAACAGGTGGATCGTCAAACCAAAAGTTCGGTCCAACGCCCAAACAGGTGGATCGTCAAATCAAAAGCCCGGTCCAACGCCCAAACAGGTGGATCGTCATCAGAAAAAGCCCGGTCCAACGCCCAGACAGGTGGATCGTCGAACCAAAAGCCCGATTCAACGCCCAAACAGGTGAATCGTCATCCCCAAAAACAAAAAGCCCGATTCGAAGCCCAGAAAGGCGAATCGTCACAAAACCGACAGGACTCAGAGGGCCGGACAGGTAAGCCTTTGTGTTCTAACATAATTCCCGCAGGTTCGGAGCCTAGACAGGCGAATCTTCAGATAGGCAGGTATATTCTGAATTGGGTCTTGATTTGATTCCTCAGTATGAATTTACCTTTTCAAAAATAAAATCTCCGCGATTTTCAAATAATTTTCAAAATACCTAAAGCAGCCTTTTCGTGTTTTGGAGTCGAACTACGTTTTGGTCTGATTCTCCGATAGAGATACGTAGGCAGCCGTGCGGCACGACCATCCCGATGTTCAGAATGATGTCTTTTCTATCGACGACACTTTTTCTTTCATAAGACCTGTCGCCGAGGGGCTCTGTAGACACCCCATTCTGAACACATCGGAACATACTTATACCACTCTAAGTCTCGCTTTGAGTAAAGAAGTAGAAATCCACCATTTCGTCATGTTTCGTTAAGTTTTGACTAACTACCGTTAGTTTGGGACTAAACTGCATATGAGATAACGAGGAAAGGACAAAACTGTCCACAGGAGCAATATCTCGCCGCGAGATGGCGTGTCTCGCGCGAGATATCCCCCCTCTGCAGATTGCAGACGACAGTTCCCTCGTCGATTTCAACCTCTTTTCGAGATAAAACTTTATCTCTCCGGCCAACCAATGGGAGAAGAGGTCTAGAACCATCTGATAGGGTTTTACCTCTCCACTTCTTCATACCCATTCCCTATAAATACTTGGTGACTTCCAAGGCTTCAAGGACCCCCGAATCGATCCCCGAAAAGGTCGAAGAATTTTCACAACACACACATTTTGTTGGTTTCTCTCCTTGAAAGAATCCTACAAAATCACCCTAAAAACTCACCTCATAGTTTGTTTGTCAACCTTGTTGATAAACAAGCATCAATCTCCAAACCAAGGACCGAGGCGAAGCTCTGTCCGTGTGAAGGGTCGACTCTAAACTTGAGTCGAAACTCTGCCCAAATCACCTCACGCAAGGTAATCCCTAAACTTCCTTCTAATTGATTGTTAGAGTGGTATAAGTCCATAGAATCTAGGATCGGCCTAGAGCCTCTCCAAATCATGGAGACGGTCTCGAAGCAATCGATTCTACATTCCGTTTGACCTCGTCAAATGGACCTTTATTTGTAGTATTTAGATTCGTTTTTTACTTCTTCTTTTAAAAACCTCTCTTTTCTTTAGCAAGACCGATCTCCGGATTGGGTGAAATGGATGCCTTCTAAACCTACCCATTTCATAACCTAAGCCCCGAACTCAAATCTCTTTCAAATGGTTTTTCTATGTTTCCAATCAAATAATATAGGTGGCGACTCATAAAAAAATAAAAGGAATAAGAATTTCTTTCTCACAACGCTACAGATTCCTGCACTCCATCACCTGTAACACTTGCTAAGTCATCAAAAATAATGTTAACTGATTCTTGAATAGTTTTTAACCTAAGGTTATAAACCTTATATGCTCGACTGTCCTGAGCATACCCAAAAAATATAGCCTTATCACTTTTAGAGTCAAATTTAGCTAAATAATCCAGATCATTTAGAACAAAACACACACACCCAAATGTATGAAAATAATGAACTTTTGGTATCTTACCATTCAAAATTTCATAAGGTGTTATTGTAATACCAGATCTTAGAAAAACTCTATTGGCCGTATGACAAGCCGTGTTTAAGGCCTCAGCCCAAAATATTTTTGAAATTCTTTATGAAAACAACATCACACGTGCCATTTCAAGTAAGGTCCTATTTTTCCTTTCAGCCACCCCATTTTGTTGAGGTGTTTTAGGAGCAGAAAACTAGTGTTTAATTCCTTTTAATTCACAAAAAGTAAAAAACAATGAGTTATCAAACCCCGTTCCATGATCAGACCTTATTCATGTGATAAGAGCACAAAACATGTTTTTGATTTTAGCATGTAAAATCTTAAACTTTTCAAAAGTTTCTGATTTTTCTTTCAAAAAATATACCCAAGTAAATTTAAAAAAATCATCAACTATGACAAAAGTATATCTCTTACCTCCTAAACTGTCTACCTCAACTGGACCCATTAAATCCATATGCATATGTTGGAAACAGTGAGTTGTCCCAGAATACTCCTCATTGTGTTGGGTAGCACTATGGACAGCACGTGTCTGTTTACCTTTGAGACAATCTTCGCATATGATTTTCTTACTTATGTCCAGACTAGGTATATCACTTATAGCTTCTGCCTTAATAAGTTTCACAATGTTTTGAAAATGGACATGACCCAACTTTTGATGCCACAATGTACCATCATCAACTCTCACAGAATGACACACTTGTTTATCCTCAACAAGATAACAGTTATTACTTGACCTAGTACCAGTCATAACACAGTTATTGGTACAATAAAAAACTTCACAAGTGTTTTTATTGAAGTTCACTTCAAGATTGTCATCACAAAGTTGGCTAATACTAATTAAATTAGTTACAAGTCCATCAATTTGCAAAACATTTTTCAAAGCACGAAATTCAGGTATATTTAAAATACCTTTTCCTACTATATTACTCTTGCCACCACCACAATATGTTACACTACCACCTTGAATAGGTTCATATTCTTTTAAAAACATTTTTGTTCCTGTCATGTGACGTGAACAACCACTATCAAAATACCATGAACCTTCAACATTGGTTTTTAAGGCAGTCTACACAACACCACATATCAGGTTAGACTTAGGTTTCCACACTTTCATACTTTGATATTTTCTCTTCTGGCTGCCAGTGATATCTGACGTGCTAGGCAACACTTCAGGTATCACAGAGGATCTGGACTGTTTCTTTAAAAGAGTTTTACAATCATTTTTCAAATGTCCAGTAGAGTAACAGTATTTACATATTTTAACCTTGTCAGAAGGCTTATCAGAAGACATTAGTTCGACATTGTCTTTTTCTTTAAGAAAAACTAATTTATCTTCCTTATTAGCCAAAGTAGATGCAATAGCACTTAAGGACTCTTGAATGCCTTGAGTGGTTTGCTCAACCCAAGAATTGCATCCAACTTGTAAGAACTCGTGTTGAGTTTCTTAAATGTGGCCTCGGCTAGAGTAAGCTTGACCTTGACTTTGTCTAGATCCACATCCTTCTTTGTGAGTTGGACTTCCAATCTAGTCAAGCCATCAGTTAGATCTTGAACCTCTTTGGACAGATAAACCACCTTCTTTTTCTCTTTCTTCCATTCGTCAACCAATTCTTAGCAAAGGTTCTTAAGACCACAAATGAGTTCATCCTTGCTGAACTCAATACTTTGTTCACCCTCTTGTGAACTACCTGCATCCATGTTAACAGAACCCACCAAACAAACAACATTAATTAAATTGAAATCTGTATACCTGCTGGATGATATCTCAGGTGCTATCCTCTCTTGGATATCACATGAGGTATCACTGACAGAGTTCGAGTCACAATTTGTGACCATCATTGTTGTTTGATCTGAATCTTCAGATTGATTGGTCTCCTCATCTTCATTGTCACTGAGGGATACCCATATGTTCTTCCCCATCTTCCTTAGAGTGTTGGCACACTCGTTTGAGTAATGACCCCATCTAGAGCATGCATGACATTGGATTGATTCAAGGTATTTTGGATCAGATCTAGATTGATCTGATGATGCTCTCCTTATGGGACCACCTTTCTGAGTATATGGAAATGTCCTCTTTGGCATTGAATTGTACACCTTGGTTTGTTGCTCTTTAGCCTTCACCTGCACATTTTTATTTGTTAAATTTTCATAACATAGAGTTATATTTCCTAGCAAGCAAGGCAACACTAGCATCTTCACCTAACTCCTCAAAAATTTCGTCATCCTCATCAGTTGATAAATTAGAGGATTGAACTTTTAAAGCAACACTCTTGCCTTTAGAAGCTTCACTTTGCTCAGCAAGGTTTGACTCAAAATTTTTTAAAATGCTCATTAAGGAATTGATGTCCATAGTAGAAAAGTTGTGTGCCTCTTCTATAGATGAAACCTTTATATTAAAACGCTCAGGGAGAGTTCTAATAGCCTTTGAAACCAATTGTTTATTTGTAAAAGGTTCACCTAAAAGTTGACACTCATTAGCAATGTCAAACAATTTTTCAAAAATAAGAGGAAATGGTATCATTTTCACCCATTCTCAACCTTTCAAATTTGCTAGTAAGACCTCTAAGTTTATTTTCACGCACATTAGAATCACCTTCACAAAACCTTTGTAAAATATCTCAAGCTTCTTTAGCTGTGGAACTATTTTGAACAAGTTTAAAAATGTGCATGTCAACCCACTCAAAAATAGCATTAAGAGATTTCTCATTATAGTTAGCTAGGGTGATCTCTTCGTTAGTCCACTCGGTGTCAGGTTTAACCTGGATGTCACCATCCTCATCTGGAGGTAAAAGTGGAAGAGAGTACCCATTAACTATAGATCGCCAAGCTCGAAGATCAATTGATTTGATATGCGAGCGAAGACGGATCATCCAGTATGCATAATTCGAACCATCTAAAACAGGAAGACG
The DNA here is from genome assembly GCA_022495995.1 of Adenophora triphylla var. japonica. Taxonomy (NCBI): domain Eukaryota; kingdom Viridiplantae; phylum Streptophyta; class Magnoliopsida; order Asterales; family Campanulaceae; genus Adenophora; species Adenophora triphylla. Next base: position 173,464 of record JAFEMH010000331.1, read on the forward strand.
TTTTTGGTTTGGATTTGCAGGATCATAAGCCATGACACCTAGACCAAGCACTTAGTATCGTCAAGTGACCTGCTCTGATACCAATTGAAATTGTCACGACCAGAATCACAAGTGTTATCCAAGGTGATAACAGCACCAACGATAGCACTTGGGATAGCACACACACATTTCGAAAATAAAACAATTTTGAAAATGAGATTGCAGCAGAATAATAACACCAAAATTGTTTTACTCAAGTTATATAGATATAACTTGAGGATTCCTCTTAGGCAAGACTTTATAATCACTATAAACAATGAATTTACAAAGCCAAAATGTTCCCTATGGCTATAACAATATGAGCTCTATGGAACAAGAGATAAAGAACGAAATCCTATCCTAGCCTTCACACAACTTGATACCAATGTAATCAAGTGCGAAATTACAAGGGAGGAAGGATGAAACGAACTAAACAAAGAACTCTATCTCTAATGCTTCGAAGGTGTGTATGAGATGGTGTATCTTGGTGTGTCTTCAAATGAAACCTTCCAAGCATATTTATAGTCTTCAATTTACTTGAAGGCTACTCAAATAAACAGCCTTGGGGCTGCCTTGGTCGTTGAGGGAGAGTGGGGAAGTGGTTGGAGTGTTCCTCAATTCAAGCACCCACTTTCCTTCAAAATAGCAACCGTGTAGAGTGATCACCAAGTCCAAGCTTAAACGCCTTGTACTCCCAAGCTTTATCCATATTGTACTCTCTTTGAATCAGCAACAAACCCTTTGAATAAGGCTTCCCACGTTTTTAATATTGCTAACAAAAAGAGCCTTGGACGGTTTATGCATAACATGTTATTTATGCATAAATCTTCTTTTCCAAATTTCACCATGTTTCTAGCTCATTCTCCAATCATATTACAACCTAAAATATGGACATACACTATAGACTATACAAATTATATTAGCACATTTGTCCATTAATTAATAAATAAGAAATGTACAACTATGTAAATTCCAGTACATGAAATCATCTGGGATATCATCTGGAATCTGGGAAATCATCTACGATATCATCTGCAGTTTACACTAACAATATACATATACCCCCAAACCCTAAAAATATGATTTATTGATAATAAGTAATAATTGACATTTTTCATCTTCCTTAAATCACATTTCTACCCCTAAACCCTCATTTCTATATTATAATAATTAGTAAAATAATTTATAATAATAATAATTTAAAATGTAAAATAATATTATATCATACGCATAAAAAAGTTAATAATTTTTAAATAAAATAATTTTTAATATACCCAATCACTTAAAGATATATCATATACCCATACACCAGACACCCATACCCTATACCTTAAACCATAACTCATATCCTATATCATATACCCCATACACCATATACCCATACTTTATACCCTAAATCATATATTTCGTATCATATAAACATACCATATACTCTAAATCATAACACATACTCCCTCCGTCCCATTAATAACTTCGCTTTTTGCCAAAACGGGTGTTCTGTTTAAAGCTTCACCTTTTCTAAAAATGACAAAGAATCTTTACTATTCAATCCACTCATTCTCTCTCCTATTTTACTATTACACTCATAATATTTTTCAAATTTACTATTTCCTCCACTCATTCTCTCTCCTATTTTAGTATTACACTCACAACATTTTATCCACTCACCAATTTCCTTAATTTGCGTGTCGGGGCCAAAATGGTGAACTTATTATTGGGACGGAGGGAGTATACCTTTTTGAAAAAAAAAAAAACTACTAACTAACATCTCAAATTTTTTTAGTTATCCAAAAAATAAATTTAAAAAAATAAAAAATAGTAAATAATATTGTTTGTCCCACTTTTTTTCTATTATATACTTTCATTTCTTTAAAAATTATTAAATTTTTTATATAAATTTTTGTAAAAAATTCCCTACTAAATAACATCTCAAATAGTTTTATTTATCCAAAAAAAATTAAAAAAAATTAAAAAAGTAAACGCTATTGTCCGTCCATCTTTTTTTCTATTATATACTTTCATTTCTTTAAAAATTCTTAACTTTTTAATATAACTTTTTGTAAAAAATTTCCCTACTAACTAACATCTCAAATAGTTTTATTTATCCAAAAAAAATTAAAAAAAATTAAAAAAGTAGATGCTATTGTCCGTCCCTCTTTTTTTCTATTATATACTTTCATTTCTTTAAAAATTCTTAATTTTTTTATATAACTTTTTATAAAAAATTTTCCTAACTAACATCTTAAATAGTTTTATTTATCAAAAAAAAAAAAATTAAAAAAATTTAAAAAATTTAAAAAGTAAATGCTAATGTCCGTCCTCTTTTTTTCTATTATATACTTACATTTCTTTAAAAATTCTTAACATTTTTTATTTAACTTTTTGTAAAAAAATTCACAACTAACTAATATCTCAAATATTTTTATTTATCAAAAAAAAATTTTAAAAAAATAAAAAAGTAAATGCTATTGTCCGCCCCTTTTTTTTCTATTATATGCTTTCATTTCTTTAAAAAATCTTAACTTTTTTGAATAAATTTTGAAAAAAAATTCACAGCTAACTAACATCTCAAATAGATTTTTTATCCAAAAAAAAAATTAAAAAAAAATTAAAAAAGGAAATGCTATTGTCCATCCCTCTTTTTTTCTATTATATACTTTCATTTCTTTAAAAATTCTTAACTTTTTTTATATAACTTTTTGTAAAAAATTTTACTACTAACTAACATTTCAAATAGTTTTATTTATCTAAAAAAAATTAAAAAAATTAAAAAAATTAAAAAAATAAATGCTATTGTCCATCTCTTTTTTTTATTATATACTTTCATTTCTTTAAAAATACTTAACATTTTTTATATAACTTTTTGAAAAAAAAATCTCTACTAACTAAGATCTCAAATAGTTTTATTTATCCAAAAAAAAATTAAAAAAAATTAAATAAATTGTAATTTAACCACCGACAGAATAATTCCGCCACTGAGGTAATTTAATTTAATTAAAATTGTAATTTAACCGACGAAAATTTTTGCCACTGAGTTATTTTGATTTAATTAAAATTTTAAATCCTCCGACGGAATATTCCACCGCTGAGGTAATTTTATTTAATTAAATTGTAATTTCACCGGCGAAATTTTTCGTCGCTGTGTTATTTTGATTTATTTAAAATTCTAAATAACCACCGACGAAATTTTTGCTGCTGATTAATTTATACCGTCGGTACAGTTCGAAGGCTAGTCAACATACATCAGTGGCGGTATTGGAACGAATATTCGCCGAATATTCGTTTTTAGTGGCGAAAATATTTCGCCGCTAATAATTCCGTCGGTGTAAACGATACCAATTTTTTTTCACCGCTATAGCTTCCATTCCGCCGCTATATAGCGGCGGAATATTTCCTCAGTCGATAATTCCGTCGCTAAAGACCCGATTTCTAGTAGTGTGCATGCGTAGCGGGTCGGGTTTCAGGCTCGGATTACTACAGATGGTCTTAGAGCGGAACTCCTCCCTTAAGTCTTGCGAGCTAGCCCGGGGATACCATCATGGTATTGTTTGGGCTTTGTCGGGGACGACAAGGATTTGAGTGGGGGGGGGGGAGAGATTGTGATATCCCCACCCCATATCAGAAATATGTTGGAATTTAGTGTGATTTATAGAAGACACATACACTTGTATTAAGTATAAAATTATTCATTGGACTTTTGAAAGCTTGTGATGGGTTGTGGTTAACCCAAATGAGAAGGTGCGGGCCAGTGTGTGTGATGTCTGCGTAGTGATCGGGCTCGAGTCATTACATATATAATAGAGCTCCCGTCTCGAAAAAGTATTCTTAAGTTAAATTTTATAGCTAATTTAATTGAACTTTGATTATTAATTAGTCTTATGCAATTTTAAAAACTGTTATTGATAGTTTTCACACTTTTGATCTAATCAGTAATAATCTTTAAAATAAAAATTGTAGTACTCGTAGTTCTTCTGTCCAAAAATGAATATTTAAATTTTATTGATCAAAATCAGATGTTTATTTTGGAACGGAGAGAAAACATTAATAGTTAAATTGTCAGTTAAAGTTTAATAATGGGTTAGTTATAAAAATGAAAGTAAACAGGTCGGAAATATATTATACTACTATTATTGAAGTACTTCCTCCTCCTATTCAAAATAACTGTCACTTTTTGGACAAAATTTTTTCCCAATATAATTAGAGTGCGTCTGGGGAGAAACGCGTTTCTCCGTCGCGTATGGAGAAACGGGGCTTATTATGTCGCGCGACGTAAGTAGCCAGTTTCTGGATATCCTTTACAAAGCTTCTGGATATCCAGAAGCTTTGAAATGGATATCCAGAAGCTTTGTAAAGGATATCCAGAAACCAAGTATTTTTTCTGGATATCCTTTACAAAGCTTCTGGATATCCAGAACATTGAATATGGATATCCAGAAGCTTTGTAAAGGATATCCGTAAAAATATTTGGTTTTACGGATATCCTTTTCAAAGCTTCTGGCTATCCTTTTCAAAGCTTCTGGATATCCTTTTCAAAGCTTCTGGATATCCAGAAGCTGATGAAGTGATATCCAGTTTTTGTGGCTAGGTATGTCGCATGACATAACAAGCCCCGTTTCTCCATAAGCGACGGAGAAACGCGTTTCTCCCCAGATTTTGTGATATAATTATCGTTATTATGGTCAAAAGCATTCAGATTTCTATTATAACTTCGCATTGGAACTTGTTTCAACTATTTATTAGCTTGTTGTGTGAAGTAATGCATGAGAAGAATACTAAATAAGAAAAATCTTGGCACTTTCATCATTAATTAATAATAATAATTATATTCCTTAAAATATGTAAGATGTTTAAAAGTGACAGTAACTTTGGATTTAGATTTGGATTTGAATTTGAATTTGGATTTGGATTTGAATTTGAATCTGGATCTGGATCTGAGGAGGAAGTAGCTCATACTGACATCCATATGACACACACACATGCTTCTTGTTTTTCAATTGTAATAAAACTTTTTAGTTTTTTATACTAAAAGGTCTATTTCCAATGCTTCAAAGTTCACCATAACAAAGTTCACCATCAGTAACCATAAAATATGTACTTCTATATATAGCCATTTCTTATCTATAAATCCTCCCACCAATTAAAAAAAAAAACCCCCATAACAAAGCTTATGATGATGAGGAGTTTCACACCATTGTGGTCTACAATCCGAACATTGCATGCTGAATGCCGCCACATCTCCACCACACGACACCGCCACAACGGTGGGGGTTCTACCTTCATAAAAGGGCCTTTGTGGCCATCTTGTCGCCCATTGATGTTTTGGCTCGGTTCGAGGCGGTTTATCCATAACAATGCTAGGTGCATTTCTTATTCGACTTCCATTTATTTCATTAAAGGCTTGTGATACAATACGTTTTTTCTTTATAATCAATCTCCTTATCTAATAATTATGTTCGAATAATAATGGACATTTAATTTAAGATGGAAAGAGTATAATTTTATATAAGTGTTAAGTGTTGTGTTTAGTGCAATATTTAAAAAAAATACACAATTTAAAGTTTTTTTTTTTCTTTAAATTGGTGTTGTGACCAAATTTAGTACGTGAATGCATGAAGCAGCAGTGGTGGATCTAGACTCCAAATTTTTTTTCAGGAGAGTAAATATAGTAAATCCAAAATCTAATAGGGCTAATTTATAAAAATTATAAAAGTCTGGGGGTCATAAACCCTTCCAAGATCCGACCAGAGCAGCAACTCCTACACTGTAGGAGTCCCTTATTCTTATTCTATTTTTTGATCACTTTTTTTTTTTTGCCTTCTTTTCCACTAGGGAGATGGAGATGGAGATGGAGATGGAGATGGAGATGGAGATGATTTCTGAAGAATACATTAAACCATATTCACCGACTCCACCCAACTTGAGAACCTTCAAGCTCTCAATTTTTGACCAAATCTTCTTCCCAATTTACACCCCATCTGTCTTGTACTTCCTCAACTCCACCAACACTAACCTAAACAATGTTATCACTGACCAATCAAAAAACCTTAAAACATCTTTATCACATCTTTTGACTCGCTTTTACCCTCTGGCCGGAACAATCAACGGCCACCTCGAAATCGAATGCAATGACCGAGGGGTTCGTTTCACCGAGGCTAGAGTCAAAGGCAACCTACTTGACTTGCTAAGGCAACCCGGTAATCACCTCATACAAAGATTGTTTCCCAAGTCAACGTTAGACAACTATGTCGTCAGTGTTCAACTTAACATATTTGATTGTGGTGGGATTGCCCTTAGTACGAGTGTTTCTCACAAGTTCATAGATGGAACCTCGTACTTCACTTTCTTGAAAGCGTGGGCATCCATAAATAGAGGATCATCTCAAGTAACATGTCCGAGTTTCGTTGCAACAACGCTTTTTCCACAAAGTCGCTACCTCAAGAATGTGTTGCCCACAAAATTAGTGAGCGGTTTTAAAGATACAATCACGAGGAGATTTGTAATAAGTGAAATTGCATTGAATTCACTTAGGACTAAGGTTGTTGATCCGTCACAACCTACTCGTGTAGAGGCTGCATCATCTCTCATTTGGAAATGTGCAGCCAAGGCAGCTTCTCGTGTCAGATCATTTGGCCAACACTCGCCACATCTTCTTTTATCGTTTGTGAATATCCGAAGACGGGACCTACCAAAACTACCCGATGAATCCCTCGGGAACATTTATGGAGCCGCGATTGCAGTATGCTTCCCAAAACTTGAACTAGAACTGCCTACCTTGATGAGAGATGTTAAAAAGTCTATTTCAAGTGTTAATCATGATTATTTTTCAAAATTTAAAGGCGAAAACGGATACGTACAAGTAGATGGCATGCTCAAAATGTGTAATGATCTTTTTAAACATACCGATGAAGGTGATTGTCTCACCCTCACTAGTTTGTGCAAATCTGGTCTTTACGAGATTGATTTCGGATGGGGAAAGCCTGTATGGTTTTGTTATGACAATCCCGGTGCGTCGCGTATTGTTGCTTTAGCTGATACATCGAAGGGTGATGGTATTGAGGCTACCGTGAGCTTAAGTTCTCAAGAAATGGCTATATTCGAGCGTGATGAAGAATTTCTTTTGTATGCTTCCATGGATTATAACCCTCTCAAACTCTTCAATGATAGTCATCATTAAGACAGCAATTCAAAAGTTCTTTCGTTTAGTTTTAGTGCGAGATCACTTCACACCTCTCGCCTATCGAAGTTCTGTTAAAAACCCTAGTCCGAGTGGCAGACATGACACGGAGTTTACGAGTGAAACTATTGTTTCGGAGAGAAAAGGGATTTTCAGTTTTATTTGTTGTTGTTCAATCTAAATTATTTAATGTTTTCGTCCCATAATTATTATTATAAATGACCTATCGTTATTTTTTTAAGAGTGTTATCTTGTTAATTTTTATTAATGCAAGAATACGTGTTTGTCTTAGAAAAAAACTTTTAATAAATGTGATTTATTTATTTTGTATCATGCTTGTTCATTCATATCACATTACATCATCATATTTTTACCTAATCCTTAAAAAAATGAAAAATGAAAAAAAAAAACTTGAATTCAAACATGCCCCGTACATGATTGGTGGGAGGAACAGGGGTATATGCCTTTTTTTTTTTTTTTTTTTCCATTTCATTCTGGGCAAATTGTAATTTGGTACTTGTGTTTTTGCCATTTTTGCAATTTGGTTTTTAAAAGTGAAAAAGTTGAAACTCGATCCCTAACATTTACTTCCTCCGTCCCACTACAACCTTTCCAGTTAATTAATGTTTAGTTAATGTTTGTACAAGAAATAAGGAATGACATTTTTAATGAATAGTACACAAGCAAAAGGGATTAAAGAAGTATTAGAGATATGATTTTCAGTCAAATCTTCCTAATACTTCCCTCCAAATTTGAATATTTCAGTGCCATGAAAAAAATGCTCTCACATCATAATTAAAATTTTAATAATAATAATTACAAATCCTGGTTTGAAATCCATCATAACCTATGCTACAACCTGAAAAGTTTAAATTTGAACCCAAAAAATTGAAATTACAATTTGCCTCCAATTCTCCCCTCTTAATCTACTTAGAACAACCTATAAATTAAAAAGGGTCTTCATTTCATTCAAAAATTTAGAACCAAAAGTTTAAAAATAAAAGTTAGAACCAAAAGTTTTAAAATTAAACCAGACGAACATCTTCTTCAAATTAACATCCAAAAGACCAATGAAGAGAGGAATTTGCTACCCACTTCCTCTTATTCTCTGTAGAACACTACAAGGAAAACCGAAAATAGAGATAGAAAATTAGAGTCTGTAGCTAATTTGGGGACAGATTAGAGACAGACTCAAAAATTAGAGACAAATTCAAAATTTGTCTCCAATTTAGAGACGGATTCTGAATCCTTCTCCCATTTAGAGACGAATTTCGAATATGTCTCCAATTTAGAGACGTATTCAGAATCTGTCTCCAAAATAGTTTTCTATATCCAAAAAAAAAAAAAACTAAAGGGTATTGTCCGTCCTTCTTTTCGTTATTATACTTTAATTTGTTTAGTTTTTTCTAACTTTTTTTCTATAACTTTTTAAAGAAAAGTTCACTAGTAAACAAAATTCCAAAATATTTTTCTCCATCCAAAAAAAATTAAAAAAATATAATAATAAAAAAAACCCAAAACCGTGTGAACCGTTAAACTGGAACCGTAATTTCTGTAAACTCTAATTCATCTACCTTAACCATATACCCTAAATCTTATATCATATACCAAAATATCATATATATACCCTATACCCTAATATATGGTTAAAAAACAAGGGGGTAAAAACGGATATTTTTAACAAATCTAACGGAAAATATGACGAAAATGACGGTTTATGACACGGTTTGGCGGTTTCGGTTTAGCCGGTTCGGAACCGTCGGTTTACGGTTTTTAAAAATCATAAATCGAAACCGGATCGTTGAACTGCCGGTTACGGTTTGGACGGTTTACGGTTCGGCTCCGATTTCGATTTTTCCGATTCCGGGCTAGTTTACGATTTCAGTCCGGTTTCGGTTCCGGTTTGATCATCCCTATATGATATGGTTTAGGATATAGGGTATGAGTATATGGAATGTGTTATAATTTAGGGTATATGGTGTGTATTATTCAATCATTACTTATTATCAATAATTAATTATATTAGTAAATATACTTCTTCTTGATAATTATTTATTTTGTTACTAATTATTATTATTGAATATTAATATTTATTATTCAATTATTATTATAAGAAAATATTGTTTATATTTTAAATTATTATTGTTATTATAATTTTTTTTACTAATTATTATAATAAAGAAGATAATTTTGGTGAAAAACATTTAAATATAAAAGGTGGCAATACTTCATTGGACACACAAGTATTTACATGGATTAGACCAAGCAACATCTTCACCATTAAATACATCACATATAATTGAATTCAATGGCCCAAATTCATTCAAAAAACAAACAAACACACTTTCCTTTGATTTGCTTTTAAATGTTCACATGAATTATTGATAAATCAATTCAGACCATTGATCACACTCAATCCCAATGGTCCCAATTCACCTACTTTAAAACCCTACCCATTTTTTTTATTTCTCTCTCTAGGTAACACACCGCCTCCCTTATCACCTCTCTCTTATTCTTTAACATCACCGGAATGATACCTCTTCCTTTCCCCTCAGATCGACTCTCCTCCCTTGACCACCACCCCCTTTCACTTTCACCCCATCATTCCTCCCCAACCCGCCACTTGCAACCCCTATCCGTCTCCCGACCACCATTCCACTCCCAGCACCCTTTTCCCACTTCCCCTTCACCGTCTCCAGCGACGGCAACGGTGGCTCCGAGGAATTCGAGACTTGAATTGAGTTGCTAAATAAGTTCAATTAGGGAGATGGTATTCTTCAATGTTTTATTCTGCTCTTAGCAATAGTTGATTTCTGTTGTTGGGGCTTCATATTTCTATTGACGTGCTTGGTCCTATTTTGGTATTAATCCAATAAACTGAAGTGCGACAAAGAAGAGAATCTGTAACCATTATTTTTTTTCCTTTTTTCTTAGTTACATACTGTATTTTATAAAGGAGATTTAAATAATGGGGGTAGACTTGCCCAACCGGTCCTGAACCACCGGTTCGGACCGGAATCGGACCGGCCAAAAACCAGCAGGAAACCGCACCGCCTGAATCGTGAACCGCCCCTGAACTGAACCGGCGGTTTTTCGGTCCGATTACGGTTCATACTTTTCAAAACCGGTGAACCGGAACCGTGAACCGGAACCGGCGGTTGATGAACCGGAACCGGCAACCTAACGGCTAGTTGATCTGGGCCGTTGATTTGGCTGATCCGACGGCGCCTGTTCTCTTCCCGTTAGATAACGGTCATTTTTGACCATTTAGGGACCAAAATGTAAAAAAAATATTTTTGACCGTTTAGGGACCAAAATGTAAATTTTTTTTTTTCTTTTTCTCTCCATTTTCCAACCTATAAATACCCTCCCCTCCCTATATTTTTTTCACACCATTCTCAACTCATTCTCTCAATCTCTATATTATCTCAAACTTTCAAAGTCTCAAAGTCTCCATAATTCCATTTTTTTCACATAATTCCATTTTTTTCACAAAAATCCATTTTTTTTCACAAAAAAAATGTCTTCATCTCATGGCGGTGGTGGCGATAAGGGAAAGAATAAGGCAACTACGCATCCAATTCCCCCCCCCCCCCCGATGATTCCATTTGGGATAATATACAACCAAATGAAACGCTCGATTTGAGCGATGACAAAGTTGATGCAACATTTCCAATGGGTGGTCATAGTCATACCCAAAGGAGTAACACTCAAATCACTCAAACCCAAAGTGAAGCGCGAGGTGGTTGTCAAATCCGAGGTCGAGATCGAGGAGGTCGAACCACACGGGGAGGTCCGACATCATGACCGTGCACTTTTCAAAAGTGCGAATTGAAGGTACCAACAAATACACTGTTTTTTGCAACCATTGCACTAAAAAAATTGCCTTTATCCATGGAGGTAGTTATGGGTCATTTAAAAGACACTTGACGTCAAAGCACCCCGACCAAGTTGGAGATGCCTAAGATCAAACATAACTACAAGGATTTACCGGTTCCTCACAAGGTACGTCTTCGCAATTATTTAAATTTGATAATGCAACGTATAGAAGAGAAATGGCAAAATATACTACTGCTAAAGGATTACCTTTTAATTTTGCTATTGATACATTATGGTCTAATATGGAACAACTTTTTTTAAATCCCGCGGCTAAAGAAATTAATAAAAATACAAGCACTCGTGATACTAAAGCTCAATATCTACAAGGAAAATTAACTTTAATTAATACGTTTAAAGATTTTTACCCCAAAAATTGTCAATATGTGACAATATATGGAGTGATCATTGGCAAACTCATAACTATATAGAAATTACATGTCATTGGATTGATAATAGTTGGAAATTACAAAAATGATTAATTGCATATAAATCTTTTGATACTATTCATAACACTCAAAATATTTGTAATAAAATTGCTAGAGTTTTACAAGAATATGAATTAGTTCACAAAATTTTTTCAATTGGATTTGATAATGCTGCTAATAATACTGCTAGTTGTTCGGTCGAAACCTAACGATTTATTTTAAAATCCGCAAGCGCACGGGCTATTTAAATATAGCGGGTGAAAGTACGAGTCGATCCCACAGGGACAGGGTTTACTCTTGAATGAAATTGTTTTTACTGTAATTGTAAAAGAGATTGGGGGAAATAAAGATTGGTTTAGGAAGAGAGTGAAGCATACGCAGAAAATACTTTAAATAAAACTCTTATAAATGAAGCATTCTCGGGATTGGAAATCATTTACACAATTCGTTCATCATATAGTCATGTCTTAGAAAATACTCCCTCCGTCCCGCTAATATCCGCACTAACACTGTTTGCGCGGGAATTAAGGAATATGATATTTTAATAAAATGTTGTGAGTGTAAAAGTAAAGTAGGAGAGAGAATGAGTGGAGGGTGTAATAAATTATAATGGTGTTGTGAGTATTAAAATAATGTAGGAGAGAGAATGAGTGGGGTTGGGTGAATATTTTATTAATATAAAGTTTCCTTTTTGGGAGTGTGCGGATATTAGCGGGACGCCCAAAAAGGAAAGTGTGCGGATATTAGCGGGACGAAGGGAGTATAGGTTTTCATGAAAATCAAGGATGGTACGTTAGGCTTACACTACTTCTCACGGTCAAGACAGTAGCGTTGTATCATTCACTAATTATGTCCTAACTTTTTGAGATTTTCGTTTATGGTATTCCCGCCTTGTCACAAATGGGCATTCCAGCTTATCTCTAGCTGACCATAATTAGTAAGCATCCATTAAGATCGAAAGTCAACGTACTTTCCATTAAAGGAACATCCCTAAGCCATTGAACTACTCTCATGATCAATGAAACCTAGTTCCTTTATATGGTTTCGTCAATCGAGATTCTCCGCTAGGTACTTCTCTCGATCGACTAAATCATACAAGTTGGACGTCTCCAAAATGTAAGTCATTTTGGAGATTGATATAAAGAAATTGTTTAGATGAAGATAGTAGACAAGACTTTCATATTTAAGATGATGAACAATATGTGCTTTGAGTTTCCAACCCCAAGAACAAGGGGGATTACTCACTAGCCATGTGAAAGTAAACAAACATAAAATAATAAGAGATAGAGTAGAGGAAACTTATGAATATTGAGAGATGAATGGCTGGAATAATACTTCAAACTTTTATTGCTTCTTTCCAAAGAAAATTTCAAGAAAAATATGGACTTTGAATCTTCAAACCCTTTGGAAATAATTGTAAAGTATTGTGTATAATGTACTCTTAACTATCGGTATACTACTCTCTGGTAATTCTTGATATCTTTGGACTGATTACAAGTGATCTATTTATAATGAGGAGGTGGCTCTTCAAAGTGGTGCCATTGAAAGGTGCCTTTAGAATCTGCAGGTGCCATTTGCACGACCGGGCTAAGGAAGTTGCACGGCCGCTCCCTCTTGGCGCCAGTTTTGGATTTGAACTTGGGCAAATGGCACGGCCGCTCCGTGTTTGCTGCACGGCCGCTTCGTGAGGTTGCATGGCCACTCCACTTTGCAAGACTCGGCCACTCTGAGATTTGGGGCCAAAAATGGCCTGAACATTGCCAAGTGCACGGCCGCTCCATGTATGGCTGCACGGCCGCTCTAGCTGAAATTTGGCTTGTGTGCTTGATTTGCTTGTTGTTCTTCCATGTCTTTGCACTAAGATGTCCCAAGCATCCATTGATTCATAAAATAGACTCTAAAACCTGTCTAAAATGCATAATATATACCAATAGCGTAAAATTGAAGGTATATATAAAAGAAGCTAAAAATAGACTAAAATGCAATCTAATTGATAACTAAACTAAGGAAATGTTTATGAAAATATAGGATAAATGACTATATATTAGTCACTTATCCAACTCCCCCACACTAAGATCTTGCTTGTCCCCAAGCAAGATTAGGATGACAACACGGAGAGGGAGAAAAGAATGAAAAATAAAATAAGAATGATCCCTCAGAAATTTTATAGTAGCAATCTCATTGCCTTTTGAATATTGCCTTTATCTTTCTAGTCATATTTTTCATACCTTTAAAAATTATTAGAAAGAAGTATTTTGGGGATATTTTAAAGAAATAATTTTAAGACAATAACCTAATATAGCATATATAGGAATTGATCAAGCAAAGCATGTTAGAAGGATGAATCTTATTGATCATAAAACTTTGTGAAATAGAGGCTTCACTCTTTAGAGTGAAATTTTTTCGAGAAAATGAATTTATTGCTTAAAAATGTACAAATAAAAGCATGAACACTTATTCACAAACTAGAAGATTTCATAGATTTGAATTGCATTTTTGAATCACAAGGGTGAAAAAATGGATGATGAGAGTGGAAAATCTTATCAAGGCTTTAAACAATTTTATCTTACTTTTGCATGTGTTAAATTTTTGCAAAAGACCGTAAGTAATTTTCGATCCTTTCAAGTAGGAGACATTGTGGCTGCGAACCCCATGTTCCTAATACTTAGATCAAGAATACTTTGAATATTACTACCATTTGGCAAGGAAGCATCGTCGCAGCGAACTCTATGCCCCGAGTTACTTAGGAAGTAATAAATTTCTTTTTGCTTTTTATGAATTTGATGACTAAGTCACTCTTTTAGCAATAAGATAAAGATGCCTAGCCTTGATTCGATTAGTGAGAATGGGAAGATGTGATTTTTAACGAAGGGGTGTGATTCAAGGGGTGCAAAACAAAATAAATGTTTCTAATAAGAGAATAAGCATAAATTAAATTCGAAATGTACAATTAAAGAAATATTTTCAAAAATCTATATATATATAAAAAGAGAATAGTGTCTTTTGGTATTCATTCCTTTCAAAAATAAGACTTTTCCTCCAAAGTAATGACAATTCTAGAAGCTATTGTTAATAGTCTTTTTAATGTTTTTCTAATAAATGTTTTTTTAAAAAAAAGAAATAAAATATCTTGCAAAGTAATTGGGCTTATATTCAATTTAACAAGATCTTTTTTATCAATTCTTGATCCTTATCGTCAACCTTTTTTTTTATTTTTAACATCAATATGGATTTTTTTCCAAAAAAAAACATCAACATGAATACTTTTGGCATAATTTATTTAATTTTAAGAAATATACTCTTTCTGTCACACTAAAAACTACACTCTTTTCTCACAGGGTATCCCACTACAAACTACTCCCTCCGTCTCATCCAATTTAGAACTTTCTCTTACGACACATAAATTTAATATAATAAGAGGAGAAAATGAGTGGAGGAGGTATTGTGAATATAAAAAGTAAAATATGAGGAGCATAGTAAGGAGATTGTTGTTATTAGTATAACAAGTGATTCTCATTGAATATAAAAATAATATAAACTTGTCATTTTAGGATTTTATAAGTCGAGTGAGATACTCAAAATGGAAAATTGTCCTAAGTTGGGTAGGACGGATGGAGTATATACTTTCTAAAATGAAAATGTTTATTATATTTATATTAATGAGACTCGCATATCATAATTAGAACAACAACTCATTTTCTCACTCCAACCTCATTTTCCATACTTACAAGACTCAATAATCCACTAACATTTTACCTTAATTTCCTAGCAAATAATAAGTATGTAGTTTATAATAGAATGGAGGGAGTATAATCTAGATGAACTTTTTTGTTGATCACCCACTTTATATAAATGAAATTTTATTATTTCATGTTTATTTTATTTAATATTTTACTGGTTTTATTGATACCCCATATTATATAGATGGAAATATTAATATATAAAAGACTTTGCTAACTTTCCAGCGTCACGTTTCTAAAAAAAAAAAAAACTTTCTGGTGTCATGCATCTTTCCGAAAGAGCCATTATTTCGTGTTGATTTAAGATTTATTTTTTTTTGGATTTTATTTCATTAAAAAAATTGGATAAATGTTACATTAGTTTTAAATGTAGTTGTTAATTTTGATTTTTTTTTATTTAATTATATCAAAATTATAAAAAAAAATACCAAAAGTCGATACAATTGTTGTCATAATAGGGCTACTAAATACATTGACTAAATAGATGATTTTTTTTTAATTATTACTATTTTGTCTCTTAATGTACTTCAATGTAAGAAATTTTGAGTTGGTATGGCGAAAAACGCGTTTCTCCAATACTGTATGGAGAAACGGGTTTTTTAATATATTCATAAACCGGCAACCATTTCAATTAAACCGGTTCTATTGTCCAAAAATCTACATAAATTCAATATTTGCGTAGATACACACACATACACACTACAACGATCACAACAAATGGAGACGAGCAGGACAGTTCAATCAAAATGAATATCCAGAAACAATACAGAAATCGATATTGATTAAATCAGGTAATATGAACCAAATCAACAACTACTGTTTTTAATTTTAATCAACGTTTATTGTACTAAGGTCGATTGTTATATTACATTTCCAAAGATTGACGTACGTAATTTTGGATCTATCCATCAATAGCATAAATGGAAGCTCAATTACATGACAGATATTCAGAAATATCACAAATCGATAATCTACAGGCTACAGGTTTGATCTCAATAAAACTTGTTAATATTTTATATATCATGACCATCTCTATATCCATACCTAGATATTTATATAAATGATATCCAGATATTTATATAAATGATATCCAGAAGTGTCTGAATGTATATCCGGAAATGTGTTAGGTACATATCCAGAAATTGCTTATGGCTTTTGTCAATTCTATGTCAAGAAACCTTCAAAATGAATATCCAGAAACATTCAAAATGAATATCCAGAAACTATTAAATGAATATCCAGAACTACCAAATTGAATATTCAGAAACACACAATTGACCATGTCCAGAATTTATAAAATGAGTATCCAGAAACCTTCAAATGTATATCCAGAAACCATCAAATGAATATCCATAAACATTCAAAATGAGTATCCAGAAACCTTCAAAATGAATATCCAGAACTACCAAATTGAATATCCAGAAACACACAATTGACCATGTCCAGAAACAATAAAATGTATATTCAGAAAGTAACAAATTGAATATCCAGAAACATTAAACTGGCAATGTACTAGGCCAAGGGATATGGCCATGTCCTTGGCCAAGGCCAATGCTATATCCAGAAACTACAAAAATGAATATCCAGAAACCTTCAAAATGATTATCCAGAAACTAACTAACTACTGCCTTTTCTTGCAGAATCATATTCTCATATTGATTTAGAATCTGAAATTCAACAACCTACAGATCCTGAAACTGGGCTACAAATAGGTTTTCTCTCTTAACTTTATTGACATATTGATTTAGAATTACTGATTTCATATAACATTATTCTTTTTAATATATTTTGTGTGTGCAGTAACTGAGGACCCTAATATTGATATAAGAAAAAATTTGCTGGGAACAAAAGCAAAGACATGGGAGGAATTGTACAAACTGTATAAACTTCATGCAAATGCACTAGGATTTAGTATTAAGTTGTCAACAAATCATGTTTCAAAAAAGACTTCAAGGATATTAGACAAGCTATTCTGTTGCTCATGTGAAGGAGTTACCAGATCAACCCAAGAGGATTACATCAGTGTTCCATCACCAGTTGATGTTAATGAAGTTCAAATTCCTTCACCAGTTGAACAACTCGATGTTACCAAAAAATAACAAAAGAGAAGGAGAAATTACATAAAGAGGACTCAATGTAAGGCTCTTTTGAGGGCGAAATTGCTAAAAGAGGAAGATATGTATGTTGTTGACCGCCATGTTACGGAGCACAATTATCCAATGACAAGGACAGATTGGAACCATTTGAAGCGTTGTGAAAGGTGTATCTCAGAAGATCAGGATGAAATAATTGAAATAATGGAAGAAGCTGATATAAAACCAACTGATGGATATAGTCTTTTGGTAAAAGCAGCTGGTGGAGAGGAACATGTTGGTCACACTAAGAAAGATCATGTCAATTTTGTTCAGAAACTTATAATGGAAAAAATTGAAAATGGTGATGCTCATAATGTTGTTGATAGGCTTTTTGAAATTTCACTGGAAGATCAAGGGTTCTATTTTAAAATCAAATTTGATGATGAAGGAAGACTTGGGGCTATATTTTGGAGAGATAGCATGATGAAGGAAGATTACAAGCTCTATGGAGATCTGGTTACATTTGACACAACTTATACTACAAATAGATACAACCTTATTTGTGCCCCAATTGTTGGCATTAATAATCATTGGAACACTGTCATGTTTGGTTGTGCTTTCATAGCAAATGAAAAAAAAGAAACATTTGTCTGGTTGCTTAAGCAGTTTTGAAAATCAATGGGAGGCAAAGAACCAAAAACAATATTTACAGACCAAGACCAAGCAATGTTAAATGCAATTGAAGAGGTATGATTATAAAATTCCATAACCAGTTCTTTTATAATATTTCTTATCTAGTATTTTATTTGTGCTATATAGTTCTAACAATATTTCAGATGTGCCTTAACTTTACCCAGATGTCAATGGTGTTTATATCCAGAAACTACCAGATTGAATATCCAGTAGCTAGTCATTCTAAAGTTTCTGGTTATTCAATATAAAGTTTCTTGGATATTCATTTGGTAGGTTCTGGATATTCATTTGGTAGTTTCTGGTATTCAATTGTTAGTTTCTGGACATGGCCAAGGCCAAAGCCATGACAAAAAATTGGTCAATGAAAATTTATTGTATGTTAATATCCAGGAGATTATAATGTTAATATCCAGAAACTTTATTATAATACAGGTATTTGAAGGGCGGACGAGGCATAGGCTATGTTTATGGCACATCCAACAAAATGCTGTATCCCACTTTGGACAATTGAAGACAAATAAAGATTTTAAAAAAGAATTTGATCATTGTTTAATGGGATGTACCAGTGAGGATGAATTTGAAAGATGTTGGGAGTCAATGCTCGTGAAATACAATCTCGTTGAAAATTCCTGGTTCAAGCGTCTATATGGACTACGGGAGAAATGGTGCACAACTTTAAGCACAAATTTCTTCTCAGCTGGAATATTGTCATCCCAAAGAAGCGAGAGCACAAATCATGCCCTTTGTTTCAAAGCAAACAGAAACACATCCTTCACTCAGTTCTTTGACATATTCAATGAAACAGTTAAACGTTGGAGGAATACTGAACAAGAGAAGGAATTTCAAGCATCAATCTCAGTCCCTCAACCAGACATGTATGGTGGTATCATAAAATAAGCAGCTGAGGTATACACACCACAGATATTCAAGTTCTTTGAGATTGAGGTAAAACGAGCTTTTCCCTTTATATACAAATTTGGAGATGAAAGTGATGAAAATTGCGATTCATACATGTTGCTCATGAGAAGTACCCAGATAAATATGAGAGTGTACTCTTTGTTAGGAATAATGAAAGTGTAACGGTTGTATGCATTTTATGCAATCAGTTTACTACAGTCGGTTGGTTGTGCTTTCATTGCATAAAGGCGCTGAATTTGTCAAATGTCACAAGGATACCAGATATTTACATTGAAAAAAGGTGGACAAAGATGGCAAAAAAAGATGTATGGGACAAAGTCTAGCAAGGAAAAGATAATACATCAACAGAGAAAAATGAATTCATTCCCTGGAAACAAAAGATGGCAATGAAATACCACAATCTGATGATGGCTTGTCATGAAAACAGAGCTGCAAAAAAGATACTGGAAGATGGGTTCAATAGAGACTCACTTATTATACAAAAATTGTTGTCTATAATGAACAGGATTGTAGATCTACGACAAGTGTTAATGATAGCGTTGGTTCAGAAAGTATAACAAGTGCTCCAGCTGTGATGGATCCAATTCGTGCAAATACAAAGGGCAGAAAACGAAAGCTAAAGACAAAGTTTGATAGAAGAAAGCCAATCACTGATGAGTTTGGTTCAAAAACACCAAATGAACATTTGATTTAATAGTTTTTAGATTGAAGTACAATTTATTAAGTTGACTAGTTAAATATTTTATATACAGATATTTGATGTTTTTATGTTCAGAAAGGAAAGAAATTGATATCCTGAAATTGCTTATTTGCTTTGGCCTTGACCTTGATTTTGTACTTAGCCTTGGCCTTGGCCATGGCCAAGTCCAAGGCCAAGGTCAATTCTATATCCAGAAGTATGTGAATGTATATCCAGAAATGTGTTAGGTGCATATCCAGAAATTGCTTATTGGCTTTGGCCTTGACCTTGATTTTGTCATTGGCCTTGGCCTTGGCCTTGCCATGGACAAGTTGGCCTTGGATTTGTCATGGATTTGGCCTTGGCCTTGGCATAGGCTATGGCCATGTCCTTTGCTAAGGCCAATTACATATCCAGAAGTATCAAAATGTATATCCAGAAACTACCAAATTGAATATCCAGTAACTAGTTAGCAACTGTATGCATGTATATTTACAATATCCAGAAGTATTAACATTAAAATCAATTGAAAATGCAGAATGAGCACAATTGTTTCTGGAATTATTACTAATCCAGATGTTCCTAAAATTTAAGAAAGAACCAAACCCACAACAGCAACAAGAACAACAGCAACAAGGGGAGGAGCAAGAACAACAACAGCAACAAGAACAACATCAACAAGATGAAGGGCATCAGCAATTTAATGATGATGTGACAGAAGAGGTAATTACATAATTATTATAGAACTAATCTCGTCTCGGTTCCTCTGTTCAGAGTCCCCTAATTCCCATCATTGACTTCTGTCATAAGCTGCTCTAGTGCGATGTGCTGTAGCATGTATATTTCTCCATACGCAGAAATAGATCCAAAATGAATAGCATGCGCAAAGAGTTGGTCCCAAGACAAGGTTCTTGTTGGAAAGCTCCTAGGGGGGCAGAATGGGCATTGCAATTTATTTTCCCCATTATAGAGGGGAAAACGCCCATTTTGGATTGATCGCTTGTGCCTTGCAACTTTTTTCTCCATGGTTAACTCTCTGTTAATTCTAGGCGGAACATCCACATTATTATCTACATATTCAACCTCCTCAGGCTGATACCCTACATCAGAATCAGAACTTTCGTTCTGCTGAGCTTGGTTGTTGTTGTTGTTATTCATTTTGAGAAATTTGATTTTTTTTTTGTTGTGATGGTAGGAGTGGTGGTGTATGGTATTTATATTAAAATATGGAGGAGTGATATATGTACTTTGGGCTTGAGAGATGGTACAAGTGAATGTGTATGGCATGTTGGTTTTACAGGGGTTGGTAAATGTGAATATCACATTTAATGGTTTTTTTTGGAAGGTTATGTTTGAATTCATTTATGATTGATCTGAAAAATAGGACATTGGGAAGGTTATGCTTTAAAGCATTTATTTATTGTTGACTACTCCCTTCGTCCCATTCAAAAAGGCATTTTGTCATACTCACAACTCCACTAGCTTACAAATGTATATCCAGAAACTATAAAAATGAATATTCAGAAACTATCAATTCTATATCCAGAAACTCTTAATTTGAATATCCAGAAACTATAAAAATGAATATCCAGAAACTATCAATTCTATATCCAGAAACTCTTACTTTGAATATCCAGAAACTACCAAAATGTATATCCAGAAACTACCATATTGAATACCCAGAAACTATAATTGGCCTTGAACTTGATTTTGACCTTGGCCTTGGCCATGGCTTTGGCCTTGTCCTTTTCATGGCCAGAAACTATCAAAATGTATATCTAGAAACTATCAAAATGAATATCCAGAAACTATCAAAATGTATATCCAGAAACTACCATATTGAATACCCAGAAACTTTAATTGGCCTTGAACTTGATTTTGGACAGTTGTTCCAAGTTAGGTGTTCCAAGTTGACTAATAAAAAAACAAAAACAGTCACGGATTCAATAGTTATCCCAACTAGTACTGCTTCATTTTATCTATAAGCAATTGTGCCAAATTTCAAACAAAAACAATCACGGATTCAATAGTTAACTACATTTCAAACAAAAATACATCAAACACAACAATATTAAAAACAGAATTTAGTACCATTAAACACTACCACTACCACCTGCTCCATCATCGCCTACGTTGTCATTCAATTTGTTTTTTTGGATCATATTCATTCAAAATACATTCCAAATACATTTCCAAATCCTTGTGGTGAATCCTAGCAGCTTCATCAACATTGTGAGCGTTGCCAAACTCATGAGCATGATTGACTATCCCCACATAATCCTTACCCCTACAATTGTGTCCATTACATGGCTCCAATGGACAACGAAATGAGGGAGTTCCATTTGCAGAAGAAGGCTGCAAAACAACAAGATGACCATAGATGAATTTTTGGTAGCACACCATGTATTTTTTCCAACTTTTGTCATCATTTGAATCACCCAAAGTTGGCTCACTAGAATTTCCCTTGCCTTTGTTCATCACTAGAAAAATTATTAAAGGTAGAATTTTTCTTGAACTTGATGTATATGCTTGCCTTTGGACATATTTATATAGGCTGAGTACTTGAAACCAGTCAAAAAAGTTGGTCAATGAATTCAATACACTTACCAACTGTACACATTTATTACTCTTTGAATTCAATAGTAAGTTTGAATGTTTTTTTGACCACTAAACACTACCACTACCACCTGCTCCAGAAACTATCAATTCTATATCCAAAAACTCTTAATTTGAATATCCAGAAACTATCAAAATGTATATCCAGAAACTAACATATTGAATACCCAGAAACTTTAATTGGCCTTGAACTTGATTTTGACCTTGGCCTTGGCCATGGCTTTGGTCTTGTCCTTGTCATGGCCAGAAACTATCAAAATGTATATCCAGAAACTATCAAAATGTATATCCAGAAACTTACAAATGAATATCCAGAAACTATCAAAATGAATATCTAGAAACTATCAATTCTATATACAGAAACTCCTAAATTGAATATCCAGAAACTTTAAATTGACAAAGCAAAAGTTTTTAAAGAATCTTGTACATTTCTTTCAAAAGTGTGGAGTAATATATTTCTTCACTAAAGTACATTAATTACATCACTAAACCAGATTCCTAATTACATAATTACATTCATCTATGAATCTTGTACATTTCTTTGTTCTTCTGTTCTTTTTGTTTTCTTCTCTTTTTCAAAAGTGTGTGCCTGAAACATAAACTTCTGCCTATCTTTGTTCAATTGACTAAGAAAAAGTGTTGAAAGAATTTCAGCTCGTAGACGAATCCTTTGTTTATCCTACAAAGTAAAAAAAAAATTGTTAAAACATATATATACAAACTCATATAATATAAATATGATTAAAAAAAACTTTAATAGTACCTGACATAACTCAGGGCATGAGTACATTGATCCTTGAAAATCATTCATCTCAGACATCACATAAACTCCACAATCATGGTTAGCTTTATTTTCTTCAAGAACCCAATCACATTCCATGTATTCAAATTTATATGATTTTTTGCCTTCAAAATCATTAGAACATGGATGACCAATCTTTTTCAAAAAAGATTTCGTAGGCACATACAGAAAAAATTTTAAGTATAAAATATTAGAATACCAATGAAAACAAAAATGAAAAATATAAAATAATATAAAATAATACCAATGCTTTCGTAAGTTTCACAACATCAGCTTCTTTTGCTTTATTCATTGCAAGGTTGTCAAAATAGTGAATGAATTTTGAAACCATGTTGTACACATATAGTGTAAAGTGCCCATTTGAACTGCTTCCTTTAAAGTATGGGATAAAAAACTGCAAAAAAATAAGTATATCCAGAAATATATTAGGTGACTATCCAGAAATTTCTTATTTGTCTTGGACATGGCTAAATCCATGGCATTGGCCATAGCATAGGCCTTGGCCTTGGCCTAGGCCTTGGTCATGGATATATCCAGAAATATCTGGAAGTATATACAGAAATATAGTAGATGACTATCCAGATATTACTTTGGCCATGGCATAGGCCTTGGCCTTGGCCTTAGCCTAGGCCTTGGTCATGGATATATCCAGAAATATCAGAAAGTATATCCAGAAATTTTCAATATGATATCCAGAAATCTATTGACAAATGAAAATACATACCAGATCTACTTCTTTCAAATCCATTAGATTCCCATCGACATTAACAACATCTTTCCAATACAAAAAAGTTTGAAGCATTTCTGCAGCACCATAACGACTATTGCAAGAACGTTTCCCCCAAATATCCTGTTAATATAAATGATAACAATATCTTAAAGAAATTTCATGGATATATACCCTGCAATCGATATATACTTATAAGTTGTTGAAAAAAGTAAACTTACAGAATGGTCAACACCAAACATAAATCTCTTCATTACACCCTTTTATGCTCCAGCTTGTTCAACAACATTGCTCAAGCATTCACAATTACACCTGTGATATCTGTATCTTCTTGCATACTCAAAATATCGTCTGCTTCCAGTCCAATGAGATCATTAAGGCGAAAAAAACAAAAAAAAAATAATATTAGAATTTGAATACCATAATAAATTTCAACTGTAATAATATTGAAATAAAAACGGGATATTACTTTTTGTATTTGGAAGAATCAATTTTGAGAAGTAATAATCAACCACTTCCATCTTTAGCTTTGGCATACCAATCATTACTTCCTTATTCTTCACCATAAATTCAGATGAAAGAATAATCTCACCATTAACAGGTTCCAAATCCACTTCATCTAACATCTTATCAAACTTCTCACCATTAACACAATGTTGAGAAATTTTACCAACCAAATTATCAATATCACCCAAAATTTGTAAAGAAAATTCTTCTTCCACGTTAACTTCCTTGATAACAGACATAGGCTCAATCGATTTTTGTTTAAACAGATGGGAATCAGTAACTTGATCCTCTGTATTAAGCCTAGCTATTTGATGCTCTGCAGATTGATCTTCAGTTGGTTGAGCAACATTGGTAACATCTTGATCCCCAAAATGCTCATGCAGATATCTGTCATCAAAATCCTGAAATTTGTCAACATTATCATCAGACGCTGTACGCTCAGATTCTTGACTCTGTGATAAAATCCTAAATGTTGGCAATGGTCCAACCTTCCCTTTCTCCTTAAGCTCAATTTTTGAAGTTTTCAACTTATCAATAATATCATCAATATAATCAAAAACCTGACTTTCCCAAGGTTGACTACCATCATACAAATCCTCCTCTTCAACAGATCCTTTCTCCACATCATCATTATTAACTTTTTATTTCTCCTTCTCAATTTTTAAAATCCTTGCAATATGAGCATTGATAGCAACTTTAATATCATTGTGAAATATTTCCAGTGACTCTTTAACAGAATTCAAAACTTCTGGAACATTTTCACTTGCAGGATGATTTGTAGGATGACTTACATCGTCAACAAAAGGAGCAGCATCAATCAGCAATCCAATTTTTCCTTCATCTAAATCATCCTCATAGCTCGTAATAGGATAAACATTATCCAAATAAAGTACTCCACCCCAACCAATTTTAGCTTCATTACCAGCCCTGCCAGAAATTTTCTCTTGAGTCCAATGTTGAATCAAAGGACGTGCAGTTGGTTCATGTTTACCCAAATATGGAAATCTATGAAAGTAAGCTATTACAAGAATTGCCACACAACCACTACAACACCTCACTTTACTACCAGAAGAAGCCTTAAACTTCCTAACACCATCAGATATCTTAGTCAATACAAACTGGCACCAATCAAACTTTTTAATTCGAGTAACATCTTCAACCAATGCCAACAAAGAACAGTCAACAGCCTTTGTTACTACTGGTGCAAGAAAGAAACTGACAGCAAACAAGACATAGAGGCGTTTAAACTCATCACCTCCATTAGGTAGTTCTTTGATGCGTTCACCAAGCAGACGGGCTGGAATACCATCTTTAACTTTCCCAAAAATATTTATGTATCGTGCGCTCAACTCTTTGTCAATGCCTATTGAACAATTTATCTTCTCTTTTTTTTAAATTCCTAGGAAGACAAAGAATATCAAAAACATCATTTGTTGTTATATAATACTTGTTATGTTTGATTCTCTGAATAAAGCTTCCCGAATCAAATCTTTCCACAAGATATTCCACAATTCCCCCTGTTGGCAATCTATTCAACTTAAGTTCTAATAGCCCACCAAAACCTATAGATTTAACATCTTCTTTCTGAGCAGGGGTTAAACCAAGATCAATAAGCCTTTCTGGGACACAACAATATTCAAATGCCCGTTTCTTACCACTTTCAACCACATCCACTGTTGATTTCTTCTTTGACTTCTTAACTTGACCTTCAACAGGCAAATGAACAATTAATTGATTCTTCTTATGCTTCTTACTATCTTCACTTTTATTCAAATCTGCAGCTACAAAACATTAAAAAAAAAATTAAAAAAAAATCAAGAGGATATCCAGAAATAAATGAAATGAATATCCAGAATAATAAAGAAAGGATATCCAGACAATTAGAATTGGCCTTGGCCTAGGCCATGGGCTATGGCCATGTCCTTGGCCAAGGCCAATTCTATATACAGAAACTATAAAATGTATATCCAGAAACATATCAATGAATATCCAGAAACTATTAAAATGCATATCCAGAAACTACACAAATGAATATCCAGAAACTTTCAAAATGAATATCCAGAAGCTACACAAATGAATATCCAGAAACTTTCAAAATGATGTCCAGAAAATATCCACAAATGAATATCCAGAAACAAGCAAATGAATATCCAGAAACTTTCAAAATGATATCCAGAAAATATCCACAAATCGTTAAACATAAAACACAAAATCGATACACAGAAATTGAAAATTTCAAACTAAAACACATTGTTAAAGTCATATACAGATGAGTATGCTTAATATATCCAGAAATTTATGACAATTCGAACCAAAACAATAATAACATGTGAACTTACAATCGGATTTTCGCTTGCTCCTGTTTTCATCAACTGGATTTCCCATAATTCCTTCGATTGCTACTGATTTCGCTTGTTATTGATTTCTGGATATAGTTTCTGGATATTCAACTGGATTTCGCTTGCTACTGATTTCGTTTTGGTATTAAAATTAGGGGAAAAGGGTTTTAATTAAACCGGTTAAGAAACTGGTTCGTTAAACGTTCAATTAAACCCTTAATAAACCGATAAGGAGAAAGACGTTTCTCCTTAGCACTAAGGAGAAACGCGTTTCTCCTTAGATTTTACGAGAAATTTTTGTTTTGAAATTGTCTTTTTTTATAAAAAGCTTTGTTCGGAACGTTTTTTTACAAAATTTCTTTCACTGTTTATTTTATTATCGTAAATAAAATGTTTAAAAGTGAATAATAAAAATATTTATCTTCTTTTACAAAGCGAATACTTCAAATTCAAATGAATTTTCCTTTTAGAATAAAAAATAAATGAATATCAAACTTTTGATTTAAGAATATTTTAAAAATATTTATTTGAGCAAAGATGCATAAATACACTTGCTATTCCAAAGTTTCAATTTTACAATTATATAATGAATAGTAAAATAACAAATCAGTAAAATAAATCATTTAATGAAAAATATTTTAAAATAACAATTCCTATTGGAATAATCACTGAAGTTCCTTACATCACGAAATATGTGTATACAAAAAGCTTCCAAAATTTATAATATTCATTGTGTTGGTTAAATAATTATAACCTATATATACTTTTATTAGTTTTAACTTTTTATTCTAAATAATTTTGGACTCATAATTAATATATTATAATTATATAACATCATTTAAACAAAATATATTAATATAACAAAATTTTGTTTATACCATGCAACACATGGGTGCAATACTAGTTTTCATAAAAACAACCAAGTACTTAAAAGATGATCAATACGGATTTAATCTAATCAAATGCTTTTCTTGACAAAACCCTATATATTGCTATATTAACTTATGAGGATCTAATTTATTTCCTAAAAATATCCCTAAATTTTTCTTCTTATTAATTTCTAAGTTTATAAAAAAATATGAGAGAAAAATTAAAGGCATTATTCTAGGGCAAAAAGCAATCATAAAGATTAATAATATAGATGATCATAGGGATTATTATATTTTTTATTTTTATTTTTTAATTAAAAACTAGACATGCATACAAAGAAAAGAAAATGCAACTAAGTTAAAAAGAAAAATTTAAACCTAAAAAGCATGTAAATAAACATGTAAAATAAAGATAGATATACCCCCCCACACTTGAAATGAACATTGTCCTCAATGTTTCAAGGAACAATGTCAAATTCGGGAGGGTAAAAAGAAACTTACTTGGATTTAGTTGTGGGTTCGCCGAGTGTTATGAATGAAACTACTCCAATCGGGTCTCCGGTCATGTAGTGTTTTAACCTTTGACCATTTACCTTGAACTCTCCTTGAGCTTCGTTCCCAATTTCAATGCCTCCATATGGATATACCTTACGAACTTGATATGGGCCCATCCATCTTGATTTTAGCTTTCCTGAAAAAAGCTTTAAACGAGAGTTAAAAAGTAGTACCATGTCTCCGTCTTTGAAATTTCTTTTCATGATATGCGCATCATGCCATTTCTTTGTCGTTTCCTTGTATAACTTGGCACTTTCGTATGCTTCATATCGGAGTTCTTCAAGCTCTTGTAGTTGAAGCTTTTGTTTTTCACCGGCTTCTGCTAGGTCGTAGTTAAGAGCCTTAATTGCCCAATAAGCCTTGTGCTCGAGCTCCACTGGTAAATGACACAGCTACCCATACACCAAGTGGAAAGGAGTTGTTCCGATTGGAGTTTTGAAAGCGGTGCGATAAGCCCACAAAGCATCGTTCAATTTTATTGACCAATCCTTTCTCGAACTTATTACTGTTTTCTCCAAGATCCATTTTATTTCTCGGTTCGATACTTCCACTTGCCCGCTTGTTTGAGGATGATACCCAGTGCCTGTTTAATGATGGACTCCGTACTTCTTTAATAAAGCCTCGAATTGGCGGTGTGAAAAATGCGAACCACCATCACTAATGATAACTTTTGGATCCCCGAATCTTGGAAAAATTGTATCTTTGAAAAGCTTCATGACTACTTTTGAGTCGTTTGTTGGGGATGCTATAGCTTCCACCCATTTTGAGACGTAGTCCACCGCCACTAAGATGTAGTTGTTGTTGAAAGACGTTGTAAATGGTCCCATGAAATCAATGCCCCATACATCAAATATCTCAACCTCTAAAATATTGTTAAGAGGCATTTCGTTTCTTCTTGAAATGTTTCCGGTTCTTTGGCAACGATCACAAGAAATAACGAAACTTTGAGAGTCTTTGAAGAGTGTGGGCCAGAAGAAACCTGATTGAAGAACCTTGGCGGCGATTTTGGCTGTGCTTGCATGACCGCCATAAGGAGATGAATGACAATGATGAAGGATGTCATTAATCTCTTTATTAGGCACACACCGCCTAATGATTCCAGCTGCGCAATGCTTAAAGAGGAACGGATCTTCCCAAAAATAATATTTAATTTCCGATAAGAATCTCTTCGTTTGTTGATAACTCATTTCTGGAGGAAGAATCTTACATGCTAGGTAATTAACAATGTCTGGAAAACAAGGGGTTTCGACATTGTTTAAAGTGAGAAGATGATCGTCCGAAAATGAGTCATCAATTGGAAGTTCATCGTTATTGGAAATTTTCAAATCTTTGGGAAGACGGGATAGATAATCTGCGACCAAATTTTTCGTCCCCTTTTTATCACAGATTTCTAAATCAAACTCTTGGAGGAGAAGGATCCACCTTATCAATCTTGGTTTTGCATACTTCCTTGCCAATAAGTACCTTATTGCTGCGTGATCCGTGTATACGATTACCTTTGATCCCACCAAATATGACCGGAACTTGTCCATAGCAAATACCACGGCCAACAATTCTTTTTCTGTGGTGGCGTAATTCATTTTTGCTTCATCTAGTGTTCGGCTAGCATAGTATATAGCATGAGTTTTCTTGTCTTTTCGTTGCCCTAGAACTGCTCCAACTGCAAAATCACTTGCATCGCACATTATTTCGAAAGGGAGATCCCAATCGGGTGGTAGTACGATAGGAGCGGATACCAAAGCTTCATTTAACCTGTTAAATTCTTCAAAACAAGGGCTATCGAACACAAATGGAGCATCTTTCATTAGTAGATTAGTTAAAGGTTTAGAAATTTTTGAAAAATCCTTTATAAATCTCCGATAAAAATCGGCATGACCAAGAAAGCTTCTTATTCCTTTAACAATAGTAGGCGGAGGTAATTTTTCAATGATCTCAATTTTCGCCTTATTTACTCCTATCCCCTTTTAGGACACCATGTGCCTTAACACTACCAGAAAAAGGTCATTTAGCGACGGAAATTTCCGCCGCTAAAATTAAATTTCCGTCGCTAAAATAAATCACCGACGGAATTTTTCCGTCGGTGGTCCGCCGCTACCAGCTCGTCGCAGTGCTCCGACGGGTCAATTTCCGCCGCTATTTTTTTCTTTTACCGACGGAATTTAATTCCGCCGGTGAATTAATGGTTTCAGCGACGGAAAATTCCGCTGCTATATTAATTTAATTTAATTAAATTTTCATTTCGGAAATTTCCGTCGCCGTAATAAAAATTAATTTAAGTAAATTAATTTCAATGAAATTTCGTCGTAATAAAATTTAAATTAAAATTAAATTATTTCACGGCGGAAATTACCGTCGTAAATTATTTAATTTTAATTTAAATTTTATTACGGACGGAAGTTTCCGCCGTTGAAATCAAAAATTAAATAAAAATTAAATGATTATAGCGGCGGAAATTCCGTCGCTGAAATTAATTTATTTAATTAATTTTATTTCAAGATAATTTTCGGCAAATACGGAAAATTCCGTCGCCGATTCCGAAATAAATTTAAAAAAATAATTTATAATATCAATAAACCAAAATTTTTTGTACCTGATATAACATTTCAATTTATAAAACTAAAACTATAAAAACTAAAATTCAAATATCAACGTACCAAATAAAAACTAAATACCACCGTACCAATTCGGGAGGGGGAGAGGGGGGAGAGGGGGGGAGGGGGGGAGGGGGGAGAGGGGGGGGAGAGGGGTGGAGCGGGGGGAGAGGCGGGGAGGGGCTCCCGCGGGTACCAAATGTCTCAAATGTTTACAAACAAGTATAAATTAATACAAAAATGTCTAAAAAAATCCGCAATCAACCTGGGGGACGCTGGAAATTACCCTGGGAGTCCTGGCCGAGATGAGCCATCAACAGCGCCAATTGTCTTTGAGTCTCTGCATGTTGTCTTTGAATCTCTGCATGACGTCGATCGTTCTCCTCCTGCATCTGCGTCTGAACTGCCAAAGCATCCGCAAGCTTTGCCCGCTCGCGTTTCTCCTCCTCCAACGCAGCCTCCAGAGTGTCAACCCTCGGATTATGAAACGTGGGCTGAGCTACATTTCGCCGACGGCCGGTCGACGTCGACGGGCATTGCCGCCCGTAATCCCCCATCCCTAACACTCGGGCTCCTCTCCTTGGATGTCCCTGAGAGGTGACCTCGTGCCAAACATCAGGCACGAAGGGGACGGGCTCGCCGGGAGGCGTTCCTTCGGGAACAACGGCGGCTTGATATGCAGCCTGTCAAAATAAAACAAACAATTATAATCATATACACAATGTAAGGTACATAAATAAATTTACATATTCAAAATCAAGTCATTTAATGATAGTTTACTTACAAAGGCATTAGCAGATCGATCGTCAACCCATTGCGGAGGTTGATCGGGCGCTGTAGAATTCCGAATATGGGTGCTAGCGTAAACATCCACAAAACTGATATTCGGACCATACTCCCTTTCCTATAAATAAAATAAGCGAGATTATTACTTTGAAATTGTATAAATGCAACATTTAAACTGATTTAAAAGCATGCATACACTACATTTACACTAAAACTATGGATTTCATAGCATCAACATGGCTCCCAGCTAACATACGTACATAAACCTATTTAAAAGCATCCATACACTACTACATTTAAATTAACATACATACCATGCGGTCGTGATGCTCGGCGACCGTGAGCGTCCCCCCGGTATGCAACGCCGCCGACCCCGAGGAGCCTGCTCTATTGGCCTTGGCCTGTTCGGATATAGCCTTCGCCGCATCCGACCCCCAATATTCGCAAAATTGACGAAACACCTCATCGGTCATAAAAGTAGGACACAAGGGCTGTTCTCCCGCCGCGAGCCGAGTAGTATAATAATTTTTTCTTCGTGGTACCTATAAAAAATATGAATATCTTCTAAACATATAATGATGACATTATAAAATTAAAAGAGTATAATCATTGTTAATTAAACTAATTAAGGATAGATAAATATGTTACAAATAAAATCCTTAAATAGCTTGTGAGCCTAATCATTATTAATTAAGTATAATCATTATGAAGGGATAGTGTTATAACACTATCCCTTCATTTACCATAAAGTGACATTTTTTCCAATTCAAAACAAGATTAACTTCTTCACAACGTTGTAAGACTTTAGATAAATTTTTCAAACATTCGCCGAAAGAATAACCATAAACAGAAAAATCATCCATAAAGACTTCCATTATATTTTCTATGTAATCGGAAAAAATAGACATCATACAACGCTGAAAAGTGGCGGGAGCATTACAAAGTCCGAAGGGCATTCTTCTATAAGCGAAGGTACCATAAGGACAAGTAAAAGTAGTTTTTTCTTGGTCGTCTGGGTGGATATGGATTTGGAAAAATCCCGAATATCCGTCCAAATAACAAAAATAGGAATGCTTGGCCAATCTTTCTAGCATTTGGTCTATAAAGGGAAGGGGAAAATGATCCTTTCGGGTGGCTTTATATAATTTTCTGTGGTCTATACACATAAGCCAACCCGTGACAGTTTTTGTTGGGATTAATTCATCCTTATCATTTCGAACAACTGTCATTCCTCCCTTTTTAGGG
Source organism: Adenophora triphylla var. japonica (assembly GCA_022495995.1). Taxonomy (NCBI): domain Eukaryota; kingdom Viridiplantae; phylum Streptophyta; class Magnoliopsida; order Asterales; family Campanulaceae; genus Adenophora; species Adenophora triphylla. The sequence goes on from JAFEMH010000331.1 coordinate 206,102, forward strand.
ACAACTTGCACGGGGCTTACCCATTTGCTATCCGAAATTGGATAGATAATGCCCACGTTAAGCAATTTAAGGACTTCTTTTTTTAACTACTTCCTTCATGTTAGGATTGAGTCGTCTTTGATACTCAATGGAAGGTTTATGATCTTCTTCTAAATCAATCCTATGCATGCAAATTTTTGGATGAATTCCTTTTAAATTATCTATTGTATATCCTATGGCTTTTTGGTGCAACCTAAGCTCATTTAATAATTTTTCAGTTTCAAGGGGCCTAGTTTAGCATTTATTATCACGGGATAAGTAGAGTTTGGTCCCAGAAATTCGTACCTTAGATTCGCAGGAAGAGGTTTTAACTCAACTTGAGGTGCCTTAATCACCTCTTTTTCCTCTTTGTTAGATGGCTCCGCTTTAGTCTCCAACTCTTCATATTTAGTATTGCCACTAGACATTGCTGCATGATTATTATCTAAAAGCATAGTATAATTTGCAATTTCATCATCATCATCATCATCATGCAAAGTTCTTTTCCAATCTATAAGACTTTTTTCTAGCGGGTCTTTAGATTGGGGACTTTCTAATTCCTTGCTAATAGATTCCAAAATGTTAATGTTTAAGCAAGTGTTTTCAAGATTAGGATTTTTCATGAATTTAGACAAGTCAAACTCTACTTTATCATTCCCTACATTTAAATAAAGATTGCCATGTTTAACGTCTATAATTGCCCCGGCTGTGGCAAGAAATGGTCTACCCAGAATTATAGGAATATGATTATCCTCTTCCATCTCAAGAACTACGAAGTCAACCAGGATGATCAATTTCCCTATTTGGCAAGGGACATCTTCCATAATACCCACCGGATATTTAATGGAACGGTCCGCTAATTGCAGAGATATGGTTGTGGATTTTAGTTCCCCCATGCCAATTCTCTTGCTAACTGATAGTGGAATGAGGCTTACGCTAGCTCCGAGGTCTAGCATGGCATTATCTACATCAAATTTACCTATATTGCAAGGAATAGAGAAAGTACCGGGATCTTTTAATTTTGGAGATAACTTTTTTTTGTAAAACGGCACTTACCTCTTCTGTTAATGCAACAGTCTCATACTCCTCTAGCTTCCTTCTGTTAGAAAGAATATATTTTAAAAATTTAGCATAAGAAGACATTTGTTGCAAAGCATCGGTAAAAGGCACATTAATGTAAATAGATTTTAAAACTTCTAAAAATTTTGCAAATTTTTTATCAAGCTTTGCCTTTACCAACCTTTGAGGGTAAGGTATTAGCGGATCAAAATTTCTAGTTATTTTAGGGGATTCTGTCCCCTTTTCAACCTCATCATTAGTCTCAACCACGGGTGGGTTTTTACTAATATTTTCCACAATGGGATTACTTTCTTTAGGAAGACAATCAACAAGTTCTTTAACGCTTCTAGTTACTACCGCCTTAGCCTGTTCATTAAGCATTTTGTTATGGGCAGCTAGATTATCAAATCTAGCGTTTAATAACTTGAAACATTCCCTAAACTCGGTATTAGTCTTTTCTTGATCATTTTTGCTTTCCACTACGAAATCCATTAAAAGATCCAATTTTGATTTAGGGGGAAAGGTATTTGCATAGTTATTGAAATTCTTTGGTGCAAATCTCGGAGGTTGTGTAGATGGTTACGGGTTTAGAATATTGTTATTCTTGTAGAAGAAGTTGGGGTGATTCCTCCATTCGGGATTGTATGTATTAGAATACATCCCCCCTTCTGCCCAAAAGAATTAACAAAGTTCACTTGATCACTAGAACTAGTGTCAAATAGCTCGCAATTATCCGTACTATGTGAGTTAGACCCACATAGTTCACACAAAACATTTAAATTTGCCACGGGATTGATATTAAGATTCTCAAATTTTTTGAAAAGCATGTCAACCCTAGAAGAGAGAAGAGTAACTGCATCAACATTATATTTACCAGGCGTACCTTGTTGTTGCTCCCTCTCATTTGACCACCGGTAGTGGTTCAATGCAATATTCTTGATGAGGTCGTATGCCTCATCGACACCCTTGTTCATCAATGCTCCTCCAGCAGCGGCATCAATGGTCTCTCTTGTCTTAAATATGAGACTGTTGTAGAAGGTGTGAACAATTAACCACTTTTCGAGCCCGTGGTGGGGGCACATTCTGAGAAGTTCCTTGAACCGCTCCCATGCGTCATACAAAGTTTCACTATCCGTTTGACAGAAGTTAGTGATCTTTGTGCAAATTTGGGCTGCTTTGCTTGGTGGGAAGAAACGCCCAAGGAATGCTTCTTGAACTTGGTCCCATGTTGTTAGTGAATTTTGAGGGACCGAGTTTAACGATTTTTTTGCCTTATCCTTAAGAGAGAAAGGAAAAAGGCGCATCTGAATTGCTTCCGGAGTGACTTCTGGATACGTGTGGTGTCACAGTATTCTAAGAATGTTTGGATGTGGAGATGAGGGTCTTCGAAAGCAGTGCCGCTGTATTGGTTATTCATAACCATATGCAAAAGTTGCGGCTTAATCTCAAAGTTGGCCGCTGTAAGTACCCAAATCCGGATCGTCAAAATCCGTCAGAAAGTTAACCGGAATCCGTTAACTGGCCCGCTCCAAGTTAACCGGAACCCGTTAAGTTCCCCGTTCTCGAGTAAATGAAACATCCCGGGACTGCCCCGTGCATCCCGATATCAAAGCGTACTCATCAAATGTTATCACACGTAAAAGTACCGCTTTCCCCGAAAAACGTACTTTTCGGGGTCTTCCGGGATTCGATTTCCCGTTTTCGAGCGTCTCGACCTTCCGGAGGTCATAACTCCCTCATACGAACTCCGTTTTGGGCCCACCACATATCAAATCGAACGCGAGAACAAGATATACGCATGTAACTTGTTCAAATCAGGAAATATAGCCAATTTCAGGTATAGTCCGGCCGGACTCTTTCTGCAGCTTAGAAGGACGTGTCAAATTCAAGGCCAAATGACCAAAATACCCCCCAAATGCAAGAGAGGTCCGGCCGAACTCTTTCTGCAGGGCAGAAACCCATCAGGCTAAGCAACCTTGCTTCCTCACTAAGCAAGCAAACTTACTCCCCAAGTTCCTCCCCCTTCCTCCATGATTTTCTCCCTATAAATACTCCTCCCTCCTTTACATTTCAACACCACATTTTCCTCCTCTCCTCCCCCTAGCACAAAACGCTAGTCTTTCTTCCGCTCTTCGGGGGCCCTCGTGCTACTCGTCGGCGGAATTCTCTACTCTTCGGGGGCCCTCGTGCTACTCGTCGGTAGATTCTGATCCTCAAGCTAAACCGACACAAGTCGAAACGCTGCCCAAATTCCTAGGTTTCTAAACACCAAATAAAAGGGGAAACTCTACCCAAACACTTCCGAAACACCTTTCAAACACCTTTCCGTATCCCGTATACGCCCACCGAGCCAAAGGAACCGACCCTAGCCATAGGTAGCTCCCTCTCTCACTCTTAAAATGTAGACGTCACCGTCTAACGGGGTCCGATACGTTTTAGTCCCTGATCCTCTTCTCTTCCCGTAAGAGAAGTAATCTCGGGTTAAAACGGCGTTCCGACCCCGTTCCGTTTACTTTTATGTCATTTACCAATTCCGGATCGTTTGATCCGTCGATCGTCATTTACAATTCCGAGTCGTTTGGCTCGTTGATCGTCATTTACAATTCCGGATTGTTTGATCCGTCGAACGTCCTTTACTTTCATGCAACTTTACAATTCCGAGCTGTTTGGCTCGTTGATCGTACTTTACAATTCCGAGCCGATTGGCCTCGTTGATCGTCATTTACAATTCCGAGTCGTTTGACTCGTCGATCGTCATTTATAATTCCGGATCATTTGATTCCGTTGATACCGCACTTTAAATACTGTCATTTACAAAGTCCGACCCGTTTGGATCGTGATAGTATTTACTTTTCAAAGTCCGAGTCGCAACCCGATTCGTTGATCGCATATCATTTAATACGCATTTTTCCCGTAAAAATCGTTAACAATGTAATGCCCGATTCAAAACCGGAGTTCGTCCTTCGAACTCTCTTTCAAAACGCGCGAAATGACGTTTGGCCTCCAAACGCTCATCTTCAAACTAAAAGCCGCCATTTGACACTTAAAATCATTTAATACGCATTTTTCCCGTAAAAATCGTTAACAATGTAACGCCCGGTTTAAAAAACCGGAGTTCGACCTTCGAACTCCTTTTCAACTCAAAATCGACGTTTGCCACGCAAACGCTCATTTCAAACTCAAAGTCGACGTTTGCCATGCAAACGCTCATTTCAACTAAAAATCGACGTTTGCCACGCAAACGCTCATTTCCGTCTCAAAACCGACGTTTGTCATTCAAACGCTCGTCTTTTCAAACAAAGTCACCTAATCAACGTTTGACATTCAAACCAAGATTAAGCTTGTCATTCAAGCCCCCATTTCGAAACACACACACACACACGATTTCGAGAAAGGTAGAAAGACTCATCATACGAGGCGTTTCGGGTGATCTCGTAATACTCTTCCCGAAACGTAACGTGACCTCCGAACCTAACAATCTCTGGTACTAAAAATCTTTTTACTCGTTTTTGATACCAATAAAAATGATCCCCCGTTTGCAAAGCCTTTTCCTAAGTTTTTGCTACCAATAAAAACGACACCATTTTCAAAAGCCGTTTCTCAACGTTTGGGCTCAAAATACAAAAACCGTGTGGAGACTCCTCATTTTTTCCTTCCCATGAAGCGAGGTCTCAGACATCAACCCCCCGCGAAAGACAACCGCGCTTCGCGTCCGCGCGAAATCCTGGGTAATTTCAGTTGGCGACTCCGCTGGGGATATGATACTTTTTTCAAAACTACCGTTGTTTTCTAAAAAGCCTTCCGTGGGTCAAACTTTCGTTTACCCTTCCTCGTTTTCGTGTGTGTGTGTTCCTTTAAACCTCGAACGGTTTTTTTTTAAAAGGCATTACATTGTCAACTTTTCAAAATCTTACCATGTTTGTGCATCCCCATTCATGTTTGATTTTCATGCTATATTTTGAACTGTGCATCATAAATTCTTTAAGACACATTCTGAAAAAAATCTCTGTTTTACTCAGAAAAAGAATTTTAGTGACCGCACACCACGCGCACTTGCTGCCTCGGAACACCGCACTTCACGTGCACTTGCTGCCTCGGTACACTGCACACTACAACCCCTAACCCGGGATGGCCTTATCAGTTGCACCCCGATTGGTCTGCCAGACACCTTTCGGGGGCGCACGGGGTCGTCCCAAACATCCCATCCTAGCCCGTGTAAGCCATGCACTCTTTGTGTCACACTTCGTCCAAGACCCCGGTTGGTTTTTGGCTTAGTTCGTGTCATAAAGCCTAAGTGTATGTTTTTCTACGCCGGGCCCCGCCCCGAGTCAAGCTCGAGAGTTTGAGACCAAAGGTCGTTCCCGACCCGAAGTCTTGAGCTTTTCAGCCTTGACTTTGACGCGGAGCTCTGCCGAAAAATATACCCGAAGGTTCAATGTGACACCGTGTCACCAAACCTCGCCGTATGCACCGTGCCAGCCACAACTTGGCCAACGCCAAAAGCTAAGGTCCCTCGCGCAAGCGAGTCAGGGGAGGTCATGCCGAAATTTTGGCACGATCCCCGCCTTAACTTAAGGACGTTGACTTCGACCGTGGCCCGTGCGTCACATACGTTGGAAGATTGTGTGATCAGCTAGCCTTAAGTTCACTTTTTCGTTTGTCGGTGGAACTCGCTTGCCTTATAGGCCCTCGCTCGGGATTGTCCGTCCCGAGAAGATGATCTACAAATGGAAATGAGGGGCTTATAATCGTAGTGACGAGATCCACTGATTAGAGTTCTAGGGTTAGTTGCGAAAAAGAAGACATGCTCTTTTCCAACCATTTAGGACTCCGAGAAAAATGTGTTTTCAGTAAACTTAAACAACAATTGCATGGTCCCATCTCGGGAATCTTTAAAATAGTGACCCTCGCGGTCCAACTCTCAATCGCGACCTTCCGTGGTCCGATATCTCAATCGCGACCTTCCTCGGTCCGATATCTCAATCGCGACCTTCCGTGGTCCGATATCTCAAGTCTCGACCCTCTTGGTCCGATATCTCAAGTCTCGACCCCTCGCGGTCCAACTCTCAATCGCGACCTTCCTCGGTCCGATATCTCAATCGCGACCTTCCGTGGTCCGATGTCTCATATCTTGACCCCTCGCGGTCCAACTCTCAATTGCGACCTTCCGTGGTCCGATATCTCATATCTTGACCCCACGCGGTCCAACTCTCAATCGCGACCCTATCGGTCCGATATCGCATATCTCGACCCCTCGCGGTCCAATCCTCAATCGCGACCTTTCGTGGTCCAATATCTCAAGTCTCGACCCCACATGGTCCAATCCTCAATCGCGACCTTCCGTGGTACGATGTCTCATATCTCGACCCCTCGCGGTCCAACTCTCAATCGCGACCTTCCGTGGTCCGATATCTCATATCTTGACCCCTCGCGGTCCAACTCTCAATCGCGACCTTCCGTGGTCTGATATCTCATATCTTGACCCCTCGCGGTCCAACTCTCAATCACGACCTTCCGTGGTCTGATGTCTCATATCTCGACCCCTCTCAGTCCGATATCTCAAGTCTCGACCTTACGTGGTCCGATATCTCAAGTCTCGACCCCTTATGGTCCAATCCTCAATCGCGACCCACTCGGTCCGATATCTCATATCTCGACCCCTCGCGATCTAACTCTCAATCGCGACCCTCTCGGTCCGATATCTCATATCTCGACCCCTCGCGGTCTAACTCTCAATCGCGACTTTCCTCGGTCTGATATCTCATATCTCGACCCCTCACGGTCTAACTCTCAATCGCGACCCTATCGGTCCGATATCGCATATCTCGACCCCTCGTGGTCCAATCCTCAATCGCGACCTTCCTCGGTCCGATTCTCAAGACCTGACCTTTCTCGGTCCGATTCTCAAGACCTGACCTTAGCGGTCCAATCCTCAAGACGTGACCTTAGCGGTCCAATTCTCAATCGCGACCTTCCGTGGTCCGATATCTCATATCTCGACCCCTCGCGGTCCAACTCTCAATCGTGACCTTCCTCGGTCCGATATCTCAATCGCGACCTTCCGTGGTCCGATATCTCATATCTCGACCCCTCGCGGTCCAACTCTCAATCGTGACCTTCCTCGGTCCGATATCTCAATCGCGACCTTCCGTGGTCCGATATCTCATATCTCGACCCCTCGCGGTCCAACTCTCAATCGCGACCTTCCGTGGTCCGATATCTCAAGTCTCGACCCCTCGCGGTCCAACTCTCAATCGCGACCTTCCGTGGTCCGATATCTCAAGTCTCGACCCCTCGCGGTCCAACTCTCAATCGCGACCTTCCGTGGTCCGATATCTCATATCTCGACCCCTCGCGGTCCAACTCTCAATCGTGACCTTCCTCGGTCCGATATCTCAATCGCGACCTTCCGTGGTCCGATATCTCATATCTCGACCCCTCGCGGTCCAACTCTCAATCGCGACCCTCTCGGTCCGATATCTCATATCTCGACCCCTCGCGGTCTAACTCTCAATCGCGACCCTCTCGGTCCGATATCTCATATCTCGACCCCTCGCGGTCTAACTCTCAATCGCGACCCTCTCGGTCCGATATATCATATCTCGACCCCTCGCGGTCTAACTCTCAATCGCGACCTTCCTCGGTCCGATATCTCATATCTCGACCCCTCGCGGTCTAACTCTCAATCGCGACCCTATCGGTCCGATATCGCATATCTTGACCCCTCGTGGTCCAATCCTCAATCGCGACCTTCCTCGGTCCGATTCTCAAGACCTGACCTTTCTCGGTCCGATTCTCAAGACCTGACCTTAGCGGTCCAATCCTCAAGACGTGACCTTAGCGGTCCAATTCTCAAGTCGCGACCTTTCTCGGTCCGATTCTCAAATCCCGACCTTCGTGGTCCGATCTCCGATCTCTAATCGAGACCTTCGCGGTCCGATCTCAAATAGTCAAATCGCGACCTTCGTGGTCTGATCTCCGATATCTCCAATCGAGACCTTCGCGGTCCAATCCTCGATCCCGACCTTCGCGGTCCGATCTCCGATCTCCAATCGAGACCTTCGCGGTCCGATCTCAAGTAGTCGATCCCGACCTTCGCGGTCCGATATCCGATCTCCAATCGAGACCTTCGCGGTCCGATCTCAAATAGTCGATCCCGACCTTCGCGGTCCGATCTCTGATCTCCAATCGAGACCTTCGCGGTCCGATCTCAGAAGTTAATCCAGACCTTCGCGGTCCGATCTCCGATCTCCAATCGAGACCTTCGCGGTCCGATCTCAAATAGCCAATCCCGACCTTCGCGGTCCGATCTCTGATCTCCAATCGAGACCTTCGCGGTCCGATCTCCAATCTCCTATCGAGACCTTCGCGGTCCGATCTCAATAGTGAATCCCGACCTTCGCGGTCCGATCTCTGATCTCCAATCGAGACCTTCGCGGTCCGATCTCAATAGTGAATCCCGACCTTCGCGGTCCGATCTCCACTCTCCTATCGAGACCTTCGCGGTCCGATCTCAAAAGTCGATCCCGACCTTCGCGATCCGATCTTCGATCTCCAATCCCGACCTTTGCGGTTCGATCTCAAAAAGTTTATCCCGACCTTCGCGGTCCGATCTTCGATCTCCAATCCCAACCTTCGTGGTCCGTTCTCAAATAGTCGATCCCGACCTTCGCGGTCCGATCTCTGATCTCCAATCGAGACCTTCGCGGTCCGATCTCAAATAGTCGATCCCGACCTTCGCGGTCTGATCTCCGATCTCCAATCGAGACCTTCGCGGTCCGATCTCAAATAGTCGATCCCGACCTTCGCAGTCCGATCTCCGATCTCCCATCGAGACCTTCGCGGTCCGATCTCATATATTCAATCCCGGCCTCTCACGGTCAAAACTTTAAATCTCGACCTTTCACGGTCCAATTTTCGAGCCTTAAAGCCTTGAGCCAAATACCCCTTCCAAAAACTAAGCCATACCTTTCGTTCCTGCGGTGAGCAGAGAGTGGTTCGAACTCCGGGTCGGCCGCCTCACCAAAATTACAAGCCTACGGCGGCATCGGCTGTTCCTCGGTTCCCTCGGGAGACTTTCCAGGCATGTCGGACTCACCGAGAAATCGTGGACGGGGACTGACCCCCGCCACCGGTAACAGATATGACACTGGAAGAAGCCATCCAGGCCTTTGAGGTTCACAAAAGGCAGAAAGACGATCAGCTGAATTTTGTGGTACAGCTTCTGAATGGGCAAGGTATAGCAGCTATCCCCCAGCCAGACGGTACTTTTGTTCTGATCGAGGACGACGAGCCCTCCCGATCAACTCCTCAAACCTTCCACCAGGTTCCTCCCCCGCCAACTTATGGGATGCCTTTGAACCTAGGAAGCAGCCGACCCCGGCTTCATGTTGCCACCTCTCAAGGCAACCCTGTCACATATGGCCAAGCCAGTGCTACTCCCATCACTCGCACTACCAAATAAGCACCGCCGGACCATCTCAAAAGATGCCAATATCCTTCAATACCATCACGGGTTCATCCCATTGCCTATACACGAATCCCAAAACACCGGGGACAAACCCGATATACCCGTAAAAGGCCCCCATATATCCACATATATCAAGCCTTCCACCGCCAATCACTACCGTTCACATGGTAGCACCCGGCGTCGAGCCTCAAAGTCCACCATTGGACCCAACCCTGGCCTCGATGGTCGAGCAATTGAAGGATCTGAAAGCCAGCATGGGCAATTTGAAGAAGGAAACACTCAGATCTACAGATCCGGGAATGGTCACACCTCTCCCAGTTAAGTTCAGAATGCCAGAAATGGACAGATTCGACGGGACTGAATGCCCTCAGACACATGTTGACACTTATGTTCTCGGCATGAGAGCAAAAGGAGCAACCCTCCAGCAAATGGCCGACCATTTCCAGCACACTCTCAAGAGTTCAGCGTTACGGTGGTTCCTAAGGGTCAAGCCCGAAGATCGTCATACTTGGTATCAGATCAGCAACATCTTCCTTGAACGGTACCGGTCCAACTGGAATGGGAAACAAGTCGTGAAGACTTAATCACCACCGAACGTAACGCCGAAAGTGTTGGGGAGTTCTACAAAAGATGGAGCTGGAAACTTTCCGAAATCATGGAGCCTATTTCCAAAGACGAACAGATGCGAATCTTCAAGTCCTACTTGAGGCCATCCATCAGAATGCTCATCAGCCACCACTTCTTCCCAGATCTCCGAGCCATGGTCAACGCAGGTTCCCAGTTCGAGAAAGACTTGAAAGAAAAGTCGACTCCGAGTCCAGCCTCTTCTCATCACTACGAGGCAGCCCCGCCCAATCTAATATCTTCCTCAGACAAAAGGAGGGAGGTTGCCGAATGATCCATTACATTCGAATGAAGTACTACAAAGAAGCGGTGGTCCCCGAGACAACGACGACACTATGATAATTTTGGAATGCCTTTGAGCGAGGTATTTGATATTGTAAAGAAGCAAGGTCTCCTCGAACCCATGGAAAATTACCAGCCCAAATCCTCCGATGCTAACTGGGATGTAACCAAGCAATGTGCTTTCCACCAGTATCACGGTCATATAACCGACAACTGCACAGTCTTGAGGAGAGCAATTCAAGATCTAATAGAAGATGGAAAGCTTGAGCGTCCTGGCAATTCAGCAACAAAAAAGCAGCTAGAGTAGGGGCTACCTATCCTCGAGATCTGTCAATTGTCTTTTGGTCAACCTTCGTAGGTTCTAGTACTTTCCTCGTTCAATCAAGTCCGCCTCGGACATTGTAGTTAATCTTAAATTTTCTATAAATAAGTGTCTTTTTTCTCTTCTTGCTAGACTTGAGACATTATTTGCACACCTACATTACAACTAATGAAATGGTTATATCCTAAATGATCACTTGCATTGCTCAACACATAATCTCTGGAAATAACTAATGTTCTGATTAATCGGTGTGAGAAAGTCAACTGGTGCCCTCCCCATACACTTTCCTTACCCCACAAAGGCCTCCATCAAGCCACACACTTCCCAAAGACACATCCCCACCATCACCTTGACCAAGTCAACGACGGCGGCAATATCAAGGAACAACAAAAGGTCACTCAACATCGGAAGATTGACCCCATGTCGACAACAACCTCGGAGCTCGCCTTCGCCCTCGTGCGCATCGAGAAAGTTCAAGCAGGAGCATGCCTTCGTCCTCAAGAACTTCAAAAAGAAAAAAAAAAGAGAGAGAAAAGTTCAAACAAGAACTTCAAAAAAAAAAGGAAAAAAAAAAGAGAGAGAAAAGTTCAAACAAGAACTTCAAAAAAAAAAAAAAAATAAAAAAAAACGAGAGAGAGAAAAGTTCAAAGCGAGAACTTCAAAAAAAAGTGAGGCGAAGGACCCAGCACCGCCAATCACAAGCTTGACAGATGGGCAAACAAAATTAAAGCTCGAAGAATGGAGGTTGTCGATAACAATGGAGCGGTCAAAGCAAAGGCAAAAATACATCATAAGCCCTTACGCTACATTCGAATTCTTTCTCCCCCGGTGAAAGAAGCTGACCAAGAAGCAATGGAATCACGGAAGAAGCCATCAATAACGACTTGTCAAGGAATCACCTCGAGGCCCGTACCTCATCATCCAAACATCCCATCCGAGCCTTTTCACCAAAGGGACCACAAATGTTCATACCCTTTTTCCCAGAGCCAAGCACCGTTCCGCCAGAACTACGGCGACCTGAGCTCCTTACACTGAGGAGAACCTAGGCAAACAGAAACGGTCCATAGCTAAACACATACAAATCCCATGAACCCGGTCTCATCAATGACCTTCCCCATACACAGACCTTTCTTTCACACACAGCCAACTTTGATCTGCGACATCAGTTGACTTTCTTCTCACAGGTTAATCAAGACATTTGTTCATATCGGGATTAATGGTTGAACAACCTGAACATTAACAAAGGGTTTAAAGCAATCTTGTGATCATTATGGATAAAACATGTTTTCAGATGTCTCGACAAGTCTTCTTTTTCTACGATAATAGGAAAATTAGAGCTAAACACTGTCTTTCTGTCAGCAAGAGCTTCCATACACTGCTCCAAACCTCTCTACGCTCATACTCTCCCAAAAGAGTCAAACCCAAAGCGAGTTTTGGTGCCTGCATTAAACTAGGCATCCACATAAAATCGGGATTCATTCCCACTTCTCTAAAATACGTCCTTGCGCGTATACATTACAAGCCATTCCTCTTATACACCTTGGTTGACCAATCGAAAAAAAATCAAGGACGGTTGCCTCGTCAGGCCACATGGGGTTCAACTCAGATTGGGGCTGCATCAGATTCACTCTAGAATCCCAACATGACCCCGCTTCCTTCAAACTGGGGCTTCACCAACTCATTTCTTCAGACCGGGGCTTCGCCACACGAAGAGAACTTTTTCATCCCAAGGGTCTACCTTGAGTTTCGATTACTGGGGCTTGTCAGAAGCATCCTTCGGCATTATGGTCTTAATCAGAATTGGGGCTTCTCAGATACAGCCTCGACAGATCAGAATCTGAATCCTCAAGACACCTCTAGGCAACAGTAGCATTGAAGGGCAGTTTTCTCCAGCAAGTCTTCCCTTCCTTCAAACAAAGACGCGGCTTCGTAACCTACAGGGGTGGAAAAGCAAAAATATCCTGCTGACACCACAGTTCAGGCATCAGGACACAAGAAAGTCTCCAATCTCGGCAACCTTACTACCAACAAGAAGCATAATCCCTAGAAGGATAAGCCAAATTTCAACTCATCAAACCTCAAAGCAATCTGGAGGCACCACCAAAACCTCTACCTCTCAAATGTTGGAGGACCCAATCCTCACTCAGCTCAAGCAGACTCAGGCGAACATTTCCCTTTAGTCTCTGCTCACCTCTTCATACCCTCACAAGCTCAAGCTAGAGGAAAGTTTGGCCCGCACCATGGTCCCCATGGACGCAACTCCAGAAAAAGTAATCCAGATGATCGCCAACATCATCGTCACCCTCACAGATTTGGACCTGCCAAGATTTGGAGCTGACCACAATGAGCCGCTTTGCATCACTGTTCAGACTCCGGAACGAATGTCTTGCCCGCCAAGATGATGGACCTGCTTGACATCAAGCCCACATATTTGAAGCCTTCAGTCCACACTGTCAAGGCCTACGATTCTACTTCCCGCACAGTTCTCGGGGTCGCTACTCTAAACATCTGGTTCAGCAAGCGGATGATCCCCACCGAGTTCCAAGTGTTGGACATTCCAATCACTTTCACAGCCATCTTGGGGCGACCCTGGCTGCATCAGATAAATGGCGTGGCATCCACCCTTCACCAATGCCTCAAGTTCATGCAAGGCAACGAGCTAATCACAGTCTACGGCGACAGCGTCACCACCGAGGGGACCAGCACCAACGACATTCCAGTGTTAGAAATCAAGCATAATGACGACATGGCATTAACTGGATTCACTCTGGAGACCTCCAAAATCCAAATATGCAGCGTGGACCTTCCACTATTCTGGGACAAAATCCCTCCCGCCATGAAGATGATGAAACTCATGAACTTCATCCCAGGACTGGGGCTCGGCAAAAGGTTACAAGGCTAACACCAAGTCATCAAAGTCAAGGACCACACTACAGTCCAGAGGCTCGGTTATATGCCAACACCAGCCGACATCAGGAAAAACAAGAGGCTCGCCAGCACCAAGGCAGTAGCCAGCAAAAGGGGAACCTACAAAGGCATACCCAACCTCCGACCTTACAGTTTCGACCTCACCCAATACTTCGTCAAAGGAACTGACAATAGAATTGAGGGAGCTGACAGAGGAGCTGATGAAGATGAGAAAGCGATTACCCATCTGCTAGAAAGATTACCCATCTTTTCATGAGATTACCCATCTCTTAGAGAGATTACCCATCTTTTCGTGAGATTACCCATCTTCTAGAGAGATTATCGATCTTTTCGTGAGATTACCCATCTTTTAGAGAGATTACCCATCTACTAGAAAGATTACCCATCTTTTCGTGAGATTACCCATCTTTTCATGAGATTACCCATCTCTTAGAGAGATTACCCATATTTTCGTGAGATTACCCATCTTTTCGTGAGATTACCCATCTTTTCGTGAGATTACCCATCTCTTAGAGAGATTACCCATCTTTTCGTGAGATTACCCATGTTTTCGTGAGATTACCCATCTCTTAGAGAGATTACCCATATTTTCATAAGATCCTCTCCCGTTATCTCCTCGTGAGATCCTTTCTCGTTATTCTCCCTCGTGAGATCTTTTCGTCATCTCCCTGCGAGATCCTTCCCCGAGATCTTGCATCTCGTTATCTCCTCGTGAGATTCTTTCTCATTATTCTCCCTCGTAAGATCTTTCCGTCATCTCCCTGCGAGATCCTTCCCCGAGATCTTGCATCTCGTTATCTCCTCGTGAGATCCTTTCTCGTTATTCTCCCTCGTGAGATCTTTCCGTCATCTCCCTGCGAGATCCTTCCCCGAGATCTTGCATCTCGTTATCTCCTCGTGAGATCCTTTCTCGTTATTCTCCCTCGTGAGATCTTTCCGTCATCTCCCTGCGAGATCCTTCCCCGAGATTTTGCATCTCGTTATCTCCTCGTGAGATCCTTTTCTATTATTCTCCCTCATGAGTTTCGTCATTTCAAACACCCCTCTCTCGAGGTCCAAATTCCCGTTAGACATTTCTAACACTCCTCTCTCGAGGTAAGATACCCGTTAAACGTTACGTCTCCAGACGTTAAATCTCCCGTTGGTCCTCACCAACGTTTTGTCTCCAGACGTTAAATTTCCCGTTAGCTCTCACTAACGTTCGTCTCCAGACATTAAATTCCCGTTAGTTTTCACTAACGCTCGTCTCCAGACGTTAAAGTTCCCGTTAGTTTTCACTAACGCTCGTCTCCAGACGTTAAATTCCCGTTAGTTTTCACTAACGCTCGTCTCCAGACGTTAAATTCCCAGTTGACGTTTGACATTCAAACGGTCATTTACATCCCCAGTTGACATTTGACATTCAAACGCCAAATCGACGTTTGACATTCAAACGCTCAGTCCCGCCTACGGACGTCAAGTCACAATTCCGTCTCCCGACGTCAAAATTCCCATTGGTTTTCACCAACATTCAACCATCTCCATCGTGAGATTCACCCATCTCCCTCGTGAGATTCAAACCATCTCCCTCGTGAGATTCACCCATCTCCCTCGTGAGATTCAAACCATCTCCCTCGTGAGATTCAAACCATCTCCCTCGTGAGATTCAAGTCATCTCCCTCGTGAGATTCAAACCATCTCCCTCGTGAGATTCAAACCATCTCCCTCGTGAGATTACCCATCTATTCGTAAGATTACCCATTTTTTTCGTAAGATTAGCCATCTTTTAATTAAGGTAGACAGTCAAATACCTCCAAATACCCTATCCCCAGCGGACAAAAGACAAACGACAATCACGGTAAGCCCGTACAATGAATCTTCTCCCCGGCCGTCAGTCGTAAGCCCGACCATCCCAATTCAGCGGCCATCAAGGTAAGCCCGCACAACAATCCCTCTTCGGCCATCTTCATAAATCCGAATACCTTTTCACTCCAGCAAGTGAACGTTCACTTCCCCGGCAGTCATCGTAAGCCCGACCATCCCAATTCAGCGGCCATCAAGGTAAGCCCGCACAACAATTCCTCTTCGGCCATCAAGGTAAGCCCGAACATTCCTCCCCAGCAGGATCCTAAGACCGTCCGTCTAAGGAAGAAACGTCAATCAACCCCCCTCAGTTCCTAACTGACCCTGTCAGAACTCTGGATGCTTTTCCCCAGCAATGTGTCAGTCTCTCCCAAGACCACATCCCGTTCCTAACCCCGTCGTTAGAACGTCAATCCTTCCGTGTTATTAATAACGCCAGTTTAACACAACTGTTCCCATCATTGCCACCCTATCCCCAGCAGGATGAACCTGGCCGTCATCGTCAGTCCAGCACCTAAGGCACGAACGCCCCCGTCTCAGGATAAACGTATCCTCGCAACTCCGGTTTGAGGCGCCACACGCCCTCGTATGTTTCAGCAATCCCGGTTTGAGGCGCCACACGCCCTCGAAAGTATCAGCATCTCCGGTTTGAGGCGCCACACGCCCTCGTATGTTCCAGCAGCTCCGGTTTGAGGCGCCACACGCCCTCGTCAGTATCAGCAGCTCCGGTTTGAGGCGCCACACGCCCTCGAAGTTTTCAGAAATCCCAGGTTCAGACGCCTCCCAATAGTCTCCATTCAGGTTCCGGTACCTTGTAATGGTCTCCATTCAGGTTTAGACGCCTCCAAACAGTCTCGCTCAGGTCAAGGTCCCCACGCGCGGCCCTTGCACCTACGAACTACGATCGGCTTGATTCCCGCTCGGGATACGTAGGAATCCTTTCGCTAAGGGTCCAGCCAGCTGACCGCCCAGGTCTTTCAAAGTAAGGCATCCCGATTTGGATCCTTATCTTTTTCAACGACCCCACCTCCTTCGGAGGAGACGTCGCTGAGGGGCTAACTGTAAGTACCCAAATCCGGATCATCAAAATCCGTCAGAAAGTTAACCGGAATCCGTTAACTGGCCCGCTCCAAGTTAACCGGAACCCGTTAAGTTCCCCGTTCTCGAGTCAATGAAACATCCCGGGACTGCCCCGTGCATCCCGACATCAAAGCGTACTCAACACACGTTATCACACGTAAAAGTACCGCTTTCCCCGAAAAACGTACTTTTCGGGGTCTTCCGGGATTCGATTTCCCGTTTTCGAGCGTCTCGACCTTCCGGAGGTCATAACTCCCTCATACGAACTCCGTTTTGGGCCCACCACATATCAAATCGAACGCGAGAATAAGATCTACGCATGTAACTTGTTCAAATCAGGAAATATAGCCAATTTCAGGTATAGTCCGGCCGGACTCTTTCTGCAGCTTAGAAAGACGTGTCAAATTCAAGGCCAAATGACCAAAATACCCCCCAAATGCAAGAGAGGTCCGGCCGGACTCTTTCTGCAGGGCAGAAACCCATCAGGCTAAGCAACCTTGCTTCCTCACTAAGCAAGCAAACTTACTCCCCAAGTTCCTCCCCCCTCCTCCATGATTTTCTCCCTATAAATACTCCCCCCTCCTTCACATTTCAACACCACATTTTCCTCCTCTCCTCCCCCTAGCACAAAACGCTAGTCTTTCTTCCGCTCTTCGGGGGCCCTCGTGCTACTCGTCGGCGGAATTCTCTACTCTTCGGGGGCCCTCGTGCTACTCGTCGGTAGATTCTGATCCTCAAGCTAAACCGACACAAGTCGAAACGCTGCCCAAATTCCTAGGTTTCTAAACACCAAATAAAAGGGGAAACTCTGCCCAAACACTTCCGAAACACCTTTCAAACACCTTTCCGTATCCCGTATACGCCCACCGAGCCAAAGGAGCCGACCCTAGCCATAGGTAGCTCCCTCTCTCACTCTTAAAATGTAGACGTCACCGTCTAACGGGGTCCGATACGTTTTAGTCCCTGATCCTCTTCTCTTCCCGTAAGAGAAGTAATCTCGGGTTAAAACGGCGTTCCGACCCCGTTCCGTTTACTTTTATGTCATTTACCAATTCCGGATCGTTTGATCCGTCGATCGTCATTTACAATTCCGAGTCGTTTGGCTCGTTGATCGTCATTTACAATTCCGGATTGTTTGATCCGTCGAACGTCCTTTACTTTCATGAAACTTTACAATTCCAAGTTGTTTGGCTCGTTGATCGTACTTTACAATTCCGAGCCGATTGGCCTCGTTGATCGTCATTTACAATTCCGAGTCGTTTGACTCGTCGATCGTCATTTACAATTCCGGATCGTTTGATTCCGTTGATACCGCACTTTAAATACTGTCATTTACAAAGTCCGACCCGTTTGGATCGTGATAGTATTTACTTTTCAAAGTCCGAGTCGCAACCCGATTCGTTGATCGCATATCATTTAATACGCATTTTTCCCGTAAAAATCGTTAACAATGTAATGTCCGGTTCAAAACCGGAGTTTGTCCTTCGAACTCTCTTTCAAAACGCGCGAAATGACGTTTGGCCTCCAAACGCTCATCTTCAAACTAAAAGCCGCCATTTGACACTTAAAATCATTTAATACGCATTTTTCCTGTAAAAATCGTTAACAATGTAACGCCCGATTTAAAAAACCGGAGTTCGACCTTTGAACTCCTTTTCAACTCAAAATCGACGTTTGCCACGCAAACGCTCATTTCAAACTCAAAGTCGACGTTTGCCACGCAAACGCTCATTTCAACTAAAAATCGACGTTTGCCACGCAAACGCTCATTTCCGTCTCAAAACCGACGTTTGTCATTCAAACGCTCGTCTTTTCAAACAAAGTCACCTAATCAACGTTTGACATTCAAACCAAGATTAAGCTTGTCATTCAAGCCCCCATTTCGAAACACACACACACACACACGATTTCGAGAAAGGTAGAAAGACTCGTCATACGAGGCGTTTCGGGTGATCTCGTAATACTCTTCCCGAAACGTAACGTGACCTCCGAACCTAAAAATCTCTGGTACTAAAAAGCTTTTTACTCGTTTTTGCTACCAATAAAAATGATCCCCTGTTTTCAAAGCCTTTTCCCAAGTTTTTGCTACCAATAAAAACGACACCATTTTCAAAAGTCGTTTCTCAACGTTTGGGCTCAAAATACAAAAACCGCGTGGCGACTCCTCATTTTTTCCTTCCCATGAAGCGAGGTCTCAGACACCAACCCCCCCGAAAGACAACCGTGTTTCGCGTCCGTGCGAAATCCCGGGTAATTTCAGCCGCTTCAGCATTCGGCACAACGATGGGGGATCTAGTTCCCGGGGTACTTAGATTTACAAAGTCCCGTAGGGTCCTAGGAGGTGTTTGTGGCTCTCCGTCCACCATATGCTTGTTTAGTATCTCTTTGAGTTTTCTGAATCTTTCGTGAAAGCTTCGTTCAGGTTCCGGATCAAAATTGTCAAAGAATGTCCGAGCCCGTTTCATACACTATAAGAAAAACACTCAAAAAGAAGATTAAACGTAACAGATTATCGGAAGTAAAGACAAAAAAAATATAAAAACAAAATAAAAAAACAAAAAATTATGTAGTAAAGAGAAAAACAAAAAGTAAATCGTTGTCCCCGGCAACGGCGCCAAAAACTTGTTCGGTCGAAACCTAACGGTTTATTTTAAAATCCGCAAGCGCACGGGCTATTGAAATATAGCGGGTGCAAGTACGAGTCGATCCCACATGGACATGGTTTACTCTTGAATGAAATTGTTTTTACTGTAATTGTAAAAGAGATTGGGGGAAATAAAGATTGGTTTAGGAAGAGAGTGAAGCATACGCAGAAAATACTTTAAATAAAACTCTTATAAACGAAGCATTCTCGGGATTGGAAATCATTTACACAATTCGTTCATCATATAGTCATGTCTTAGAAAATATAGGTTTTCATGAAAATCAAGGATGGTATGTTAGGCTTACACTACTTCTCACGGTCAAGACAGTAGCGTTGTATCCTTCACTAATTATGTCCTAACTTTTTGAGATTTTCGTTTATGGTATTCCCGCCCTGTCACAAATGGGCATTCCGGCTTATCTCTAACTGACCATAATTAGTAAGAATCCATTAAGATCGAAAGTCAACGTACTTTCCATTAAAGGAACATCCCTAGGCCATTGAACTACTCTCGTGATCAATGAAACCTAGTTCCTTTATATGGTTTCGTCAATCGAGATTCTCCGCTAGGTACTTCTCTCGATCGACTGAATCATACAAGTTGGACGTCTCCAAAATGTAAGTCATTTTGAGATTGATATAAAAAAATTGTTTAGATGAAGATAGAAGACAAGACTTTCATATTTAAGATGATTAACAATATGTGCTTTGAGTTTCCAACCCCAAGAACAAGGGGGATTGCTCACTAGCCATGTGAAAGTAAACAAACATAAAATAATAAGAGATAGAGTAGAGGAAACTTATGATTATTGAGATATGAATGGATGGAATAATACTTCAAACTTTTATTGCTTCTTTCAAAGAAAACTTCAAGAACAATATAGACTTGAATCTTCAAACCTTTGGAAATAATTGTAAAGTATTGTGTATAATGTACTCTTAACTATCGGTATACTACTCTGGTAATTCCCTGATATCTTTGGATTGATTTCAAGTGATCTATTTATAATGAGGAGGAGGCTCTTCAAAGTGGTGCCATTGAAAGGTGCCTTTAGAATCTGCAGGTGCCATTTGCACGACCGGGCTAAGGAAGTTGCACGGCCGCTCCCTCTTGGCGCCAGTTTTGGATTTGAACTTGGGCAAATGGCACGACCGCCACGTGTTTGCTGCACGGCCGCTCCGTGAGGTAGCACGGTCACTCCACTTTGCAAGACTCGTCCACTCAGAGATTTGGGGCCAAAAATGGCCTGGGCATGGCCAAGTGCACGGTCGCTCCATGTATGGCTGCACGGCCGCTCTGGCTGAAATTTGGCTAATGTGCTTGATTTGCTTGTTGTTCTTCCATGTCTTTGCACTAAGATGTCACAAGCATCCATTGATTCATAAAATAGACTCTAAAACCTGTCTAAAATGCATAATATATACCAAGAGCGTAAAATCAAAGGTATATATAAAAGAAGCTAAAAATAGACTAAAATGCAATCTAATTGATAACTAAACTAAGGAAATGTTTATGAAAATATAGGATAAATGACTATATAATATTCACTTATCACTAGTCTACCATCACTCATTGAAATTTGTCAACCATCCTTTGGGGGTAAATTTTTTCACGTTAGGTGCATATGTCATATTTTAAATTTGTGTGTGCAAGATGGTTTATCAACTTTAAAAGAACATGTAGCCCCAATTAAGGAAGTTCTTGCTTATGTAATGAGAAATCATAGTGTAACAAAATTGTGGATTAGATTTTGTAAAACAAATAATATCCCACTTAAAAGATTTTCCCTAGATGTTCCAAACCGATGGAATTCCACTTATAAAATGTTATCCGACTCTTATTATTTTCGTGAACTATTGTGTCAGTTTATTCAACAAATAGAGTATTCAACTATAATATTGCCTCATCAATGGGATGTTTGTAATAATTTAAAGAAAAATTTGAAAGTTTTTAAAGAGGCTACCGTACAATTATCCGGTTCTTACTATCCCACTTCATCGTTAGTTTTAGAACACGCCGCTAAAATTAGTTATATATTTATGCATTTTAAAGATTGTCCAATTTTAGGTGAATGTATTAGTATGATGAGAACAAAATGGCTTAAATATTTTTTGAACATTCCCCCATTGTTTTTAGTAGCTAAACTATTAGATCCTAGGATAAGAGAAGATGGTTTAGAACAAATACTTGATTATTATTATAAGAATCTATTTCCTACCGGCTTTGATTTGTTTTAAATAGACCTATCCCAAAGGCAAAAGACGTTGTAACTGAGACTAAAAATATTGTATATGCAATTTATAGAGAATATTATGATCTTTTTGGTAATATTGTTTATCCTAGTAGTGAAAATGTAGGTGGTAGTTCTCACGAAGATAGCGATCCCTTTAACTTTATAGATAATTTAATTAGTTCTAGAAGTCAAAAATGTCAACAAGGTGGCTCCACTTATGTTGAACTTGAAAATTATTTAACCACTTCTTTTGAGCCTATAGAAAAATTTGATATTGTAAAGTTGTGGGCACGAAGGGCAAACAACTATCCTATTCTATCATTGATAGCAAAGGAGATCCTAGCCGCTCTCGCCTCAACCGTCGCCGTAGAAGAAGTATTTAATGTAGGAGGAAATGTCTTGTCTGATCGAAGGTCAAGATTGTCTCCCTATAATTTAGAATATCAAATGGTGCTCGGCGATTGGCATAGAGCCGAACTACGACTTCACGATAAAAGATGTAGTTCCGAGGAGGAGGAGGCCTTCGATGAAGATACATCAGGGGACGAAGCCGAATGAACTACGCCGCTCTTTAGACTTTAGATTAGGTTAATTGTAATTTTATAGATTAGAATTTAGATTAGGTTTATTTTTATTTAATTGTAATAGTTAGGTTGAGGTAAAGGCTCCTAAATGTCCCCCCCCCCTTATTTATAAAAGGTTAAGGTTGGTTGTCCCCCTCTTTGTAATTTTATTTTAATTATTAAAATTTAAGGTACCATCCCTTTTTCTTTTATATACTTTCGTTTATTTTAATAACAGTTAAGTTTTATTTCTTTCAAAAATCATAACTTTTTTTATATAACTTTTTGCAAAAAATGTATGTAGTAAACAAAAGTCTAATAGTCTTCTTTATCAAAAAAAAAAGATTAAAAAAAAAAAAGTTAACTTTTTTATACAACTTAATAGAAAGTGTTAAAAAGTTAACTATTTTTTTGAAAAAAATGTTAAAAATTTAACAGTTCAAAAGTTAGGGCGACCGCCCAAACAAGTTAGGGCGACCGCCCTAATCATTCGGCCTTCTTGGGCGACCGCCCTAAAATTAATTTTTTTTTTGAAAATGACGGTTCAAAACCGGAATCGGTACAGACGGTCCAAACCGGGAACCGGAACCGTGCAGAACCGGTTCGATTACGGTTCAAGCTTGGGCGGTTTGGTGAACCGCCGGTTCAGAATCGGAACCGCCGATTTGAACCGGCTGGACACGTCTACATGGGGTTCTAAGGCATTGGAAGGAGAGGTAACAATGGGTGGTTGGGTGGGCGTAGGTGGTAATGAATCACTAGTTTGAGTTTGAGTTTGAGTATCTTGATAATTTGCAGTGAAGATTATTTAAATCATTGGGGTGCTAAGGCATTGGAAGGAGAGGCTAGCCTCCGCCGGCGAGCAACTATTTTATCCGTGGTTGTTTTTTTGTTGTTGATTTGATTAATTTGATTTGTATTTTATTTTGAGAATGTAATTGTAAAATTGATGTATCTTGATATTTTGCAATGAATATTATTTTTTTCATTTATATTCTTTTTATATTAGTTTTTTAAATTTATTAATTATTATTTGTTGGTAACATTCATTTTGATGCTACATGTCTTTTTATGTCAATTTAAATCTTAATTTTATTGTGAATATTATGTTTTTATTATTTATTGATTTATTAAACATTAATATTAATCTATTATTATTTTTATATTATATGTATTTTAATAGTATTATAATTCATATATATATATATATATATATATATACACTACAAGGAAAATGTGTTTTAGAGACGGCAAATTTTGTAGCCAAAAAGAAGATTCTGTCTCTAAATCGTGTTTATGAATAGATTTGTTCCGTAGCTAATCCGTGGGTGCAGGTTGGTCGCTAAATTGGGCGTCACTGTTTTGTAGCTGTTTTAGAGACAGATATGTCCGTACTAATTTAGAGATGAACATATCTGTCTCTAAAATAGCTACAAAACAGCGACGCCCAATTTAGCGATCAACCTGCACCCACGGATTAGCTACGGAAGAAATCTGTCTCTAAACACGATTTAGAGACAGAATCTTCATTTTAGCTACAGAATTTACCGTCTCTAAATCGATTTTTCCTTGCAGTGGAAGATGGAGTCTTTCCAAGAGGATTGATTGAAAAAGCTACCACAAATTTTGGAGTTTGCAAGAAGATTGTGTGGGTCACATGGGTTGCTGTGAAGAAGCAGCAATCACTTGGAGTCCATGTGTGTTTAACTTCAAACACAAAATCTAGGGAGAAACGCATTTCTCCATAAGTTATGGAGAAACGGGTCCCGACTTGTCGCGCGACAATGAACTGGATATCCAGAACCTTATGAAAGTGATATCCAGAAACCTTCAAATGAATATCCGTAAAACCTTCAAAATGTTTCGGATATTCATTTGATGGTTTCTGGATATACATTTGAAGGTTCTCGATATCCGAAAACCTTCAATAGCAATTTACTGGATATGCCCTAACACATTTCGGATATGCACCTAACGCTTCGGATATGCACCTAACAGTTTCTGGATATACATTTCACATACTTCTGGATATGCAACTAACAGTTTCTGGATATCAAACCCAAAGATTCTGGATATCCAGAAGCTTTGGTCTTGGCCTTGGGTTTTTTTTTCTGGATATCAAATGCAAAGCTTCTGGCTATTAAAAACACGTTTCTCCATAGTTATGGAGAAACGCGTTTCTCAGCAGACCTACTCAACTTCAAAAAAGGCAAATATAAGAAGTAAAATAGTTCATTTGGATTTTTAGAAAATGAAGTTTATTTTATTTTCAAATAGAAATATTATAAGGAATCTAGGACATGGCTTGGGAGTTAGTAAAAGCACAATTGGGAGATGGAAAAAAAGTGGTGTGATCAGGGGCCACACAAATGTCATAAAGCCAACTTTAAACTTTTCTAACCAAATAGCAAGACTCAGATTTAGTCTTGTTGCACTAATATTTGACAGAAAAACAAACAAACCAAAGTTTAAACTCATGATACATGTAGTACATGTTAATGAAAAATAGTTCCAAATGACACAATGCACAATTAGGTACGATATGTGTCCTAAGAAACAAGAGCCATATACATCATGCCAAAGTAAAAGGTTTGTTCCCAAAGTTATGTTCATTTGTGTTGTAACTTGACCAAGGTACCCAAATAATGGATAATTAGAGTTTGATAGAAAGATTGGATTGTGGCCATTTATTAAAACTGAGCCAGCAAAAAGAAACAGTCGAAACAGGGCAGCTGGAACAATGATCGCAAAACCACTTGAAGGAATAAACAGGCAGGTTACAAAAGACATGATGCTCAACCATGTAAGTTTCTATAAAATTTTGCTACTATTTCAATTCACTTTTAGTTTTTTCCCACTTTTTTATGCACAATTTCGTGTTTTGATTGCAGATTATCCCTGTAGTCAAATCAGAGTGGTCACAAAATGCATGCAAAGATATACTCATTCATTAGGACAATACTCCCCCTCACATGCACATTGATGATCATGAATTTAGTGATGCGGCTATTGCTGATGGTTTCAACAAACACATAGTATTCTAGCCTCAAAATTCTCCCGATAAAAATATAAATGACCTAGGCAGGTTTAGGTCCATAGACTCACTCAAAACCACTTCCCAAGCAAAAACAATTGATGAGTTGATCCTATCAGTTCAAAATTCATTTGCAAGTGTCTCACATAGCACATTGAACAAGGTTTTCATAAGCTTGCAAAGTTGTTTGATCCAAATCATGAAGGCAAAGGGGAAAAATGACTACCCACTTCAACACGATGAAAAATGATGCACTAAAAAGAATGAAAATGCTTTCAAATGACAAAGATGTAGACCCATAAGTGGTGAGAGACAATATTTGGCTTTTAATGGAACATGGATATGCAAATGGACTAGAAGGCATAATGGCACATTTATATTTTGTATGAATTTCTCTATGAATTCTTTTGTAAGCCTTAAAAATGGTTAATCTTTTGTAAGTATTTACAATGGCAAAAATTTCCTTTTGTTTAATGAAAATAGATACTCTCATAAATTAATAATCATACAGTAAGGCATGCAAAGAATTCTCTCAAAAATTAATCATCACAGAGAGTTTCTCAGAAATTAATCATTATAGAGAGTTGAAAAAGTCAAACACTAAGTTACAAACTACCAGCTCACTAATTCAAGATCCAAGCTAGACTATGTTCTTATTATCGAATGTCAAATATGAGCACTTATTCATCATCTCACACAAAAAACCACTGTTCTAATACATATTTGTACTTTACTGACTCCCAACATAGCAAACCAATAGAAATAAATCATCAAAGGGAGAAGAAATAGAGAGATGACCTTCGGGTAAGGGGTATCATCATTAGTAAGAGGACTTTCACATGTCTCTGGCACGACTAAGTGTGATGTACCCGATTTTTTGGCCGCCCGACAATACTTTTTTGAAAGTTTGAAAAATCTTTATCGGGCTTTGAAAAATCAACGGAGTCGCCATGCCGTTTTTAGTTTAAGGGCTAAAACTTTGAAAAATGCCCAAAATTAGAGAAATGAGTTCGAAGGTCATGTTACACTTCGGGAAGAACGTTTGGCGTTCACCCGGAATGCCTCGTATGACGAGTCTTCCTCACTTGAAACCCTTTGTGTGTGTGTGTGTGTGTGTTTTGAAAAAAAGATTTTGAATTAAATGATTTTCTAGAAATAACAGAAATACAAGGGACTGAACATGGAAAATAGTTTGAAAACAGTGACTAAACTGGAAAATAACAGAAACTGGAAATTTGTTTGCAGATGACAATGTCATCCGCGTGGATGAGATTGTAGTGCAATCTTATCCGCGCGGACTAACCTGCAGTGTCAATATTTTTTTACAGTTTCCTAATCAGTCACTGTAATTTCCAGAAATTTAACTGGATTTACAGGACTTAACTGGAAATGTTACTGGAAACAGAAAACCAAGGAAATGTTTAGATTTTTGGCATCCATGTTTTGTCCTCTCTTTCCCTAGACTTTGATTAGTGGCCATAAGTGATGAATCCCCTTAATAAGGCAGTCCCGGGTGTACATTAGGACTTGAAAAACATATCATTTGCAAAGGGGAGGGGAATTTGACATGAAAGTAAATTAATGAACAAGGGATAGGTCAAGATGTATCAACTTTTAGAGGAAGATCTCTAAGGTGGTTAAAAGAAGGATCATCCTTGAGACCTATACTCAAGTATATCTGATACATCTTGTGTGACCTAATTATGTGAGTCTAGATGATATTCATCCAAGGAAAGAGTTCCAAGGTGAGAATCTTAGACTAGGGAGGGGGATTTGCAAGGAAAAGAATAATTTAGACCATTTGGAGTGATCATCTATGGAGATGAACTCCAAGATGACCACATCCTAGGTCAAGTAACAAGTAAGAACTAGTTAATGTAAAGAGACATGGAAGTAAAAATATGGACCATTTAGTAGTGATCACCTATGGAGATTGACTCCAAGATGACCATCTTCTAGGTAAAGTGAGCAAGTAACAAGTGAAGACTAGTTAATGAAAAAGGGGACAAGGGAAATACATAATAAAAAATGTGAATCCTTGTAGAGAATCATCCATGGAGATGAACTCCATGGAGATCCTCTTGGATCCTAGGACAAGGGGGAGGGAGAATGAGCAACAAGTAGAATCACATCATAGAGACATGAAATATATGCATGAATGAAGGAGGTTTGAGTAGGGAGGATGAGGGTTTACCAATGGTTGAACTCTAATTCTTGGATTAGTGTTTAGGGTTTGAGGAGTTTAAGGCTTCTGTTTGGTTTGGTAGTGGAATTTGGTGTTGGATTTGACTAGTAGGAGTGTTTAAGGCTATTTTGAGGAGGGATTTCGGTAGAGTAACAGTAGGGAATGTATTTGTTTCTGCTGAAAATGAAGGAGAAAGGCTCAATTTACAAATTGGCCAGGGGTGCAATCTTATCCGCGTGGATAAGATCGTTGGTACAATCTTATATCCGCAAGGATAAGATCGTCAGCGTGCCTGGTTTGCAGAAATGCTGTTTTGGTTGCTTCTTATTTGGTCAAAAAGGTGATTTTTTTTGGAAATGATGGATTCCAACGAGGTCCTTGGCCATGTTTTTATTCCTAAAAGGTCCTTCCTCATACAAATTGTCTAAATAATATCCAAAATGCCCCTAAATGATGATAAATCATTAATTTGGGCTGACAAAACATTAACGACACAGATTGGGACACTTACATTAGCCCCTCAGGGACGGTACTTCCAGGGGAAGTGGGGTCATCGACAGAAGTGAGGATCCCAATCTGACAAACTTTTACCTAGATAGGTGAGGAGGTGACCGAGGCGGTCGGATGGCTGGATCCTTTTAAAGGATTCCTACGTATCCCAAGTGGAAATCAAGCCAGTCGTAGTTCAGGTCTTGTAGGGGAAAGGAGTGACCAAGGTGGTCAAACGAATGGACCTCCCCACCACATTTTTGTTGCCAAAGATAAATTCGACTAACGGAGGCGTTACCGAAGGTAGACTCGACTAACGGAGGCATTGCCAAAGGTGGACTCGACTAACGGAGGCGTTGCTGAAGGTACACGACTAACAGAGGCGTTGCCGAAGGTAGACTCGACTAACGGAGACGTTGCCGAAGACGAACTCGACTAACGGAGGCGTTGCCGAAGACAGACTTGACTAACGGAGGCGTTGTCGAAGATAGACTCGACTAACGGAGGCATTGGCATTGCCGAAGGTAGACTTGACTAACGGAGGCGTTGCCGAAGTTAGACTCGACTAACGGAGACGTTGCCGAAGGTAGACTCGACTAACGGAGGCGTAGCCGAAGACGGACTCAACTAACGAAGGCGTTGCCGAAGTCAGACTAGACTAACGGAGGCATTACCGAAGACAGACTCGACTAACGATGGCATTACCGAAGACAGACTCGACTAACGGAGGCGTTGCCATTGTCGAAGGTAGAC
The DNA here is from genome assembly GCA_022495995.1 of Adenophora triphylla var. japonica. Lineage (NCBI taxonomy): Eukaryota > Viridiplantae > Streptophyta > Magnoliopsida > Asterales > Campanulaceae > Adenophora > Adenophora triphylla. The sequence continues at coordinate 234,629 of JAFEMH010000331.1, forward strand.
TCGACTAATGGAGGCGTTACCGAAGGTAGACTCGACTAACGGAGGTGTTGCCGAAGGTAGACTAGACTAACGGAGGCATTGCCGAAGGCAAATTCAACTAACGGAGGCGTTGCCGAAGACAGACTCGATTAACGGAGGCATTGCCGAAGACAGACTCGACTAACGGAGACGTTGCCGAAGACAGACTCGACTAACGGAGGCGTTGCCAAAGACAAACTCGACTAACAGAGGCGTTGGCATTGTCGAAGACAGACTCGACTAACGGAGGCGTTGCCGAAGACAGACTCGACTAACGGAGGCGTTGCCGAATACGGACTCGACTAACGGAGGCGTTGCCGAAGACGAACTCGACTAACGGAGGCACTGCCGAAGACAGACTCGACTAACGGAGGCGTTGCCGAAGGTAGACTCGACTAACGGAGGGGGCATTGCTGAAGGTAGACTCGACTAATGGAGGCATTGCCAAAGGTAGACTCGACTAACGGAGGCATTACCGAAGGTAGACTCGACCAACGGAGGCATTGGCATTGCCAAAGGTAGACTCGACTAACGGAGGTGTTGCCGAAGGTAGACTCGACTAACGGAGGGGGCATTTTCGAAGGTAGACTCGACTAACGGAGGCGTTGCCGAAGATGGACTCGACTAACGGAGGCGTTGCCGAAGGCAGACTCGACTAACGGAGGCGGGGGAGTTGCCAAAGGTAGACTCGACTAACGGAGGCATTGCCGAAGGTAGACTCGACTAACAAAGGCATTGCCGAAGGTAGACTCGACTAACGAAGACATCTATACCTGAGGGAGACTATTTGAAGTTGTCTACACCTGATGGAGACTATTTGGAGGCGTCTAAACCTGAGGGAGACTATTCGTAGGCATCTATACCTAAGGGAGACTATTTGAAGGTGTCTATACCTGAGACTATTTGAAGGCGTCTATACCTGAGGGAGACTATTTGAAGGTGTCTATACCTGAGACTATTTGAAGGCGTCTATAGCTGAGGGAGACTATTTGGAGGCGTCTAATCTTGAGGGAGACTATATGAAGGCATCTAAACCTGAGGGAGAGTATTTTTAGGCGTCTAAACCTGAGGGAGACTATTTGAAGGTGTCTTAACCTGAGGGAGACTATTTGAAGGCGTCTAAACCTGAGGGAGACTATTTGAAGGCATCTAAACCTGAGGGAGACTATTTGAAGGTGTCTAAACCTGAGGGAGACTATTTGAAGGTGTCTAAACCTGAGGGAGACTATTTGAAGGCGTCCAAACCTGAGGGAGACTATTTGAAGGGATCTAAACTTGAGGGACACTATTTGAAGGCATCTAAACCTGAGGGAGACTATTCTAAACCTGAGGGAGACTATTTGAAGGCGTCTAAACCTAAGATAATGAGGGCGTGGTGGTACCTCTGGCTGAGAGAGTGAGGACAATCTTTGTTGTTGACTTATTGTCGTTGACTTGCCGTGTCGAGGACGGTCTTCATCGTTGATTTGCCGTGTAGAGGACGGTCTTCTTTGAAGGGAATCGGGCTTCCGCTATGTTTTGTTGGAGGAGACGGGCTTACGTTGGAGTTCGAGGTTGAAAATGAGGGATGGATTGGGCTTCCGTTAAGCTTCGTTGAAGAGGTCGGGCTTACGTTGAAGGTAGAGGTTGTATTTTTTTTTTTTTTTGCTAAGCTATAGACGTGGGGGCTGTCTCTACCAAGCTTGAAATATTGGAGTCTGTCTTCTCCAAGTCATGGACACTCAAGGCGGTCTTCGTTCCTCTGTAGATACTGTAGGTTGTCTTTGCCGAACTGGAGATGTCTTCACAAACTTGAGGCACTGTAGATCTGGAGTCAAGATGGTGTTGGCTTGAGGTGTCTGAACCAAGATGGTGTGAAAAGGAAGGTCTTGCAAGTCATTTGGGCAGTTCTGTTGAAGTCATTGGAATTACGCTTCGGTGGAGACCATCCTTGCTGCGGAGAGGCTTAGGGTAGTGACGAAAAACTGGTCTCTCGTGCTTGAATTGCTACATTTGTTAGTAGAAGGACAAATGCATATATGACATTCATGATGATGGATGCATTCATAGAACCAAAATGATTCGCAATCGCTTAGGGTTGTTTCTATTGATTCATGTTTTGTGCATGCTACATGAGCCCTGGGGAGATTTTTCTGAGGATGCATGGTGGTGAGAGGGTTTTTATGTATTGTGGATTAAACTGCATGTCGTTGATGAGGTCTTATTGTAGGTCAATAGTATCATGCAGACCTCAATTTTGATTTTGGGATGAATTGGATTTGAACCCCGGGTCTCGATTAAAATCTCTTTTCAATCTCAGACATTTGAAGCTGATGCTGACAGGCCCTAGAATCAAAAGTACGTTGATATGAATGAACCCTCTTTCGCTTGGATTAGTTGTGATTTGACATAAATTTGGAAAATGACTTGGCGAAATGCTGATACGAGGAAATTCCCAGTTCTCAACCTCTGATAATGCAGGGAGTTGCCATATACCAAGTTCTAAAGCTGAAACTCCAAGATAATTGTTGAGGTGACTAGACCTTTCTTCTGAAGATAGGTGTGACTTGACAAAGCCCTGTTCTGAGGAAACAACATGGCGAAAGCCACATAAGCTTTCTCTAAATGACTTGATGAAGCCCCATGTTCGACAAAGCGTCATGATAGAGGTCCAATTAATGGTTTGACTGTAAAACTGACATACTGATGAAGTACCGAGCCGATCGATCAACGTGAGAGACCTCGAGGTGAAGTTGATGTAACCCCAGATTCATTGCATCATTACGTCATGAAGTGAGAAACCCATCTATGATAACAACTATGCAACTAGAATCCTCGAGGCGAAATTGACAACAACCATGCAACTAGAATCCTCCCTTCGAAGGGTGTCTTCCATATGGGAACTGTTAGCCATAGTGGCACTTGGCTTGTTCATGGCTTCAATCATATTCACCCTATGGTTGTTCTTAGGGAAGGGATTATTGGTTGTGTTGTGCCTTTCGGGTATCTCAAACTTATCCTTTTCGATCAGTTCTCACATTGCCTATTTCAGAAGCATGCAATTATTAGTAACGTGCCCATGATACTATTGGGAAGTGCAGTGCTTAGTTGTGTCCAAAGGGACATTGGGATCCCTGGGCTGATAGTTGTCCAAAGGTCTGATCAGACCTTCCTTCACAAGTCCCTGAAAGACTTCACTCAGAGGCATTCCGAGATCTTCAAGCCTTAAGACTCCGCAGCTTGGGCACATCGCCTTTCCTTTGCATGGAAGGAGTGGCATTGTTGCAATCCTGGCCCGCATAGTTAATTGCTTCCTTGTCTTTTGGGCAGAACAGGAACTGGATTAGAGGCAGAAGCTCGGTACCGAGAAGTAGGAGCAACGGCTTACTGTTGGTCAAATTTTAGCCCCAGAACTGACCATCGCACGCAGATCTAGATAGGGGAAGTTACCGAGGGACGTTCTCAAATGAGGCTTCAAGAAGGCTTGGAGAATATCCAACTGTTCTTCATCGGATGGGGGAATTGCCATCTCACACATCTTGAGGCTTCAGCGCTTGTAAAAGTCCACAATAGTCTCATCGGGACTTTGTACAGTCGTCTGCAAGTCTTCCCGGTTTGTTTCCCATTCCAAATTGGCTTTGTACTTCTCGGTAAAAGCATTAGTGATCTGTTCCCGAGTAGCCCTAGCCTCAGGTTTCAACCAGAAGAATCATTTTAGAGCACCCATCTTTAAGGAGAGACTGGAGTAGTCATCTAACTGCTTATTTGTACGTCCTTTAGGGTGTAAGTATCCAAGTGGGTCTTAGGACATGCAGTCACATCAAACAATTCTAGATTGGGCATCACGAACTTGTGAGGTAGAGGCACAATGGATTTGGGATATGTGGGTCGGAGAGCGGCCTTCTTCTCTGTCAACTCAGCAACATGTGCTTTTATTTACTTCAGCTATTCCATGAACCAAGCAAGTTGAGAGTATGGTCGGGCCAGTGGCAGAGATGGAGAAAGGATTCACCATGGGTGGCACACTGGTGGAAGGGATGGCTGAACCCGGGGTGTAAGTGTAAACCTGTCCTTGGCCTAAGTTGCCTCGAGGGGTATAAGTAGAACCTTGAGCATAAGGTTTGAGCCCAAAGGAGTGTTGTTGATTCCCTGTCGGCAAGAAGGGTGGAGGCAAACCAGAGGTGGCCGGGTAGCCCGAATACTCAGGCCCAGGATCAAAGTGTTGTTTAAAGGAGGGCTGATACTCCTGATTTTGAATTGCACTTTCGGTTGGGGTGGCGGAGTAAAACCCGAAGGGTACTGTGGATAGGACGAGTTGGATGAGATGGGAATAGAGGCTTGCTGTCCCGTGGAGGCGATCATGAAGGGATTTTGTGAGACTTGTGAGGTGTCGGGGGCTGGCTGTCTTGAACTGGATTGTTGTTGAGGCATCCCAAACCACTGGGGCTGAGAAGTTCCATATTGACCCATAGTTGACTGCTATCCCGGACCTAACTGAGAAGTCACACCAAGCTGCTGTATCTCAGAAGTCCCTGACTGATCCGTACCAAACTGTTGAGGCATACCAAATCGCTGTGACATACCGAGCTGACCCCGACTGCATCGAGTCACACCATACTGGCCCAAATCGGACAGAAGTCAATTTGTTTCCCCAAACGACTGTCCTGCACCTGATCAGAATGTATACCATCGGGCCGAGAGGATGGTTGATTCATAGGTTGAGACGAGTGTGGCCCGGTGGGGGTTCCATATGAGGAAGGTGGTGGCATTTGGCGGTAGTTTATCTGAACAAGAGAGGGATGGGGATCCTCTACCTCTTCTACCGTGAAAGTCCCATCGGGGTTGAGGGCAATCGTTAAATGATCATCGAAACCTCATTCGGTACAAAGAGTTTTATGGACTCGGATTCCACTGTTAGCCGTAAAATCATGATGAATCCCTGGTTCTGGTTAAAATTTCATCCTCAACCTTGGATATCAAAGAACTGCGCTTGACAAGCCCATGACCAATATGGCGATCAAATATCCCTTTGCTTGGCGAAGCCCTGGTTTGAAGAGATGTCCTGGCGAAGTCTCGATTTTGAAGAAGTGACTTGGTAAAGCCTCAGTCTCATGATTGTACATCTGACATGAGCAAAACTTTGGCCCGATTTCAAAGTGGTCTTGAAATGAATTTGATAAAAATCAATCCATTTCCTAGCAAAGTCGAGGAACCAACGTGGACCCGAACTGACAAGAGAAGCCCCACTCTAAAGAAATGACTTGACGAAAGTCCCACCTTAAAGAGTCCAATGCAGCTCTAATGCAAACTGAATTGTCATATAACAAAAGAGGCAACCCATCCTTCTATATTTAATTTATTATTTTCTTTAGTTAATCAGCCAATCGGAAGAAAATGTAAAAGAAAGACAATTTAGAAATGTATACCTGCAGGGGCATATTTTCAAAAAGTGGGGACGAATCCCCGATTTGTATTATTTGATGGCCTCATTTGATGAAGGCACAAAAGAAATTGCTTTGGGTTTGACTCTTTTGAGAGAGCATAATTGTAGAAAGGTTTGTAAAAGTGTATGAAAGCCCCTGCTGACAGAAAATCAGTGTTTAGCTCTATTTTTCCCATAATGTAGAAAAAGAAAACTTGTCAAGACATCTGAAAACATGTTTTATTCAAAAAAATGATCACAAGATTGCTTAAAACACTTTATTAGTGTTCGGGTTATTCAACCCCTAATCTCGATATGAACAAACATTTTGATTAATCATGAGGAGAAAGTCGACCAATACCAAGAGTCAAAGTTGGCGAATTGTGAAGAAAGATTGTGTATAGGAGAGGACATTGAGGAGAGCGAATTTATGGAATTTGAATGTGTTTATGACTGGACCATTTCTGGTTGCCTGCATTTCCCTCGTTGTGAGGAGCTCAGGTCACCGTAGTTCGGGCTTGAGCCCGATTGACGAGGCATGGGCCTTAAGACGGTTCCTTGATGAGTCACACTTGATTTGCTGCTTTGTTCCATTGCTTCTTGACCGCTATTTCTTCTTTGGAGGAAAAAGAAAGGAGAGAAAAACAGAGAAAGAATGTAAAAGTTCGAGAATTTTTGAGTATGGAGATTGAGATCCCTTTTGAGGACTTGAGAACTTTTAGGGAATTGGATAATCTTTTGAGAATGGGAGGTTCTTTTGAAATTGGGAGGACCTTTTGAGAATTTGAAGATCCTTTTGGGAATTTTTAGAATGTGGAGAACTTGAGGATTAGTTTTCGGAGAATAAGAAAACCTTTTGAGAATTTGAGGATTTGGAGAATCCTTTTGGGAATTTTTAGAACTTTCTGAGAATTTGAGGTTCTTCTGCTTCCTCTTTTTTTTTTTTTTTTTTGGAAACTGGAAATTGGAGACACTTTTGAGAGTTTGGGATCCATTTGAGAATTGAGGATCTTTTGAGAATTTGAGGACCTTTGACTTGCCCCGTTTGTTCTTTGAACTTTCTTCTATGCACGCTTTTGTCGCCTCTTCGAGCTTTGAATTCTTCTCTTGTGAATTGCCGACTTTCGATGCTAGCTCCTTGGCTTTAATTTTGACACCGGTTGAACTTAATTTAGCACACATAGGGAGGAGAGGAAGCCCCTGGATTTTTGATCTTGATATCCCAAGTCTTGACACTTCATGATGGCATCAATGTGGATTTTGTCAAAGTGAAGGCGTAGATTTTGGGAAAAAAGTGAGTATCTTTGATATGTGCCTTTTGGGAGGCCAAGAAGAGTGTATGGAGAGGACATCAGTTTTACTTTATCACACCGATTAATTAAAATCTTAATCATTTCAAGAGATTATTTGTTGAGCAATGCGAGTGATCATTTAAAATAAAACAATTTCATTAAATGTAATGTAGGTGTGAAAATAATGTCTCGAGTCTAGTGAGAAAAGAAAAAAGACTTATATAAATAGAAAGTTAGACATACTACTATGTCCAAGATGGACTAAAACAACAAATGTCCAAGACGGGCTTAGGTGAAAGAGAAAAATACTAGAACCTATGAAGGTTGACTAAAAGACTATTTTAACATTTTAATTTAATTTAAGGATGTGTAGCCCCTAGTCTAGCTACTTTTTGTTGTTGGATTCGAGCCTTGGTCATCGACTTGGTCACCATTCTGAACAGAGTTTTTCGGTTTTGGTCCATTGGGGCGCTCAAGCTTGCCCGCTTTGATTAACCCTTGAACCGATCTCTTCAAGGCTGTGCAGTTGTCGGTCGTGTGGCCATAATGACTATGGAAGGTGCAATGCTTACTCATGTCGAGGGGTGCATTTGAGCTCCTTGGATGGTAGTTCCTGAGAGGCTCCAGAAGGCCTTCCTTTACTAAAGCCTTGAAAATTAAGCCCATGGGTATCCCAAAATCATCAAAATGTTCTCGCTGCCTTAGAGGACCACTATTTCTTGGTTCCTTTTGGATGCCGTCAATTATACACAATGCCTTCTTTCCTTTACCAGATGTTGCAGCCGTGTTGGAAGGGTAAGGTTTATAGCGGTGAGACATGTTAAGACCAGTAGTGCTTCCCCGTGCACGAACCCTTTTTATGTAACCATCGATGTAAGCATCGAGATTTGAATTTCTGTAAAACTCCTTTGTGTCAGATACGCGAGATTGGTATGGTGAGATGGCTCGAGTAGAGCGATTGTCGATACTCTCGTTGCTAGGCTTTTCTTGTATTTTTTAATTGGCTCTACCAATATTCCTTCGAACGAGTCAATATGAACACTAGGACTGCACGACCCCGCCACAAGATTGGCATTAGTAAACGAAACCACAGTAGGAAGTACTCTGGTGGGAGGAATGACAGTCTGAGCATTAAAAGCGTGACCAAAACCCTCCTCATACGTCAAACTTGAAGCACAAGAATATGGACCGAAGGATCGGGGGTGGTGAGACTTATAAGGGGCCTCATAAGGCCTGGTAGCTACCGAAGATGAGGATATATGGCTCGTAATGGCTGGATACCAGGGAGTAGTGAGTGCGGATCTAAAAGGCTACTGAAGATATGAGGTTTGAAGCACCGTAATAGTAGGACTGAACGTGTCTTGACCACACAGAGGAACGTGACTATAAGGGTAATGTGCATACTGTACTTGATGAGCAGGAGCAACTTGCGTAACAGCCGGGTGGAGAATTGGATGAGGAGCATTTGACCTTGTTAGACTTCCCAATCGGAGGGGCGGGGTAGAGCTTGGAGGATGTTGTGAATACGGTGAGCCTCATGAGGTGGTGATAAAAGCCTGGTGGCGCATGTGAGCTTGTAGTATCATAGGGGCAAGTGGGCCTTGAGAATTGACAGAAGCAAGCTGACCCCGTCCGAACCATGGAGCCTGAGAAGTGAACTGACCCAAAATGGCTTGCGGAGCCATGTCAAACTGCTGGGCTTGAGAAGTTGCAAACTGACCCATTCCGAGCTGATGAACCAAACCAGACTGAGGTTGTGAAGTAGTCAACTGACCCCTTCCAAGTTGTGGGGCGAAAGCAAACTGATTCAAACCCAGTGGTGAAACCTGAGAGGCACCGGGGGCAGGTTGACCTAGATCGGACTGCTGAGGGGTACCGATTTGATGAGGCAGATATGTACCGAATCGACCAATTGCGGAATGATCGCCGGACCAGACTAAGGCTTTGGAGTAGTAAACTGACCCATTCCAAGATGTGGGGCGAAAGCAAACTGATTCAAACCCAGTGGTAAAACCTGAGAGGCACCGGGGGCAGGTTGACCTAGATCGGACTACTGAGGAGTACCAAGCTGTAGGGGCTGAGAGACAGGCTGAGTTATAGGCCGGTGGATGCTTTGCCCATTAGCAATTCCACACGAAAGGGAGCAAGGCATTCGACGGTAGTCGGCATGCCCAGGAAGGGAATTAATTTTAATCTCCGCATCAACCGTAAAGGTTCCTTTAGGGTTGCGAAAAATTGCTAGTCCCTGGGTTCTGACAATTTCCAATAACTGACTGATCTGAGCCTCTTGATGTTGTCTTATCTGTTCCAACATCTGATTCCACTATTCAGCATTTTGCGGATTCTCGGGGTGCGGAGTCGTACGTCCCCCACTGTTCTCCTTTGAGCTAGCCATTCTGAAACTCTGAGTTGAAGCGAAGGAAGAAACCGATAAAGTATCTGATTTCGGAATGACTGAGATGAACAAACGATGACCCGGGATCTTGATCCAAACTTTGCTTACTGTAGAAGGCACAAAAAGGTGCGGTTCAGACTCGGGAAAGCGAAACAAGTTGGTGTTTGGGCTTAGGGCTCATAACACACAATAGTCCATGCCTTTAAAAACAATAAGAAAAGGAAATAGCGAAGGAAGCGAGTGTCGCACATAGCTCAATTTCAGATTTTAGAATATATATAAAGTTCTTCCCGCATCTAAGGTTGGCAAATTTAATTCCAAACACATAATCAACAACAATTTTACATTAAAACAAATGAAAAAAAAAAACCCTCAATGCACATCCATTACTATGGGCGAATCATAAAACAATTTAACTAATAAGGTTCATACTTGTTCGAACGTGATTTAAATGTACATTACTCGAACTACCTTTGCTTCACAACTCTAGTCTCTATCAAAAACCCAGAAATGGATTCAATAAAAGACATAAACAGCACACTTAGTAAGCACAGCAACTAAACCGATAACATTATCCATATCTCCATGTAATTATTGCATTTAACAGCATGATTTTTTCAACGACCGAAACGGCCATATAGTAGGCACAGCAACAAACCAATAACATTATCCGAACTCAATGTCATAATTGTATTCAACAAAAATTAACTTCAAACCAATTACAATTCAACAACACCTGCAAAAACATAGTTACCCTCCTCTCACACAATTATCAATCCAAATTCAAAGATACATTCACCGTGTTAAACACAGCTCAACACCTCCATTTATAGAAATTTTTTTGAAATTTCAGAGATTAAAGTCAAATTCCAACTTAACCATAAAACATTGAACTCCATTAGAACTATGGAAGGCTTAACAAGAAGCCTAGGTGGCCCTATCTGACCACTGTGAGACTGTTTCGTAATACTCTCACACCTTTCCAAAGAACTTAGCAGTTTTATTGTATGCATATACATGTATACACTTTGACATGGACACGATGTCACTGCAAGTGCACATTGACCTGGATTGTCAGACAAAGGCGAAATAGTAAATCATTTAAATATGACACTCATTTTAGGTAAAGCTTACACTTTTGATTATCCCACCACTCAGATGGGTTGGTGAAGAACACTTGCCACAAGTGCAAACAGTTTCTACGTTTTTCCATTGTAGACTCTTTTGGATCTGCAAGATGAAACAAAACAATGATAAGCACAATAAGGAAACAACTGCATACCAAATAAATAAAGTTATCAAAATAAAGTAAGGGGCCACTTAATGCGGGACATTTAAAAAAAAAGTAAGGGGATACTTATTTTGAGGCTAAGGGAGTATCATAAATTCCAAGACACTGCAAGGGACGCTAATAAAGATGCACACCTGTAGCTTGTTTACAGCCGACCTATCATGCAATCATATATATAATCCAAATATCAGAATAAAGTGAAAGAAAAATTGTTTTAACATCATCAATTGGAACTCAATATGAACTTTCAATATAAAATACTACTCTTGAAAACATCAAGAACCCATACCAAATTCAATCTTCTCACATCAATTCAGTAACAAAAATTACCTGAATAATAAAACAAACTACAAAAGTGAAAATTACTTATTCTAATGTGATTTATCAACACTATTGTCTGCAAAATAATCAATTCTCTTCTATACAAACCAACAAATAATACTTGAAATTAGAGTATGAAAAAGGTAGAATTTGACAAAGGGGTACTTACCGTGTACTGTCCATGACAAATTGCTTTATAAATGTGGTATTGATTTATAATTGCTGCTTTTGGATAGTTCTAGGGTTTATTGTGTGATGTGTGGGTATGGACAATAGGGAGAGACAACTTGAGAAGGCTCCCGATCAGAAAGGGGGCCTAGTGGATTAAGTCAGGGAAGGAGGATCGGAGTGGCTGTCGACGGGATTGGAGTTAGAAATCTGGCTTTGAGAGTGACGCTCGGAGAGGAGAGGAGAGGAGTAGAGAGAAATCGGTCTGAGAGAGTAGAGAGATCGAGAAGAGAGAGTGTATACGAAATATTAAACGACGCAACTTATTTTGTACTATGGATTGTTTTCGATATCTGGGGGTATTTTGGGGCTTATGAGTGGGTATATTCAGTAATTGGTATTAGAGAGAATGAATCCGGTCTTTATTCGGTCCAGATGCTTGTTTGAGCGGGAAAATGTGGGTGTGCACCACTGTTTTGCACTTCAGCTTTTATTTAATTATAGATGATTTCCCTCCATTTTTTCAACTATTCCCTCCAGTTTTACGGATCATAAAAAAAAACCCTACAACTTATATCTCTCTACATGATGCATCCATAAATAATTTCATCACCCATTTCTATTTTCTTATAGCCTTTATTTTTTATTGCTACCTCCGTTTTAAAATAAACGTCAAAAATAATTTTAATTAGCTTTTGAGTTAATTTAGAAAAAAAATTACATTCATTTTAGTACAAAGTGAACCTGACTTTAATTTTGTTATGATGTGTGTTTTTCAAGATTTTGTAATTTATTTTATTTTTGCATTTAGCATATCACGTTTTTATATTTTCTCATTTGTTTGAAGTTGTAGATTTTTTATTTTTTTTTGGATATTATTGATTAGTATTTTTTTTTCTTTTAGACTATATTTGTCCGAAAATGAATGTTCTAATTTGCTTTCAATATTTATTTTAGGAAAAAAAATGCAAGTATAGTACCCCAACTATAGGGTTTGTTTGATTTTCATACCTAAACTAGTTTTCATTGCAACCACAGTACCTCATCTGTTTTGGATGCTCGTTTAAGGTACTTAGGGATAACGACATCCATTTTTTCAGTTAAATTGACATGTGCAATGCATGTGACCCATTTTATGAAGGGTAAAACAGGAAATTCAACACAAAATCAAATTAGACAAATATCAAGGTTCTAAGTGTAAATCTGAAAAGTAAAAGATGGACTAAATTAATTTTTAATAAAAGTATATAAAAAAACAATTTAAAAAAATAATATCTTTTGTTTAATAAATATTATCACATGTTAAGAGTATATATTTACTCACTATTAATATTAATTAAACTAATATTTTATAAGTTGAACTTGCAATCAAAGATATCAAACAAAAGCAGTTGCATGTTAAAATGTTGGAAACATGTTTTTCAATTATGAAAGTTTCGTGTAGCTAGGAAACTTTAATCACACAACAGACAACGAATGTGAGTACAGATGTGTCTCACAACTGTCCACACATCCACATATAATGCAGCGGAATAAAACAAATTAAAAACAATAACTCAAGAATTATTTACGCTTACTGATCAATGTAATCAGCAAACTAGGCTTACGCCCAAAAACTTTTCACTATAAAAACTTTCGATGCTTACAAAAACAAATAAGTGAAAAACTAAAATATGAAAATACTAAACGAGTTCTAATCACCTTCTACGACAAGAACAACTCCCCTTTCCCAAGTAGGACTTATTATAGTCAGAAGTAAAACAAGAAAACTCTATGAAAAACTAGATGTGAGTTACGGATGTAAGGCACAACCTTCACTCACAACCTAAAAACACAATGTCGAATACTATGAAGAATAAGTAATTTTCTCTCTAAAAATCCGTAGCTTATCTTGTGCTGAATGCCTTGAATTTATAGTGCACCATGGAGAAGATCTTCACGTGATCAACATCTTCCTTTGTGAGATCTCTTTTCCTATTTGAAAACATAAAACACACTCACAAGGAAATAGAATATTAGTGGGTTAGTCCTAATATAAAACTATGTACATAAATAAAAGATATTTACTTATTTACAATCTCCTAGTCAAAGTAGGATATTAATAAATCTTCCATGAAAGTCTCAAAATCTTCTTACCATAATAGAAGTATAATGAAATAAGGAAACATGATTATGTTCCCACAAAACTCACATTTTCAATCTCCCCCTATTTTGGACTTTCTGGTCAAAATCAAAGATTTATGATAAACACAATTTATGTCCATCAAAAATTAAGATGAACAAAAATTCCACACATAAAAACTGCAAAAACAAAGTTAGAACAGAAAACAACAGTTCATTAAAAAGTAACAGCAAAACAACCATTCAGAAACATCCTAATTAAAAGCTATTACAACCCATTGTTTTAAAAAACTAAGACTAAAGCAGAAAATAAAATTGTCTTAACAACCATCATAGCAAAAATACCAAAAAAAACTCTCTCCCCCTAAATTAAAGTTCCCAATGCTTCTAGCCAGCAGCAGATACAGCAGCATCCCATTTTTTATTTCCAGTATCAGCAGCAGCAGGTACAGAGCTTGATTCTCCCCCTTTTTGACTAGAAAGTTTAGCATGCCACCTGAGAAGTCTATCCTTAAGAGCTTTAAGGTTGTTGGCATGAGCAGTGGAGGTTTGAACTTGGGCTTCAGCAAGGGCAATTTCAGCATCCAAATCTTTTATTTGAGCCTCAAAGGGATCATCAGCTGTGGGTTCAGATATGTCCACATCTGGCATAGCAATTTCAGGTACAACACCCAAAGGAAGATCAACATGTCTTTGCTTAGGGTCTAGAAGGGTTTTGGTTTCCTTAAACAGAGCAAATTTTTCAAATTTTTCTTCTCCTTTCTCAGGCACAACTCCATTGGCAATTAGGATTTGAGAGATCAAAGAGGGATAGGGTAAAGACCACTTCTTAGATGGTGACTCTCCATAGTCACAAATCTTCCTAAAAATGAAATCTCCAAAGTTAATATGCCTCTTAATACCCAATCTATAGAGAAGGAGAGCTTGCACCCTAGTAACTGAAGTTTTGTTATTTGAGGGGCAAAGATTGGCAACGAGAATAGAATGTAGAAAGCAGTAGAGAGAGGATAAAGATCCACTTCCCAAATCCTTTGGCTTCACAGGCCAAGAGGTCACCTTTCCATGGGTGATAGTAGCCACAAGTTCATCATCATCAATAGCAACTAACTGATCCAAAGAATCATCCAAACCAAGAAAATCATTCACCACAGATGGGGAAAAGGGGACAAACTTTCCTCTAACATAAACAGAGAGGGGAGAGGAGCATCTATCTAGTCCCTTGGTCAAATTTGCATAAAATTCATACACCATCTTAGGTAGAAAGGGAGAGGATGATCCACAGTTAAAAACAGTCCTCTTTCTTCAAAAAATTTGTCCATACCAAGCTTAAAGAAGGTTTCCCTATCTCTTTTCATTTCCACAACAAAGGCTTTAGAGGAAATTAGGCCAAACCTATCAGAGGCCTTTTTGGTCAAAAATTTTTTAGAGAAGGGTTTTAGGGTATGAGCAATGGAAAGAGTTGAAGACATACCCTTATCAGATTTCTTCCTTGTAGATGAGCGTCTGGATGTGGGCACATCCTCAGACACATCCTTTGCAGGGGATGGAATTTTGATGGACTCTACCTCAGTTTCATCACCAGAAGAGGAATCTATTTCTTGGTCCTCTTTCTCTTGGTCAAGCATCTCTCCCTAGCTTGTAGTTCACATCAGATGCAGTATCATCACTATCATAGCTTGAATCAAATTCATATGCTTCTTCCTCAATAGGCTCTAAATCAGTAGCATCTACCTTTTTCTTTCCTTTCAACTCCATCAAAACACTTGCTAAGGGTTCTTCATCACTAAAGGTAATAAGATCTTCAACAGGGCTTGAAACCACAGGAACAGGAGTATCAACAATAGGAACAGAAGCATCAACCACAGGAGTAGGAGTAGGAACATAAGGTTCAAAAGGTGGTGATGGAACAGGATCAATGGGTTCATTATGGGGAATATTATCAGAAGAGGTAATAACAGGGACAGGATCAACAACTACAGGAGGAGTAACAGCAGATTTAGCCTTAGTTCTAACAAGAGGAACAATTACCTCTTCTTCTTCTTCTTCACCATCATCACAAGCTATGGCGGTAGAAGGTTTCCCACCTGGTTTCTTCAGGTTCTTCAGCTTGTCAGACTCTGACAATTTTCTAACCCTATGTGATCTTCGAAGGTTACGTTGGGGAACAGGGATCGCAGCTTGCTTCAAGGGTTTTGCTTGAGCTAGCTTCCTTTTCTTGGTTGAGGAAGGTTATACAGAAGGAGGAATAGGGGCGACAACTGATGGTGGAATCACCGGAGAGGTTGGAGCCTTAGGGTTTTCAGAGGTTGGTTTCAATGTAGGGGATTTAGGTGACGGAGCTTCCATGATTGGTTCAGATGAGGACGAAGGGGAGGCAAATTCAGCAAGGAATTCTGAAATAGCAGGGTTGACGACAATGTAAGCTTCTCCTTTAGCTACAGAGATTGGAGCAATGTCAAGAACGTCTTCTTCGCGAATATTTGAGTGATCGGCCATTTAATCAGAAGAATTGGGTTAGATTGAACACTAGAAGGAGAAATTAATGCAATGTGTGTGAGATTGTGTGCAAAACGAAGGAAGAACAAGAGGTTTTAGCAAGGGTTTATCGGGGATGGGACGGATGTGAGGGCTCTTAAATACTCACAGCTCCCCCTTTCCAACTGAAACTTGGATTCCTTCTCCAAAAAGGTCTCACACAACCTAAATTCCTTAGGAGTCCTCCAACGGCTAGAAACCTTTGAGGTTACCACACACAACCACCTTCTAAGAAATAGGGGATTAAAATAAAACAAGATTTTGATAGATTTTTATGAAAACAAAAATAGCTCAGCCATATCTTTATTTTAAAACAGAATCCCACTCGAAATTTCCAACCTTTTCAAACAAGGAATGATACACACCCTTTCTTTCATGAAAGATATAGGAGATCAAAAACCTATAAAATCAAAGAATGAATTTAAGAAAGAAAATTAATTAACTAGTATATTTACAAAGCTCCTATATGTCCTAAAAAATGCAGTATGCCTAGCATGATGCAAACACACAGGACTATGAGATATGAGCGGACTCTAGCAAGCCATCATGCCTACCCAAATAATATAATATCAAGTTCGTTTTTCCTACATAGAACATATCACAATCCCTTTGTCACACGATGTTATATTGAACATGAGTCATGGTCCACGTCAACTCATATTGTTCAATGCTTTCTCGTTACTAAGTAAATTGATTAATCGAATGATATTAATCACATTAATTCATTCGGGCATGACCATGCACTACATCAATCTTACTTACGAGTGGCCTAGCAAACATCTCTCTTTACGAGGGACAAATTTCCATCTTGACTTATCATTCTTCCCAACAAGAATCATATCATGTCAATAATAGCCCTTATTGTTATCCGGTTAAAGACAACGTTAAACTATATCAAACATGATATTCATCGAGTGGAAGACGATGATAATCTCAGGTCAAAGGATATCAATGATATAACTATATGAGATTTAATTATGACATACGACCATGACATAAATCTCATAATGGGTCAAGTCCAGTACCTTGTTCTCTAACAAGTACCCATGAATCTAATGTTCATCTCCATGCATATAATCTTCATATGATTATCCATTAGACTTCATACTAGTGCTTCATAAGTACTAGGGACACGATTATTAAAGTAAATATGCAAACACATGTAATAATCAAAGTAATAATCTCATATATAAATGAAAATGACATTACAAATAGGTCTATCTCTATAGGCCTAGGGCACTAACACCTACAGTCTCCCACTTGCACTAGGCCCAATCATTCATGTATCTTATACCCATGGACCTAACATGATCATCATGTTTAGCTTGTGGCAAAGGCTTGGTGAGAGGGTCCAAAATGTTGTCATCCGTTGGTACCTTGCATATCTTGACGTCCTCCCTTTCACAGATTTCTCGAATGAGGTGGAAACGTCTCAAAATGTGTTTGGATCGTTGATGTGACCTTGGTTCTTTTGCTTGGGCAATAGCACCATTATTGTCACATTAAAGCTCTATCAGGTTAGTGATACTCGGAACGACTTCTAAGTCACTAACAAACTTCTTGATCCAAACCGCCTCCTTAGCTGCATCCGATGCTGCTATGTATTCGGCTTCGGTTGTAGAATCAGCAACAGTGCTTTGCTTGGAACTCTTCCAACAAACAGCACCTCCATTTAGCATAAACACAAACCCAGACTGCGATCTATAGTCATCTTTGTCGGTTTGGAAACTTGCATCTGTGTAACCCTTTACAACCAGATCATCTTCCATTCCTCCAAATACCAAGAATACATCCTTAGTTCTTCTTAAGTACTTCAGGATATTCTTGACTGCTATCCAATGGTTCTCACCAGGATCAGACTGGTATCTACTCGTTACGCTTAGAGCATACGAGACATCATGTCTAGTACATAACATGGCATACATGATAGACCCAATTGCCGAAGCATATGGAATATCACTCATCCTCTTTCGCTCATCATTTGTCTTAGGACAATGAGTCTTGCTAAGAGTAATTCCATGTCCCATTGGCAAGTTCCCTCTCTTAGAATTTTCCATTCGAAATCTTCTAAGGACCTTGTCAATATATGTACTCTGACTCAAACCAATCATCCTTCTTGATCTATCTCTATAGATCTTGATACCAAGGATATAAGCCGCTTCACCCATATCTTTCATTGAGAAACATTTTCCTAACCAGGACTTGACAGTCTCAAGTGCAGGAACATTGTTTCCAATGAGCAAGATGTCATCGACATATAACACTAGAAATAGCACTATGCTCCCACTTATTTTCTTGTACACACAAGGCTCATCTTCGTTTTTGATGAAGCCAAACTCTTTGACTGAGAGATATGGATTTCTCATGACGGAAAGTAACGAAGTAGAAATCATTGAGAATGATGAACCTACTTCCTATCAAGAGGCGATGTCCACTCCTGATTCGGACAAGTGGCTAGGAGCCATGGAATTCGAGATCAAATCCATGTACGATAATCAAGTTTGGAACTTGATTGATCCACCTGAAGGTGTAAAAACCATAGGGTGCAAGTGGGTTTTCAAAAAGAAAACCGACATGGATGGGAAGGTACAAACTTATAAGGCTAGGCTTGTTGCTAAGGGGTATAGGCAGACTCATGGCGTTGACTATGATGAAACCTTTTCGCCCGTAGCAATGCTTAAGTCTATTAGAATCCTAATTGCCATAGCCGCATATTACGACTATGAGATATGGCAAATGGACGTCAAAACAGCGTTTCTTAACGGAAACCTGCTTGAGGATGTATACATGATACATCCTGAAGGGTTTGTCGATCTAAAGAATTCTAATAATGTATGTAAGTTGCAGAGATCCATTTATGGATTGAAGCAAGCTTCCCGGAGCTGGAATCTACGTTTTGATGAATCAGTCAAAGAGTTTGGCTTTATCAAAAATGAAGATGAGCCTTGTGAATACAAGAAAATAAGTGGGAGCATAGTGCTCTTTCTAGTTCTATATGTCCATGACATCTTGCTCATTGGAAACAATGTTCCTGCACTTGAGACTGTCAAGTCCTGGTTAGGAAAATGTTTCTCAATGAAAGATATGGGTGAAGCGGCTTATATCCTTGGTATCAAGATCTATAGAGATAGATCAAGAAGGATGATTGGTTTGAGTCAGAGTACATATATTGACAAGGTCCTTAGAAGATTCCGAATGGAAAATTCTAAGAGAGGGAACTTGCCAATGGGACATGGCATTACTCTTAGCAAGACTCATTGTCCTAAGACAAATGATGAGCGAAAGAGGATGAGTGATATTCCATATGATTCGGCAATTGGGTCTATCATGTATGCCATGTTATGTATTAGACCTGATGTCTCATATGCTCTAAGTGCAACGAGTAGATACCAGTCTGATCCTGGTGAGAACCATTGGATAGCAGTTAAGAATATCCTGAAGTACTTAAGAAGAACTAAGGATGTATTCTTGGTATTTGGAGGAATGGAAGATGATCTGGTTGTAAAGGGTTACACAGATGCAAGTTTCCAAACCGACAAAGATGACTATAGATCGCGATGCAGGTTTGTATTTATGCTAAATGGAGGTGCTGTTTGTTGGAAGAGTTCCAAGCAAAGCACTGTTGCTGATTCTACAACCGAAGCCGAATACATAGCAGCATCGGATGCAGCTAAGGAGGCGGTTTGGATCAAGAAGTTCGTTAGTGACTTAGAAGTCATTCCGAGTATCACTAACCCGATAGAGCTTTATTGTGACAATAATGGTGCTATTGCCCAAGCAAAAGAACCAAGGTCACATCAACGATCCAAACACATTTTGAGACGTTTCCACCTCATTCGAGAAATCTGTGAAAGGGAGGACGTCAAGATATGCAAGGTACCAACGGATGACAACATTTCGGACCCTCTCACCAAGCCTTTACCACAAGCTAAACATGATGGTCATGTTAGGTCCATGGGTATAAGATACATGAATGATTGGGCCTAGTGCAAGTGGGAGACTGTAGGTGTTAGTGCCCTAGGCCTATAGAGATAGACCTATTTGTAATGTCATTTTCATTTATATATGAGATTATTACTTTGTTTATTACATGTGTTTGCATGTTTACTTTAATAATCGTGTCCCTAGTACTTATGAAGCACTAGTATGAAGTCTAATGGATAATCATATGATGATTATATGCATGGAGATGCACATTAGATTCATGGGTACTTGTTAGAGAACAAGGTACTGGACTTGACCCATTATGAGATTTATTTCATGGTCGTATGTCATAATTAAATCTCATATAGTTATATCATTGATATCCTTTGACCTGAGATTATCATCATCTTCCACTCGATGAATATCATGTTTGATATAGTTTAACGTTGTCTTTAACCGGATAACAATAAGGGCTATTATTGGCATGATATGATTCTTGTTGGGAAGAATGATAAGTCAAGATGGAAATTTGTCCCTCGTAAAGAGAGATGTTTGCTAGGCCACTCGTAAGTAAGATTGATGTAGTGCATGGCCATGCCCGAATGAATTAATGTGATTAATATCATTCGATTAATCAATTTACTTAGTAACGAGAAAGCATTGAACAATATGAGTTGACGTGGACCATGACTCATGTTCAATATAACATCGTGTGACAAAGGGATTGTGATATGTTCAATGTAGGAAAAACGAACTTGATATTATATTATTTGGGTAGGCATGATGGCTTGCTAGAGTCCGCTCATGTCTTATGAGGATTGATGTGATCGAACTCATTGCCAACATAATATAGTCCTATGGGGTCACACGCATCGAACGAATTGTCAAAAATGGAATTATGGATTCTGGTGTGGTGGGCGATCGCCTAAGTATGTCATGGGCGACCGCCCATAAGTCAATGGTTGGCTTGGGTGACCGCACAATGGTTATGGGCAATCGCTCACATGTTGTTCGAAATTGTGCATCAGTAACTATACTGATGGGCGACCGCCCTGCCCCATGTGGGCGACCGCCCATGTATGATTTCGAATAAGGGATTTGAAACTGTGCTCATGGGCGACCGCCCATGCCCTTGTGAGCGACCGCCCATATGAGGTTTCGAATGATGGGATTAAGCTCTGGACTCATGGGCGACCACACATGTCTTGGTGGGCGACCGCCCATGTCCGCTGTGTGCTGAAACCGTTTTTGCTTAGGGTTTTTAATAGGGTATAATTTTTATAAAGTATAAATAGTATCCCTCTTCAACCCTAGCAGCCAGTCACGAATTTTTGAGTTTAGAGAAACACAAAATTGAGAGGTTTTTCAATTGTGAATTGAAAATCATCACACCAATTCCATAATACATCATAGATTGAAAGGAGTTTCAATCGAGGGATCTAGCAATCCACCTAGAATTGTTCTAGGGTTCATTCATCGCGTGGATACACATAGAGGATCTTCGCTCTTCAAGATCTTCCGTTCGTGATTCAACAATCGTTCATCAAGGATTCACAAGATTGTCAATCTGGAGTTGGCTCACGTTTATCAACGACAAAAGCACACAAGGTTGGTATTTCTAAATCATTCCTCTTAATTAATCATCTAGAACGGATCCTAGGGCTCCGGGTTTTTCGAGTTATTGCATTATTCCGCTGCGCATGGACCCTCAAAATCTTACTTACGAGTGGCCTAGCAAACATCTCTCTTTACGAGGGACAAATTTCCATCTTGACTTATCATTCTTCCCAATAAGAATCATATCATCCCAATAATAGCCCTTATTGTTATCCGGTTAAAGACAACGTTAAACTATATCAAACATGATATTCATCGAGTGGAAGACTATGATAATCTCAGGTCAAAGGATATCAATGATATAACTATATGAGATTTAATTATGACATACGACCATGACATAAATCACATAATTGTCAAGTCCAGTACCTTGTTCTCTAACAAGTACCCATGAATCTAATGTGCATCTGTCCAAATCTAATGCCTTTGTGAATATATCAGCCAATTGATTTTCAGTCCCAACAAATTCCAGACACACAGTTTTTTGTTCTACAAGATCTCTGATGAAATGATGTCTAATATCAATGTGCTTTGTTCTAGAATGTTGGACATGATTTTTAGATATGTCCAAGGCACTTTTGTTATCATAAAAAGCAGTCAAAACTTTGCTATTCAATCCATAATCTTTCAACATTTGATTCATCCAAAGCAGTTGTGTGCAGCAACTCCCAAGGGCAACATATTCAGCCTCAGCAGTGGATAAGGACATGATAGCACGGATTTAGACTATGTAATTCCTATGTTTTCCGGTATTATTTTGTGTTATTTCCATGTAATTTGTTAGGTTGGATGTCTTTTGAGTGATATTATGTTTTGTGAGGATTTTGAGAAAAAACTATGTATTTTGAGAGAATTGTAGAGATTTTTATGATGTAAGTGTTTTGGTCCTCAAGAGCAGCTCAAGGACATCAATTTTTACACCATGGAAGTCAAGCAAAGGAAGTTCGGAAGCATGCCAAGGATAGAAGAGAAAATATGAAGAAATCAGTGCTTTTGCTTCAGGGGACGAGTCGTCCCCCTATTGCCCAACTATTCCCCAAAGGGGGGATGCCAGATTCAGAGAGGGATGCAGACAGGGATGAGTCGTCCCCCACATCACGACTCGTCCCCATTGAAGGAAGACCAAGGGACGACTCGTGACCCTAGGGACGAGTCGTGCCCTGATCGCTGGAATGACGTAATTTTGCAATTTTCTTTATTTTTAATTTATTTTCTTTTCCTTTTTAGCTAGGGTTTAGGGAGGAAATATAAATACTTTCTCTTGGCAGTCTTTTTAGGGGATCTTATCTCTCATTAGCTTTTCCCAAACAATATTGAAGCTTTGAATCTCCATGGAAGGCTAAAATCTCTTGCTTTGGATTTGTAATTTTTGAACCATCTTTACTTTCAATTGAGGTTTGATTTTTTTTTATTATTCTTCCCTAATTGCAATTTTACTTGTTCTTAATTTCAAATCAATTTCTAGGGTTTTGAGAAATTGATCAATCCCTTTATCCTTTTAATTGATTATTGCTAGATCTCCCTTGTATCGTGTCGGACTAGGGTTATCATTGTAGCACTTTTACAATTCTTGAATGTTTCATCTTGGATTGTAATTAAAGTAAAATTGGCTTTAATTCTATTTGAAATAACAATAGGTTAATTTCTTGATCTTAATCTCTTAAAACTTTCATCGATTAATACTTTGAATCTTGACCGTGTCGGCTAGGTTTTGGTATTGATTAGGGTTATTAGTTGAGCGTGTCGCCGCTAGTAATTATTAACAAAGAAGAGATAAAGATTTTACATCTTGTGATCAAGTAATTAGGGAGAAGAAAGAAAGAATCATTCCGGTGATATTGATTGATAGACGGGGATAATTTTGCTTGTCAAAAGTGTTCTTTTACATTATTATTTATAACTTAGATTTTAATTCCCGTCTTAGGATTTTAATCATTCAACAAACAAAAACCCCCCATTTGTGTGACTAGTTCGTAAGCAATACTGTTCCCTGAGATCGATCCTGGACTTTCACTATCTACATTATTAGGAGTCCTTGTAGTAATTTGTGGGTGTTGCGATTTAGCCTACCAAATTTTGGCGCCGTTGTCGGGGAACGGTGTAATTGTTTACGATCATATTCTGTTCTTAATCTATTTCTTTTTCTTTTTATTTATTTTTATTTTAGTATTTGTGTTATCTGCTAAGTGATATACCCTGCTCTCTTGTGGTGTGTAACCGTGCATGGTTCACACCCGTTCTACTAACGATTTACTTGTGCCTCTTGATACAGAAATTGAACGTTCTTTCAGGAAAGGACGTAAAGCAAACAGGAGGTTGAACTATAATTGTTGGGAGACAGAGATGGGGGATAGAGCAGCGCAGACACTGAGGGAGAAAACTGCTCCAAACTGGAAGGAGCAACCTCAGGCAGTTACTTTTCCTGCATTGCCGACGGGAGTTACATTTGAGTTGAAACCGGGGCTTCTAAATCAATTACCTAGCTTCTGTGGGCTACCCGGTGAAAATCCGAATCAGCATGTTTCCCAATTTGTGCAAGTTTGCAACAGTATGAAGCCTTCGGATCTCCCAATTGAGCAGCTTCTGCTCCGAGCTTTCTCTTTCACATTGAAGGACAGGGCCAATGTATGGTAATATCACCTAGCCTCGAACAGCATTACCACCTGGCAGATGATGAAGGAGGCTTTCTTGGATGAGTTTTTTCCGGTGAATCAAATCAATGTGATGAAAAGGGATATAAGTAATATGGAGCAGAAGGGGGATGAATCCTTTTATGATTACTTCAACAGGTTTCACACTCTCACTCGGAGTTGTCCCTACCACGGGTATGATGCGGATCAGTTGATTATGTACTTCCATGGAGGGCTTACTGATCAGGACAAAAGGATGGTTGACTCTTCGTGTGGGGGTAGCATATTGAACAAAACCACTGCGGAAGCTCAGAAATTATTGGAGGAGTTAGCGAAGAGTACCCGGACACATGGTATGAGTTCAAGTGTCAGACAGGTCAATGCAGCTGGGTCCAGTAGTGGGGTGGCGGATCAACTTAAAACTGATGTTGAGGACATCAAAAGTATGATGAAAGCAATGATGCTAGGACAGCCACCGAAGCAGTGTGGTATTTGTTACGATGTGACTCATCCGACGGATTCGTGTCCGACATTACAAACGGGTGAGTATGAAGATGTGAATACAGTAGGATTCGGAGGCCAGAGACAAAACACTTACAACCCGAATTGGAAGAATCACCCGGGGTTCGGTTGGTCCAATGCGAATGGGCGCGGCGGCCCGGGATTCGGTAATCCGCGGGGTTTTATGCCGGTTCGACGATCCATGCGGTTTAGGCCACCTATGCGGCCAGCTGCAGTTTCGGCCACAGCCGATTCCAGCAGCGGCAGCCGCAATGCAGTCACCACAGGACAGTCTACGTAAGATATGTTCCGCACATTGGCTCAAAGTATGAGTACCTTATCCGGCGGTCTTCAACGGTATCAGCAGAAGGGCGATACGAGTATCGGTGGTCTTGAGAGGCGAGATGGGACGGATTGCAGATGCGGTGGGTAGATTGGAGGCTCAGAATTCGGGAAAGTTGCCATCAAGGACAGAACCGAATCCGAATCAGAAAAACGTGAGTGCTGTAACACTGAGGAGTGGTAAGGAGTTGATAGACACAGTGATCAACGAGGAACCGGAGTTAGAGGTTGAGAAGACTGAGCCAACAAAAAAAGTCGTGGAAGAGAAGGGTGCGCATCGAGTCGGTGCCACCGATAGTAGAGCCGAATGTGCCGTTTCCTCAAGCCTTGAGAGAGTCAAGGAAACCTGAGCACGACAAGGCAATTTTTGATACTTTCAAGAGGCTTGAGGTGAACATTCCGTTCTTGGACCTTCTTCAGACTGTCCCGAGGTATGCCAAGTTTCTGAAGAAGCTGTGTACCACTAAGAGAGACCAGAGGTTGAGGAGTCAGAAAAAGGCAAAGGTTCATGAGCATGTTTCTGCAGTTTATCAGAGGAAGTTGCCTAAGAAGTGCAATGATCCGAGGATGTTTGTGATCCCTATTTCTCTAGGGGATTCATCGGAGCACAAGGTAATGCTTGATTTGGGGGCTTCAATCAATGTGATGCCTTACACATTGTTTGAGAACCTAAAATTGGGGCCATTGCAAGACACCCGGGTAATTATACAGCTGGCTGACCGGTCCAACGCTTATCCGAAGGGGTTAGTAGAGGATGTTCTCGTCCGGGTTGGTAAGATAATTTTTCCGGCTGACTTTTACGTGTTGGATATGGATTCTGATCCTAAGGCCCCCATTCTTCTTGGAAGGCCTTTCATGTCTACAGCTAGAACCATGTTGGATGTGGCCAATGGTTCATTGTCTATGGAGTTCGATGGGCAGTTCATGGAGTTCAACATCTTTGACTCCATGAAATACCCAAAGGACGTCCACTCCTTATGTTTCATGGATGTAATTGAGCCTGTGGTAGAGGATGTTTTTGAGGTGAGCAGCACCAATGATGATTTGAAGGCAGTTTTAGAGAATGCCTTGGGGTTTGCGGAGTTGGATTTTGAATTTTCCGACAGTCTGAAGGAAGCAGTAATGAGCTTATCAGGTGATACTCCGGGGTATGTGAAGGTGCAGTTAGAGATTCCGCCAGGAAAGCCCGTGCCATCTATTGAGAAGGCACCTGAGCTCGAGTTGAAGACCCTACCGGAGGGGTTGAAATATGTTTACTTGGGAGAGAATGATACGTTGCCGGTGGTAATCTCAAGCAAGCTGAATGAGGTGCAGGAAGAGAAATTGGTAGAGGTGGTTCGGGCAAGGAAGGAGGCGATTGGGTGGACTGTTGCCGATCTTAAGGGCATAAGTCCATCTTTGTGTACACATAAGATTGTTCTGGAGGATGATGCAAAGCCGGTTAAGCAACCGCAAAGGAGGATGAATCCACCAATGATGGAGGTGGTAAAAAAGGAGTGTTTGAAGTTAATGCGGATGGGGATCATTTACCCCAGTATCAGCCGGTAAGTGGGTGAGTCCCACTCAGTGTGTTCCAAAGCGAGGCGGGATCACCGTCTCAATAAATCATAAGGGAGAGTTGGTGCCAATCCGGGAGCAAACGGATTGGCGAGTGTGCATCGACCTTCGGCGCCTTAATGAGGTAACACGTAAGGATCATTTTCCCCTCCCCTTTATTGATCAAATGCTTGA
Source organism: Adenophora triphylla var. japonica (assembly GCA_022495995.1). NCBI lineage: Eukaryota > Viridiplantae > Streptophyta > Magnoliopsida > Asterales > Campanulaceae > Adenophora > Adenophora triphylla. The sequence continues at coordinate 260,916 of JAFEMH010000331.1, forward strand.
AAGGTTAGCCGGAAGGGCGTATTATTGTTTTCTTGACGGTTATTCCAGGTATTTTCAAATACCTATTGCCCCGGAAGACCAAGAGAAAACTACGTTTACTTGCCCTTTTGGCACCTTTGCATATCGGAGGATGCCGTTCGGATTGTGTAATGCACCTGCGACTTTTCAAAGGTGTATGATGAGCATCTTTTCCGACATTGTTTTGCATTTCATGGAGGTCTTCATGGACGATTTCACTGTTTATGGAGACTCATTTGACCAATGCCTTGCTCACCTTGCTCTTGTCTTGGACCGTTGCATTGAAACAAACTTGGTTTTGAATTATGAAAAATGCCATTTTATGGTTGAGCAAGGCATTGTGTTGGGTCATGTGGTGTCAAAGAAAGGCATAGAGGTTGATAAGGCGAAAATTGATGTAATTTCTTCCCTCCCCTATCCCACAAATGTGCGTGAAGTCCGGTCATTCCTCGGTCATGCGGGGTTTTACCGGCGCTTCATAAAGGATTTTTCAAAAATCGCCTCTCCTCTATGCACTTTATTACAAAAATAGGTTGATTTTCATTTTGATGAGAGGTGTAAGGGAGCGTTTGATGAGTTGAAGTCTAGGTTGACCACCACCCCCATAATTCAAGCACCTGATTGGTCTTGCCCCTTCGAGATCATGTGCGATGCTAGTGATTATGCAGTTGGGGCTGTTTTGGGTCAAAAGGTTGAGAGGGCATCCCATGTCATTTATTATGCTTCTATGACCCTAAATGATGCCCAAAGGAATTATACCACAACCGAGAAGGAGTTATTCGCGGTTGTTTTTGCTCTTGAGAAGTTTCGGTCAAATCTTTTAGGCACCATAGTCATTGTTTACACCGACCATGCTGCTCTTAAGTATCTTATGACCAAGAAAGAGGCGAAACCTAGACTTATTAGGTGGATCCTTTTATTGAGTGAATTTGATATCGAGGTGAAAGATAAGAAGGGGGCCGAGAATCTTGTGGCCGACCATTTGAGTCGTCTTGTGCTTAAAGAGGATGAGCCCTCTAATCATTGTTCAATTCGGGGTGAGTTTCCCGATGAGTCTCTTTGGGTGGTTCAGTCGTCTGCACCGTGGTATGCAGATTTGGTCAATTTTCTTGTGTCACAAAAGTTCCCTCCAGGACTTAATAAATCTAAGAAGGATATAATTCATAGTGAGGCAAAATATTATGTGTGGGATGAGCCTTATTTGTGGAGGCATTGTGCGGACCAAATGATCCGTAAGTGTGTAGCCGATTGTGAGATTCATTCTATCCTTAGATTTTGTCATGAGAATGCATGCGGTGGTCATTTTGGTGCTAGAAACACGGTGAGGAAAGTGCTTGAGAGTGGTTTTTTTTTGGACTACCATGTTCTATGATGCATATAATTTTTGCAAATCTTGTGATAGGTGTCAAAGAGTTGGTAACATAGGTCAACGTGATGAGATGCCACAACACTTCGCTTAAATTGTGAGATTTTTGACGTATGGGGAATCGACTTTATGGGTCCTTTTCCCAATTCTTTTGGCTTCTTGTATATCTTGTTGGCGGTTGACTATGTTTCCAAGTGGGTTGAAGCAATCCCTACACGCACCGATGATTCACGGGTAGTGGTTAATTTCCTTAAGACCAACATTGTGAGTAGGTTTGGTATGCCTAGGGCCATCATTAGTGATAGGGGGACGCATTTTTGTAATAGGACGGTCAAAGCTTTGGTTAAGAAATATCATATTACTCATAAGATTTCGACCGCCTATCACCCCCAAACTAATGGCCAAGCTGAGGTGTCCAACCAGGAGATCAAGTCCATTCTTGAGAAAACTGTGAATCCATCTAGGAAGGATTGGAGTCTTAGACTTGATGATGCTTTGTGGGCCTATCGGACGGCTTATAAGACACCTATCGGTATGTCCCCATATCGGTTAGTGTTTGGGAAGCCATGTCATTTACCGGTGGAGTTGGAACATAGAGCATTTTGGGCCATTAAGAAATTTAATATGAACCTAGATGGGTCCGGTGAGGAGAGAAAGTTGCAACTAAGTGAGTTGGATGAGATCAGGAGAGACGCTTACGAGAACAACCAACTCTATAAGGAGCGGGCAAAAGCTTGGCATGACAAAATGATCAATAGAAAGGACTTTAAGGTTGGTCAAAAAGTCCTTTTATTTGATTCCCGTCTCCGGTTGTTTCCCGGAAAGCTAAGGTCGCGGTGGACCGGACCTTTTATTGTGAGGGAGGTATATCCGCATGGTGCGGTTGAGATTGGTAGTCTCTCCGGAGACAAGGTTTTTAAAGTAAATGGTCAACGCCTAAAATTGTATCATGATGGCGTGGGAATAAATGAGGATATGGAGGTGCATTATCTCCAAAATCCTAGTTATGAGTAGACCTTATTTCTGAGTCTTGTCAAAGACTTAAAACTTTGATGCTAGCCGGCGGCTTACCCGACGTTTGGTCTAACTAAAGACGTTAAAGAAGGGCGGCTAATCGGGAGGCAACCCGGGATTTAATCATTCATTCTTAGTTTTTATTGTTGTTGTATTTACTTTCAATCATATTTGAATCGGTGCTACTTAAGGTATTTGTTTTTGTGGTGTTGTGTAGGGAGTAGCAGGGAGAAAGGATCAAACCCTGGGCCTGTTTTGAAAAAAAAATGAAAAAAATTTGTGGAATTGGCTCAGGGGACGACTCGTCCCCAAGACAAAAGGAAGTATTCCCCAAAGGGGGGACGGATGATTCAGAGAGGGAGCAAAATGGGACGACTCGTGACCCATGGGACGACTCGTCCCCTGGGCTTCTAAAAAAAAATCAGAAAACCAAGGGTTTTAACCCTTCACAGCCGTCGTCCCCTCCTCCCTCAGTCGTGCCCTATTCTTTCTCTATCTCTCTCTCTCTACAAGCACCCACTTGAATCCACCATTCCCACCACCTAAATCCACCATCCTCCACCCCTTACAACCAAAATCTTCACCCTCCTTCTCTTCCCTAGCCAAAACCGAGCCCCTCTATCCCCATCTCCATCTTTAAAAACCTTCAACCACCATTAAAGGCCCAAGCTTTCTCTCTCTACCCAAACCCGATTATTACCCAATTTCCCCTCATCTACTTCGAAATCCAAGCCCTATTCCCCCATCTTTAACCAATTTCGACCCACTTTCTTCAATTTTGGCCTTCAATCCACCCCAAATTCGAAATTTCACCAAGCCCTAGAAAGTTTAATTCGAATTTTTGGGGTCAAAATTTGTGGGAGCTACTTTGGAGGATACAAGGCGGGGTGTTGTTGACTGCTTGAGGAGCAATTGTAAGGTAAAAACTTCATCTTTCCCGGTGCATTTTAAATACTTGGGACTTGTTGAAATTGTAGTTTGGTGGTTCGGTTGGGAATTTAGAAGGAGTTTGTTGTTGTTGTGGTGGGTTGTTTTACTTGAATTTTTGTGAATTTTGTGTGGAGGAGGAGTTGTGAATTGTGTTGAAAAAAAATGACTTCTAGGGGAAGAGATGCTAGAGGGGGTAGTAACAAAAGTGGTAGAATAATACCCCCGCCCGTAGTCCAATATGATCCCATTCAACCTAATGCTTTCTTACCTTTTATGGGTTTGCTCAATTTGTCTTCCGCTCAAAAGAAAAGGTGGCGGAATTTGGAGAGTAGGAAAATTCAAGTCACCACCTTTCTCCATTTGCCGGTGTTAAGAGATTTGGGTTTAGAAACCTTAGTTGCGGATTTAATGAACCAAGCCGGGTTGGGAACTTTCTTTGGGAAGAGAGCAGATTCTTATTTGCGATATTCACTGGAATTTCTCTCAACTTTGGAGATTGGAAAAGGGTCACATGCAAATGCTATTCAGTTTAATCTTGATGATGTAACCTATAGATTGACCTATGATGAGTTGAGGGGTATCCTGGGGGTTGACCAACCGAGGGGAGATTGGTTGGATGTTGATGGGGCTAGCTGTTTTTTCTTTACAGAGCTTACGGGGTTGCCTTGCACTAAAAAATTTCTTAGGGCTTCTTCTTTGTCTCACCCGACTTGGAAGTTGTTTTATAGAGGATTGGCTATGACCTGGTTGGCGAATGGGGAGTGTGAGGACCCCGACCCGGAACCTACACGTGTCCCGAGTTGGTGCGTCCCCAAACGAACCCAAAAACACTAAACTTTTAAAACTTTACTTTGACTTTCAAACATAAGCATTAATAATATAACATTTCAAAAGAACTCCACTCAACTCCACATCGGAGGAGGAGATAACTAACTTTGAAAACAATCAACTGTTTAGTTACAAAAGATATTGGTTTTTAACGTAGAAAATAAAGTTTATAATTACAAACTCCCAAAAGGAATTATGACAAAATAATTTCTACGCCAACCTAACGTACCCCGACAATATCCCAAAATGCTCACAGCCAAACTCCTTTCCGTCCTTACTTGGGCGGTCCTCCTGTCTCGGGATCTAAAACAAGAAGGGAGAGGGGTGAGAATAAATCTCAGCAAGCTATTATGAATGCAGCAATATGCCAAATAAATGCAACATATAACAAGTCGCACGTAACACATTGGAAAAGCTATAAACACATTCCATTACCTTGGTTTACCTTTTCCCGTCTGAACAGTAGTCGTACAACATTGGGTATAATAATACTCCAATTATACAGTGAGCTGCTTAAGCAATACTCACGTCTTATAAGACCCGTTTTTCAGGGAACCAAATAAGACAGTAGCAACTCTGTAAGGCTTTTGGCTCAATACAGACGCTATAACCCCAACCTGTGGCCACAGGAGGGGACGGTCACAGATATAACATAATCCGATCATATTAGGTCACACTTCCATAATTGATCGTATTCTGTTATACCCCCAACGTCAGCTGACTCACACATAATCAAGCACATAATAGATACTTGAATAAAATCCACAAAAGGGATAACAATATATCAACATGGTAAAATATACTCATGTTCAACCAATATCATAGTGCAACCTTAAATTAACACACTATGCATAATACAACAATGTATATGAACTCAATGTAAGCAAGGAAGTAGCATCAATCCATCCTACATGGTCATTATACAATAATACATAGCCTCTTTAAGGGTCTAAGTTGAATCTACCAAGTTGGGATCATAATTGTCTAGTTACCAAACTAGGTTATCTAACGTTTTCCAAGCAACATTTATAGTACTTCCACTACTCCATTTTGATCACTTAAGATGTCATTGTATAGCCAAAGTATTCTACTTTAATCTAGGTTAAAGAGTTTTCATTTTGGTTCTAGTTTGATTGGTTTTAAACAGCTTCAAAATTGATGTGAGAAACCAGTTCAGAGCACGACTCGTGCCCCAGAGCACGACTCGTGCTCAATCCCTTAAGTCACTCAGAACGATTGGACCTCCTAGGTACGACTCGTGCTCACGACTTGGCCAAGGGCACGACTCGTGCCAAGGGGCACGACTCGTGCCTCGGCCCAGATCAGTTTTTCAACAATGGTAACCTAAGTTTCCAATTCCTTCTTACCAAACTTAAGCTCAAGAACACCCATGACACTTAATCATTCCAAGTCCCAGAAAGCAAGTAAATTCAACCCAAGAAATCCTAGATCATTCATTTCTACCCATTTCACCCATTTCAAACCCTTTTTACGAAAAATCTTCCATGAACCCTAACTTCAAATTTTCCATTTTCAACACATTCAACTCCCAATAGGTTTCCCAAGCAAGAAATCACCAACATAAGAACAAGAACCACAAGAATTATTCATGAGCATTCATGAGAAGAGAAGTCATAACAACTTACTTGGATTTTAGAAGGAAAGATTGGTCTAGATGGGTTCCTCTAGGAGATTCAACTTCAAAGGTGCTCTTGGACTTGATTTTTGGATGAAGAAAGTCTTGACTTCAAAGCTTGGGGAGTGGAAGCTTCAATGGAGGATTTCTCTATACTTCCTCTAGGTTGAAGATGAATGAGAAATGAAGGGGAAGGGGGGAAAGTAAGAGGAGGTGAGGGGGATTGGACAAGTGTCACACCTAGGAGAAGGAAGACCTCCTTGGCCCCCCATGCCATTCTCTAAGGATTTAGGCTTTCACTTAACTTAAAGAAACAAAATAAAATAAATTCTTATCCCATTAATTCATCCTACTCATTTAACCTCCCCATTTATTTAGCACTTTCCCATTTTTATTATTTCCCCTAGTTTCTTTATTTAATGTCCAATAAATTCTCATAAGTTCCTCAATTTACTTTTCACCCAATTTATCTTAATTTAAGAATATAAAGATATAATTGAACATATAAAGATGACATAAATATTAAAAGCATATAATTTAATATTTAAAATAAGTGCCTAGGGTTGGGGTCGTCACACTCACTCCCCCTTAAAGAAAATTCGACCCGAATTTTAAAAAGGAAACTTACTTGGATTTTCAAACAACCACGGGTATTTCGCTCTCATCTCCGACTCTAGCTCCCACGTTGCTTCCTCTACGGTGTGATTCTTCCAAAGGACTTTTACTATCGGGATACTCTTGGTTCTCAACTCTTTAACTTGGAACTCTAGGACTCTTAATGGCTCTTCAACATACGACATGTCCGCTTGGACATCATCGGGAGGAGAGCTCAAAACATGGGAGGGGTCATGACAATACTTCCTAAGCATAGAAATGTGGAACACATCATGAAGCAAAGAGAGAGACGGAGGCAACGCTAACCGGTAAGCCAATTCCCCTATCTTCTCTAGAATCTCAAACGGTCCCACAAACCTCGGGGCTAACTTACCCTTATTACCAAACCTTTTAATCCCCGTCCTCGGAGAAACCTTCAAGAACACAAAGTCACCAACCCGAAAAGATAAATCCCGTCTTCTATTGTCGGCGTAGCTTTTCTGTCTACTCTGAGCCGTCTTCAATCTATCCCGAATCACCTTGATCTTCTCCGTAGAATCTCGAACCAAATCCGGACCCCAAAGTCTCGCTTCACCAACCTCGTCCCAACACATCGGAGATCGACACTTCCTACCATACAACGCTTCATACGGAGCCATCTCAATACTAGACTGATAACTGTTGTTGTAAGCAAACTCGACTAACGGTAGATGATCCTCCCAAGATAATTGGAAATCCATCACACAAGCTCGTAACATATCCTCAAGTATCTGAATAGTTCTCTCGGACTGACCGTCGGTTTGAGGATGAAACGCGGTACTAAAACACAACTTAGAACCCAATGCTTCATGCAATGCTCTCCAAAATCTAGATGTAAACCTCGGATCTCTGTCAGACACAATACTAACCTAACCCCGTGAAGTCTCACAATCTCCTTCAAATACAACTGGGCTAACTTCTCTAACGAAAACTTAGTTGACACCGGAAGAAAATGAGCCGACTTCGTCAACCGATCCACAATAACCCATATAGCATCCATCTTCTTCGCGGTAAGAGGTAGACCCGAAACAAAATCCATCGAGATCCCTTCCCATTTCCATTCCGGAATATCCAATGGTTGAAGTAGTCCCGCCGGTCTTTGATGTTCTGCCTTAATCTGTTGACACGTCAAACACTTAGATACATAATCCGCTATTTCCCTTTTCATTCCATTCCACCAATATCCACGCTTCAAGTCTTGATACATTTTAGTACTCCCCGGATGAACCGCAAACTTGGACTTATGGCCATCCTCTAAGACACGCTTCTTGATTTCCGGCGATGACGGAACGCAAATTCTCCCTTGGAAAGTTAAAATCCCATCTCGATTCAAAGCAAAATCCCCGGCTTTCCCATCTTGCACTTGATCACAAATTTTCTTCAATTCCGGATCTTCTTGTTGAGCTTCCTTCAAATCACCATACAATGTAGGAACGGCTCGAACATTCGCAACTATCACTTCACTCTTCAACTCCCGAGAACTCAAGGCTGTCACATACGCCTTTCGGCTAATCGCATCGGCCACCACATTGGCCTTCCCCGGATGATAGGATATGACACAATCAAAATCCTTCAAAAACTCTAACCATCTTCTTTGCCGGTTGTTCAACTCCTTTTGGGTAAATAGGTACTTCAAACTCTTATGATCGGTAAAAATCTCAAACTTCGCCCCATAAAGGTAGTGCTTCCACTTATGTAACGCAAATACAATCGCCGCCAATTCCATATCATGAGTAGGGTAATTCTGTTCCGCCGGTGATAACTTCCTAGAGGCATACACAATAACCTTCCCATTTTGCATGAGGACACAACCCAAACCCGCCTTCGAGGCATCACTAAAGATCACGAAATTCTCACAACCATCCGGAAGGGTAAGAACAGGAGCCGTCGTCAACCTCTTCTTCAATTCATTAAAACTTTCCTCACACTTGGAATCCCATACAAACGATACATCCTTCCGAGTCAACCTCGTCAACGGAGTAGCAATCCGAGAAAACCCCTCAATGAACCTCCGATAGTACCCCGCCAAACCAAGAAAACTACGGACTTCGGTCACGGTCGAAGGTTGCTTCCAATTAACCACGGCTTCAATCTTTGCAGGATCCACGGAAATCCCCGAACTCGACACAACATGCCCCAAGAAAGAAATCTGCTCAAGCCAAAACTCGCACTTACTGAACTTAGCATACAACTGCTTCTCACGGAGAGCGGACAAGACAATCCACAAATGATTCTCATGCTCTTCCCGGGACTTAGAATACACAAGAATATCATCAATAAAGACCACCACAAAACTATCAAGATAAGGCTTGAAGACACGGTTCATCATATCCATAAACACGGCTGGAGCATTAGTCAACCCAAACGGCATCACCACAAACTCATAATGACCATATCTAGTACGGAAAGCTGTCTTGGCAATATCATCCGGCCTAATCTTCAACTGATGGTATCCGCTTCTCAAATCAAGCTTTGAGTAGATAACGGAACCTTGGAGTTGGTCAAACAAATCATCTATATGCGGAAGAGGATATTTATTCTTAATGGTGGCTTGGTTCAACAAACGATAGTCAATACACAATCGTAAGGTACCATCCTTCTTCCTAACAAACAAGACCGGTGCTCCCCACGGAGACACACTAGGACGAATAAAACCTCGGTCTAACAATTCTTGCAATTGGACCTTCAACTCTTTTAACTCGGCCGGAGCCATTCTATAGGGTGCTTTAGAGATAGGAGCGGTACCGGGTACTAAGTCAATACAAAACTCTATCTCACGATCCGGAGGCATAGAGTACTCACTAGAAAACACGTCACTAAACTCATTCACTACCGGAACATGAGCTAACTCGGGAGACTTCTTATTGGAATCTACCACATAAGCCAAGTAACCCGCACACCCCTTAGATAGCATCTTTCTAGCTTTTAAGGCAGAAATAACATGCAAACCGAACATAGATTTATCGGCATCAAATATAAAAGTAGGCACATCAGGCATAGCAAATGAGACTCGCTTCCTACGACAGTCTACCAAAGCATGGCACTGACTCAACCAATCCATACCAAGGATCACATCAAAATCACGGATTGGTAACTCGACCAAATCCACCGGCAATACATGCCCACATATAGTCACATCACATCCACGATATATCAAAGAAGATTCAAGGCTCTCTCCCATAGGAGTAGAGACCTCTAACACATAAGGCATAGATTCAGTGCAAGATATGCAATGAGAATGCAAAATGAGACGCCACAAAGGAATGGGAAGACCCGGGATCTATAAGAATGCGGGCCTTAACTCCCGAGACAGAACTATACCTCTAATGACGGCATTAGGATCGACCTCTCCTCGACCCAAAGCAAACACACGACCTTGGACTTTATCCTTAGGTTTCCCATCAACATCTCTTTTCACACCACCACCTTGACCCCGAATCCGGCACTCCGTCGCTTGCTTATTCTCGTAACTTGGGACAATTCCTCCCGAAATGGCCCAATGATCCACACTCCAAACACTTGCCTTGTTTGCTCCAACATTTGTCTTCGAATGCCCTATCCTCTTGCAAAACCCACATGTTGTCCCAAACTGACCGGAAGTCGTACGATTTGCCGGAGCCGCCACATGACCTCCTCGATTCGCCCCCGGGGTGAAAGTCCTCGGCTGCACTCTATTCTGTCCCGATCCTTGACCCTGAAATCTGTTCGTTTCCTCCTTCATTCTTACCACGATGCTCCTCTATGTCGTTCTCAATCCGGTACGCCATATTCACCGCCGTTGAAATTGGCGAAGTTATGCGTCAACAACCGCTTCCGAAACTCAACTCTTAAACCTTTCACAAACCGGTAAACTCGCCTCTCCTCTGGCACCAAATGAGGGCAATATCGGGCCAATTCTGTGAACTTTGCTGAATACTGAGCTACTGTCATGGTTCCTTGCTCCAGTTTCAGAAACTCGCCTTCTTTCTTGTCTCTAGTAACCATCGGCACAAAGTGATCTCGGAACTTGAGCGTGAAGTTCTCCCACGTTTGCGGTGTCAAATCTCGGTCCCAACCATCCTTTACCACTTGCCACCAATGCTCCGCTGGTCCTTCCAATTTGAAAACGGCGCATCTCACTTTCTCCGCATCCGTACTCTCCATAGCTGCGAAAATCTTGTTCATAGCCTCAAGCCACCTCTCAGCCTTCACCGGATCCGGATCTCCGTTGAAGCTAGGAGGAGACATCTTCACGAACTTCTCCAACCCATGTTGCCCTTGTCTGCCTAGATTCTGATTCAAATTCTGATTCTGAGTTGCCATATGCTGAAGAAACCCTCGGAACATATCCATCATCTCGGCATTTGGATTACCAACACCACCCAAACCCAGATTCTGATCACCATCATTTCCCGCCATAACAACAAACTCCTGCATTAAACACTCGACGTCGCTATCACACACTCTCACTCGCCTAGACTCTACCCGAGAATTCTAACCGAGCTCTGATACCAACTGTGAGGACCCCGACCCGGAACCTACACGTGTCCCGAGTTGGTGCGTCCCCAAACTAACCCAAAAACACTAAACTTTTAAAACTTTACTTTGACTTTCAAACATAAGCATTAATAATATAACATTTCAAAAGAACTCCACTCAACTCCACATCGGAGGAGGAGATAACTAACTTTGAAAACAGTCAACTGTTTAGTTACAAAAGATATTGGTTTTTAACGTAGAAAATAAAGTTTATAATTACAAACTCCCAAAAGGAATTATGACAAAATAATTTCTACGCCAACCTAACGTACCCCGACAATATCCCAAAATGCTCACAGCCAAACTCCTTTCCGTCCTTACTTGGGCGGTCCTCCTGTCTCGGGATCTAAAACAAGAAAGGGAGAGGGGTGAGAATAAATCTCGGCAAGCTATTATGAATGCAAAGCAATATGCCAAATAAATGCAACCTATAACAAGTCGCACGTAACACATTGGAAAAGCTATAAACACATTCCATTACCTTGGTTTACCTTTTCCCGTCCGAACAAGAGTCGTACAACATTGGGTATAATAATACTCCAATTATACGGTGAGCCGCTTAAGCAATACTCACGTCTTATAAGACCCGTTTTCAGTGGAACCAAATAAGACAAGAGCAACTCTGTAAGGCTTTTGGCTCAATACAGACGCTTATAACCCCAACCTCGTGGCCACGGGAGGGGACGGTCACGTATATAACATAATCCGATCATATTAGGTCACACTTCCATAATTGATCGTATTCGTTATACCCCAACGTCACCGACTCACACATAATCAAGCACATAATAGATACTTGAATAAAATCCACAAAAGGGATAACAATATATCAACATGGTAAAATATACTCATGTTCAACCAATATCATAGTGCAACCTTAAATTAACACACTATGCATAATACAACAATGTATATGAACTCAATGTAAGCAAGGAAGTAGCATCAATCCATCCTACATGGTCATTATACAATAATACATAGCCTCTTTAAGGGTCTAAGTTGAATCTACCAAGTTGGGATCATAATTGTCTAGTTACCAAACTAGGTTATCTAACGTTTTCCAAGCAACATTTATAGTACTTCCACTACTCCATTTTGATCACTTAAGATGTCATTGTATAGCCAAAGTATTCTACTTTAATCTAGGTTAAAGAGTTTTCATTTTGGTTCTAGTTTGATTGGTTTTAAACAAATTTCAAAATTGATGTGAGAAACCGCCCGTGAGCACGACTCGTGCCCCAGAGCACGACTCGTGCTCAATCCCTTAAGTCACTCGTAACGATTGGACCTCCTAGGTACGACTCGTGCTCACGACTGGCCAAGGGCACGACTCGTGCCAAGGGGCACGACTCGTGCCTCGGCCTGCATCGCTTTTCAACAATGGTAACCTAAGTTTCCAATTCCTTCTTACCAAACTTAAGCTCAAGAACACCCATGACACTTAATCATTCCAAGTCCCGTAAAGCAAGTAAATTCAACCCAAGAAATCCTAGATCATTCATTTCTACCCATTTCACCCATTTCAAACCCTTTTTACGAAAAATCTTCCATGAACCTTAACTTCAAATTTTCCATTTTCAACACATTCAACTCCCAATAGGTTTCCCAAGCAAGAAATCACCAACATAAGAACAAGAACCACAAGAATTATTCATGAGCATTCATGAGAAGAGAAGTCATAACAACTTACTTGGATTTTAGAAGGAAAGATTGGTCTAGATGGGTTCCTCTAGGAGATTCAACTTCAAAGGTGCTCTTTGACTTGATTTTGGATGAAGAAAGTCTTGACTTCAAAGCTTGGGGAGTGGAAGCTTCAATGGAGGATTTCTCTATACTTCCTCTAGGTTGAAGATGAATGAGAAATGAAGGGGAAGGGGGGAAAGTAAGAGGAGGTGAGGGGGATTGGACAAGTGTCACACCTAGGAGAAGGAAGACCTCCTTGGCCCCCCATGCCATTCTCTAAGGATTTAGGCTTTCACTTAACTTAAAGAAACAAAATAAAATAAATTCTTATCCCATTAATTCATCCTACTCATTTAACCTCCCCATTTATTTAGCACTTTCCCATTTTTATTATTTCCCCTAGTTTCTTTATTTAATGTCCAATAAATTCTCATAAGTTCCTCAATTTACTTTTCACCCAATTTATCTTAATTTAAGAATATAAAGATATAATTGAACATATAAAGATGACATAAATATTAAAAGCATATAATTTAATATTTAAAATAAGTGCCTAGGGTTGGGGTCGTCACAGGGAGCCTGCGCAATTAAATCTTGCTATGATAAATCTTTTGCGCACGGGGCTGAGGAGTTACCAGGTGGTCCCTGATTGGGTGGATATCTTTGTGAAGAGATGTGAGGCATTTTCCCTTACAAAAAAGGGCAACATTTCTGTAGGCGGGATGATCACTATGATTGCTGCGGCCTGTGTGGGGGAATTAAAGCCCGAGGCAGTAAAATTGACAGGGGGAACGAGTCTATATTCGAGAGAGTGGCTTATTCAATATGACAAGTTTGCGAGGGACCCGAGGGGGGCGGGCAACTTTTCCTTATTATTTGAGTATAGTGATCCGAGGAGGACGGTTACTTGTACGGCAGGAGCCACATTTCCGAGTGGCACACAGGCTAGGAATTGGCGTATGCCCGGGGTTGAGGATGTGATGGATCATGTTGTTGAGGGGGATGATGAGGATCGGGATCATGAGCAGGAGCAGGGCGGTCATGATGAGGCAGAGCAGAACCAGGGCCAGCAGGGCTCTTTTAATCAGTGGGATGAGATGAGGGCGTTTCTAGATGAGCAGCATGGGAGATATGCCTACGAGGACAAGAGGACCCAGGATAGATGTGCTTACGAGGATCAGAGGTTCATGAGCCGGGTAGCTTTTGAGGATAGGAGGTGGGCGGAGTTTGGTGATACTTTGGAGGAGATACAGGATAGACAAATTGCGATGGATAGCCGCCAGCGACAGATGGAGTCCTGGATGATGCAGCAGCAGGGACCTTCCGCATATGTTCCTGTGGCGGATGAGCAGTATGCCAGTCTGTTGTCCCGTAGTGAGGTCCGTGAGCTGAGGCGTGCATCTAGACGGACGCCTGCTCCTGACGTGGGTTATAGTTCGCAGTCACGGTCAGGTGATCAGTGGCAGTACCCGGAGTGGCAGTGGCAGCCGTGGCAGTGGCCACCTCAGTGATGGTATTATTTTTCCCCCTTTTACGCTTTTACTGTCCTAGCACTTTTATTGTTGCACACACATTGAGGACACTGTGTAGTTTAAGCGTGGGGGTATGGGGGATGTTTCTACATGGGGATGTTTCTATATGTAGATGTTTCTATCTGTACAGTTTTTTGTAAAAAAGAAAAAAAAAGAAGAGAGAGGCTAAGTGAAAACCCGAGAGGGCACTTAGGCAAAAGGAGAGAGCGTGTTAAAAAAAAAAAAAACGAGAGGCTAGGTGAAAACCGGAAACGGCACCTAGGCAAAAGGTGAGTGAGTGAAATTCTTTCAATTTGTTTATTCACCGGTGTTGAAGTCATAAGGGGGGTTCGGAGTTTCGGGTTAGGATTTTCATTTTGGTGTAGGAGGTTCGGATTAGAGGAGATAGGTTAGAAATCCTCATTCATTCTGGAGTTATAAGGGGGAGTAGGTGTTTGTTTTCATGAGGTAGTTGTGAGGGATTAAACACCCGAACAACTTTTATTTTGAGGGATGATGTAGTGAGAGCCAAGCGTGGGGGAAACATAGGTTATATTTAGTTCCCCACGGCTTTTGTGTGAGGACCTTAGCTTGGATACTGTTATTTTGGGAGTTGGTATCAAGTTAAGGTCATTTGTTTTCATTGATCATAGTTATTGGTGATATAAGGAGATGGAGTTTCTTATACTCTGTTTGTGACTTTTGATTGACTTGTTGGCGGATTAGAGGAGACTTGGAATCAATACCCTCCATGCATCTGTTTTAGGCCGATGTTAGATTGGAGTTTAGGATATTACTCAGGGACGAGTAATGGTCTAAGCGTGGGGGTATTTGATAGCGCGGATTTAGACTATGTAATTCCTATGTTTTCCGGTATTATTTTTTGTTATTTCCATGTAATTTGTTAGGTTGGATGTCTTTTGAGTGATATTATGTTTTGTGAAGATTTTGAGAAAAAAACTATGTATTTTGAGAGAATTGTAGAGATTTTTATGATGTAAGTGTTTTGGTCCTCAAGAGCAGCTCAAGGACATCAATTTTTACACCATGGAAGTCAAGCCAAGGAAGTTCGGAAGCAAGCCAAGGATTGAAAAGAAAATATGAAGAAATCAGTGCTTTTGCTTCAGGGGACGAGTCGTCCCCCTTTGGCCCAACTATTCCCCAAAGGGGGGACGCCAGATTCAGAGAGGGATGCAGACAGGGATGAGTCGTCCCCCACATCACGACTCATCCCCATTGAAGGAAGACCAAGGGACGACTCGTGACCCTAGGGACGAGTCGTGCCCTGATCGCTGGAATGACGTAATTTTGCAATTTCCTTTATTTTTAATTTATTTTCTTTTCCTTTTTAGCTAGGGTTTAGGGAGGAAGTATAAATACTTTCTCTTGGCAGTCTTTTTAGGGGATCTTATCTCTCATTAGCTTTTCCCAAACAATATTGAAGCTTTGAATCTCCATGGAAGGCTAAAATCTCTTGCTTTGGATTTGTAATTTTTGAACCATCTTTACTTTCAATTGAGGTTTGATTTCTTTTGATTATTCTTCCCTAATTGCAATTTTACTTGTTCTTAATTTCAAATCAATTTCTAGGGTTTTGAGAAATTGATCAATCCCTTTATCCTTTTAATTGATTATCGCTAGATCTCCCTTGTATCGTGTCGGACTAGGGTTATCATTGTAGCACTTTTGTAATTCTTGAATGTTTCATCTTGGATTGTAATTAAAGTAAAATTGGCTTTAATTCTATTTGAAATAACAATAGGTTAATTTCTTGATCTTAATCTCTTAAAACTTTCATCGATTAATACTTTGAATCTTGACCGTGTCGGCTAGGTTTTGGTATTGATTAGGGTTATAAGTTGAGCGTGTCGCCGCTAGTAATTATTAACAAAGAAGAGATAAAGATTTTACATCTTGTGATCAAGTAATTAGGGAGAAGAAAGAAAGAATCATTCCGGTGACATTGATTGATAGACGGGGATAATTTTGCTTGTCCAAAGTGTTCTTTTACATTATTATTTATAACTTAGATTTTAATTCCGGTCTTAGGATTTTAATCATTCAACAAACAAAAACCCCCCATTTGTGTGACTAGTTCGTAAGCAATACTGTTCCCTGAGATCGATCCTGGACTTTCACTATCTACATTATTAGGAGTCCTTGTAGTAATTTGTGGGTGTTGCGATTTAGCCTACCAGGACACACAATTCTGCTTTCGACTATACCAAGACACAAGGTTATTTCCTAGGTAGAAACATCCACCTGTGGTACTCTTTCTATCACCACTATTTCCAGCCCAATCAGAATCAGTATACCCAACCAAATTGGTGTTTGTTTTTTTGGAGTAATGCAGTCCTAGGTTCACAGTCCCACTTACATATCTAATGATTCTTTTCAAGGCTTTAAGATGGGACACCTTAGGGTTGGCTTGGTATCTTGCACAGAGACACACACTGTACATAATATCAGATCTACTTGCAGTGAGGTAAAGCAGACTTCCTATCATACTTCTGTAAAGGGTTTGATCAACACTCTCACCATCTGAATCATGACTTAGCTTTTGGGAAGATCCCATTGGGGTTCTTTGATGTGAAGAGTGTTCAAGCTCAAACTTTTTCACAAGATTCTTGGCATACTTAGACTGTGAGATGAACATGCCATCTTTGAAATGTTTGATCTGAAGGCCTAAGAAAAAGTTCAACTCACCTACCATACTCATCTCAAATGTGGAAGTCATGCTATCCACAAACTCAGCCAGCATAGGGTCAGAATTTGACCCAAACACAATATCATCCACATAGATTTGTGCCACAAGAATCTCCTTTTTATTTTTCCTCACAAACAATGTTTTGTCAACCTCACCTCTCTTGAATCCTAGGTGAAGCAAAAGGTCAGGCAACCTACCATACCAAGCTCTAGGGGCTTGCTTTAGCCCATATAGAGCTTTCTTCAGCTTATACACATGGTTTGGATACTTGGAGTCCACAAAGCCTTTAGGTTGTTCAACATAGGCTTCCTCATTCAATATCCCATTTAGAAAAGCACTCTTAACATCCATTTGATGTAGAGTGATCTTGAGGTAACAAGCAATGGCTAACAGAAGCCTAATGGACTCAATTCTTGCAACAGGAGCAAATATCTCCTCAAAATCAATTCCCTCTATTTGAGTATAACCTTGAGCAACTAACCTAGCTTTATTTCTAGTGATCACACCTTGCTCATCAGTTTTGTTCTTGAAAATCCATTTGGTTCCTATGACATTACCATGTGAGGGTCTAGGAACAAGAGTGCACACCTCATTCTTTTCAAATTGAATCAATTCATCATGCATAGCAAGAATCCAGTCAGCATCTTTCAATGCTTCAGCAACATTCTTAGGTTCTATCTTAGAAACAAAACAACAAAAGCTTACCTGGGAGTATGCTGAGGAGCAACTCCATAAACCAGCCATCTTTCTATAATCAACTTTGTCCTTTTGTCTAGTTCTCACTTGAGCATGCACATCTCCCACAACTTGTGAAGAGGGGTGATTTTTCTGGATTTTTGAAGGAATATCCTTTGATCTATCCACACACCCATTCACATTACCTTCTGGAGCATCATCCTGATCAGAATCAGAGGAACTGTCCTCAGTTACAGGAGTTTGAGTGGATGTGGGTGCAGATGTGGGTTCAGATGTGGAGGCAGATGTGTCCACATCCATGGTTACATCCTTATTAGGTTCAACAGGTTTTTCAAGATCGGCATCTCGTTGGTTCTCCAACTTCGCTTCGTATCTTTCCACCAGAAGCAACCTGAGACATCATCCTCAGCAGTCTTGAGGTTAAGATCAAGTGAGTCATCAAAAATAACATTAGCAGATTCCATAATGGTCTTAGTTTTGAGATTAAAAACTCTGTAAGCTCTACTATTAGTGGAATAGCCCATGAAAATTGCTTTGTCACTCTTTGAATCAAACTTGGACAGATATTCTCTATCATTGAGAATGTAACAAACACATCCAAACACATGAAAATATTTCACAGTTGGCTTCTTTCCAAGGAGGATTTGATATGGAGTGACAGTGCTACCAATCCTTAGAAACACCCTATTGCCAATGTGGCAAGCAGTGTTCAAAGCTTCTGCCCAAAATTTCTTAAACAAGTTTTTGGAACTTAACATGACCCTAGCCATTTCTTGCAAAGTTCTATTCTTTCTTTCAGCAATTCCATTTTGTTGTGGAGTGATTGGTGCAGAAAACTCATGAGTGATTCCCTTAGAATTGCAAAAATTGGTGAACATTTGATTCTCATATTCAGTGCCATGGTCAGACCTAATTCTCACAGTCTTAAGACCATAAAGGTTTCTCACCCTTTTGTACCAACTCTTGAATTCTCCAATTGTTTCTGACTTTTCCCTTAAGAACATTACCCAAGTGTACCTAGAATAATCATCAACACACACAAAGGCATACTTTTTCCTACCAAAGCTTTCAACTTCAATAGGTCCCATTAAGTCATTATGAATCATCTCCAAACACCTAGAAGTGGAGCATTGTTGGACCTTTTTATGTGATGCTTTTGTTTGTTTTCCCTTTTGACATGAACCACAGACATCAGGGTTCTTGAAGCTCAGTTTAGGGAGGCCTTTAATGGCTTAAAACCTTTGAAGTTCTTCCAGAGTTCTACAGCTAGCATGCCCTAATTTTTGGTGCCACAGATTGACATCATTATCTTTTGAGCTTAGGCAAGAAAGATTGTCACCAAATTGGTAACAATTGTCAGCAGATCTAGGATCAGTAAACACACATGTATTATCCTTATCAAACACTTTACACAAGTGCTTATCAAACTTCACATAAAGATCATCATCACACAGTTGACTTACGTTGGAGGCCGGGGTTGAAAATGAGGGAATCGGGCGTTGACTTGCCGTGTCGAGGACAATCTTTGTTGTTGACTTACTGCCGTTGACTTGTCGTGTCGAGGACGGTCTTCATCGTTGATTTGCCATTTAGAGGACGGTCATCTTTGAAGGGAATCGGGCTTCCTCTATGTTTTGTTGGAGGAGACGGGCTTACGTTGGAGGCCGGGGTTGAAAATAAGGGATGGATTGGGCTTCCGTTAAGCTTCGTTGAAGAGGTCGGGCTTACGTTGAAGGTAGAGGTTTTTTTTTTTGCTAAGCTATAGACGTGGGGGCTGTCTCTGCCAAGCTTGAAATATTGGAGTCTGTCTTCTCCAAGTCATGGACACTCGAGGCGGTCTTCTTTCCTCTGTAGATACTGTAGGTTGTCTTTGCCGAACTGGAGATGTCTTCACAAACTTGAGGCAATGTAGATCTGGAGCCAAGATGGTGTTGGCTTGAGGTGTCTGAACCAAGATGGTGTGGAAAGGAAGGTCTTGCAAGTCATTTGGGCAGTTCTGTTGAAGTAATTGGAATTACGCTTCGGTGGAGACCATCCTTGCTGCGGAGAGGCTTAGGGTAGTGACGAAAAACTGGTCTCTCGTGCTTGAATTGCTACATTTGTTAGTAGAAGGACAAATGCATATATGAAATTCATGATGATGGATGCATTCATAGAACCAAAATGATTCGCAATCGCTTAGGGTTGTTTCTATTGATTCATGTTTTGTGCATGCTACATGAGCCCTGGGGATATTTTTGTGAGGATGCATAGTGGTGAGAGGGTTTTTATGTATTGTGGATTGAACTGCATGTCGTTGATGAGGTCTTGTTGTAGGTCAATAGTATCATGCAGACCTCAATTTTGATTTTGGGATGAATTGGATTTGAACCCCGGGTCTCGATTAAAATCTCTTTTCAATCTCAGACATTTGAAGTTGATGCTGATAGGCTCTAGAATCAAAAGTACGTTGATATGAATGAACCCTCTTTCGCTTGGATTAGTTGTGATTTGACATAAATTTGGAAAATGACTTGGCGAAATGCTGATACGAGGAAATTCCCAGTTCTCAACCTCTGATAATGCAGGGAGTTGCCATATACCATGTTCTAAAGCTGAAACTCCAAGATAATTGTTGAGGTGACTAGACCTTTCTTCTGAAGATAGGTGTGACTTGACAAAGCCCTGTTCTGAGGAAACAACATGGCGAAAGCCATAGAAGCTTTCTCTAAATGACTTGATGAAGCCCCATGTTCGACAAAGCGTCACGACAGAGGTCCAATTAATGGTTTGACTGTAAAACTGACATACTGATGAAG
Source organism: Adenophora triphylla var. japonica (assembly GCA_022495995.1). Lineage (NCBI taxonomy): Eukaryota > Viridiplantae > Streptophyta > Magnoliopsida > Asterales > Campanulaceae > Adenophora > Adenophora triphylla. Next base: position 281,254 of record JAFEMH010000331.1, read on the forward strand.
TACCGAGCCGATCAATCAACGTGAGAGACCTCGAGGTGAAGTTGATGTAACCCCAGATTCATTGCATCATTACGTCATGAAGTGAGAAACGCATCTATGATAACAACTATGCAACTAGAATCCTCGAGGCGAAATTGACAACAACCATGCAACTAGAATCCTCCCTTCGAAGGGTGTCTTCCATATGGGAACTTTTAGCCATAGTGGCACTTGGCTTGTTCATGGATTCAATCATATTAACCCTATGGTTGTTCTTATGGAAGGGATTATTGGCTGTGTTGTGCCTTTCGGGTATCTCAAACTTATCCTTTTCGATCAGTTCTCACATTGCCTATTTCAGAAGCATTCAATTATTAGTAACGTGCCCATGATACTAGTGGGAAGTGCAGTGCTTAGTTGTGTCCAAAGGGACATTGGGATCCCTGGGCTGATAGTTGTCCAAAGGTCTGATCAGACCTTCCTTCACAAGTCCCTGAAAGACTTCACTCAGAGGCATTCCGAGATCTTCAAGCCTTAAGACTCCGCAGCTTGGGCACATCGCCTTTCCTTTGTATGGAAGGAGTGGCATTGTTGCAATCCTGGCCCGCATAGTTAATTGCTTCCTTGTATTTTGGGCAGAACAGGAACTGGATTAGAGGCAGAAGCTCGGTACCGATAAGTAGGAGCAGCGGCTTACTGTTGGTCAAATTTTAGCCCCAGAACTGACCATCGCACGCAGATCTGGATAGGGGAAGTTACCGAGGGACGTTCTCAAATGAGGCTTCAAGTAGGCTTGGAGAATATCCAACTGTTCTTCATCGGAAGGGGGAATTGCCATCTCACACATCTTGAGGTTTCAGCGCTTGTAAAAGTCCACAATAGTCTCATCGGGACATTGTACAGTCGTCTGCAAGTCTTCCCGGTTTGTTTCCCATTCCAAATTGGCTTTGTACTTCTCGGTAAAAGCATTAGTGATCTGTTCCCGAGTAGCCCTAGCCTCAGGTTTCAACCAGAAGAATCATTTTAGAGCACCCATCTTTAAGGAGAGACTGGAGTAGTCATCTAACTGCTTATTTGTACGTCCTTTAGGGTGTAAGTATCCAAGTGGGTCTTAGGACATGCAGTCACATCAAACAATTCTAGATTGGGCATCACGAACTTGTGAGGTAGAGGCACAATGGAGTTGGGATATGTGGGTCGGAGAGCAGCCTTCTTCTCTGTCAAATCAGCAACATGTGCTTTTATTTACTTCAGCTATTCCATGAACAAAGCAAGTTGAGAGTCCATTGGCGGAGCCAAGATGGTCGGGCTAGTGGCAGAGATGGATAAAGGATTCACCAAGGGTGGCACACTGGTGGAAGGGATGGCTGAACCCGGGGTGTAAGTGTAAACATGTCCTTGGCCTAAGTTGCCTCGAGGGGTATAAGTAGAACCTTGAGCATAAGGATTAAGCCCAAAGGCGTGTTGTTGATTCCCTGTCGGCAAGAAGGGTGGAGGCAAACCAGAGGTGGCCGGGTAGCCCGGATACTCAGGGCCAGGATCAAAGTGTTGTTTAAAGGAGGGCTGATACTCCTGATTTTGAATTGCACTTTCGGTTGGGGTGGCGGAGTAAAACCCGAAGGGTACTGTGGATAGGACGAGTTGGATGAGACGGGAATAGAGGCTTGCTGTCCCGTGAAGGCGATCATGAAGGGATTTTGTGAGACTTGTGAGGTGCCGGGGGCTGGCTGTCTTGAACTGGATTGTTGTTTAGGCATCCCTAACCACTGGGGCTGAGAAGTTCCAAATTGACCCATAGTTGACTGCTATCCCGGACCCAACTGAGAAGTCACACCAAGCTGCTGTATCTCAGAAGTCCCTGACTGATCCGTACCAAACTGTTGAGGCATACCAAATCGCTGTGACATACCGAGCTGACCCCGACTGCATTGAGTCACACCATACTGGCCCAAATCGGACAGAAGTCAATTTGTTTCCCCAAACGACTGTCCCAGACCGGACTGTGAATGTATACCAGACTGGGGCTGAGAGGATGGTTGATTCATAGTAGGTTGAGACGAGTGTGGCCCGGTGGGGGTTCCATATGAGGAAGGTGGTGGCATTTGGCGGTAGTTTATCTGACCAAGAGAGGGATGGGGATCCTCTACCTCTTCTACCGTGAAAGTCCCATCGTGGTTGAGGGCAATCGTTAAATGATCATCGAAACCTCATTCGGTACAAAGAGTTTTATGGACTCAGATTCCACTGTTAGCCGTAAAATCATGATGAATCCGTGGTTCTGGTTAAAATTTCATCCTCAACCTTGGACATCAAAGAACTGCACTTGACAAGCCCATGACCAATATGGCGATCAAATATCCCTTTGCTTGGCAAAGCCCTGGATTGAAGAGATGTCTTGGCGAAGTCTCAATTTTGAAGAAGTGACTTGGTAAAGCCTCAGTCTCATGATTGTACATCTGACATGAGCAAAACTTCGGCCCGATTTCAAAGTGGTCTTGAAATGAATTTGATAAAAATCAATCCATTTCCTAGCAAAGTCGAGGAACCAACGTGGACCCGAACTGACCAGAGAAGCCCCACTCTAAAGAAATGACTTGACGAAAGTCCCACCTTAAAGAGTCCAATGCAGCTCTAATGCAAACTGAATTGTCATATAGCAAAAGAGGCAACCCATCCTTCTATATTTAATTTATTATTTTCTTTAGTTAATCAGACAATCGGAAGAAAATGTAAAAGAAAGACAATTTAAAAATGTATACCTGCAGGGGCATATTTTCAAAAAGTGGGGACGAATCCCCGATTTGTATTATTTGATGGCCTCATTTGATGAAGGCACAAAAGAACTCGCTTTGGGTTTGACTCTTTTGAGAGAGCATAATTGTAGAAAGGTTTGTAAAAGTGTATGAAAGCCCCTGCTGACAGAAAATCAGTGTTTAGCTATATTTTTCCCATAATGTAGAAAAAAAACATGTCAAGACATCTGAAAGCATGTTTTATTCAAAAAAATGATCACAAGATTGCTTAAAACACTTTATTAGTGTTCGGGTTATTCAACCCCTAATCTCGATATGAACAAACATTTTGATTAATCATGAGGAGAAAGTCGACCAATACCAAGAGTCAAAGTTGGCGAATTGTGAAGAAAGATTGTGTATAGGAGAGGACATTGAGGAGAGCGAATTTATGGAATTTGAATGTGTTTATGACCGAACCATTTCTGGTTGCCTGCATTTCCCTCATTGTGAGGAGCTCAGGTCACCGTAGTTCGGGCTTGAGCCCGATTGATGAGGCATGGGCCTTAAGACGGTTCCTTGATGAGTCACACTTGATTTGCTGCTTTGTTCCATTGCTTCTTGACCGCTGTTTCTTCTTTGGAGGAAAAAGAAAGGAGAGAAAAACAGAGAAAGAATGTAAAAGTTCGAGAATTTTTGAGTATGGAGATTGAGATCCCTTTTGAGGACTTGAGAACTTTTAGGGAATTGGAGAATCTTTTGAGAATGGGAGGTTCTTTTGAAATTGGGAGGACCTTTTGAGAATTTGAAGATCCTTTTGGGAATTTTTAGAATGTGGAGAACTTGAGGATTACTTTTCGGAGAATAAGAAAACCTTTTGAGAATTTGAGGATTTGGAGAATCCTTTTGGGAATTTTTAGAACTTTCTGAGAATTTGAGGTTCTTCTGCTTCCTCTTTTGTTTTTTTTTGGAAACTGGAAATTGGAGACACTTTTGAGAGTTTGGGATCCATTTGAGAATTGAGGATCTTTTGAGAATTTGAGGACCTTTGACTTGCCCCGTTTGTTCTTTGAACTTTCTTCTATGCACGCTTTTGTCGCCTCTTCGAGCTTTGAATTTTTCTCTTGTGAATTGCCGACTTTCGATGCTAGCTCCTTGGCTTTAATTTTGACACCGGTTGAACTTAATTTAGCACACATAGGGAGGAGAGGAAGCCCCTGGATTTTTGATCTTGATATCCCAAGTCTTGACACTTCATGATGGCATCAATGTGGATTTGGTCAAAGTGAAGGCGTAGATTTTGGGAAAAAAGTGAGTATCTTTGATATGTGCCTTTTGGGAGGCCAAGAAGAGTGTATGGAGAGGACATCAGTTTGACTTTATCACACCGATTAATTAAAATCTTAATCATTTCAAGAGATTATTTGTTGAGCAATGCGAGTGATCATTTAAAATAAAACAATTTCATTAAATGTAATGTAGGTGTGAAAATAATGTCTCGAGTCTAGTGAGAAAAGAAAAAAGACTTATATAAATAGAAAGTTAGACATACTACTATGTCCAAGATGGACTAAAACAACAAATGTCCAAGACGGGCTTAGGTGAAAGAGAAAATTACTAGAACCTACGAAGGTTGACTAAAAGACTGTTTTAACATTTTAATTTAATTTAAGGATGTGTAGCCCCTAGTCTAGCTACTTTTTGTTGTTGGATTCGAGCCTTGGTCATCGACTTGGTCACCATTCTGAACAGAGTTTTTCGGTTTTGGTCCATTGGGGCGCTCAAGCTTGCCCGCTTTGATTAACCCTTGAACCGCTCTCTTTAAGGCTGTGCAGTTGTCGGTCGTGTGGCCATAATAACTATGGAAGGTGCAATGCTTACTCATGTCGAGGGGTGCATTTGAGCTCCTTGGATGGTAGTTCCTGAGAGGCTCCAGAAGAACTTCCTTTACTAAAGCCTTGAAAATTAAGCCCATGGGTATCCCAAAATCATCAAAATGTTCTCGCTGCCTTAGAGGACCACTATTTCTTGGTTCCTTTTGGATGTCGTCAATTATACACAATGCCTTCTTTCCTTTACCAGATGTTGCAGCCGTGTTGGAAGGGTAAGGTTTATAGCGGTGAGACATGTTAAGACCAGTAGTGCTTCCCCGTGCACGAACCCTTTTTATGTAACCATCGATGTAAGCATCGAGATTTGAATTTCTGTAAAACTCCTTTGTGTCAGATACGCGAGATTGGTATGGTGAGATGGCTCGAGTCGAGCGATTGTCGATACTCTCATTGCTAGGCTTTTCTTGTATTTTTTAATTGGCTCTACCAATATTCCTTCGAACGAGTCAATAGGAACACTAGGACTGCACGACCCCGCCACAAGATTGGCATTAGCAAACGAAACCACAGTAGGAAGTACTCTGGTGGGAGGAATGACGGTCTGAGCATTAAAAGCGTGACCATAACCCTCCTCATACGTCAAACTTGAAGCACAAGAATATGGACCGAAGGATCGGGGGTGGTGAGACTTATAAGGGGCCTCATAAGGCCTGGTAGCTACCGAAGATGAGGATATATGGCTCGTAATGGCTGGATACCAGGGAGTAGTGAGTGCGGATCTAAAGGCTACTGAAGATATGAGGTTTGAAGCACCGTAATAGTAGGACTGAACGTGTCTTGACCACACAGAGAAACGTGACTATAAGGGTAATGTGCATACTGTACTTGATGAGCAGGAGAAACTTGCGTAACAGCCGGGTGGAGAATTGGATGAGGAGCATTTGACCTTGTTAGACTTCCCAATCGGAGGGGCGGGGTAGAGCTTGGAGGATGTTGTGAATACGGTGAGCCTCATGAGGTGGTGATAAAAGCCTGGTGGCGCATGTGAGCTTATAGTATCACAGGGGCAAGTGGGCCTTGAGAATTGACAGAAGCAAGCTGACCCCGTCCGAACCATGGAGCCTGAGAAGTGAACTGACCCAAAATGGCTTGCGGAGCCATGTCAAACTGCTGGGCTTGAGAAGTTGCAAACTGACCCATTCCGAGCTGATAACCCAAACCAGACTGAGGTTGTGAAGTAGTCAACTGACCCCTTCCAAGTTGTGGGGCGAAAGCAAACTGATTCAAACCTAGTGGTGAAACCTGAGAGGCACCGGGGGCAGGTTGACCTAGATCGGACTGCTGAGGGGTACCGATTTGATGAGGCAGATATGTACTGAACTGACCAATTGCAGAATGATCGCCCGGACCAGACTAAGGCTTTGGAGTAGTAAACTGACCCATTCCAAGATGTGGGGCGAAAGCAAATTGATTCAAACCCAGTGGTAAAACCTGAGAGGCACCGGGGGCAGGTTGACCTAGATCGGACTACTGAGGAGTACCAAGCTGTAGGGGCTGAGAGACAGGCTGAGTTATAGGCCGATGGATGCTTTGCCCATTAGCAATTCCACACGAAAGGGAGCAAGGCATTCGACGGTAGTCGGCATGCCCAGGAAGGGAATTAACTTTAATCTCCGCATCAACCGTAAAGGTTCCTTTAGGGTTGCGAACAATTGCTAGTCCCTGGGTTCTGACACTTTCCAATAACTGACTGATCTGAGCCTCTTGATGTTGTCTTATCTGTTCCAACATCTGATTCCACTATTCAGCATTTTGCGGATTCTCGGGGTGCGGAGTCGTACGTCCCCCACTGTTCTCCTTTGAGCTAGCCATTCTGAAACTCTGAGTTGAAGCGAAGGAAGAAACCGATAAAGTATCTGATTTCGGAATGACTGAGATGAACAAACGATGACCCGGGATCTTGATCCAAACTTTGCTTACCGTAGAAGGCACAAAAGGTGCGGTTCGAGACTCGGAAAGCGAAACAAGTTGGTGTTTGGGCTTAGGGCTCATAACACACAATAGTCCATGCCTTTAAAAACAATAAGAAAAGGAAATAGCGAAGGAAGCGAGTGTCGCACATAGCTCAATTTCAGATTTTAGAATATATATAAAGTTCTTCCCGCATCTAAGGTTGGCAAATTTAATTCCAAACACATAATCAACAACAATTTTACATTAAAACAAATGAAAAAAAAAAACCCTCAATGCACATCCATTACTATGGGCGAATCATAAAACAATTTAACTAATAAGGTTCATACTTGTTCGAACGTGATTTAAATGTACATTACTCGAACTACCTTTGCTTCACAACTCTAGTCTCTATCAAAAACCCAGAAATGGATTCAATAAAAGACATAAACAGCACACTTAGTAAGCACAGCAACTAAACCGATAACATTATCCATATCTCCATGTAATTATTGCATTTAACAGCATGATTTTTTCAACGACCGAAACGGCCATATAGTAGGCACAGCAACAAACCAATAACATTATCCGAACTCAATGTCATAATTGTATTCAACAAAATTAACTTCAAACCAATTACAATTCAACAACACCTGCAAAAACATAGTTACCCTCCTCTCACACAATTATCAATCCAAATTCAAAGATACATTCACCGTGTTAAACACAGCTCAACACCTCCATTTATAGAAATTTTTTTGAAATTTCAGAGATTAAAGTCAAATTCCAACTTAACCATAAAACATTGAACTCCATTAGAACTATGGAAGGCTTAACAAGAAGCCTAGGTGGCCCTATCTGACCACTGTGAGACTGTTTCGTAATACTCTCACACCTTTCCAAAGAACATAGCAGTTTTATTGTATGCATATACATGTATACACTTTGACATGGACACGATGTCACTGCAAGTGCACATTGACCTGGATTGTCAGACAAAGGCGAAATAGTAAATCATTTAAATATGACACTCATTTTAGGTAAAGCTTACACTTTTGATTATCCCACCACTCAGATGGGTTGGTGAAGAACACTTGCCACAAGTGCAAACAGTTTCTACGTTTTTCCATTGTAGACTCTTTTGGATCTGCAAGATGAAACAAAACAATGATAAGCACAATAAGGAAACAACTGCATACCAAATAAATAAAGTTATCAAAATAAAGTAAGGGGCCACTTAATGCGGGACATTTAAAAAAAAAGTAAGGGGATACTTATTTTGAGGCTAAGGGAGTATCATAAATTCCAAGACACTGCAAGGGACGCTAATAAAGATGCACACCCGTAGCTTGTTTACAAACACCTATCATGCAATCATATATATAATCCAAATATCAGAATAAAGTGAAAGAAAAATTGTTTTAACATCATCAATTGGAACTCAATATGAACTTTCAATATAAAATACTCCTCTTGAAAACTTCAAGAATCCATACCAAATTCAATCTTTCTCACATCAATTCAAGAACAAAAATTACCTGAATAATAAAACAAGCTACAAAAGTGAAAATTACTTATTCTAATGTGATTTATCAACACTATTGTCTGCAAAATAATCAATTCTCTTCTATACAAACCAACAAATAATACTTGAAATTAGAGTATGAAAAAGGTAGAATTTGACAAAGGGGTACTTACCGTGTAATCGTCCATGACAAATTGCTTTATAAATGTGGTATTGATTTATAATTGCCGCTTTTGGATAGTTCTAGGGTTTATTGTGTGATGTGTGTATGGACAATAGGGAGAGACAACTTGAGAAGGCTCCCGATCGAAAGGGGGCCTAGTGGATTAAGTCGGGGAAGGAGGATCGGAGTGGCCGTCGACGGGATTGGAGTTAGAAATCAAGCTTTGAGAGTGACGCTCGGAGAGGAGAGGAGAGGAGTAGAGAGAAATCGGTCTGAGAGAGTAGAGAGATCGAGAAGAGAGAGTGTATACGAAATATTAAACGACGCAACTTATTTTGTACTATGGATTGGTTTCGATATCAGGGGGTATTTTGGGGCTTATGAGTGGGTATATTCAGTAATTGGTATTAGAGAGAATGAATCCGGTCTTTATTCGGTCCAGATGCTTGTTTGAGCGGGAAAATGTGGGTGTGCACCACTGTTTTGCACTTCAGCTTTTATTTAATTATAGATGATTTCCCTCCATTTTTTCAACTATTCCCTCCAGTTTTACGGATCATAAAAAAAAACCCTACAACTTATATCTCTCTGCATTGTTTTGGTCAAATTTTAGAACTTGACAAGTTGATTAAGATTGGGTTAAATGGAATATAATTGCAAATCAACTCGAAACTAAATGAACAAGATATTTAACGAGGAAAGCCCTTGAACAACCCGTTCGCCGGCATAAAACCTCAAAGGTGGAATTTTATAGAAATGATGAAGTTACAATGAGAGGGAGAATGTAAAGAAAAGAACTCAGTAGCTTAGATTGTGCGTGTGTGTGCGTTACAATGATGTGTGCTCTATTTATACTAAAAGTGATTGAAGAAGATAATTTTTGTTGCTCCTATATTTTCGGATGGTTTGTTGAGCTTCAATCCCATTATCCCACGTTTTCTTGACTGAGTCTTCACGATGCATATTTAAGTCTTTATCACCGTTCGTAATCCCTGAAAAGTAGGAGTTAATATACCTGCAAAGAGATAGTCAAATTAGAGTCCAGGTTGTCTCAGTGTCTGATACAAGTTGATACTGCAAGTTGAAGTCTTCTAGTTGTCAGCCGAAATTCATCCTCAAACAATTGCCCCTTAATTTTTGAATTTGAAAGTAGTTGAGTCAAAAATTAACATTTGGTGCCCACCAAGGATTAGGAACGTGGTAGTGGCGGTTACTTTTAGTGGATAGGTACTTATAACCCCCTAGAACTCTACAACCGTCGCCATCACAATAAATAGGAGGGCTTCTTCAGATTTCTCAAACCCCACAAAGCTAAAGACCTTTCCAAGCTATAGACCCCTTTTTACTCTTAAGAAATCCTTCTTGCCGCTACCATGGATGAATTCCCTCAAGGTTTCGTTTGCCAAAACATGATCGACCATCCTGATGAAGAAAGATGTGAACTCACCGCTGCTGATGTTGAAGACTTGAAGAAGTTCTTCCCAAAAACTGCTGAATTTCTCGAACCTAATGCTTTAATGACTTCCGACTGCGCTTCAGAGGAATGGGTATGCTTTCTTGAGTACCCTTTTTTGATTGGCCTAACATTTCCTTTTCCCCCTTTCATACTGCGATTTTTCGAAAACCGGTTTGGCCTTTGCTCAATTGATGCCGGTAGGGTGGAGGAATTTGGTTACTCTCGGAAGATTGAGCGCGGAGATGAACATGAGGGTTGATTTGGAGGAACTTGGCTTCGCTATGACTTGAGATCTCATGGAAACAAGAGATTTGGTTTTAGGGTTAAGTCAAGATCAAACAGCTTTGGTGACCGACTCTATCGATAGGGATAGAAAGTGGAAGAATAGATTCTTCTATGTGAAGAAGTCTACACTAGAGCACATGGAAAAGATAAACTCTTTCCGGGCCGGATGAAGGTGAGGATTTTCCTTTTCTACTTCTACAGTAATCTGTGTTGTTTCAAATATTCTAACATCTTGATTTCCACAGCTTTGAAGTTGGATGAATTGTTTCCTAAGCGTGCTGACACATTGAGCGTGGTTGCTTCTGTTGTCGCCCTGTCTCCAAGAAAACGGAAGTTTTTGCGCCCTGCTACTCCGAGCGGTGAGGAAGAGGTTGAAGAAGTAGAGGAAGAAGAAAAGAGTTCCAGTAAAGCTTTACAAATTGCAACTGTGATGTCAACTGGTAAGTACCCTAATTGTTGCTCCAGGGTTATCTTTATATCTTGCCGATCTTAGGCCCAATATGCGACACAACTTCTCAACCCGGGTGGAGTTAGCGCTTTGATTGCCCGCTTCAAGAAGCCAAAGAAAGAAGTTGCTAAGCCCAATATTCCTAAGGATGAAGGCACCAAGCCTAAGTTGATGTTGGGTGACATGGTGTCTTTTAAGAAGAGGAAAAGTGAAATCGTTGATGTAGATGCTGGGGAACCAATTGAGGAGGTTTTAGCAATGTAAGGTATGAGTATCTTCTTATTTTTTGTACCTTTTCTCTTGATATATCCGGTAGATAGTGATAAATTTCAACTTGACAGCTTACGGTGCCGTGAGCATGTTGTCAAGCGAAGTGAAGCTCGAAGGGTAAAGCTGAGATGTCAAAAGTTGATGGCGAAAAGAAGGTCAAAGTTGTACAGAGGGAAATGGAATCCAAGGTCTCTTCTATGCAGGTTGAGATTGATAAGAAGGACATGGAAATCGTGGAATGGATGAAGAAGATCGCAGACTTGAATCAAGCCCATCAAAGTTGCCATGAAAGTCTTGGAGGAACGTTTGACTAGTGGAGGCCGGGCAAGGTTGTTTTTGAGGCCAGGATTCAAATGATTGAGGAGTATCAGCCGGCAAACACCTTGAATGGAACCCGGAAGACGAGAAGGCTACCCCGAAAGGGATCATAGATGAAGAGGCCGGAGAAGTCAATTCTAAGCTTCCAAGATGGCACAAATGTTGAGCAGTAGGTGATAACCAAGAGGATGGAAACAATGAAGCTTTTTAACGTACTTCTTAATCTCAGGATGTTAGCAAGAGAAAACAATTTGTTTTTGTTTTAAGGATGTAATATGTGTTGGATGTTTTAGAACATGTGTCCGCGTTGTTCTTGCCATGCCTATTGTTGGCATGGTTTGAACTTTTGGATGACCTAACTCTAGGGATTTAATGGTTGATCCTTTTTGGGTATTTAGTTGTAAAAACTATGGTTTAGTTAGGCAATGATATCTATGCCTTTTAAACTTTGTTCGAGGTAACATGCAGTATGTTACAACCAATTTGCAAATGACTAAAGTCCATCATTTGGACAAGTACAGAAGGTAATCAATATGTACAAAGTACAAAGGGCCAACCCGCAACTTGGTCAAATGTGAAAACGTGCGCACGGGCGAAGGTGTTTGAACCTTGATACTTTAGAAAGATGTGAAATCTTTAAACCTTAGGAAGGTGTAAACCTTACGGAGACAAGCTTTACTAATCATGGAATAAGTAAATATCGTATAACATTAATTGTGTAATACTTACTTGAAACTCAATCAAGTAGTCCGTTCGTTGTGTCCGCAAGTTGACGATCATTAGTTCTACTAACTTGTAGAAAGTTAAGCATATGCCTACGTCGATCTTGTCAACTCCGTAGCTCATTTTATTCCTTGCAAAACAAACACGTGTTAGGGGTGGGTGTTAGCTTTGCTAACACCCCTCCGATGCTTAAGTCAAGAAGTGTCCAAAAATATAATCAAATTGAAATAACGTAAATTGAAATGACAATAATTAAATCATACCTGTTTGTCTCGAATTTTAATGAACGAGCCGCAACTTACATGAAATATGCTTTCAAGTTGATAGCATTCCAGCTCTTCTAGGTATCCCGTCGCCATCCAGTGGTTGAAAGCCGCATGCTCCCTTTCCAGCCTTCCGCATCAATTAAATATGGACCTTCCCATTTAGCTCCCAACTTGCCGGCATTTAATTCCTTTGTGTTCGAAAGACTCGCCTCAACACCATGTCTCCAACCCGGAATCTTCTTACACGAATATTCTTGTTGTAGGATTTAGCTATTCTTTGTTGGTAGGCACCATTCCGATTTTAGCTAAATCTCCGAGTTCATCTATAGTATCCAAGTCTTCTCGCAAGTATAATCTGTTGTCTTCGTGCGTTATCAAACCGTATCCGTCGCGGCACGGAGAATTCTACTGGGACGACCGCTTCAGCCTCCGAACACCAAGGAGAAGGGCGTGTGACCCGTAGCCGACTTAGGTGGTTCTATCTCGCCCATAGCACAAGTGGTAGCTCTTCAACCCACCGTCCTTTCTTTCGGTCAAGGCGTTTCTTCAAGTTGTTGATTATCAACTTGTCAGCTGGATTCAGCCTTGTCCATTAGCTTCGAGGATGCACAGGAGTGGAAGTAATCAACTTGATCCCCATCTTGCACGTAAGTCTTGTGTTTTTCTACCGATGAACCGAGATCCATTGTCGCAAATAATCTCTCAAGGAACTCCAAATCTGCCGATGATGTTCCTCTTCAAGAAAGAAATGACTTCTTTATCTCTAACTTGAACGAATGCCTCGGCTTCTATCCATTTAGAGAAATAGTCTGTCATGGCCAACATGAATACTTTACCCCCGGAGCTCGGGTAACTTGCCAACGATATCCATGCCCCATTGGATGAAGCGGCCAAGGTGATAAGATGGGATGGAGTGGTTCTCGTTGGTGCAGATGTGATGTTGCTATGTCTTTGGCATGCGTCACATTTCTCCGTACATATTTAGCCGCGTCTTGTCTCATAGTTGGCCAATAATACCCCGTCCCGAGTGCCTTGGATGAAAGTGATTTGCCCCTGCACGATTGCCGCATATACCATCATGTAGTTCTTTCAACACCTGCTCAAACCTTTGCCGGGGTTCTAGGCACCTCATATATAGTCCCGTAAAAGACTTACGAAATAACACATTATCAATTAGTATAAACTGATACCTTAATCCCGAATGCTTTTGCATTTTTGACATCTTGAGGCACCGTTCCATCCCGCAGTAAATTTCATTATGGGTGATGTCCAAGATGTCATATTGTCCATGGAATCTGTTGCTGCATCTTGTTGCTGGTCTACTTGGGACACTTCAGGTTGATCTATCGCTGGATGTAAGATATGGGTTATGGGTATGGCGTTATTCAACATGCTTTTGCAACTTGATCCCTGTGTTGGCTAATGCATCGCCTTCAACGTTGTCTTCTCTAGGAATTTGGCCGAAAGTGAAGCCTTCAAACCGTGCCGCTAAGGATTTAACAAGCTGCAAATACTTTGTCATCCTGTCATGCTTAGCTATATAAGATCCATTAAAATGGTTAACTAATAATAATGAATCGCTAAAAACATTGAGACGTTTAACATTTAAATTTAAAGCAGTAGTCAAACCCAAGATGAGGGCCTCATATTCAAATTTCGTTGTTTGTCGCCTTGAATTCACAGCTCACGCCTTGAGGAATCGTATCACCTTGAGGGGACCTTAGAACTATTCCCAACCCCGTCCCCTAGAATTTGATGAACCCATCGGTAGAGTGTCCGTAATCTTGTGAGATCGGGTTCTTCAAGCCGCCGGACTTCAAGTTCTACTTCGGTAAGAGGCCGGGACTAAAGTCGCCTACAAAGTCTCGCTAGAGCCTCGCGACTTGATTGCGCCCTTGCTTCATACCGAATATTGTACGTGCTTAGTTGTACGGACCACTTTGCCATTCTCCCGACATTTCGGGCTTTCTCATTACACTCCCGATAGGATAGTTAGTCTTCACAATAATAGGATGAACTTCAAAATAATGACGTAACTTAATAGAGGCGCTTATTAAAGCAAGGAAAAGTTTCTCAAGATGGGAGTACCTGGTTTCGCATCTAAAAGAGATTTACTTACATAGTATACTCGGATGTTGCTCACTGCCTTGTTCTCTTACCAAGACCGTGCTCACCGCATTTTTGATACCGCAAGGTACAAGTACAACGCTTCCCCAGCCTTCCGGTTTGGAAAGTAGAGGTGGTGTAGATAAGTATTCCTTAAGCCGGTTGAAAGCCGCTTCATGCTCCTCTCGTCCACCGGAACAACTTGTTTTTCTTCAAAGACATCGTAGAACAACTTGCACCCGTCGATGATTTAGAAATGAATCTTGTTAAAGCCGCCACTTTGCCGCCACTCTCGCACATCTTTAACAGCCTTTGGTGAGTTCAAGTTGATAATGGCCTTGATCTCGCTCCGGCTTGCTTCAATACCTCTCTTTGTGACCATATAACCAAGGAATTTCCCAGCCTCTAACTCCAAAGTTGCACTTTGATGGGTTGAGCTTCATGTTAAAAGCTTCCAAGATGTCAAAGGCTTCCTTGAGATTACGAACATGATCACCATGCATTTAGACTTGACCACCATATCATCAATATATACCTCCATTGTTTCTCCGATCTCGATCTTTGAACATCAAATTTACCAATCTTTGGTAGGTTGCCCCCGCATTCCTTAATCCAAAGGGCATGACTATGAAGCAATAAATACCCTCAGGAGTAATAAACGCCGTATCTTCTTGATCGGAAGGCTCCATCTCGAATTTGTTGAAAACCCGATGAAGCGTCCATAAAAGTCAATATTTCATGCCCCGCCGTGCATCTACCAAAGAGTCAATGTGAGGCAAGGGAAATGGGTCCTTCGGGCGTGCTTTGTTCAAGTCGCAAAAATCCACACGTACTCGCCACTTGCCATTGCGTTTCTCCACAACTACTACATTGGCTAACCACCTAGGGTAGTCAACCTCCCTAATCATTTTTGACTTCAAAAGCCTCTCTACTTCTTCTTTGATGATCTTGTTGCGCTCATGAGCAAACTTTCTTCGTTTCGATGGACAAGTTTGGCGTTGGGGTCGACGTTCAACTTGTGGGTTATTACATCTTTACTTATCCCAGTCATATCCTCATGCTTCCAAGCAAAGCAAAGCCTTGTTCTCTTCTTGAGAAACTCTATGATTTCATCCTCAACTTCGGGGAATTCCTACACCAACTAGGACTTTGACATCGGGATTAGTGGGATCGAGCCGCACCTCTCTCGACGCCAAACTCTGCAGCCTTCAAGAACATCCCGAGCCTTTCGCCGTAATTGCTATGCTTGTCTAGGACAACTTGCTGCCTTCATGGACACCTTTTAACATTCCTTTGCTGATTGCTGATCACCTGACACCTTGACAACTCCCCAAGGTGTTGGCAACTTGAGACATTGGTGGTAGGTTGATGGGACAGCCTTAACGTTGTGAATCCATGGCCTTCCCAGTATGATGTTGTAGGACGACTGGCATTCAATCACGCAGAACCTCTCCATAGAATTAATCCCTTCAACATAAACTGGGAAAGTAATCTCCCCAAAGGTGTGCTTCGTCTCTCCACTGAACCCAACTAAGACAGAAGAACTTTTAGTTACGTTTTCAAGTGGAATCCCCATTCCCTTTAAGTCGTCAGTAGTAACGATGTTGACCGAGCTACCATTGTCAATCAGGATGCGCCTAACCAAACAGTTTGCCACCTGAAGGCTCACAACCAAGCAAGGCCATGATGGGGATCCCGGATGTTGACCCTATCACCTTCATCAAAGGAAATCTCCCGGCCTTTTTCTTTGTTGACGGACCTTGCAGCAAATACGACCTGTCCTCCTTAGCGCTGCAGCATGGCGCTCGCGCCGAATAGGTTGTACCACAAATATCCGAACCGCCGCCGATCATGTTGACCACTCGGTAGGTGGTGGATGTTGAGGAGGACTTTCGCCTTGCTTCTCCCGGTTGCTAGCACGAACTTGCTTTTCCCGGTTGTCAAGACGACCGTCTGCAAGGCCCACGTCCTCTACCAAGTAATTCTTTGAGTAGTCCTTTAGACAACAAATGACTCGATTTCTTTACGGAGTGCAATACGCTTTTCCGTAGTGTGACCGAAATCCTCATGATAGGCGCACCACTTGGACTTGTCTTTCCGCATTGAAGGTTTATCGGACCTTTTGGGCCACCTTGCCTTTTCACCCAAGCCGTCCATAGCGTTAATCGGCCTCCCGCAATATCAACGTAAAACAATAGTCATCAATTCTTGGATACAAAGACTCATCATCCTCATCATTATCTTCTACACTAAGAACTTTGGAAGAGTCGGGTTTAGAGTAGGGTTTGCCCCTATTGGATCTAGCATGGGATGTCTCCATCTTGCCGCCGTAATGAAAGGGGTCCGGTTTGCCGCCGGGATAATCCGCCTTCTTCTTGTCCCGTAGCAACTTGTCTTCTTCCACCCGATGAACTTGGATGCTCTAGTCCCGATTTCGTCCAACCTTTTGCAAGGTGTCATTACCAAGTCGTCGTAGTATGGAGAGTCTTTCTTAAGTCCCATCCCGAATGCTTCGATTGCCGTTACGGTATCCTGTTGGAGATGTTCACCGCTTCTCTATTGAACCCGCCGAGATAATCTTTCAGAGCTCATCAAAGTTGCCGGACCACCCCGTAAAGATCACTAGTTAGCTTTTCAAATACCCCGTTGCACGAAAACCGATTAGTGAACAGATTAATAAGTTGTGCATAGGATCCAATAGAACCCAATGGCCGGTTGATCGCCCATCTCAAAGCCGCTCCGGTAAGAGTTGATCCGAAACCCCGCAAAACAAGCCTCTCTATATTGAGGCGGAATATGGACAACATCCATCTTCTCTTGGTATAATGCAACATGCTCACGGATCGTGGTTCCGTCATATTGCTTCATGTGTGGAGGACCGAACTTCTTCGGGATGACCACATCAAGCTATGGAGGGAGTGAAGAGAGACTCATTGTAGCAAGTTGGTGAGGCCTCGGTTGTAAGGTAGTGTCATTCCAGTGGACACTCATGATCATATCCTTTAGCTCTTGAATCTCGCTCGCCCAATAGACTCGCCCGCATCATGGTTAGGAGCAAACTGATAATTATTATTATAATTGAAATCAAACTGGGGATTAACGCTCCCTGTTGTAGTCGAAGTTGGAACTGCAAATGTCGTGGTGGTTGGAGTGACGGTTCCAGGATGGACAATGGTGCTTTCGTAAACAAGTTGGTTGTCTGAGCAGCTTCCCATATCCGGATGATCCGGCAGCCTTCATTCCCAAAGCCGAGTCTCCTAGGTTGATAAGGGGTATATGAACCTGTGGGCCGTTTGGAGCGACGGATTGAAAAATGCTTGGGATACTGGTTGGTAGTGCACTCGAACCCCCACTTTGTAGAGAGATCATCTCCTGCTGCATCCTAGCAATCTGGTTCATCAGCATAGTTGAAGTAACATCTTGGGCAATGACTTGGTTCCTCACTTCGCGCAACATAGCGGCCAGGTTGGAAGCAATATCAAGTGGGATTTCTGTGACGCAAATGCGCTTGTCCCGTCTTGAACTTGAATAGGACGTGATACTCCACCTACGCTTTGGGTTGATGCTTGCAAACTTGTCACAATTGGGGTGGTCTCCACAGCTGATCTCAAGCCAACTAAGACAAACCCACGGACATTCCAGTAGACATTTTCGAGTTTCCTAAAGGAATTAAAAGACCAAAATTCCCACGGACGGCGCCAAATTGTTTTGGTCAAATTTTAGAACATGACAAGCTGATTAAGATTGGGTTAAATGGAATATAATTGCAAATCAACTCGAAACTAAATGAACAAGATATTTAACGAGGAAAGCCCTTGAACAACCCGTTCGCCGGCATAAAACCTCAAAGGTGGAATTTTATAGAAATGATGAAGTTACAATGAGAGGGAGAATGTAAAGAAAAGAACTCAGTAGCTTAGATTGTGCGTGTGTGTGCGTTACAATGATGTGTGCTCTATTTATACTAAAAGTGATTGAAGAAGATAATTTTTGTTGCTCCTATATTTTCGGATGGTTTGTTGAGCTTCAATCCCATTATCCCACGTTTTCTTGACTGAGTCTTCACGATGCATATTTAAGTCTTTATCACCGTTCGTAATCCCTGAAAAGTAGGAGTTAATATACCTGCAAAGAGATAGTCAAATTAGAGTCCAGGTTGTCTCAGTGTCTGATACAAGTTGATACTGCAAGTTGAAGTCTTCTAGTTGTCAGCCGAAATTCATCCTCAAACATGCATGATGCATCCATAAATAATTTCATCACCCATTTCTATCTTCTTATAGCCTTTATTTTTTATTGCTACCTCCGTCCCAAAATAAACGTCAAAAATAATTTTAATTAGCTTTTGAGTAAATTTAGAAAAAAAAATTACATTCATTTTAGTACAAAGTGAACCTGACTTTAATTTTGTTATGATGTGTGTTTTTCAAGATTTTGTAATTTATTTTATTTTTGCATTTAGCATATCACGTTTTTATATTTTCTCATTTGTTTGAAGTTGTAGATTTTTTATTTTTTTTTGGATATTATTGATTAGTATTTTTTTTTCTTTTAGACAATATTTGTCCGAAAATGAATGTTCTAATTTGCTTTCAATATTTATTTTAGGAAAAAAAATGCAAGTATAGTACCCCAACTATAGGGTTTGTTTGATTTTCATACCTAAACTAGTTTTCATTGCAACTACAGTACCTCATCTGTTTTGGATGCTCGTTTAAGGTACTTAGGGATAACGACATCCATTTTTTCAGTTAAATTGACATGTGCAATGCATGTGACCCATTTTATGAAGGGTAAAACAGGAAATTCAACACAAAATCAAGTTAAACAAATATCAAGGTTCTAAGTGTAAATCTGAAAAGTAAAAGATGGACTAAATTAATTTTTAATAAAAATATATAAAACTAGTTTTCATTGCAACTACAGTACCTCATCTGTTTTGTTTAATAAATATTATCACATGTTAAGAGTATATATTTACTCACTATTAATATTAATTAAACTAATATTTTATAAGTTGAACTTGCAATCAAAGATATCAAACAAAAGCAGTTGCATGTTAAAACACAAAATCTAGGGAGAAACGCGTTTCTTCATAGGTTATGGAGAAACGGGTCCCGACATGTCGCGCGACAATGAGCTAGATAGCCAGAAACCTATGAAAGTGATATCCAGAAACCTTCAAATGAATATCCAGAAACCTTCAAAATGTTTCTGGATATACATTTGAAGGTTTCTGGATATCCAGAAACCTTCAATAGCAATTTCTGGATATGCCCTAACACATTTCGGATATGCACCTAACGGTTTTACGGATATGCACCTAACGAGTTCTGGATATACATTTCACATCCTTCTCGGCTATCAAATACAAAGCTTACGGATATCAAGCGCAAAGCTTCTCGGCTATCAAATGCAAAGCTTCCGGATATCCGAAGCTTTTGGTCTTGGCCTTGGGTTTTTTTTCTCGGATATACATTTCACATCCTTCGGCTATCAAATACAAAGCTTCGGATATCAAGCGCAAAGCTTCGCTATCAAATGCAAAGCTTACGGATATCCGAAGCTTTTGGTCTTGGCCTTGGGTTTTTTTTTTTTCTGGTTATCAAATGTAAAGCTTCTGGCTATGAAAAACACGTTTCTCCATAGTTATGGAGAAACGCGTTTCTCAGCAGACGCACTCATGTTAAAATGTTGGAAACATGTCGTGGATCTTAATTGCGTACTTTATCAACGATTGAAAAGGAAGCGCATATTATCTTCACCTATATGCTTTAAAAAAAAAATATTTAAGAACAATTTGAGAGAGCCATAGTTATTTGATGCACAAGCAATCTCTTATCGATTATACAGTGCAATATCACAAAGTGAGTGATCATATAGCCAATGTAATGAAGTCT
Organism: Adenophora triphylla var. japonica; assembly: GCA_022495995.1. NCBI lineage: Eukaryota > Viridiplantae > Streptophyta > Magnoliopsida > Asterales > Campanulaceae > Adenophora > Adenophora triphylla. The sequence goes on from JAFEMH010000331.1 coordinate 301,210, forward strand.
TTAGGGGACATTTAATGAAATCTTGAGATTTGTAATGTTTTTCAATTATGAAAGTTTCGTGTAGCTAGGAAACTTTAATCACACAATAGACAACGAATGTGAGTACAGATGTGTCTCACAACTGTCCACACATCCACAGATAATGCAGCGGAATAAAACAAATTAAAAACAATAACTCAAGAATTATTTACGCTTACTGATCAATGTGATCAGCAAACTAGGCTTACGCCCAAAAACTTTTCACAATAAAAACTTTCGATGCTTACAAAAACAAATAAGTGAAAAACTAAAATATGAAAATACTAAATGTTTTGGTCAAACTTCGACAAGTGATTGTAAATAACCAAATATTTCAAGGAAAGAATTGGGTGCAATGGAATATAGATTTGTGTATGTGATAATCAACGAACAAAGGAATTTTAACGAGGAAAGCCCTTGAACAAATTGTTCGCCGGCATAAAACCTCGGGAGGTTTTGGAAGACCTACCTTGACCAACGTTTTACTATGATCAGTGGGTTACAAGCTCGGAAGTATGGAGAGAGATTACAAGAGTGTGAGTGTGTGAAAAATACATGTGTTTTTCATAATCTCCATACCCCTATTTATAATAAGGGTAAAATAAAAAGATAATAATCAAATCCCTAAAAACTAGGTATGATGGAGTTACTGAGGAGAAGATTTCGGGCATGACTGTTGATGGTGGTTGGTGAAGAGTCGTGGTTGAATTGGTCTTCTATGAGTGCACAATTATCTCCTAAAAAATTGGAACCGCAAAACTGCTCCCAAGTTGGTCCGGCTTCAAGATGTTGATGAAGACGTTGAGCCAAGATGTCGGTCCAAGATGTGAACTTAACATGTAAAGTCAACTTGTAAAAAATCAACTTGTAAAAAGTCAACTTGTGGACCAAGTTGTGGACCAACTTGTGGACCAAGTTGTGGACCAAGTTGTGGACCAAGTTATAGAGGTCAAGTTGTAGAGGTCAAGTTGTGGAGATCAGGATGCTGAGGCGTCTTGACATGTTGACCTGCTTAAGATGCCAACCATATACATATAGTGAAAAATTCGTCCCCAACAATTGCCCCCAAAATTTATTGAATCGGAGAAAACTTGGAGATTCAAGGAATTTTTAAACTGCTACTCCCCTCATCGGCATTAAGGAAGCGGTTGATTACGCCAAAGAGTTGTCCAGCGCATTGAGAACCTATAAACGAAGCTTGATAGAAACCAAGATAAAGTTTTAAGAAACATTAGTTAAGATGTTTTGAAATTTGGTATGTTAGATGAGGGTTGGTCCTCAAAAATTTTTATATTTGATTTGGCATGTCTTTTGATCGTGTGAGTCATGTTTTTGTTGACATGACTTACTTTTGTGTGTTGAACTTGACTTTCGGCGAAGATGTTAATCTTCACTCCTTAGTTGATTGGAAGATGACTTCATCTTTTTCGGGTGTTCATATTGATAACATGTTGATGTTATAAGCAGAAGGTAACATGAAAATGTTACAACCAGTAGTTCACAACTTGAATAAGTGTGAAAACGTGCGCCCAGGCGAAGGTATCGAAACCTTAATTCGTTTGGTAACATGTCAATGTTACAACCAATAGTTCACAACTTGAATAAGTGTGAAAACGTGCGCCCAGGCGAAGGTGTCGAAACCTTAATTCGTTTGAAGAAATAGAACAAGTATCGGCCCGTGCGGCGTGTCAACATGTTCCATCCCTCTCCATAAAGTTTCAACATGTATCGGCCCGCATCGGGCGTGTCAACATGTTGAAATTCTTCTTCAGGTCCAAACATGTATCAGCCGTCCTGGCGTGTCAACATGTTTGACCTGCTCCAGCTTAGGTCCCAACAAGTATCAGACGTACTGGCGTGTCAACATGTTGAGCCTTTCTTCCCCAGGTTCAAACATGTATCAGCCGTACTGGCGTGTCAACATGTTTGACCTGCTCCAGCTTATGTCCCAACAAGTCTCAGCCGTCCTGGCCTGTCAACATGTTGAGCCTACTCCAGCTTAGGTCCCAACAAGTATCAGCCGTACTGGCGTGTCAACATGTTGAGCCTGCTCCAGCTTAGGTCTCAACATGTATCAGCCGTACTGGCGTGTCAACATGTTGAGCCTACTCCAGCTTAGGTCCCAACAAGTATCAGCCATACTGGCGTGTCAACATGTTGAGCCTGCTCCAGCTTAGGTCTCAACATGTATCGGCTGCATCTTGGCGTGTCAACATGTTGAGCTGCCCAGCTTAGGTCTCAACATGTATCAGCCTGCATCTTGGCGTGTCAACATGTTGAGCCTAAGCCGTTTGTTCAAGTTGTATACCTTGCAAAACAAATTCATGTTAGGATTGGGTGTTAGCTTTACCCTTCCAATGCTTAAGTCAGTAAGAATTTTTAGCATAACATAAGAATTGACAAACATAAATAAATGACTTGACAAAATTTAAATCATACCTGTTTTCGGAGTTTGCTTTTTTGAAAAAATGACAACTTACATGGGATACAACTTGAGGTACTGTTTTGCTAACATTTTGACATGCTGAAGATAGGTGGTCATCTTTTCCTATTTTGTCAGCCTCATTGTGGTTATTTTAAGACTATGAACTTATCTTCTTCCATCGATGAATTTAATGTACGTCTCGTCCTGACATCTTCGAATCTCTTGCATGGAGTCATGACCAATTCGTCATAATAAGGTGATCCCTTTTTCAAGCCCAATCTGAATGCCTCGGTGGCTGTGGACATGTTCAAGTTGGGGATAGTCACTGCCTCTTTGTTGAACCTGTTCAAATAGTCCCTCAAGCTTTCGTCAGGTTGTTGCACCACCCTGTAGAGGTCACTAGTTAGTTTCTCAAAAGCTCTATTACATGAAAATTGATTCACAAACATATGGACTAATTGAGAATAAGATGATATAGAGTTTAGAGATAGGCCGGTTAGCCATTTCAAAGCTGGTCCAGTCAAGGTGGAACCAAAGCCCCTACAAAGACAGGCTTCTTTGAAGAATGAAGGAATGCTGATAATGTCCATTAATTCTTGGTATAGCAACACATGCTCCACTGGATATGTGCTCCCATCGTACTTCTTCATGTGGGGCACTGCAAATCTCTTCGAGATCTCCATGTTGGCTATCGCTGGAACAAAGCGAGACTCATTATAACAAGCTGGAGAAGCAGGATGATAAGGCAAGGTAACTCCAGGCACATTCCTAATCATCTCTTTGATCTGCTGCAACTCTCTAGCAACTTGACTTTCTGCAAAAGTGTTAGCATAAAATTGAGAAGAAGAGTGAACAAATGCATTATAAAAACTCCCTGTTTGTCCTAAAGACGGAGTGGCATAAGTATAGCAAGATGTTGGCACAGGTTGGCTGAATGCGAAGGTGTGACCATGTTGGGCAACTTGACTAGTTGTCACAGTTGTACTATCGCCTCAGACCGCACTCGCCATGGGGATGTCTCCAAGATTGCCCCCGCACTGCACCAAAAAGAGTTCTAGGAAATAAAGGTGATAATGGAGTTACAACTTGAGGCTCAACTTGATTCCCTTTTCGCAGATTCTCAATTGCATTGAAAATCATAGTATTGGTATCCTGCTGAGCATCCATTCGCTTATTCAGTTCATTCAACACGGTTGCCATATTAGTCACGAAACCAAGATTAATTTCAGACGCGGCCATCTCTCGAGGTGCATCTAGCTGCCCCCCAGTCGCCCTGCCCCCAGCCGCGGAGGTTACTGAGGTTACCTGACCGGAAGTTGGATTGATCATTTTGATGTTCTAAACAAATCTAAAAAACCAAAGTTCCCATAGACGGCGCCAAATTGTTTTGGTCAAATTTCGACAAGTGATTGTAAATAACCAAATATTTCAAGGAAAGAATTGGGTGCAATGGAATATAGATTTGTGTATGTGATAATCAACGAACAAAGGAATTTTAACGAGGAAAGCCCTTGAACAAATTGTTCGCCGGCATAAAACCTCGGGAGGTTTTGGAAGACCTACCTTGACCAAAGTTTTACTATGATCAGTGGGTTACAAGCTCGGAAGTATGGAGAAAGATTACAAGAGTGTGAGTGTGTGAAAAATACATGTGTTTTTCATAATCTCCATACCCCTATTTATAATAAGGGTAAAATAAAAAGATAATAATCAAATCCCTAAAAACTAGGCATGATGGAGTTACTGAGGAGATGATTTTGGGCATGACTGTTGATGGTGGTTGGTGAAGAGTCGTGGTTGAATTGGCCTTCTATGAGTGCACAATTATCTCCTAAAAAATAGGAACCGCAAAACTGCTCCCAAGTTGGTCCGGCTTCAAGTTGTGGACCAAGTTGTGGACCAAGTTGTGGACCAAGTTGTAGAGGTCAAGTTGTAGAGGTCAAGTTGTGGAGATCAGGATGCTGAGGCGTCTTGACATGTTGACCTGCTTAAGATGCCAACCATATACATATAGTGAAAATTCCGTCCCCAACACTAAACGAGTTCTAATCACCTTCTACGACAAGAACAACTCCCCTTTCCCAAGTAGGACTTATTCTAGTCAGAAGTAAAACAAGAGAACTCTATGAAAAGCTAGATGTGAGTTACGGATGTAAGTCACAACCTTCACTCACAACCTAAAAACACAATGTCGAATACTATGAAGAATAAGTAATTTTCTCTCTAAAAATCCGTAGCTTCTCTTGTGATGAATGCCTTGAATTTATAGTGCACCATGGAGAAGATATTCACGTGATCGACATCTTCCTTTGTGAGATCTCTTTTCCTATTTGAAAACATAAAACACACTCACAAGGAAATAGAATATTAGTGGGTTAGTTCTAATATAAAACTATGTACATAAATAAAAGATATTTACTTATTTACAATCTCCTAGTCAAAGTAGGATATTAATAAATCTTCCATGAAAGTCCCAAAATCTTCTTACCATAATAGAAGTATAATGAAATAAGGAAACATGATTATGTTCTCACAAAACTCACATTTTCAATCTCCCCCTATTTTGGACTTTCTGGTCAAAACCAAAAATTTATGATAAACACAATTTATGTCCAACAAAAATTAAGATGAACAAAAATTCCACACATAAAAACTGCAAAAACAAAGTTAGAACAGAAAACAGCAATTCATTAAAAAGTAACAGCAAAACAACCATTCAGAAACATCCTAATTAAAAACTATTATAACCCATTGTTTTAAAAAACTAAGACTAAAGCAGAAAATAAAATTGTCTTAACAACCATCATAGCAAAAATACCAAAAAAACTTTCTCCCCCTAAATTAAAGTTCCCAATGCTTCTAGCCAACAACAGATACAGCAGCATCCCATTTTTTATTTCCAGTATCAACAGCATCAGGTACAGAGCTTGATTCTCCCCCTTTTTGACTAGAAAGTTTAGCATGCCACCTGAGAAGTCTATCCTTAAGAGCTTTAAGGTTGTTGGCATGAGCAGTGGAGGTTTGAACTTGGGCTTCAGCAAGGGCAATTTCAGCATCCAAATCTTTTATTTGAGCCTCAAAGGGATCATCAGCTGTGGGTTCAGATGTGTCCACATCTGGCATAGCAATTTCAGTACAAAGACTCCAAAGGAAGATCAACATGTCTTTGCTTAGGGTCTAGAAGGGTTTTGGTTTCCTTAAACAGAGCAAATTTTTCAAATTTTTATTCTCCTTTCTCAGGCACAACTCCATTGGCAATTAGGATTTGAGAGATCAAAGAGGGATAGGGTAAAGACCACTTCTTAGATGGTGACTCTCCATAGTCACAAATCTTCCTAAAAATGAAATCTCCAAAGTTAATATGCCTCTTAATGCCCAATCTATAGAGAAGGAGAGCTTGCACCCTAGTAATTGAAGTTTTGTTATTTGAGGGGCAAAGATTGGCAACGAGAATAGAATGTAGAAAGCAGTAGAGAGAGAATAAAGATCCACTTTCCAAATCCTTTGGCTTCACAGGCCAAGAGGTCACCTTTCCATGGGTGATAGCAGCCACAAGTTTATCATCATCAATAGCAACTAACTGATCCAAAGAATCATCCAAACCAAGAAAATCATTCACCACAGATGGGGAAAAGGGGACAAACTTTCCTCTAACATAAACAGAGAGGGGAGAGGAGCATCTATCTAGTCCCTTGGTCAAATTTGCATAAAATTCATACACCATCTTAGGATAGAAAGGGAGAGGATGATCCACAGTTAAAAACAGTCCTCTTTCTTCAAAAAATTTGTCCATACCAAGCTTAAAGAAGGTTTCCCTATCTCTTTTCATTTCCACAACAAAGGCTTTAGAGGAAATTAGGCCAAACCTATCAGAGGCCTTTTTGGTCAAAAATTTTTTAGAGAAGGGTTTTAGGGTAGGAGCAATGGAAAGAGTTGAAGACATACCCTTATCAGATTTCTTCCTTGTAGATGTGCGTCTGGATGTGGGCACATCCTTAGACACATCCTTTGCAGGGGATGGAATTTTGATGGACTCTACCTCAGTTTCATCACCAGAAGAGGAATCTATTTCTTGGTCCTCTTTCTCTTGGTCAAGCTCATCTCTCCCTAGCTTGTAGTTCACATCAGATGCAGTATCATCACTATCATAGCTTGAATCAGATTCATATGCTTCTTCCTCGATAGGCTCTAAATCAGTAGCAGCTACCTTTTACTTTCCTTTCAACTCCATCAAAACACTTGCTAAGGGTTCTTCATCACTAAAGGTAATAAGATCTTCAACTGGGCTTGAAACCACAGGAGCAGGAGTATCAACAATAGGAACAGAAGCATCAACCACAGGAGTAGGAGTAGGAACAGTAGGAACAGAAGGTTCAAAAGGTGGTGATGGAAAAGGATCAATGGGTTCATTATGGGGAATATTATCAGAAGAGGTAATAACAGGGACAGGATCAACAACTACAGGAGGGGTAACAACAGATTTAGCCCTAGTTCTAACAAGAGGAACAATTACCTCTTCTTCTTCTTCTTCACCATCATCACAAGCTATGGCGGTAGAAGGTTTCCCACCTGGTTTCTTCAGGTTCTTCAGCTTGTCAGACTCTGACAATTTTCTAACCCTAAGCGATCTTCGAAGGTTACGTTGGGGAACAGGGATCGCAGCTTGCTTCAAGGGTTTTGCTTGAGCTAGCTTCCTTTTCTTGGTTGAGGAAGGTTCTACAGAAGGAGGAATAGGGGCGACAACCGATGGTGGAATCACCGGAGAGGTTAGAGCCTTAGGGTTTTCAGAGGTTTGTTTCAATGTAGGGGATTTAGGTGACGGAGCTTCCATGATTGGTTCAGATGAGGACGAAGGGAGGCAAATTTAGCAAGGAATTCTGAAATAGCAGGGTTGACGACAATGGAAGCTTCTCCTTTAGCTACAGAGATTGGAGCAACGTCAAGAACGTCTTCTTCGCGAATATTTGAGTGATTGGCCATTTAATCAGAAGAATTGGGTTAGATTGAACAGTAGAAGGAGAAATTAATGCAACGTGTGTGAGATTGTGTGCGAAACGAAGGAAGAACAAGAGGTTTTAGAAAGGGTTTATGGGGGATGGGACGAATGTGAGGGCTCTTAAATACTCACAGCTCCCCCTTTCCAACTGAAACTTGGATTCCTTCTCCAAAAAGGTCTCACACAACCTAAATTCCTTAGGAGTCCTCCAACGGCTAGAAACCTTTGAGGTTACAACACACAACCACCTTCTAAGAAATAGGGGATTAAAATAAAACAAGATTTTGATAGATTTTTATGGAAACAAAAATAGCTCAGCCATATCTTTATTTTAAAACAGAATCCCACTCGAAATTTCCAACCTTTTCAAACAAGGAATGATACACACCTTTTCTTTCATGAAAGATATTGGAGATCAAAAACCTATAAAATCAAAGAATGAATTTAAGAAAGAAAATTAATTAACTAGTATATTTACAAAGCTCCTATATGTCCTAAAAAATGCAGTATACCTAGCATGATGCAAACACACAGGACTATGAGATATGAGCGGACTCTAGCAAGCCATCATGCCTACCCAAATAATATAATATCAAGTTCGTTTTTCCTACATAGAACATATCACAATCCCTTTGTCACACGATGTTATATTGAACATGAGTCATGGTCCACGTCAACTCATATTGTTCAATGCTTTCTCGTTACTAAGTAAATTGATTAATCGAATGATATTAATCACATTAATTCATTCGGGCATGGCCATGCACTACATCAATCTTACTTACGAGTGGCCTAGAAAACATCTCTCTTTACGAGGGACAAATTTCCATCTTGACTTATCATTCTTCCCAACAAGAATCATATCATGCCAATAATAGCCCTTATTGTTATCCGGTTAAAGACAACGTTAAACTATATCAAACATGATATTCATCGAGTGGAAGACGATGATAATCTCAGGTCAAAGGATATCAATGATATAACTATATAAGATTTAATTATGACATACGACCATGACATAAATCTCATAATGGGTCAAGTCCAGTACCTTGTTCTCTAACAAGTACCCATGAATCTAATGTGCATCTCCATGCATATAATCATCATATGATTATCCATTAGACTTCATACTAGTGCTTCATAAGTACTAGGGACACGATTATTAATGTAAACCTGCAAACACATGTAATAATCAAAGTAATAATCTCATATATAAATGAAAATGACATTACAAATAGGTCTATCTCTTTAGGCCTAGGGCACTAACACCTACAGTCTCCCACTTGCACTAGGCCCAATCATTCATGTATCTTAAACCCATGGACCTAACATGACCATCATGTTTAGCTTGTGGCAAAGGCTTGGTGAGAGGGTCCGAAATGTTGTCATCCGTTGGTACCTTGCATATCTTGACGTCCTCCCTTTCACAGATTTCTCGAATGAGGTGGAAACGTCTCAAAATGTGTTTGGATCGTTGATGTGACCTTGGTTCTTTTGCTTGGGCAATAGCACCATTATTGTCACAATAAAGCTCTATCGGGTTAGTGATACTCGAAACGACTTCTAAGTCACTAACGAACTTCTTGATCCAAACCGCCTCCTTAGAAACATCCGATGCTGCTATGTATTCGGCTTCGGTTGTAGAATCAGCATCAGTGATTTGCTTGGAACTCTTCCAACAAACAGCACCTCCATTAGGCATAAACACAAACCCAGACTGCGATCTATAGTCATCTTTGTCGGTTTGGAAACTTGCATCTGTGTAACCCTTTACAACCAGATCATCTTCCATTCCTCCAAATGCCAAGAATACATCCTTAGTTCTTCTTAAGTACTTCAGGATATTCTTGACTGTTATCCAATAGTTCCCACCAGGATCAGACTGGTATCTACTCGTTGCGCTTAGAGCATACGAGACATCAGGTCTAGTACATAACATGGCATACATGATAGACCCAATTGCCGAAGCATATGGAATATCACTCATCCTCTTTCGCTCATCATTTGTCTTAGGACAATGAGTCTTGCTAAGAGTAATGCCATGTCCCATTGGCAAGTTCCCTCTCTTAGAATTTTCCATTCGGAATCTTCTAAGGGCCTTGTCAATATATGTACTCTGACTCAAACCAATCATCCTTCTTGATCTATCTCTATAGATCTTGATACCAAGGATATAAGCCACTTCACCCATATCTTTCATTGAGAAACATTTTCCTAACCAGGACTTGACAGTCTCAAGTGCAGGAACATTGTTTCCAATGAGCAAGATGTCATCGACATATAACACTAGAAATAGCACTATGCTCCCACTTATTTTCTTGTATACACAAGGCTCATCTTCGTTTTTGATGAAGCCAAACTCTTTGACTGAGAGATATGGATTTCTCATGACGGAAAGTAACGAAGTAGAAATCATTGAGAATGATGAACCTACTTCCTATCAAGAGGCGATGTCCACTCCTGATTCGGACAAGTGGCTAGGAGCCATGGAATCCGAGATCAAATCCATGTACGATAATCAAGTTTGGAACTTGATTGATCCACCTGAAGGTGTAAAAACCATAGGGTACAAGTGGGTTTTCAAAAAGAAAACCGACATGGATGGGAAGGTACATACTTATAAGGCTAGGCTTGTTGCTAAGGGGTATAGGCAGACTCATGGCGTTGACTATGATGAAACCTTTTCGCCCGTAGCAATGCTTAAGTCTATTAGAATCCTAATTGCCATAGCCGCATATTACGACTATGAGATATGGCAAATGGACGTCAAAACAGCGTTTCTTAACGGAAACCTACTTGAGGATGTATACATGATACAGCCTGAAGGGTTTGTCGATCCAAAGAATTCTAATAAAGTATGTAAGTTGCAGAGATCCATTTATGGATTGAAGCAAGCTTCCCGGAGCTGGAATCTACGTTTTGATGAATCAGTCAACGAGTTTGGCTTCATCAAAAACGAAGATGAGCCTTGTGTATACAAGAAAATAAGTGGGAGCATAGTGCTATTTCTAGTTCTATATGTCCATGACATCTTGCTCATTGGAAACAATGTTCCTGCACTTGAGACTGTCAAGTCCTGGTTAGGAAAATGTTTCTCAATGAAAGATATGGGTGAAGCGGCTTATATCCTTGGTATCAAGATCTATAGAGATAGATCAAGAAGGATGATTGGTTTGAGTCAGAGTACATATACTGACAAGGTCCTTAGAAGATTCCGAATGGAAAATTCTAAGAGAGGGAACTTGCCAATGGGACATGGCATTACTCTTAGCAAGATTCATTGTCCTAAGACAAATGATGAGCGAAAGAGGATGAGTGATATTCCATATGCTTCGGCAATTGGGTCTATCATGTATGCCATGTTATGTACTAGACCTGATGTCTCGTATGCTCTAAGCGCAACGAGTAGATACCAGTCTAATCCTGGTGAGAACCATTGGATAGCAGTCAAGAATATCCTAAATACTTAAGAAGAACTAAGGATGTATTCTTGGTATTTGGAGGAATGGAAGATGATCTGGTTGTAAAGGGTTACACAGATGCAAGTTTCCAAAGCGACAAAGATGACTATAGATCGCAGTCTGGGTTTGTGTTTATGCTAAATGGAGGTGGCATTTGTTGGAAGAGTTCCAACCAAAGCACTGCTGTTGCCGATTCTTCAACCGAAGCCGGGAATACATAGCAAAGATCGGATGCAAATGTAAGGAGGCGGTTGGGATCAAGAAGTTCGTTAGTGACTTAGAAAGTCGTTCCGTATCACTAACCCGATAGAGCTTTATTGTGACAATAATGGTGCTATTGCCCAAGCAAAAGAACCAAGGTCACATCAACGATCCAAACACATTTTGAGACGTTTCCACCTCATTCGAGAAATCTGTGAAAGGAGGACGTCCAAGATATGCAAGGTACCAACAAGATGACAACATTTCTGGACCCTCTCACCAAGCCTTTGCCACAAGCTAAACATGATGTTCATGTTAGGTCCATGGGTATAAGATACATGAATGATTGGGCCTAGTGCAAGTGGGAGGCGTAGGTGTTAGTGCCACTAGGCCTATAGAGATAGTAATCTATTTGTAATGTCATTTTCATTTATATATGAGATTATTACTTTGATTATTACATGTGTTTGCATGTTTACTTTAATAATCGTGTCCCTAGTACTTATGAAGCACTAGTATGAAGTCTAATGGATAATCATATGATGATTATATGCATGGAGATGCACATTAGATTCATGGGTACTTGTTAGAGAACAAGGTACTGGACTTGACCCATTATGAGATTTATGTCATGGTCGTATGTCATAATTAAATCTCATATAGTTATATCTTTGATATCCTTTGACCTGAGATTATCATCATCTTCCACTCGATGAATATCATGTTTGATATAGTTTAACGTTGTCTTTAACCGGATAACAATAAGGGCTATTATTGGCATGATATGATTCTTGTTGGGAAGAATGATAAGTCAAGATGGAAATTTGTCCCTCGTAAAGAGAGATGTTTGCTAGGCCACTCGTAAGGAAGATTGATGTAGTGCATGGCCCATGCCGAATGAATTAATGTGATTAATATCATTCGATTAATCAATTTACTTAGTAACGAGAAAGCATTGAACAATATGAGTTGACATGGACCATGACTCATGTTCAATATAACATCGTGTGACAAAGGGATTGTGATATGTTCTATGTAGGAAAAACGAACTTGATATTATATTATTTTGGTAGGCATGATGGCTTGCTAGAGTCCGCTCATGTCTTATGAGGATTGATGTGATCGAACTCATTGCCAACATAATATAGTCCTATGGGGTCACACGCATCAAACGAATTGTCAAAAATGGAATTATGGATTCTGGTGTGGTGGGCGATCGCCTAAGTATGTCATGGGCGACCGCCCATAAGTCAATGGTTGGCTTGGGCGACCGCTCAATGGTTATGGGCAATCGCTCACATGTTGTTCGAAATTGTGCATCAGTAACTGTACTGATGGGCGATCGCCCTGCCCCGTGTGGGCGACCTCCCATGTATGATTTCGAATAAGGGATTTGAAACTGTGCTCATGGGCGACCGCCCATGCCCTTGTGAGCGACCGCCAATATGAGGTTTCGAATGATGGGATTAAGCTCTGGACTCATGGGCAACCGCACATGTCTTGGTGGGCGACCGCACATGTCCGCTGTGTGCTGAAACCGTTTTTGCTTAGGGTTTTTAATAGGGTATAATTTTTATAAAGTATAAATGGTATCCCTCTTCAACCCTAGCAGCCAGTCATGAATTTTTGAGTTTAGAGAAACAGAAAATTGAGAGGTTTTTCAATTGTGAATTGAAAATCATCACACCAATTCCATAATACATCATAGATTGAAAGGAGTTTCAATCGAGGGATCTAGCAATCCACCTAGAATTGTTCTAGGGTTTGTTCATCGCGTGGATACACATAGAGGATCTTCGCTCTTCAAGATCTTCCGTTCGTGATTCAACAATCGTTCATCAAGGATTCACAAGATTGTCAATCTGGAGTTGGGTCACGTTTGTCAACGACAAAAGCACACAAGGTTGGTATTTCTAAATCATTCCTCTTAATTAATCATCTAGAACAGATCCTAGGGCTCCGGGTTTTTCGAGTTATTGCATTATTCCGCTGCGCATGGACCCTCAAAATCTTACTTACGAGTGGCCTAGCAAACATCTCTCTTTACGAGGGACAAATTTCCATCTTGACTTATCATTCTTCCCAACAAGAATCATATCATGCCAATAATAGCCCTTATTGTTATCCGGTTAAAGACAACGTTAAACTATATCAAACATGATATTTATCGAGTGGAAGACGATGATAATCTCAGGTCAAAGGATATCAATGATATAACTATATGAGATTTAATTATGACATACGACCATGACATAAATCTCATAATGGGTCAAGTCCAGTACCTTGTTCTCTAACAAGTACCCATGAATCTAATGTCCATATCTCCAAATCTAATGCCTTTGTGAATATATCAGCCAATTGATTTTCAGTCCCAACAAATTCCAGACACACAGTTTTTTGTTCTACAAGATCTCTGATGAAATGATGTCTAATATCAATGTGCTTTGTTCTAAAATGTTGGACAGGATTTTTAGATATGTCCAAGGCACTTTTGTTATCACAAAAAGCAGTCAAAACTTTGCTATTCAATCCATAATCTTTCAACATTTGATTCATCCAAAGCAGTTGTGTGCAGCAACTCCCAAGGGCAACATATTCAGCCTCAGCAGTGGATAAGGACACACAATTCTGCTTTCTACTATACCAAGACACAAGGTTATTTCCTAGGTAGAAACATCCACCTGTGGTACTCTTTCTATCATCACTATTTCCAGCCCAATCAGAATCAGTATACCCAACCAAATTGGTGTTTGTTTCTTTGGAGTAATGCTGTCCTAGGTTTACAAGTCCACTTACATATCTAATGATTCTTTTCAAGGCTTTAAGATGGGACACCTTAGGGTTGGCTTGGTATCTTGCACAGAGACACACACTGTACATAATATCAGGTCTACTTGCAGTGAGGTAAAGCAGACTTCCTATCATACTTCTGTAAAGGGTTTGATCAACACTCTCACCATCTGAATCATGACTTAGCTTTTGGGAAGATCCCATTGGGGTTCTTTGATGTGAAGAGTGTTCAAGCTCAAACTTTTTCACAAGATTCTTGGCATACTTAGACTGTGAGATGAACATGCCATCTTTGAACTGTTTGATCTGAAGGTCTAAGAAAAAGTTCAACTCACCTACCATACTCATCTCAAATGTGGAAGTCATGCTATCCACAAACTCAGCCAGCATAGGGTCAGAATTTGACCCAAACACAATATCATCCACATAGATTTGTGCCACAAGAATCTCCTTTTTATTTTTCCTCACAAATAATGTTTTGTCAACCTCACCTCTCTTGAATCCTAGGTGAAGCAAATGGTCAGTCAACCTACAATACCAAGCTCTAGGGGCTTGCTTTAGCCCATACAGAGCTTTCTTCAGCTTATACACATGGTTTGGATACTTGGAGTCCACAAAGCCTTTAGGTTGTTCAACATAGGCTTCCTCATTCAATATCCCATTTAGAAAAGCACTCTTAACATCCATTTGATGTAGAGTGATCTTGAGGTAACAAGCAATGGCTAACAGAAGCCTAATGGACTCAATTCTTGCAACAGGAGCAAATATCTCCTCAAAATCAATTCCCTCTATTTGAGTATAACCTTGAGCAACTAACCTAGCTTTATTTCTAGTGATCACACCTTGCTCATCAGTTTTGTTCTTGAAAATCCATTTGGTTCCTATGACATTACCATGTGAGGGTCTAGGAACAAGAGTCCACACCTCATTCTTTTCAAATTGAATCAATTCATCTTGCATAGCAAGAATCCAGTCAGCATCTTTCAATGCTTCAGCAACATTCTTAGGTTCTATCTTAGAAACAAAACAACAAAAGCTTACCTGGGAGTATGCTGAGGAGCAACTCCATAAACCAGCCATCTTTCTATAATCAACTTTGTCCTTTTGTCTAGTTCTCACTTGAGCATGCACATCTCCCACAACTTGTGAAGAGGGGTGATTTTTCTGGATTTTTGAAGGAATATCCTTTGATCTATCCACACACCCATTCACATTACCTTCTGGAGCATTATCCTGATCAGAATCAGAGGAACTGTCCTCAGTTACAGGAGTTTGAGTGGATGTGGGTGCAGATGTGGGTTCAGATGTGGAGGCAGATGTGTCCACATCCTTGGTTACATCCTTATTAGGTTCAACAGGTTTTTCAGTACTGGCAGCATCTGTTGGTTCTCCAACACCTGTTTCTGTATCTTTCCAGTCCAGTAAGCAACCTGAGACATCATCCTCAGCAGTCTTGAGGTTAAGATCAAGTGAGTCATCAAAAATAACATTAGCAGATTCCATAATGGTCTTAGTTTTGAGATTAAAAACTCTGTAAGCTTTACTATTAGTGGAATAGCCCATAAAAATTGCTTTGTCACTCTTTGAATCAAACTTGGACAGATATTCTCTATCATTGAGAATGTAACAAACACATCTAAACACATGAAAATATTTCACAGTTGGCTTCTTTCCAAGAAGGATTTGATATGGAGTGACAGTGCTACCAATCCTTAGAAACACCCTATTGCCAATGTGGCAAGCAGTGTTCAAAGCTTCTGCCCAAAATTTCTTGGACAAGTTTTTGGAACTTAACATGACCCTAGCCATTTCTTGCAAAGTTCTATTCTTTCTTTCAGCAATTCCATTTTGCTGTGGAGTGATTGGTGCAGAAAACTCATGAGTGATTCCCTTAGAATTGCAAAAATTGGTGAACATTTGATTCTCATATTCAGTGCCATGGTCAGACCTAATTCTCACAGTCTTAAGACCATAAAGGTTTCTCACCCTTTTGTACCAACTTTTGAATTCTCCAATTGTTTCTGACTTTTCCCTTAAGAACATTACCCAAGTGTACCTAGAATAATCATCAACACACACAAAGGCACACTTTTTCCTACCAAAGCTTTCAACTTCAATAGGTCCCATTAAGTCAGTATGAATCATCTACAAACACCTAGAAGTGGAGCATTGTTGGACCTTTTTATGTGATGCTTTTGTTTGTTTTCCCTTTTGACATGAACCACAGACATCAGGGTTCTTGAAGCTCAGTTTAGGGAGGCCTTTAATGGCTTCAAACCTTTGAAGTTCTTCCAGAGTTCTACAGCTAGCATGCCCTAATTTTTGGTGCCACAGATTGACATCATTATCTTTTGAGCTTAGGCAAGAAAGATTGTCACCAAATTGGTAACAATTGTCAGCAGATCAAGGATCAGTAAACACACAGGTATTATCCTTATCAAACACTTCACACAAGTGCTTATCAAACTTCACATAAAGATCATCATCACACAGTTGACTGATGCTTATTAGGTTGGCCTTCAAGCCTTCCACATGGTACACATTGTACAATTTTGGGAGACCCTTAACATCTAGGGTTCCTTTCCCAACAATCTTTCCTTGAGCACCTCCACCAAAATTTACTTTTCCCCCATTAATGACTTCATAGTCTAGAAGGACTGCTTGGTTTCCAGTCATGTGCCTAGAGCACCCACTATCAAAATACCAAGAGCCATAGACAGTACTCTTGAGGGAAGAGTAAACAACATTGCAGGTGGTAATTGGTTTGGCCACCCACTGTTTTACAGTTTTCTTTTTGGGTTGCAGAGGTCTCAGATTACCAGGATGTGTGTTCGGATGTGCATACATCTTCTCACACATCTGAGGCTGATTGAAGTGACCAGATTTTTTATCAGCCTTAAGTTTGTAACAGAAGGGCCTAATGTGACCAGGAGCTAGGCAGTAGTGGCAGATGTAGTGCCTCTTCCTAGGTCTTTTCTCACTCAAGATGACTTTTTCTTTAAAAACTTGTTTTTTCACATTTTTTGAGGTAGAAGCCTCACATCCCTCCTTTACAAAATTATTTTCAAAACCCAAACCAGTTTTGTCACGTTGACCTACAGAAAAAGCCTCTTCCATTTTCATCTTACTTTTATTTAACTTAGTAAAAGTATTTTCAGCTTTTTCACATTCATTCTTGAATTTTTCAAGGTCAACTTCTCTTTTGGTCACAAGGAATTCAAGTCTTGCAATGGTATCTTTTTGAGCATCATTTTCCTTTGAAAGAACAGCTTTTTCATCTTCACAAGCAGCCAATTTATCAGAATTAGATTTATTTACCTTAACAAGTACCTCAATCTTGTCCAATCTTTTCATCCAATCTGTATACAGCTCCTTGTATGTTGCAAAAAGTTCCTCATAGGGAATGTCCCTTTCTTTATCTTCATCATCTGAATCTCCTTTTACAGAGAAATTGTTCAGCAACAGTTCAGATGTGACACCAGATGTGTTCACAACTGAGACCACATCCAAGGAATTTTCAGGAGCATTTTCTTCTATATCTGCAGAAAAGGCATTAAACACAGAATGGCAGTTTATGATAGACATGTTAGCCACTTCTTCTTCATCATCCTCACTGTCACTAAGGGTAGCCGTTAAGCTCATCCCCTTCTTTTTAAGTGTGTTAGCACATTCATTGACATAATGACCAAAGCCACGACATGCCCTACATTGGACAGACTCAGATGATTTATTTTCAAAGCTTGGTTTCTTGAATCCAGTGTCAGTGCTAGGTTTTGATTTTTCAGGAGCACTGAGAGTAGGTTTGTTAGGAAATTTACTTATCCTTCTATTTTTCAGTATTGAACGGAATTTCTTTGAAATAAGAGCTACATCCTCTTCTTCAAGATTAGACTTGTCAATCTCAGAGGATAATTCCACAAGCTCTTTTGGAAGTGCAGTAACACTTTTGAGAGCAAGACTGTGTGTTTTTTTCTTTTTCTGAGCCTCAAGGTTTAGCTCAAACACAGTCAAGATTCCTACGATTGTGTCAAGACCTACAGTGTTTGTATCTTTTGTTTCCTCAATCACAGCCACTTTTATGTTAAACCTTTCAGGTAAGGTCCTTAAAATCTTACTTACAAGTCTTGCATTGGAGATAGATTCTCCTAGACTTGTGCACTCATTCGAAATCTCATGAATTTTAGCAGCATATGACACAATGTCCTCAGTTTCTTCCATTCGAAGTAACTCAAACCTATCCATTAAAATTCTAAGCCTGGTAGCTTTCACACTTGGTGCTCCCTCACATTGAGTTTGCAAAATATCCCAAGCAGCTTTGGCTATACTCTCATTAGTTATAAGCTTGTACATATTCCCAGAAACATGGCTGGAAATAGCACCCATAGCTTTTGAATTATAATTTGTAGCTTGTATTTCATCAAGAGTCCATTGATCTTCAGTTTTTCTTTCGAAAATAGACTCACCAACACCAGAAGGTGGCTTTTTCTCCATAGTTGGAGGTTGTCATGCAACAAGAATACACATCCAAGCCCTTTCATCAATACTTTTGATGTAATTTCGCATTTTAGACTTCCAAAGAGAATAATTAGTGTCATCCAAGACAGGAGGCCTGTTTTGGTGATTTTGGCATTCCATAATGACTACACTTTCTGGATAACACTCAGTAATATATCAAGAGTTGGCTCTGATACCAATTGAAAGTTTCGTGTAGCTAGGAAACTTTAATCACACAACAGACAACGGATGTGAGTACAGATACAGATGTGTCTCACAACTGTCCACACATCCACAGATAATGCAGCGGAATAAAACAAATTAAAAACAATAACTCAAGAATTATTTACGCTTACTGATCAATGTGATCAGCAAACTAGGCTTACGCCCAAAAACTTTTCACTATAAAAACTTTCGATGCTTACAAAAACAAATAAGTGAAAAACTAAAATATGAAAATACTAAACGAGTTCTAATCACCTTCTACGACAAGAACAACTTCCCTTTCCCAAGTAGGACTTATTCTAGTCAGAAGTAAAACAAGAGAACTCTATGAAAAGCTAGATGTGAGTTACGGATGTAAGGCACAACCTTCACTCACAACCTAAAAACACAATGTCGAATACTATGAAGAATAAGTAATTTTCTCTCTAAAAATCCGTAGCTTCTCTTGTGCTGAATGACTTGAATTTCTAGTGCACCATGGAGAAGATCTTCACGTGATCGACATCTTCCTTTGTGAGATCTCTTTTCCTATTTGAAAACATAAAACACACTCACAAGAAAATAGAATATTAGTGGGTTAGTCCTAATATAAAACTATGTACATAAATAAAAGATATTTACTTATTTACAATCTCCCAGTCAAAGTAGGATATTAATAAATCTTCCATGAAAGTCCCAAAATCTTCTTAACATAATAGAAGTATAATGAAATAAGGAAACATGATTATGTTCCCACAAAACTCACGTTTTCAAATTACCTTTTAATTTTCAAGTTGATTAATCTAATCAAGCCGTTTACTCAGTTGAATAAAGTTTTCTGCTTTAAATGAGAATAAAATAACTCGAAAGTTGCCATCTTAACATCATATGAATATAGCCAAAATTTGAATTTTCTTCCGCCTTCAGTATAAAGGCGGAGAAGATAATCAAATTTTCATAATTCTTTTGTCAAATTTTATTTTTTTGGTCAAAATTTAACTTAGTTGACCATATGCAACATTTATTTTGGGTCAGAAGAAGTAATAGACATTTAAGAAGGTGCTAGGTGGGTCAGTGTGGTGCCACTACCAGAAAAACATGTTTTAGCAACGAAAATTTCCGTCGTTGTTGCATACCCACCGGCGGAATAATTCCGTCGGTGGTTCGCCAGCGTGTCGCAGTGGTCCGGCAGTCCAATTTTCGCCTGTGTACACCGACGGAAATGGTATTCCGCCAGTGTCCACCGGCGGAATTTTCCGCCACAGAGGTAATTTAATTTAATTAAAATTGTAATTTCACCGGCGGATATTTCCGCCACTAAGTTATTTTGATTTAATCAAAATTCTAAATCCTCCGACGAAATATTCATTCTTGAGGTAATTTTATTTAATTAAATTGTAATTTCATCGGCGGAATTTTCCGCCGCTGTGTTATTCTGATTTATTTAAAATTCTAAATCCACTGACGGATATTTTCGTAGCTAAATTGGCATTTTATATTAAAAAAATTATATATATATTTTAAATATATATTAATATATTTTAAATGTATATATTAATTAATATATTTTAAATATATATATATATATATCAATTAATATATATTTTTAAATATATATATATATATATATATATATTTAAAACATGAATAATCTATACTTAAAAATGTCAAAATAAATCAATTAACAATATCAAAATAAAACTAAAATTTCATTCAAAGTCAAATTTCCCAAATTATGAATAATAATCAATTTACATCAATTTCTCAAATCAAAAATGTCAAAATACAATTACAATTTCCTATTTCCTTACTGCCAAAGGCGACCACTAAACACCACCACCAGCCGCCGCCAATAAGCCACCACCAAATTCAATGGTGAATAAATATGAAGATCAATCCCCAGACACAAACACTAATACACACATATACCCACCCAGTCTGGACACATACACACAATCACACACACATACCTAGATCTACAAAGATATGTAGATCTTTTGTAGATCGAGAGAAAGCAAGAGAAAGAGATGGTTTCATTGAAGGAGGTGGAGATGGAGGTTGCACGACGGGAGAGGGGGTGGGGAGTGCGGAGAGGGTACACAAGTAGGAGTTAAATGTGAAGAAAGAGGAGATTTTTTCGTCCATCACCTCTTGCCGTCAGTTTGAATAGCGGTGGTGACAACGACTCCAATAAAGGAAGCAGCCATGAAAGAGAAGACAAATCGACAGCGACCTTTTTAATGCCGAGATTGGAAAAACCGGCAGCGACCTTGGTGGAAATTAGATAGGTTTAGGCGAAGGAGTAGGTCTTGCTGGAGGAGCCGACAATGAGACATGGGCGATGGGAGAGTTTGTGAGGGATGAGGGGGTGGACGACAATGAAGGGGAGAAGTGGTGGTGGTTAAGGGAAGGGAGTCTTCTTAGGGAGGGGTAGGGTTTTGTTATGTTGAAGTGAGTGATGTGTGTGATTAATGGTTTAGATTGATTTATCAATCAATCCATGTGAACATTAGAGAGCCAATAAAATGAAAGTGTATTTGTGTTTTTGTTAGGTGAATTTGGACAATTCGATTCAGTTTTATGTGATGTATTTAATGGTGAAGATGTTGCTTAGTCTAGTAATTCAAGTGAATACTTGAAAAACAATGAAGTAAGAGTCGGTATCTGGAGAAACGCGTTTCTCCATAAGTTATGGAGAAACGTGTTCTGGATATCCATTCCAAAGCTTCTGGATATCCAGAAGCTTTGGAACGGATATCTAGAAAAAAAGATTTGGGGCAAAGGCCAAGCTTCTGGATATCCATCCCAAAGCTTCTGGATATTCAGAAGCTTTGGAACGGATATCCAGAAAAAAAGTTTGGGGCAAAGGCCAAGCTTCTGGATATCCAGAAGATTTGGAACGGATATCCAGAAAAAAAGTTTGGGGCAAAGGCCAAGCTTCTGGATATCCATCCCAAAGCTTCTGGATATCCAGAAGCCTTGGCCTGCATTGTCGGGCGACAAGTCGGGACGCGTTTCTCCATAAGTTATGGAGAAACGCGTTTCTCCCCAGATTTTACGATGAAGTAATGCCACTTATTTATTTGTTTTTCACAAATATTCTTTTGATTACTATAATAATTAGTAAAAATATTTATTAATAACAATAATAATTTAACCTATAAAATAATACTATATCATAGTAACATAAGTAATGCATGTTAAAAAAAAAATAAGAGTTATAAATTAAAAAATATATAAAAACAATGTTAATGTTAGATCATGTGTTGTCATGAAAGTCATCCCAAGTGTTGCAAACCAGTGTTGCCACTGGTGTTGCCAAAAGTGTTGCCATTTGGAATTGGCGACACTGAGTTAGTTACTGTATTTTTCACAAATATTAATGGGTAAATTAATGTTTATATAACAGTAGTTAGTCACCTTAAAATGAGCTTAAAATCAGCAACGAAACTTGACCCGAGGCGTTAATCACGAAGAGGAGAAGAAATTAACAAATAAACATGTGTTTATTTGTTTAATTGATGACCAAGCCAGAGATATTTTATTCAGCTATTACGGGGAGAACAAGTCGAGTACAAGGCAACCAAAGCTAAGAGGTACAAGCAAGAGAAGCAAGAGAAGACTAGGTCTCCTACAAAAGAGGCGAGTGGCATAAATGGAGGAAACAAACTCCAAAGCTGTTAGCCTGATCATTTGAGTAGGATCCAAGACTTTGTGGCCTATAAATAGTGCAGTGGATCTTCATTGAAGATCATCCAATTCGTAAACGCAAATCTGCACAAGAAAAGTAGAATTCTGCTCTCAAGTGTTGCCATTCAGTGTCGGCAACACTTTGTCCAACACTCGAATATTTCATATAGATTTTTATATTTTTGTGAGGTTTTTGAGTGTTTGTTTACTGAGAGAATTCGTGTATGTTGTTCCTTATATCGGGGTTCGTTTATCATTAAGGAACAACCTCGACCTTGTATTGAATTCATATTATTAATAGAAAGGTCTTGCCTTTTAGGCACCCATCAAGTTATATATTTATATAACTTGATAAAAATTATATTCTTGTGTATTGCTTTAATATTTCCGCTGCAAATTATATTTATTTCTATTGATTTGTGCTTTTCTAGAATTGGTGAAAGTGTCGTCGTTAGTGTCATTAACACTAAGGACAACACCCGTGAGTTTCATCTCACCTTGTGAGTTTCGTCTCATAAGTTCTTAGCCATAGACAATTTCAATTGGTATCGAGCCTAGCACTTGATATACTAAGTGTTTAGATCCTTTTGTCATGGCTTATGATCCTTGCAAACCCTAATCAAAAGAGATTACCGGTTTTAGATGGATCTAATTATGCTTATTGGAAGATTCGCCTACGCTCGCATATCAAATCAATTGATCTTCGGGCTTGGCGATCTATTTTAAATGGTTATTCTGTTCCAATGCTTCCTCCGGATGACGATGGTGACGTTCAAGTCAAACCTGAATTCGAGTGGACAATTGAAGAGAATAATCTTGCTAGTTTCAATGAAAAGGCACTGAATGCCATCTATGAATGGGTTGACATGCATATGTTCAAACTCATTCAAAATAGTCCCTCCGCAAAAGATGCTTGGGATACTTTACAAAGATTTTGTGAAGGAGATGGCAGTGTCCGAGAAACAAAGCTTAGAGGTCTCACTAGTAGATTTGAAAGATTAAGAATGGGTGAAAACGAAGACATCTCGTCTTATTTTGAAAAGTTGATTGATATTTCAAATGCTTGTCAAGTATTAGGGGAGCCTTTTACAAATAAACAACTTGTTTCAAAAGCTATTCGTACTCTTCCCGAACGTTTTAATATTAAAGTTTCAGCTATTGAAGAGGCCCATAATCTTTCAACAATGGACATCAACTCCTTAATGAGTATTTTGAAAAACTTTGAGTTGAATCTCAATGAACAAACGGAGGCTTCTAAAGGCAAGAATATTGCCTTAAAAGTCGAATCTTCGGACACATGTGTGGACGATGAAGATGAAGTCTTCGAGGAGTTAGATGAAAATACTAGTGTAGCTTTACTTGCAAAGAGATATAATTCTATGGTTAGAAAATTTAACAAAGTGCAGGTAAAGGCTAAGGACCAAACGGCCAAAACCTCTAGTTTTGTGCCAAGGAGAAGTCCTCCTCCAAATCAAAAGGATATCCCACCAAGGCGTGCATCCTCGGAAAAGATCCGGTCCGATCCTAAGTACATTGAATCTATTCAATGTCATGCTTGTTCCGGTTGGGGTCACTATGCCAATGAATGTGCTAACACCTTGAGAAAGGCGGGCAAAAACTTGTGGGTATCTCTTAGTGATGGAGAGGAGGAAGGAACGGAGAAAGAAGAACAGACGGAGCAAGTAGTCATGATGGCCACGGTAGAGGAGCTACCTTCGGAGAGTGTTACTTCAAGTGTCGTTACAAATTTGACAACACTTGACACAACATTGGTGACTTCTTCGGGAAGTGTTGCCCCAAGTGTCGTCCAGAATTGGCAACACTTGGCACAACACTCGGCAGTATGATTCTTTAAATGATCTTAATTTGCATGGTTCAACTGATTTAAATTCGAAGAGATTATAGAGGATGATCTTGATAAAGATGAACTTATTTGTGAATTAAAAAACCTCTATAAATCTCTCCTCGTGGAATGGAAAAAGGAGAATAAGATGGTGGTTTTTCTTGAAAAGGAAAATCGGGATCTTAAGAACTCCTTGACTCGGCTAGAAGCTCAACTCGGTAGGAGAGAATTGGATCTTGATAAAATCAAGGCCAAACTCAACCTAGCCGAATCCACCTTCAAAAAACGCAACACGAGTTCATCCAAATTGGATGAAATACTCAAATTGAGTAAGCCTCGAAAGCTGGTCTTGGGTTCCAAGAATCACTTGAAAGTATTACCTCTTCCTTGTTTGATGTTGAAACTAAAAATTGTTTTGTAAAAGAGCGTGTCAAGGAAAAGGGTAGCACTCCTAGTGATTCCTCCGATCAATCCAATGAGTGTGGATCTTGTCACAAAGCTGGACATTTAAAACCGGATTGCATTTTCCTACAAAAGAAAATGTCCAGTCTTCAGAATTAATACAGCCTCAAGTGTCGCCGGTTTCTCGGGCAACACTTATGGCAACACTTTGGTGAACAGAAATCCAGATTTTCAAAAAAGGGTTGGTTACCCAAGGAAAACTGAAATGCTATGTTGTTTATACGGCCTTAAGGACTAACATTGCGGGAACTTGGTACTTTGATAGTGGTTGTTCACGTCATATGGCTAGTACAAAATCATTCCTAACGAATACCAACCTATTCAAGGAGGCTCGGTGACTTATGGTGGTGGAGGCAAGAGTGAAATAGTTGGTAAAGGAACACCTTCGGATATTGTTGGTTTTCCTCCTTTGAAAAATGTCTTGCACGTAGATGGTTTACTTGCTAATTTAATTAGCATTAGCCAACTATGTGATGACAATTTGGAGGTAAAATTCAATAAAAATACCTGTGAAGTGTTTGATAACACTAACTTTTGTGTCATGACTGGAATAAGATCAAGTGATAATTGCTATCTCGGTTGGTAATAAATCGGTGTGCAATTTGACAAAACTTGATGATATTAGGTTATGGCATCAAAAGTTAGGTCATTCTCATTATAGGAATCTTGAGAAGATTATCAAACATAATGCCGTCAAAGGTGTTCCTAAACTAGACCTCAAAAACACCGTGATGTGTGGTGGCTGTCAAAAGGGTAAGCAAACTCGTGTTGCTCACGGTGTTGAGCAACACAATGAGCAACACTCGGGAACAACACATTGTTTTCGGCTTCTACATATGGACTTGATGGGTCCTATTGAGGTAGAAAGCTTGGGAGGTAAGAAGTATGTTTATGTGATAGTTGATGATTTTTCTAGGTTTACATGGGTGTATTTCTTAAGAGAAAAATCTGAAACTTTTGATAAATTTACTCACTTAGTCTCTAAAATCAAAAACATGTTTTGTTCTCCTATTTTTCGAAT
Source organism: Adenophora triphylla var. japonica (assembly GCA_022495995.1). Lineage (NCBI taxonomy): Eukaryota > Viridiplantae > Streptophyta > Magnoliopsida > Asterales > Campanulaceae > Adenophora > Adenophora triphylla. Next base: position 326,815 of record JAFEMH010000331.1, read on the forward strand.
AAGATCAGATCATGGTAGAGAATTTGAAAACATCTCCTTTTCTACTTTTTGCAGTAAAAAGGGGATACACCATGAGTTTTCAAGACCCAAAACACCACAACAAAATGGTGTTCTTGAAAGGAAAAATAGGACTTTAATGGAAATGGCTCGTGTTATGCTAATTGCTAGAAATATTTCTAAAGGTTTTTGGGCCAAAGCATTAAACACAGCTTGTCACACTACAAATAGAGTTTTCTTAAGACCCGGTACAACTATGACACCCTATGAGATTTTAAATGGAAAGAAACCTACGGTTCACTATTTTCACGTGTTTGGGTGTTTGTGTTACATTTTAAATGACCGGGAATACTTAGGAAAACTTGATTCTAAGAGTGACAAAGCCATCTTTCTTGGCTACTCTCAAAACAGTCATGCTTATCGTGTCTATAATTTGAGGATAAAAGTGATTCAAGAATCGGTAAATATTGAATTTAACGATTACTTGAGTGCCACAGGAGAACCGGCTGATGATATACCTCCGACTCTACTAGAAGAAGTCGAACAAAGGGCTGGAGAATGCGATTCAGCCATTGCGGCCACGCATTCAAGTGTTGCTCCTAGTGTTGCCTCTGAAATGGAAACACCCGAGGCAACACAGGAGAACGAGACGGTGGCTGGAAATTACGAGAGCGATGACTCGGAAGGAGAAGATGGATTGGTGTACCATCAAGGCGGGAGAGATCCCCCGGCTCGAATTAGAAATTATCATCCCATTACTCAAGTAATTGGTGATGTTAATGAAGGGGTTAGAACAAGGAACAAGGAGCCGGTTGATTACGAGATATGGTTAGGTATGTGTGTATGTCCTCCACATACTCTCGGGTAAAACACTCTGTTTCGTTTCCTCTGTTGAACCAAAAAATGTGATTGAGGCCTTAAATGATAAATTACGGATTCAAGCTATGCAAGAAGAGCTTGAACAATTTACCCGTAACGAGGTTTGGTGTTTAGTTCCACGTCCTTTAAATACTAACATTATTGGAACTAAATGGATTTACAAAAACAAATCGATGAATTGGGTAATATTGTTCGTAATAAAGCTTCGTCTTGTGGCTCAAGGCTATACACAAGTGGAAGGAATCGACTTTGTGAGACCTTTGCACCTGTGGCTAGAATTGAGTCAATAAGACTTCTTCTTGCTATAGCTTGTTATCTCAAAATCACATTGCACCAAATGGATGTCAAAGCGGCTTTCTTGAATGGGTACTTAGATAAAGAGATTTATGTTGAGCAACCCAAAGGGTTTGAAGACCCATTCCACCCAGACCATGTATACAGACTTGATAAGGCCTTATATGGCTTAAAACAAGCTCCTCGTGCATGGTATGGGCGTCTAACAAGCTTCCTTCTTGAATATGGATTTGTTAGAGGAGAAGCCGATAGGACATTATTTATTCTTAGGGAAAATAAAGAGCTTGTCATTGCTCAAATCTATGTTGATGACATAGTTTATGGTTCCACATCTAAAACATGTTTACAAAATTTTGTGGAAACTATGACATCTACATTTGAGATGAGCATGATAGGAGAACTTAATTATTTCCTAGGATTGCAGGTGAAACAATCGAATGATGGAATCTTCATCACTCGAGCAAGTATGCTAAGAGTCCGGTGAAAAGATTTGGATTGGAGAGTGCCAAGAGCTCTAAAATACCTATGGGATCATCTCTTAAGGTAACCAAAGATCGGGCGGGGAGGATGTTGACCCAACTCTGTATAGATCCATGATAGGTAGTCTTCTTTATCTTACGCCGGTCGTCCCGATATAATGTTCAACGTAGGTGTTTGTGCTAGATATCAATCTGCTCCTAAAATTTCTCACCTAAATGCTGTCAAGAAAATCATCAAGTATGTGTCAGGACAAGTGAATTGGGAATCTGGTTCACCAAAGACACTAATACCAACTTAGTTGGTTTTAGTGACTACGATTGGGCAAGGGATATAGATGACGAAGAGTACTAGTGGAGGTTGTTTTCTTGGGTAATAATCTAGTGTCATGGTACGATCGCAAGCAAACCGTGTTTCTCTCTCTCGACCGCCGATATCGAATATGTGGCAGCAGGAAGTTGTTGTTCACAACTAATATGGTTAAAACACATGCTTGATGACTATGGTCTTGATAGTAATATCTTGACCATGTATTGTGACAATTTGAGTGCTATAAATATTTCCAAAAACCCTGTACAACACTCACGCACTAAGCACATTGATATCCGCCATCATTTTTTAAGAGATTTAGTAGAAAAGGAATTGATCCAAATAGAGCATATTGATACAAAACATCAACTTGCTGATATTTTGACCAAAGCCTTGGACCATGAGAGATTTTCAAGTTTGAAAAAATCTCTTGATCTATGTTTTCTATAAATCTGTTAGTGTTGCCGTCAGTGTTACCAACACTGTCAGCAACACTTTGTATGAGTTGTACATTATCCTTAAAATTTTAAAAAAAAAAGATATATAGTTGTTTAATCCCAAATGGGGGGCATTTACTGACCTTTCTGTTCTAGTATGTGTACATTCTTAAGGTTAATATTTTTTAAAATACCCCTTTGTGCTAAAAAGTGACAAAGTCACTCATATTGTTGTTGATATTAAAAAAAAAAAAAGGCAAAGCTTGTGAAAATTCCCAAAGGGAATATAATGTAGTGTTTTATATTAAGTATTAGGGACATGGAGCTCGCTACTACAATGTACCCTACTTGAAAGGTATAAAACTTACTAATTGTAGCTTTACACTTTAATAAAAAACTCGGGGCACGGAGCTCGCTACTACGATGCTTCCTTGTAAATAAAGAAAGTGTAAAGTGTGCTTAAAAATTGCCTAAGAAAGTATAGATATGTATGTTGAAAAATTATCAAGGGGATTTTATTTAAAAATGTTGCCTTGAGTGTCACGCAACATTGCTAGTAACACATTAGTAGATGCTACATTAATTTTTTTTTCTTGTTTTTGTTTTTGTTAATTAAATTTTAAATTTTCAAAAGTCTATTTGCTTATATTTAGAGTTTGTGAAATTTAAAAGGTTTTTAGCAAAAATTTTTTTATTTTTGTCAAACTAAGTGTAATTTTGTAATATCTATTTTTTAAAATTCATCTCTTTGAATTTTGAAAAACACAATTTTATGGATATTACTAATATTATGTTTAGTTATTATTAAAAAACTAAAAATTAAAAAAAAAATTAAAAAAAAAAAAAAAGGATTTTTTTTAAAAAAAATGGCGGATAACACTTGAGTATTGTTGGGATTTTTAGAGATAAGTGGAGGTTTAATTAATTTGACCTTGTCAAATCAATTAAATCCCTCCACTATTCACTCTTAAAACCCCCTCCTAAACCCTCTCTCTCACCGTATTCTCTCTCTCTCTAGGCGGAATCCCAAACCCTTGCCCCAGTTCTTCGTCTTCCTCATTCTTCTTCAATCTTCCATGGCTAGCCCTAAAAATACTTCCCAAATTTCATCACCCATGGAAATTTCGCCTCTAGCTCCCTCTAGTGTTGCCTCAAATGTCGCCGTTCCAATGGAGATATCCCCTGCGACACTTTCGGCCACACCCTCAACCTCACCATCTTTAGACATTGTTGTCTATGATCCTTCAAAAATTCCCATTCCCATCAACCTTCCAGAAGCTACCCCTTCCATTGAGCTCACCTTCGCTCCTCAAAAGAAATCCAAGAAGAGGAAGGCGGTTGATGCCTCTTCGTCTTTTAGGGGTGGAGTGCGTCGTACTTCAGAGAGGCTCAAAACCTTGTTCAGGTCCAAGATTCCTTCAAACACAGCTGATGATCCCGTGAATGTGGAGGATTCTTCAAGCTCGTCTCTCAACATTTCGTCCGAGGAAGGTTCGGACCCAGCTTTTAAAGAGACAAAGGAGCCCTCATCATCTTCTGATGAGGATGAAGAAGCTTGGTTGGAAGATGAGGAAACTCTTCTTTGAAGCCGGTCCAAAATGAAGAAGAAACAGAAAATTTCATCAAGTGTCGCCCCAAGTGTTGCCGATGAAATGGCAACACCTGAAGCAACACCTGCTGCCAAGACCAAAGCACAATCGAGTTCTCCTTCGTATTCTCCTATTTCATGGCCTGAGGTACACTCTCCTAATCTCTCTCAGGATTCAAAGTCAGATTATGAGTCTTTTGGATTTTATGAACGTCCTTTTCTTTCGGATGAATTTTATGGTGAAACAAATTTAGATAAGTTTGTTGAAGATTCTGAGAAGAAAATTCTGAATGAAAAGAATATGTATGTGACTCAATTCAAGGAGTTAGGTGTGTATCAGTTTTTGGAGGATAGGATGTTTTTGCCTACGGTGACTAAAGTGTCATCGTACATTGAAAGTGTGGTTAGGAATTTCTATGCTCATCTTAGGGATAATATTGATGATAGGAATACCCCTCATTATGGAAAGATTTTTGTTAGGGGGAATATCTATGATTTTAATCCCTTGATCATCAACAAGGCATTCGGCCTCCCTAATGTCGAAGATGAGAGTTTGGAATATGATCCTAATGCCTTAGCCACCTTTTAAGCCCCGGAGGGAGAATCACCATTTGGTCTGATCACTTTAGGTCTACCCATCTCACTTCTTTGTTTAGCGTGCTCCACAAGATTTGTAAAACAAATTGGCTTCCTACGACAAACGAGAACACGGTCACTTTTGAGCAAGCTAATTTGTTGTACAAACTAGGCAAGAAACAAAGAGTTAACTTTGGGAGACTTGTATTTTCTCACCTTGCTGCATGGGCTAAGAAGAAAAAGACTTCCTCCTTCATATTTCCTTCCCTTATTTTCCAAGTCCTCATGTTCCAAAACCTTAAGCCTTGGAATGGTGATAATATCTCTGAAAAGCCTGTTTATTACAGAATTACCAAACACTTTGCGAAGGTGATAGGCACGGGGATTTACCTTGGGTTTTGGTTACTAATGCTCCTCCAATTCTTGCCCACGCTACCAGAGTGTCGCCCCAAGTGTCGCCCGAAACCGCAACACTTCGGCAACACCGCTCTGTTATGGTTGATCTTTGCAATGATTCTTAATTTTTTCAATGGTCAAGTGAAGCACATTGACTCGATAATTCAGTGGATGGTTGGATATGCGCACCGACATGATGAAAATGGTGGATTTAATTTCTTCCAAAATAGGGAGATAAGCCACCAAGGCGTGATGATGATGATGGAGCCGGGAATGGTCTTGGGCCTAGTGGAGCAGTGAGGGAGGTGAAGGAGCGGGAAATGCAGTTTAATGGTGGTTGGTTTGAATGGTTTGTGTTTTTGGTGGTTGGAAACAAAAACAATTTTATTTGTTTTATTTTGGTTTGTAATGCTTAAACAAATTTTATTTCTGTTTTTTTTTCTTTGTTTCAGCTGGAATTTTCTTCAAAAGATGATGGATGTTTTTTTTTGTTAAATGGTTGGTTGGTTGTTTAGCATTTAATAGTTAGTTTATTTAATTATTAAATTTCGTATTAAGGGGGAGATTTTTGTAAAGATTTTGATACTTCATTTGCTTAATGATTGATGTTTTGGATTGAAAAATATTTCAAAACATTGCCTGAAGGTTGATGTTGCCTCTATCAAAATCTCGTGGCATTTTTTGTGGTTTTAGTTAAGTTTGACTAACTGTTTTTGAAAAGATCATCACATTGGTATTTTGTGAAGAAATCAGTAACTATGGGGGAGATTGTTAATGTTAGATCATGTGTTGTCATGAATGTCATCCCAAGTGTTGCAAATCAGTGTTGCCACTGGTGTTGCCAAAAGTGTTGCCATTTGGAATTGGCGACACTGAGTTAGTTACTGTATTTTTCACAAATATTAATGGGTAAATTAATGTTTATATAACAGTAGTTAGTCACCTTAAAATGAGCTTAAAATCAGCAACAGAAACAGCCCAGGCGTTAATCACGAAGAGGAGAAGAAATTAACAAATAAACATGTGTTTATTTGTTTAATTGATGACCAAGCCGGGAGATATTTTATTCAGCTATTCGGGAGAACAAGTCAGAGTACAAGGCAACCAAAGCTAAGAGGTACAAGCAAGAGAAGCAAGAGAAGACTAGGTCTCCTACAAAAGAGGCGAGTGGCATAAATGGAGGAAACAAACTCCAAACTGTTAGCTGATCATTTGAGTAGGATCCAAGACTTTGTGGCCTATAAATAGTGCAGTGGATCTTCATTGAAGATCATCCAATTCAGAAAACGCAAATCTGCACAAGAAAAGTAGAATTCTGCTCTCAAGTGTTGCCATTCAGTGTCGGCAACACTTTGTCCAACACTCGAATATTTCATATAGATTTTTATATTTTTGTGAGGTTTTTGAGTGTTTGTTTACTGAGAGAATTCGTGTATGTTGTTCCTTATATCAGGGTTCGTTTATCATTAAGGAACAACCTCGACCTTGTATTGAATTCATATTATTAATAGAAAGGTCTTGCCTTTTAGGCACCCATCAAGTTATATATTTATATAACTTGATAAAAATTATATTCTTGTGTATTGCTTTAATATTTCCGCTGCAAATTATATTTATTTCTATTGATTTGTGCTTTTCTAGAATTGGTGAAAGTGTCGTCGTTAGTGTCATTAACACTAAGGACAACACCCGTGAGTTTCATCTCACCTTGTGAATTTCGTCTCATAAGTTCTTAGCCATAGACAATTTCAAACAATAATAAATATAATTTAACTTTCAAAAAATAATACTCCATCCGTTCCACTTCAATTGAGCCATGACATCTTTGTACGCATTTTAAGAATTTTTTTTTAAAATTAGTAAAGAATTGAAAGTGGGTAGAAGATTAGAGGAGGAAGAATGTAAAAGTTAAAAACATTTAATAGTAAAGAGAATGAGTGGGAGGAATAGTAAGTTAATGATTGGTGTTTTGTAAATATGTTAAAATTATAAGGGTATAATGAATAGGTTTTTTGTAAATATATAAACATTATGAGGGTATAAATATCCGAAACACTGTTCACTTCTTTCCATTTATAGAATGGCTCATTTGAAGTGGTGCGTCCCAAAAAGAAAAGTGGCTCAATTGAAGTGGGACAGAGGGAGTAATAATTATAAATATAAAATAATATTGTATCATAATAATAATTATATAAATAATAATATTAAATAATAATAATAGTATTAATAAAGCAAGTAAATATCAAGAAGAATAATATTTACTAATATTATTGATAGATAATAAATAATAAATGAATAATATATAAAAAATAAAAAATAAAAAATTATGATAATAATATAGAAAAAATACTTAAAACAACAAAATAAATTAAATTTCTTAGAAATATTAATATACCTAAGCCTTGAATTCCACTCTAAATCCTAAATCTCATATACTTATACCCCAAACCCTAAACCCTAAATCATATACATATTCCCCCAAACCCTAAAAATATAATTTATTGATAATAAGTAATAATTGAAATTTTCATCTTTCCTTAAATCATATTTCTACCCCTAAACCCTTATTTATAAATTATAATAATTATTAAAATAATTTATAATAATAATAATTTAAAATATAAAATAATATTATATCATACGCATAAAAAAAGTTAAGAATTTTTAAATAAAAGAATTTTTAATATACCCAATCAGAATCAGTATACCCAACCAAATTGGTGTTTGTTTCTTTGGAGTAATGCAGTCCTAGGTTCACAGTCCCACTTACATATCTAATGATTCTTTTCAAGGCTTTAAGATGGGACACCTTAGGGTTGGCTTGGTATCTTGCACAGAGACACACACTGTACATAATATCAGGTCTACTTGCAGTGAGGTAAAGCAGACTTCCTATCATACTTCTGTAAAGGGTTTGATCAACACTCTCACCATCTGAATCATGACTTAGCTTTTGAGAAGATCCCATTGGGGTTCTTTGATGTGAAGAGTGTTCAAGCTCAAACTTTTTCACAAGATTCTTGGCATACTTAGACTGTGAGATGAACATGCCATCTTTGAACTGTTTGATCTGAAGGTCTAAGAAAAAGTTCAACTCACCTACCATACTCATCTCAAATGTGGAAGTCATGCTATCCACAAACTCAGCCAGCATAGGGTCAGAATTTGACCCAAACACAATATCATCCACATAGATTTGTGCCACAAGAATCTCCTTTTTATTTTTCCTCACAAATAATGTTTTGTCAACCTCACCTCTCTTGAATCCTAGGTGAAGCAAATGGTCAGTCAACCTACAATACCAAGCTCTAGGGGCTTGCTTTAGCCCATACAGAGCTTTCTTCAGCTTATACACATGGTTTGGATACTTGGAGTCCACAAAGCCTTTAGGTTGTTCAACATAGGCTTCCTCATTCAATATCCCATTTAGAAAAGCACTCTTAACATCCATTTGATGTATAGTGATCTTGAGGTAACAAGCAATGGCTAACAGAAGCCTAATGGACTCAATTCTTGCAACAGGAGCAAATATCTCCTCAAAATCAATTCCCTCTATTTGAGTATAACCTTGAGCAACTAACCTAGCTTTATTTCTAGTGATCACACCTTGCTCATCAGTTTTGTTTTTGAAAATCCATTTGGTTCCTATGACATTACCATGTGAGGGTCTAGGAACAAGAGTCCACACCTCATTCTTTTCAAATTGAATCAATTCATCTTGCATAGCAAGAATCCAGTCAGCATCTTTCAATGCTTCAGCAACATTCTTAGGTTCTATCTTAGAAACAAAACAACAAAAGCTTACCTGGGAGTATGCTGAGGAGCAACTCCATAAACCAGCCATCTTTCTATAATCAACTTTGTCCTTTTGTCTAGTTCTCACTTGAGCATGCACATCTCCCACAACTTGTGAAGAGGGGTGATTTTTCTGAATTTTTGAAGGAATATCCTTTGATCTATCCACACACCCATTCACATTACCTTATGGAGCATCATCCCGATCGTAATCGAGGAACCGTCCTCGCTATAGGAGTTTGAGTGGATGTGGGTGCGTATGTGGGTTCAGATGTGGAGGCAGATGTGTCCACATCCTTGGTTACATCCTTATTAGGTTCAACAGTTTTTCAAGATCGCGGCAAGATCCGTTGGTTCTCCAACACCCGTTTCTGTATCTTTCCAGTCCAGTAAGCAACCTGAGACATCATCCTCAGCAGTCTTGAGGTTAAGATCAAGTGAGTCATCAAAAATAACATTAGCAGATTCCATAATGGTCTTAGTTTTGAGATTAAAAACTCTGTAAGCTCTACTATTAGTGGAATAGCCCATGAAAATTGCTTTGTCACTCTTTGAATCAAACTTGGACAGATATTCTCTATCATTGAGAATGTAACAAACACATCCAAACACATGAAAATATTTCACAGTTGGCTTCTTTCCAAGAAGGATTTGATATGGAGTGACAGTGCTACCAATCCTTAGACACACCCTATTGCCAATGTGGCAAGCAGTGTTCAAAGCTTCTACCCAAAATTTCTTGGACAAGTTTTTGGAACTTAACATGACCCTAGACATTTCTTGCAAAGTTCTATTCTTTTTTTCAGCAATTCCATTTTGCTGTGGAGTGATTGGTGCAGAAAACTCATGAGTGATTCCCTTAGAATTGCAAAAATTGGTGAACATTTGATTCTCATATTCAGTGCCATGGTCAGACCTAATTCTCACAGTCTTAAGACCATAAAGGTTTCTCACCCTTTTGTACCAACTTTTGAATTCTCCAATTGTTTCTGACTTTTCCCTTAAGAACATTACCCAAGTGTACCTAAAATAATCATCAACACACACAAAGGCATACTTTTTCCTACCAAAGCTTTCAACTTCAATAGGTCCCATTAAGTCAGTATGAATCATCTCCAAACACCTAGAAGTGGAGCATTGTTGGACCTTTTTATGTGATGCTTTTGTTTGTTTTCCCTTTTAACATGAACCACAGACATCAGGGTTCTTGAAGCTCAGTTTAGGGAGGCCTTTAATGGCTTCAAACCTTTGAAGTTCTTCCAGAGTTCTACAGCTAGCATGCCCTAATTTTTGGTGCCACAGATTGACATCATTATCTTTTGAGCTTAGGCAAGAAAGATTGTCACCAAATTGGTAACAATTGTCAGCAGATCTAGGATCAGTAAACACACAGGTATTATCCTTATCAAACACTTCACACAAGTGCTTATCAAACTTCACATAAAGATCATCATCACACAGTTGACTGATGCTTATTAGGTTGGCCTTCAAGCCTTCCACATGGTACACATTGTACAATTTTGGGAGACCCTTAAGATCTAGGGTTCCTTTCCCAACAATCAGGGGCGGAGCCAGGAATTGCTCGAGGGGGGAGCAAGATTACACGGGGGTTCAGGGGCAGCGCCCCCGAAAAAAAAAATTCGGGTCAGACAAGAAAAAAATGGGTCGGATCCATAAAATACAATGTATTTTAGTTAACAAAAATGATAAAAGTAAATAATTCAAAGAACGATTGAAATAATGTTGAAGTATTTAACGCAAACAATTTATTAAAATATATTACTCGTACAAAAAAGAAATTCAAATTTGCTAATTAAACTTGGGATAATAGGAAGTGAGACCAAAAACAAAAAAAATGGGAAAAGCCTAACTAATTAATTAAGATTGAAAAAATGTGAGGAAATTAGGAGAAAGAGAAAAACAAAACTGTTAAGAGAAAGAAATGGAGAGAGAGAGAATAGCAAAGATGGAGGACAAATAAAATTAATTGAAAATGTAGGTAGCAGGGTTCGAACATGGATTTAAAAGGAAACACCAAAGACTTTAACTTCACCCTTTCTACCACTGAACTGCACCACTCACTGGTGTTAATCTTGAAGTTAATTATATATATACATATATAACAAAAAATATGGGGGGGGGCAAAAAAAAAAATTTCCACTGCATTTTCGCCGCCGGTGGGGGCGAGTGCCCCCGCCTGCCCCCGCCTGGATCCGCCCCTGCCAACAATCTTTCCTTGAGCACCTCCACCAAAATTTACTTTTCCCCCATTAATGACTTCATAGTCTAGAAGGACTGCTTGGTTTCCTGTCATGTGCCTAGAGCACCCACTATCAAAATACAAAGAGCCATAGACAGTACTCTTGAAAGAAGAGTAAACAACATTGCAGGTGGTAATTGGTTTGGCCACCCACTGTTTTTTACAGTTTTCTTTTTAGGTTGCAGAGGTCTCAGATTACCAGGATGTGTGTTCGGATGTGCATACATCTTCTCACACATCTGAGGCTGATTGAAGTGAACATATTTTTTATCAGCCTTAAGTTTGTAACAGAAGGGCCTAATGTGACCAGGAGCTAGGCAGTAGTGGCAGATGTAGTGCCTCTTCCTAGGTCTTTTCTCACTCAAGATGACTTTTTCTTTAAAAACTTGTTTTTTCACATTTTTTGAGGTAGAAGCCTCACGTCCCTCCTTTACAAAATTATTTTCAAAACCCAAACCAGTTTTGTCACGTTGACCTACAGAAAAAGCCTCTTCCATTTTCATCTTACTTTTATTTAACTTAGTAAAAGTATTTTCAGCTTTTTCACATTCATTCTTGAATTTTTCAAGGTCAACTTCTCTTTTGGTCACAAGGAATTCAAGTCTTGCAATGGTATCTTTTTGAGCATCATTTTCCTTTGAAAGAACAGCTTTTTCATCTTCACAAGCAGCCAATTTATCAGAATTAGATTTATTTACCTTAACAAGTACCTCAATCTTGTCCAATCTTTTCATCCAATCTGTATGCAGCTCCTTGTATGTTGCAAAAAGTTCCTCATAGGGAATGTCCCTTTCTTTATCTTCATCATCTGAATCTCCTTTTACAGAGAAATTGTTCAGCAACAGTTCAGATGTGACACCAGATGTGTTCACAACTGAGACCACATCCAAGGAATTTTCAGGAGCATTTTCTTCTATATCTGCAGAAAAGGCATTAAACACAGAATGGAAGTTTATGATAGACATGTTAGCCACTTCTTCTTCATCATCCTCACTGTCACTAAGGGTAGCCGTTAAGCTCATCCCCTTCTTTTTAAGTGTGTTAGCACATTCATTGGCATAATGACCAAAGCCACGACATGCCCTACATTGGACAGACTCAGATGATTTATTTTCAAAGATTGGTTTCTTGAATCCAGTGTCAGTGCTAGGTTTTGATTTTTCAGGAGCACTGAGAGTAGGTTTGTTAGGAAATTTACTTATCCTTCTATTTTTCAGTATTGAACTGAATTTCTTTGAAATAAGAGCTACATCCTCTTCTTCAAGATTAGACTTGTCAATCTCAGAGGATAATTCCACAAGCTCTTTTGGAAGTGCAGCAGCACTTTTGAGAGCAAGACTGTGTGTTTTGTTCTTTTTCTGAGCCTCAAGGTTTAGCTCAAACACAGTCAAGATTCCTACGATTGTGTCAAGACCTACAGTGTTTGTGTCTTTTGTTTCCTCAATCACAGCCACTTTTATGTTAAACCTTTCAGGTAAGGTCCTTAAAATCTTACTTACAAGTCTTGCATTGGAGATAGATTCTCCTAGACTTGTGCACTCATTCGAAATCTCATGAATTTTAGCAGCATATGACACAATGTCCTCAGTTTCTTCCATTCGAAGTAACTCAAACCTATCCATTAAAATTCTAAGCCTGGTAGCTTTCACACTTGGTGCTCCCTCACATTGAGTTTGCAAAATATCCCAAGCAGCTTTGGCTATACTCTCATTAGTTATAAGCTTGTACATATTCCCAGAAACATGGCTGGAAATAGCACCCATAGCTTTTGAATTATAATTTGCAGCTTGTATTTCATCAAGAGTCCATTGATCTTCAGTTTTTCTTTCGAAAATAGACTCACCAACACCAGAAGGTGGCTTTTTCTCCATAGTTGGAGGTTGTCATGGAACAAGAATACACATCCAAGCCCTTTCATCAATACTTTTGATGTAATTTCGCATTTTAGACTTCCAAAGAGAATAATTAGTGCCATCCAAGACAGGAGGCCTGTTTTGGTGATTTTGGCATTCCATAATGACTACACTTTCTGGATCAACACTCAGTAATTTATCGAGAGTTGGCTCTGATACCAATTGAAAGTTTCGTGTAGCTAGGAAACTTTAATCACACAACAGACAACGGATGTGAGTACAGATACAGATGTGTCTCACAACTGTCCACACATCCACGTATAATGCAATGAATAAAACAAATTAAAAACAATAACTCAAGAATTATTTACGCTTACTGATCAATGTGATCAGCAAACTAGGCTTACGCCCAAAAACTTTTCACTATAAAAACTTTCGATGCTTACAAAAACAAATAAGTGAAAAACTAAAATATGAAAATACTAAACGAGTTCTAATCACCTTCTACGACAAGAACAACTTCCCTTTCCCAAGTAGGACTTATTCTAGTCAGAAGTAAAACAAGAGAACTCTATGAAAAGCTAGATGTGAGTTACGGATGTAAGGCACAACCTTCACTCACAACCTAAAAACACAATGTCGAATACTATGAAGAATAAGTAATTTTCTCTCTAAAAATCCGTAGCTTCTCTTGTGCTGAATGACTTGAATTTATAGTGCACCATGGAGAAGATCTTCAAGTGATCGACATCTTCCTTTGTGAGATCTCTTTTCCTATTTGAAAACATAAAACACACTCACAAGGAAATAGAATATTAGTGGGTTAGTCCTAATATAAAACTATGTACATAAATAAAAGATATTTACTTATTTACAATCTCCTAGTCAAAATAGGATATTAATAAATCTTCCATGAAAGTCCCAAAATCTTCTTACCATAATAGAAGTATAATGAAATAAGGAAACATGATTATGTTCCCACAAAACTCACGTTTTCAAATTATCTTTTAATTTTCAAGTTGATTAATCTAATCAAGCCGTTTACTCAGTTGAATAAAGTTTTCTGCTTTAAATGAGAATAAAATAACTCGAAAGTTGCCATCTTAACATCATATGAATATAGCCAAAATTTGAATTTTCTTCCGCCTTCAGTATAAAGGCGGAGAAGATAATCAAATTTTCATAATTCTTTTGTCAAATTTTATTTTTTTGGTCAAAATTTAACTTAGTTGACCATATGCAACATTTATTTTGGGTCAGAAGAAGTAATAGACATTTAAGAAGGTGCTAGGTGGGTCAGTGTGGTGCCACTACCAGAAAAACATGTTTTAGCAACGAAAATTTCCGTCATTGTTGCATACCCACCGGCGGAATAATTCCGTCGGTGGTTCGCCAGCGTGTCGCAGTGGTCCGGCAGTCCAATTTTCGCCTGTGTACACCGACGGTAATGGTATTCCGCCAGTGTCCACCGGCGGAATTTTCCGCCACGGAGGTAATTTAATTTAATTAAAATTGTAATTTCACCGGCGGATATTTCCGCCACTAAGTTATTTTGATTTAATCAAAATTCTAAATCCTCCGACGAAATATTCCGCTGCTGAGGTAATTTTATTTAATTAAATTGTAATTTCATCGGCGGAATTTTCCGCCGCTGTGTTATTCTGATTTATTTAAAATTCTAAATCCACCGACGAATATTTTCGTCGCTAAACTAGCATTTTATATTAAAAAAATTATATATATATATATTAATATATATATTAATATATTATAAATGTATATATTAATTAATATATTTTAAATATATATATATATATATATATATATAGCAATTAATATATATTTTTAAATATATATATATATATTTAAAACATGAATAATCTATACTTAAAAATGTCAAAATAAATCAATTAACAATATCAAAATAAAACTAAAATTTCATTCAAAGTCAAATTTCCCAAATTATGAATAATAATCAATTTACATCAATTTCTCAAATCAAAAATGTCAAAATACAATTACAATTTCCTATTTCCTTACTGCCAAAGGACACCACTAAACACCACCACCAGCCGCCGCCAATAAGCCACCACCAAATTCAATGGTGAATAAATATGAAGATCAATCCCCAAACACAAACACAAATACACACATATACCCACCCAGTCTGGACACATACACACAATCACACACACATACCTAGATCTACATAGATATGTAGATCTTTTGTAGATCGAGAGAAAGCAAGAGAAAGAGATGGTTTCATTGAAGGAGGTGGAGATGGAGGTTGCACGATGGGAGAGGGGGTGGGGAGTGCGGAGAGGGTACATAAGTAGGAGTTAAATGTGGAGAAAGAGGAGATTTTTTCGTCCATCACCTCTTGCCGTCAGTTTGAATAGCGGTGGTGACAACGACTCCAATAAAGGAAGCAGCCATGAAAGAGAAGACAAATCGACAGCGACCTTTTTAATGCCGAGATTGGAAAAACCGGCAGCGACCTTGGTGGAAATTAGATAGGTTTAGGCGAAGGAGTAGGTCTTGCTGGAGGAGCCGACAATGAGACATGGGCGATTGGAGAGTTTGTGAGGGATGAGGGGGTGGATGACAATGAAGGGGAGAAGTGGTGGTGGTTAAGGGAAGGGAGTCTTCTTAGGGAGGGGTAGGGTTTTGTTATGTTGAAGTGAGTGATGTGTGTGATTAATGGTTTAGATTGATTTATCAATCAATCCATGTGAACATTAGAGAGCCAATAAAATGAAAGTGTATTTGTGTTTTTGTTAGGTGAATTTGGACAATTCGATTCAGTTTTATGTGATGTATTTAATGGTGAAGATGTTGCTTAGTCTAGTAATTCAAGTGAATACTTGAAAACCAATGAAGTAAGAGTCGGTATCTGGAGAAACGCGTTTCTCCATAAGTTATGGAGAAACGTGTTCTGGATATCCATTCCAAAGCTTCTGGATATCCAGAAGCTTTGGAACGGATATCTAGAAAAAAAAATTTGGGGCAAAGGCCAAGCTTCTGGATATCCATCCCAAAGCTTCTGGATATTCAGAAGCTTTGGAACGGATATCCAGAAAAAAAGTTTGGGGCAAAGGCCAAGTTTCTGGATATCCAGAAGCTTTGGAACGGATATCCAGAAAAAAAGTTTGGGGCAAAGGCCAAGCTTCTGGATATCCATCCCAAAGCTTCTGGATATCCAGAAGCCTTGGCCTGCATTGTCGCGCGACAAGTCGGGACGCATTTCTCCATAAGTTATGGAGAAACGCGTTTCTCCCCAGATTTTACGATGAAGTAATGCCACTTATTTATTTGTTTTTCACAAATATTCTTTTGATTACTATAATAATTAGTAAAAATATTTATTAATAACAATAATAATTTAACCTATAAAATAATACTATATCATAGTAACATAAGTAATGCATGTTAAAAAAAGAATAAGAGTTATAAATTAAAAAATATATAAAAACAATAATAAATATAATTTAACTTTCAAAAAATAATACTCCATCCGTTCCACTTCAATTGAGCCATGACATCTTTGTACGCATTTTAAGAATTTTTTTTTTAAAATGAGTAAAGAATTGAAAGTGGGTAGAAGATTAGAGGAGGAAGAATGTAAAAGTTAAAAACATTTAATAGTAAAGAGAATGAGTGGGAGGAATAGTAAGTTAATGATTGGTATTTTGTAAATATGTTAAAATTATAAGGGTATAATGAATAGGTTTTTTGTAAATATATAAACATTATGAGGGTATAAATATCCGAAACACTGTTCACTTCTTTCCATTTATGGAATGACTCATTTGAAGTGGTGCGTCCCAAAAAGGAAAGTGGCTCAATTGAAGTGGGACAGAGGGAGTAATAATTATAAATATAAAATAATATTGTATCATAATAATAATTATATAAATAATAATATTAAATAATAATAATAGTATTAATAAAGCAAGTAAATATCAAGAAGAATAATATTTACTAATATTATTGATAGATAATAAATAATAAATGAATAATATATAAAAAATAAAAAATAAAAAATTATGATAATAATATAGAAAAAATACTTAAAACAACAAAATAAATTAAACTTCTAAGAAATATTAATATACCTAAGCCTTGAATTCCACTCTAAATCCTAAATCTCATATACTTATACCCCAAACCCTAAACCCTAAATCATATACATATTCCCCCAAACCCTAAAAATATAATTTATTGATAATAAGTAATAATTGAAATTTTCATATTTCCTTAAATCATATTTCTACCCCTAAACCCTTATTTATAAATTATAATAATTATTAAAATAATTTATAATAATAATAATAATTTAAAATATAAAATAATATTATATCATACGCATAAAAAAAGTTAAGAATTTTTAAATAAAAGAATTTTTAATATACCCAATCACTAAAAGATATATCATATACCCATAGACTAGACACCCATACCATATATTCTAAATCATAACTCATATCCTATACCATATATCCCATGCATCAGACACCCATACTTTATACCCTAAATCATATATTGCGTATCATATACACATACCATATACTCTAAATCATAACACATATAACTTTTTGTAAAAAAATTCACTACTAACTAACATCTCAAATAGTTTTATTTATCCAAAATATAAATTAAAAAAAATAAAAAAGTAAATGCTATTGTTCGTCCCTCTTTTTATCTATATATACTTTCATTTCTTTAAATATTATTAAATTTTTTTATATAACATTTTGTAAAAAATTTCCCTACTAACTAACATCTCAAATAGTTTTACTTATCCAAAAAATTAAGAAAAAAATTAAAAAAGTTAATGCTATTGTTCGTCCCTCTTTTTTCTATTATATACTTTCATTTCTTTAAAAATTCTTAGCTTTTTTTATATAACTTTTTGTAAAAAATTTCCCTACTAACTAACATCTCAAATAGTTCATTTAACCAAAAAAAAAAAAATAAATAAATAAAAAAAAAGTAAATGCTATTGTCCATCCCTCTTTTTTTCTATTATATACATTCATTTCTGTAAAAGTTCCTAACTTTTTTTATATACCTTTTTGAAAAAAAAATAACTACTAACTAACATCTCAAATAGTTCTATTTATCCAAAAAAAAAATTAAAAAAAGTAAATGCTATTGTCCGTCCCTCTTTTTTTTCTATTATATACTTTCATTAAAAATTCTTAATTTTTTTATATAACTTTTTGTAAAAAAATTCCCTACTAACTAACATCTCAAATAGTTTTATTTATCCAAAAAAAATTTTAAAAAAAATTAAAAAAGTAAATGCTAATGTCCGTCCCACTTTTTTTCTATTATATACTTACATTTCTTTAAAAATTCTTAACTTTTTTATTTAACTTTTTGTAAAAAATTTCACTACTAACTAACATCTCAAATAGTTTTATTTATCCAAAAAAACAAAAAAAGTAAATGCTATTGTCCGTCCGTCTTTTTTTCTATTATATACTTTTATTTCTTTAAAAATTCTTAACTTTTTTATATAACTTTTTTGTAAAATATTTTACTACTAACTAACATCTCAAATAGTTTTATTTATCCTTAAAAAATTAAAAAAGTAAATGCTATTGTCCGTCTCTCTTTTTTTATTATATACTTTCATTTCTTTAAAAATACTTAAATTTTTTTAAATAACTTTTTGAAAAAAAAATCACTACTAACTAACATCTCAAATAGTTTTATTTATCCAAAAAAAATTAAAAAAAAAAAAAACTAACTAAAATTGTAATTTAACCACCGATGGAATAATTCCGTCACTGAGGTAATTTAATCTAATTAAAATTGTAATTTAACCATCGGAAATTTCCGGAGTTATTTTGATTTAATTAAAATTCTTAATCCTCCGACGGAATATTCCGTCGCTATGGTAATTTATTTAATTAAATTGTAATTTCACCGGCGGAATTTTCCGCCGCTGTGTTATTCTGATTTATTTAAAATTCTAAATAACCACCGACGAAAATTTCACCGTTGATTAATTTCTACCGTCGGATTATTCCGCCGGTACAGTTCGAAGACTAGTCAACATACATCAGTAGCGGTATTGGAACGAATATTCTCCGAATATTCGTTTTTAGTGGCAAAAATATTTTGCCGCTGATAATTCCGTCGGTGTAAATGATACCAAATTTTTTTCGCCACTATAGCTTCCATTCCGCCGCTATATAGCGGCAGAATATTTCCGCCGCTGATAATTTCGTCGCTAAAGACCCGATTTCTTGTAGTGTGCATCCGTAGCGGGTCGGGTTTCATGCTCGGGTTATTACAGATGGTCTTAGAGCGGAACTCCTCCCTTAAGTGTTGCGAGCTAGCCCGGGGGTATCATCATGGTATTGTTTGGACTTTGTCGGGGATGACAAGGATTTGAGTGAGGGGGGGGGAGATTGTGATATAACCACCCCATATCAGAAATATGTTGGAATTTAGTATGATTTATAGAAGACATATACACTTGTATTAAGTATAAAATCATTCATTGGACTTTTGAAAGCTTGTGATGGGTTGTGGTTAACCCAAATGAGGAGGTGCGGGCCAGTGTGTGATGTCTGCATAGCGATCGGACTCGAGTCATTACACATATAATAGAACTCCCGTCTCGAAAAAGTATTCTAAAGTTAAATTTTATAGCTAATTTAATTGAACTTTGATTATTAATTAGCCTTATGCAATTTTAAAAACTGTTATTGATAATTTTCACACTTTTAATCTAATCAGTAATAATCTTTAAAATTAAAATTGTACTCGTAGTTCTTCTGTCCAAAAATGAATATTTAAATTTGTTCTTGATCAAAATCAGATGTTTATTTTGGAAGAAAACACTAATAGTTAAATTGTCGGTTAAAGTTTAATAATGGGTTAGTTATAAAATGAAAGTAAACAGGTCGGAAATATATTATACTACTATTATTGAAGTACTTCCTCCCTCTATTCAAAATAACTGTCACTTTTTGGACAAATTTTTTTTCCAAGATAATTATCGTTATTATGGTCAAAAGCATTCTGATTTCTATTATACCTTCACATTGGAACTTGTTTCAACTATTTATTAGTTTGTTGTGTGAAGTAACGTATGAGAAGAATACCAAATAAGAAAAATTTTGGCACTTTTATCATTAATTAATAATAAGGGCAAATTGCATTTTAGTTACCTGAGTTTGCCGATGTTTCAATTGGTTATCGAATTTCCATTTGTAACAAGTTGGTTATTGAGTTTGTCTTTTTGTTGCAATCAGGTGTATTTCTGGATGTCCAGTTAAAAAACTAACGAAGAGTATATGTGCCTTGCACGTGACATTTAAAGGGGTATTTTTGTCATTTCGCTAGAGCTTGGCAAAAGTGTGTCAAACATTAAAAATCAAAGGTGAACTAAAAGAAGAACTGTAAGGGCTTAAATAAAAAGAACAATTAACATTCCCCTCCCTCACATCCAGAATGTTGTCTCCCCTATTCCCACCTCCGTCTCCATTTCTTCCTCTATGGCTGCCGTCGCCACCATTTCTTCTCTGACAGTCTCTTTTCCTCCATCTCCGACAGTCTCTTCTTTTCCAACAACCGCCTCTTCCCTCTTTCCTCTACCTAGCACCAAACTGAACGGACCCCAAAATTTTTCCTCCAAATCCGAGCCGTAATTTCAAGACCCACCTCCAATTCGACTTCCCTTGTCAAATTCGATTTTTTTTTTTTTGCAAAACGTCAACTTTGTGGAGAGTATTGAAATTGATTTTGTGTTTGGGTTTTGAAAGAATTTGGATTTTGATAGGAATTTATGTTTTGAATTCAAGTGAAACAACTTGTGTATGATGGTAATGGTGGTGGTGGGAGGGGGTGCTTGTAGGGGGAAGAAGAATCAGATCACTGTTATGAGATAGAACAACAATGGCTGCCGGATCCCGGGTAGAGAGGAAGTAGAGTGAGAAGATAGAGAGAGAAAGAAAGAGAATGGAGAGAGAGCTGCTGGCGGATATTGGCTTTCTTCCATGGATTCCTGCGACTTCCTGAATTCCGATGACTTTTTTTCCAAATTTTTTGTCTCCTGAAATTTTCTCCCCCTGATCCATTGTTGTGTGTGCGATCAAAATTGTGTGTTTATGTTTTGTTGAATTTGATTTTTTGGGTTGTTGCTTGTAACGACCCTAACCCTAGGCACAATTTTAGTATCATATTATATGCTTTTAATATTAATGTTAACCTTATGTGTTCATTTATGTCTTTAATTTCTTAATATTAAGATGAAATGGTTGGGAAATAATTTAGAATCCTTAGAATTTCTAGGGAAATAAAATAAAGCATCTTGGGAAAAGTATAATAATAGAAAGGGATAAAATAAATAAAATGTGAGTAGTTATGTTACTTGTGTAAAGGAAAAAAGTAAAGGGTTGAAGTTCTTCCTTTAAACATTGGAGGCTTTATTGTAGATTTAGGAAAGCCTTAAATTAAAATGGGTATGGGGGGCCATGCTTCCCCCTTATTTCCCTCACCCTTTCCTCCCCTTAGTCAATGACTACCACCCTCCTCCCATACTTCCTCCATCCTCCTCATTCTTCCTAATCATTTCTTCTTCATCCTCCTTCATTTCATCCATGGAAGCTCCTTTCTAGAGTCTCTCTTTTCAAGTTTCTAGCAAGTTCAATTCTACTCCATTTTCCAATCCAATTGTACTTTTGTGCTTGGTGCATTTAGGGGAGTTTATCAAGCTAAGAAGATCCTCATTTCATCCAAAAATTCTAAGGTGAGTTATTATGATTTTCCTTCCTCTAAATGCTCATGAAATATTTATTGTTGTTATTGTTGTTATAATGGTTATTTGATGCTTTGGAAACCTTCTTGAAGTTGAGGAATTGATTAATGGTATAGAATGATGTTATTGTCCATGGAAATTGATCAAAGTGTAAGAAGATGGGTTGAATGGATTAAAAAGGGTTAACTTGAAATGTGTTAGTGAAATGGGTTGGAAATCATGTGGTAAATGATCTAGGTTTACATCATTTTGGGTCTAAATGATTTAGTATGTGAAGTATGAAGTTTAGAAAGCTTTTAGGTTCACCAATAAAAGGGAAGCTGGATTGAAATTTGGTTTCTTGGAATTATTGAGTTGTTGCTGCTGTTGGTGCCTGTTTCTGGCCGTGGCACGAGTCGTGCCCTCAGGCACGAGTCGTGCCCATGGCCAACTCGTGGTTACGACTCGTGGATTGGAGGCCAAATCGTTCTGATCAATTTAAGGGGAATTTGGCACGAGTCGTGCCCTCAGGCATGAATCGTGCCATGTGGAAGTCACGAGTCGTGCTGGTCAAGGGACGCATGATTCTGAGAAAGGCCAAAAGGGCACGAGTCGTGCCCTGGTTACTTTGTACCAACTTTAGAGCTGTTCAAACCTAATCAAACTAGAACCAAAATGAAATCTCTTTAACCTAAATTAAAGTAGAATACTTTGGCTACACAATGACATCTTAAGTGATCAAAATGGAATTGGGGAAGTACTTTAAATATTGCTTGGAAAACGCTTGTCACTACCAGAAACAGGTCATTTAGCGACGGAATTATCAGCGACGGACAGATTCCGTCGCTAAATAGCGGCGGAATATAGGCTTTAGCGTCGGAATATTTTTGGCGTCAAATTTAGCGACGAAATTTAATTCCGCCGCTAAAACGAATATTCCTCGAATATTCGTTTATTTCCGCCGCTAATTTGGCGGTTGATTTACAGACGGAATATTCCGCCGCTAAATCTATATCAGCGACGGAAATATTCCGCCGGTGAAAATATATCATTTTTTTATTTTTTTATTTATCAGCGTCGGAAATATTCCGACGGTGAAATTAAAATATTTTTTATTTTTCTTTTTGAAATATTACACCGACGGAATATTTCCGACGCTAAATAATTAATTTTTTTTAATTTATTAGCGTCGGAAAAATTCCGACGGTGAAATTAAATGTTTTTTTTTATTAAACACCGACGGAATATTTCCGCCGCCGATAATTTAATATTTTTTATTTATCGGCGACGGAAATATTCCGTTCTTAATAATAAAATGTAATTTTTGTTTATTTTTAGAACTAATTAACAAAATAACAAACTAAAAAACATTAAAATATCATAAATATTTATGATATTTTTGAAAAAATAAATAAATCATAAATATTTATTAATTTTAATTTTATAATGCCATTATTTTTATTTATATAAAATATGAAAGTTATTTTAAATTACTCTCAAAAATAAATATGAGTCAATAAATATTATTTTTGAAAAAATAAATAAATTCTAAACCACTAAACCTAATACCCTATATAATATACACTATACCCTACACCATATACACTATACTCTATACCATATATCCTATACCACATACCCTATACCTACACATACCCTATACCCTACACCCTATACCCTACACCCTATATCCTATACCCTATACCCTATACCATATACCCTATCAATGACAAGGACCGCTGCCCACAATGTAAGGCGAAAAGGTTGTACAGGAGAAGAAGGTCTTGGAAGTGGTTGTGGAGAAGGGGATGCAAAATGGACGAAAATTACATTCTCGGGAGAAGCCGATGAAGCTCCCGACACTCTTCTTGGAGACATAGTCTTTGTACTACAACGTAAAGAGCACCCAAAGTTCAAGCGAAAGGGTGATGACATATTTGTTGAGCACGCGTTGACCCTTGCGAGGCATTATGTGGCTTCCAATTTATCTTGACTCATCTAGATAACAGCGGCTCCTCATCAAATCCCAACTTGGAGAAGTTGTTAAGCCAGATCAATTCCAGGCAATAACTGCCGAAGGGATGCCAATGTACCAAAGACCATTCCTGAGGGGCAAATTATACATCCACTTCTCGGTCGACTTCCCAGATTCCTTGACTTCCGAACAATGCAAGGCCACTAGAGGGTGTCTTGCCTCCTAAGCCTTCATCGCGAGATGACGGATATGGAGCTTGATGAGTGCGAGGAGACAACCCTTCACGATGTCAACATTGAAGCTTACGATGTAGATGATTACATGCACGGTGGTGAGGGCCGAGAGAGTGCGGTGTGCTCGGCGGTAATGATGTGGGTCTTTGTTTTACGGATATCTTAGTTATGACTTATGAGACAATAATCTCCGTGAGTGTTGTCTAATAGTTGGTTAGTTCCTAGTTTTGGACTAAACCCTAACCCCAACCTAAACCTAACCCTAAACCCTAAACCCTAAACCACTAAACCACAAACCCTAAACCTAACCCTAAACCCTAAACCCTAAACCACTAACCCTAACCCTAACCCTAATCCCCCAACCCTAACCCCTAACCCCTAAACCCCTGAAACCCTAAACCCTAATCCCTAAACCCTAACCCTAAACCCTAACCCCTAAACCCTGAACCCCTAAACCTAATCCTAAGCCCTAACCCTAAACCCTAAACCACCCAAACCACTAAACCACAACCCTAACCCTAACTAACCCCTAACCCCTAACCCTTAAACCCTAAACCCTAAACCCTAAACCCTAAACCCTAAACCCTAAACCCTAAACCCTAACCCTAAACCCTAAACCCTAAACCCTAAACCCTATAGTGTATAGGGTATAGGGTATAGTGTATAGGATATAGTGTATAGGGTATAGGTTATAGTGTATAGGGTATAGGGTATAGGGTATAGGGTATAGGGTATAGTGTATAGGGTATAGGGTATAGGGTATAGGGTATAGTGAATAGTGTATAGGGTATAGGGTATAGTGTATAGGGTATAGGGTATAGTGTATAGGGTATAGGGTATAAGGTATAGGGTATAGGGTATAGGGTATAGGGTATAGGGTATAGGGTATAGGGTATAGGGTATAGGGTATAGGGTATAGGGTATAGGGTATAGGGTATAGGGTATAGGGTATAGGGTATAGGGTATAGGGTATAGGGTATAGGGTATAGGGTATAGGGTATAGGGTATAGGGTATAGGGTATAGGGTATAGTGTATAGGGTATAAGGTATAGGGTATAGGGTATAGTGTATAGGGTATAGGGTATAGGGTATAGGGTATAGGGTATATAGGGTATAGGGTATAGGGTATAGGGTATAGGGTATAGGGTATAGGGTATAGGGTATAGGGTATAGGGTATAGGGTATAGGGTATAGGGTATAGTGTATAGGGTATAGGGTATAGTGTATAGGGTATAGGGTATAGGGTATAGGGTATAGGGTATAGGGTATAGGGTATAGGATATAGTGTATAGGGTATAGGGTATAGGGTATAGTGTATAGGGTATAGGGTATAGGGTATAGGGTATAGGGTATAGGGTATAGTGTATAGGGTATAAGGTATAGGGTATAGGGTATAGGGTATAGTGTATAGGGTATAGGGTATAGGGTATAGGGTATAGGGTATAGGGTATAGGGTATAGGGTATAGGGTATAGGGTATAGGGTATTAGGGTATAGGGTATAGGGTATAGTGTATAGGGTATAGGGTATAGGGTATAAGGTATAGGGTATAGGGTATAGGGTATAGGGTATTAGGTTTAGGGTTTAGAATTTATTTATTTTTTCAAAAATAATATTTATTGACTCATATTTATTTTTTTGAGAGTAATTTAAAATAACTTTCATATTTTATATAAATAAAAATAATGGCATTATAAAATTAAAATTAATTAATATTTATGATTTATTTATTTTTTCAAAAATATCATAAATATTTATGATTTATTTATTTTTATATAAATAAAAATAATGATATTTATTAAATTAAAATTAATAAATATTAATGATTTATTTATTTTTTCAAAAATATAATGACTCATATTTATTTTTTGAGAGTAATTTAAAATAACTTTCATATTTTATATAAATAAAAATAATGGCATTATAAAATTAAAATTAATTAATATTTATGATTTATTTATTTTTTCAAAAATATCATAAATATTTATGATTTATTTATTTTTATATAAATAAAAATAATGATATTTATTAAATTAAAATTAATAAATATTAATGATTTATTTATTTTTTCAAAAATATAATGAAAACAATTATATTTATTAATAATAGCGGCGGAAATTTCCGTCGCTGAATTTAAAATCAGCGGCGGAAATTTCCGTCGGTGAGAGTGACATGTCATCGATCCAGGTGAACGTACGTATAGTTTAGCGTCGGATTTATCAGCGACGGAATATTCCGCCGCTAAATATTAATTATAGCGTCGGAATTTAATTTCCGCCGCTATAATTAATTTTTAGCGGCGGAATATTCCGTCGCTGGGGGAAATTATAAATACTGATTTTATCCCTCAGATATCAATTACGCCACATTTCCCTCTCTCTCTCTTCCCGCTTTCTCTCTCT
Organism: Adenophora triphylla var. japonica; assembly: GCA_022495995.1. Classification (NCBI taxonomy): domain Eukaryota; kingdom Viridiplantae; phylum Streptophyta; class Magnoliopsida; order Asterales; family Campanulaceae; genus Adenophora; species Adenophora triphylla. The sequence goes on from JAFEMH010000331.1 coordinate 353,040, forward strand.
TCCCGCTCTCTCTGCGACCTGAAGAAGAAGAAGAAGAAGAAGCTCTATCGCCGCCGTCCGTCCACCTCTCCACCGTCTCCGTTCGAGCTGCTGCCGCCGTCTCCGTCCGTCCACCTCTCCACCACTCCACCGTCCGTCTCGAGCTCTCACGCCGTCGTCTCCGTCCGTCCACCTCCTTCCACGGTCAATTTCTCTCTCTTCTCTGTACTCAACCAGGTATTTCGATTCCCCATCTTCATCGATTTCTAGATCTTATTTTTTAATCGATTTCAAGAAATTTCAAGAAATTGGTTGTTGATTTAACTGGATTGCGGTTCTGATGATTCTAATTTGATTCCCCCTCTGCATTTATCTTGTTTTGGAGTATTTGATTGAAGTTGCTTATGCTGTTCAATTGCTATTTTGCTCTATGTGATTTTTTTCTTTTAAAATATTTTATGAGCTGGGTTTTATGTGTTTTTGTTGTCTGGATGTATATTTATTCTGTAATTTGATTGTTTTATTTCATCTTATGAATATATTTGTGGGTAATTGTAATTGTGCGTTTGTGTAGGGGGGCAGAAGATTGTGCATTTATCTTGTTTTGGATTTATTTAATTTTTGAATGAAGCTAGATGCTTATGCAGTTCAATTTTTATTCTGGGCCTTTTTTTTTTTTTTTTTTTTTTTTGGGGGTTTATGTGTTTTTGTTTGTCTGGGTGGTGTATATTAATTCTGTGAGTCCGTTGTTTTATTTCATCTCATGAAGCTGAACTGGATAGTTGCTCTATGTGATTTTTTTTTTTTTTGGGTAGTTGGAATACATGCTGCAATGAGTTCTTTTAGAAGGTAGAGTGAAGAGAGGAAGGGATTCCAATATCCTATGGGTCCTGTGAACAGATTCCCAGGTTCAATTAGACCATATTCAGATGAAGAATTTTATATCTTACTACTTTTTCGTTACTATGAAAATAGTGGTTTATGAATCTTTTTTTCACCTTAAAATTTACTCTAGAACTAGATAGTATACGTCTCATCCGAATATGACCAAATTGACTTCAAAAAGTCAACATGAAACCTTTCCCCGTTGTCTCTGGGAAGGAATGGGGTGGGTGGAAGATCAGACAAAATATAATATGAATTTCTTGATACATTTTTTGATACATTTTTTCCAATAATATGAATCATATATCATGCCTTAACCCTACTCACTTTAACAAGATTTAACTACCTAAAGGTGGATAATCATGAAATTGATTCATGCTAGTATTCACACATAGTAAACATAAATCATGCAACTATATTATTAATGTCTTTCGAAACATGAAAGAATTAGGAAGAATAATAACAATTTTGATAACCCAACAAATATATTAAACTAATAAAACAAATATATTAAACTAATAAAAGTAAGCACGAATGATCATGAGTTGAGACTTTAATTGATCTCAATTACAAACAAATAAGTAAGAAAAGCGTGGATGAAATAGTTTAGGAGCATCTAGTTCTAGATCTCATTTTGGGGCGATTGACGGCATCGCGGACGGTGATTATGTCGCCTACGTTTGAGCGCGATATCAATCCCTGGTACCACTAGATGCACCTTATATGAAACAAATTAGGATACGGTTTACGTATCCTAGTTTGTTACATATTTAGTAATATTAACGAATAGAAGAAAACATATGTTAGTAATATTAACGAATAGAAGAAAACATATGCCACTATAAAGAAAACGATAAATAACCGTACTCATAATCAAATATGTAACATGTTATATTTAGTAAACATAACATGTTACATATTTAGTAAACATAACATGTTACATATGCAACAATTAGATAAGTTACTAAATATCTAATTTTCAAGTCTTTTAATCCAACTCCACTACTATCACGTACAACCACTACCATGGGGTTATTCTGGAGTGGAAAATCTCAAGTTTTTTGCACAAGCATTAGGTCCAAAGATTGAAACTTTGAAAGTAGATTTAGCAATTAATCAGAAAACAAGAAAATCCCCAACTTCAGTTTGTAGAAGATACAAAAACTGGAGTTGGGGATTTTCTTGTTTTCTGATTAATTATAATAGTAAATCTACTTTTAAAGTTTCAATCTTTGGGCCAAATGCTTGTGCAATAGACTTGATATTTTCCAATGGTGTAACATGTTATATTTAGTAAATATAACATGTTACATATTTAGTAAACATAACATGTTACATATGCAACAATTAGATAAGTATTTAAATATCTAATTTTCAAGTCTTTTAATGATAAAAAGCTAAAAAAGTTACTAAATATCTAATTTTCAAGTCTTTTAATCCAACTCCACTACTATCACGTACAACCACTACCATGGGGTTATCTTTGGAGTGGAAAATCTCAAGTTTTTTGCACAAGCATTAGGTCCAAAGATTGAAACTTTGAAAGTAGATTTAGCAATTAATCAGAAAACAAGAAAATCCCCAACTTCAGTTTGTAGAAGATACAAAAACTGCAGTTGGGGATTTTCTTGTTTTCTGATTAATTATAATAGTAAATCTACTTTTAAAGTTTCAATCTTTGGGCCAAATGCTTGTGCAATAGACTTGATATTTTCCACTGGTGTAACATGTTATATTTAGTAAATATAACATGTTACATATTTAGTAAACATAACATATTACATATGCAACAATTAGATAAGTTACTAAATATCTAATTTTCAAGTCTTTTAAAGTCAAAGGGGGAGGAAGGGGGGTGAATGTATCAATAATGTAACATATTCAACCGCACACTACCTTAGTGGTTCTAGATCCCATTTTGGGGCGATTGACGGCATCGCGGACGGTGATGTAATATCGCCTACGTTTGAGCGCCTGATATCAATCTTGGCACCCTAGATGCACCTTAGGGTATTGTGGTTGGTGGTTAACATCTTAAAATATAAATAAGATGAGAGCCTTTCTCACCCGACTATCAAAATCCGTCCATCTTTGATCAAGAAAGATAGAGCAAATAAGTTCTTGTCGGTTTGAGCAAAGGATTTTGTTTAATAAGAGTTTTTCCGGTTTCATTTGTTCTCTTCTCTCTAAGGATCTCAAACATCACAGCCATGTTCTTGTCAGTGTCTGTTTTACTCTTCACTGGTGTTATACGGTCACAAGTAAAAACAAGGTAACAGTATAACACCAGTGAAGAGAAAACAAAACTTTCCTCCAATTTTTTTAATCTCCACCTTCCATTTACTCGAGATCCTGATTGCAGAATCTTCCTCATGAGCTTGAAAGCTGGCGGTGTTGCCCTCAATCTCACGGTTGCTTCGCATGTGCAGCCGTGAGATTGAGGCAACACCATTGCCATCCGCTCATGAGGAAGATTCTGCAATCAGATCTTGGGTAAATGGAAGGTGAAGATTGAAAAATTGAGGAAATTTCTATTTTCTCTTCCGGTGTTATCTTTGTTACCTTGTTTTACTTGTGACCGTATATCACCGATGAAGAAAAAAGCAGCTATCAGATATGGGCTGTGATGTTTGAGATTCTTAGAGAGGAGGCTGATGGCTGAAAACCTATATTAAACAATCCTTTGCTCAAACTGACAAGAACTTATTAGCTCTATCTTTCTTGGTCTAAGCTGAGATAGGGTTTTGATAATTGTGGATGATAACGACTCTCATCTTGTTTATAAATGTTAATTTAATTCATCATTGTAAAATTATATATTTTACAACAAAGAATTAAATATTAATATTTAAAATTATTCACAATAGTAATAATTTAGGTCTATGCAAAAGCCGAAATTTCTTTATTTTCGATTATAAAGCAAGTAGGCAAAGTGATATTTGCATTTCATATAATCATGCATTTCGGGATGGGATAGGTTTATCAAACATGCACTTAAAGGACAGAGTAGGTGGTTAGGTAGGGACACCATTATCCTTTAGTTTAGTTTGAACTAGAGCTCAAGATTTGTTGATACAATTATTCACAATATTAATAGGTAAAAAGTCCCAGCAGCCCCAATTTAAGGCAGCATGGAGCATTACAATGGAGAAATTGTTTCCCGCGAGTTTCAATTTCAACAAGACATTCTTGAACTCACGCGCTTTCACCAAAAACAACACCGGAAACTTATTGACAGGAGGTATAGCATGCCATGCATCTGGTCTCTAAAAGATTGGAAGATTGATTGGGATGCTGCTCAGAGCGCTTCGTGCTTTTGGGATTCGGAGCGACATGTGTTCACCCTATCGTACAACGATCTGATGCCAACGATGGAGGATTTTCGAGCAGCGGCTGGTGTGGGTGAGTCGAGGGCGTGGCATTTCCTCGAGACGGAGACGATCGATTCTGAGCAACTATCTGAATTCTTGGGATTATCAGCGAGGCTGGGTATCGGGCATTGTCGTTGACGATAGATTCATAGACTTGACTCATATAGCCGGATTGAGTCGGACCGGCCCGGTACATTTGATCTATCCACTTCCTTAGATATATTCATATTTGCTCATTAAATACTGCGCATTGCTTACGCGGCTACGTCGGAGTGTGTCTGTTAGAGATCATCGGGCGGAGAGGTGATCGAGGAGTTGACATCCGGCATATTCAATCTGGACGGGGAGCGATGGACATCATTCCACTTTGTTGCTAGCGGAGACATACCACGGCATTGATAGATTGGCGAGGAGAATCGTACGTGGGTTCGAGGCGGCCAGTTTACTATCATTGTGGGTGTATGAGAGATTTCGCTTGATCTCGCCCGAGAGGGCGAACGGCATTACCTTGGGTATGGGGACAGCGCAGGATATTGAGGGATGCCGCTGCGAGAGTTGGCATAGGAGGTTGGCCTTGGCCCGATATGAGACCGCAAGCACAGTACTATTGGATTCGGCGTAGGGGATTGAGGCCTATGAGAGATATTCGGGACGGAGTCGGTTATTGTCCGACTTGGACTACATGTATCATCCTTTTGCATTCCATCTCTAGTGAGCGGAGCGGTACGGATACCGCGAGACCATTCGGACTTTGAGAGAGCGGATTGACGACTAATACAATGGCCGATGATTATGGGAGCCTCGAGACTACACATTTCTTTGGCAAAGCATTTCTAGAGGAGCTTTTCTTCCGATACGGCTGACCACTACTCGTCGAGACTAGAGGTAGCACATTTCGACCACCGAGTATACGACATGAGTACGAGGAAGCGACGCAAGGTCTGTACGGTGATGATAGAGGCTCGGCAGAAGTGTTTTAGGCGAGACTATTCTTCAGTAGGACATTAAGAGGCATGGAGGCCAAGAAAAGCGAACGATGAAATCTTTGGGCGACATATGCAGCGGATTATGAGAGACGTTGGAGATTCGGAGAGCTGCTTTGAGAAATGATCCGAAGTGAGTGATAGCTCGCGGGGGAGGCCTTGGAAGGCGGAGAGAAGAGCGGATGCGAGAGCTACCGTGAGCTGATTGATCCACATGCTACGCACACGATGCACAGAGCCGGGACGGAAGTCTGACTTTTTCAACATCACCTAGACCAAAGACCTCCAGGGGACCGAGGCGGAGGAAGAGTAGAGATTCGAGTTCGGGAGGCGGGAACGAGTTCCTAGACACTTTAAGAAGACACTGTTAATATATTGTTAAATATGAGTTAGAAGCTTTATATTTATTTTAAGAAGATGCCTGTGTTGCTTTTAAGTTTGTAATTCTAAATTTAGGGAATGATAATACGTTAATTACTTCTAAGCTTGTTAATATATTATGAAATCAGTAATTATTAACATCCCAATTTTGTTTCATCCAAGTCGATTAGAATTGAAGTGTACGGTATAATATATGGATTGCAATGCGAAGTAGTGTACATTATAACGATGATTCAGTAGTTGGATGTATAAGCGAAGTTGCCGAATCAACAGCGGTATCAATCCCACAAAGGAGTTTTTATAGAGGGTTGAAGGGGTTTGTTGAATTTGCTCAATTAAATAAAACCGGTCGACATGGATAAGGATGGTAAGATTAAGGTGTCCATGCGGACAAGTGTTGTAATTTCCAAGTATACTAAGCTTGATCAGAGACTCGAAGCATCTTTGCGTAGCAACGGGTTTGAAGTTGATGCTACAAACGGTGGACCCCGTCGTAGTGGCGAGATTGCTTGCACAAATGTTGCGAATAATCCCCAGAATATTCATGCTAGCCTCCAGAACCCGAACCTATTATTTCGGGACAATGAAAGAACCACCTTTGAATATGGAAGATATGGTTAGGGATGCGTAAGCCGGTCACTTCCTTCGATTGGTCGAGAAGAACCAGCAGCAAGAACCCGACCCACTGGCCCATTTAGAAATTTATTGATGCTATGGACTCTGCACTTGCAAAAAGGTCTATCCCGAGGTTGCGGGATTAGTAGTGTGTTGGAAAGGGGCTGTGGCTAAGCTCCCCTTAACATAAAGGAGTTTGGATTGCAATATTAGCCTAGGATTCTGCTTATAATCGTATCATGAAAGCAAATTAAGCGGATGTTGCCGAAAGAGAATAAAGATAGGTTACAAACTTTTTATGAGACAAAGAAGTTGGATTGGGCGAGATTGGGCTATGTTATGAAAAAGATTGATGCGTGTAAGAATGAGCCCGCATGCTATTCTCTACAAGGGAAGATTCTGACGAAGACGAAGTGATTCAATTTGCGGACAAAGTAGATATAAACGCCCAAATCGGAGGGGAGTTTCAAGAAACACAAGAAAAAGAAAAAGCACGAGACCACATAAGCGGTTGGGTTACATGCGGTTGAGATTCCCCGAGAGGCTGCCAGCGCCTCTACCGCGTCTAAATCTCTGCGAGAGGCAATGCGTTGGCATAAGGAAAAGTTTGCGTGAAGAGGGTGTGTTGATTCATCTCCGGTGATGAGGAGGAGGCATGGAAACACTTTGATAGAGACTTATCGACTTTGCGAAATACGAAGCAAGAAATATACGGTTGTATACACTACGATGGTTTTCAATCCCAGATTTGGTCTGAGGCAAAAATCTTACTCTTGTTGGCCGGTTATAGCCTTTGTACTGTCTGCAATATACTTACATACAGTTGTGTATGAGTGATCCCTACATGTTCTTGTCGTTATTCATCCCCAGACCCAAGCTTGAGCCACAGGAGGAACATTGACGATCTATCTCCCGAAGCCTTTGATGGGCGGATGAAGCGACTTTGGGAGGATGGGGTCCAGGCGTAGGATGCTTTCAAAGCGAGAGGCCCCCATTTCGGCATGAAGGCTGGCGTTGATGTGGACCGATTAATGACTTCCCTGCCTATAGGATGTTATCGGGTTGGAAGCACCCACGGGAAGTTGTCACATGTCCCGTGATTGTATGAGTGACACAAAGTGCTTTCCACTTTAACTCACGCAGCTCACGGGAAAACCATGTTGGTTCGATTGCCATAGACAATTTCTTAGGAGGACCACCCATTCGGGACCCGGAAAGAATGCGTTTAAAAGAACAAGATTGACCATGATGAGGCCTAGATTACGTTTAAGTGGTGACCTACGGTTGCTATGAGGAGGTATCTAGATTGCCAGATTGCCGTCCTCGGTGGGGGAAAGAAGTTTTGAAGACCAAAATACGAGGTTTGGGACTACCCATAAGCTTGGATCAAGAGGAGTATATTTTGGGAGGCTGCCATCTTGGAAAACAAATCTCATTCGACATAACCTTGACGTGATGCACATTGAGGAAGAATGTATTCGAAATAATGTTTTTAACGGATTGATGGATTTCAAGAGAACAACTAAAGACAACGAAAAGCTCGAAAAAGCTGAGGACACTTAAGGAAATGCGTAAGCGGCCGGCCTTAGACTTGGGGTATACGTCAATGGTAAACCCACCTTGATTAGACCGAGTGGCTCAATCACGTGCCTTCTCACAAAGGAAAAAGGAAAAGCTCTCCTCCACGAAATGGCTCCACGAAATGGCTGGAAATGGCTCAAGGATGGTTAAGGCTTCCGGGGAGTAGTTGCGTCGCGTCTAACATTGGTAAGCTTGTGTCAATGTAGAGAGGAGGCGGAAGTGCGAGGAGTGCGGGGTTTGAAGAAGTCACGATTGCCGTTTTCTTTGGATAGGCTGCCAGGTGCTCTCGGGGGTCACTCTTGCCACGACTTGGATAGGCTACGGGTGGCGTTAACGAGTTAAGTGAAGTGAGTTTTTCCGGCGTTAACATCGTCGACCACCTTTGCGTGTTTGATCACATGAAAAAGCTTGAGGAGAGCATCGTAGTGACTTTGTTACCAAACTTGAGAAGATATTTCCTCCTTCATTCTTTGATTCTATGGAGCATTTGCCGAGTCCGACTTGGCATACGAAGCTAAGAGTCGGTGGTCCAGGTTCAAATACGAGATGGATGTATCCATTTGAGAGGTAATTGAATTTATTCTATTTCTAAATAATTTGAGCGTTAACAATATACCTTCTTTAACATTATTTATGTTTTAATCTACGAGGAATGACTTTTTTAGGTATCTAGGCCAATTGAAAAGGAAAGATGAGCTTGATAGGGCCGTGGTCAGAGGCCTCGATTTCGAAAGTTGTTATCATAGATGAGATTATTTGCCTTTGTCGGGAACATATTTTCCTCCACGATGTTGATACGAGATTGACTAGGGTTGGCCGCATATTACGATGGTGGTTTTCCGTCTAAAGGGAAACATCTGCTGTATTTTCATCCCCACAGGTCGGATTGCTGTTCGGCGAAGCTGAGGTTGGTGACGCCCAGCGTACGTGATAACCGCTAACTAGAGTTCTTGCCTTGATCGAAAGCGTATGTTCTTCTTAAGCTATGACGAGGTTGGGAAGCTATCATCAAGTAAGTCATTGATGTTATGTTTAGCGCCTCGTCGATTAAATTATGCATGTTTAATTACTGCATATGAAATGCCTTGTTTAACCCTATTGCAGAATGTTTGAAGATTTAGCTTCCGGGATTTATCTCCCGAACTCGCCATGCGCAACTAGGACGAGAAAGAGAATTTCCAAAGCGGCTAAGGAAATATGTATGTAAATATTTACCGTTTCATTCCAAATTTATTCTATACACACTTCTTTAAACATTCCAATCTTAAAAATTAGTATTAAGTGAATTAGTTACAATATTGTCTTATAGATAGTTGAACATCCGGAGTGATGCCAAAGGCTGCGAGGGTTAAGACATTTAGCATCATCTCCGTACTTGAACGTTCATTTATACAACGGTTATTTAGAGTAGAAGATGGCTATAGTGTTTCATCACTGCCAAGCTTACGGGGGCTCTAAAATTGGTGACGTGGAATAGCGGTGTGAAGCCTTATAGGGAATGATTATTATGCGGCGTCTGAGAAGAAGTAGTCGAGGTGGAGTATTTGGAGTAGAAAGCGAGTGTTGTCTTGTTCAATTGTGATTGAGCGGGATCTTTGTGCGAGGTGTTAAGAAGCACGCCATATTTGACCTCGTCTGATGTAAAGGAATCGTCCGAGACATAATGGCGACGACGTCTTCATCTTAGCATCTCGAAGCACAACGGTATACATGACTCCCTACCCTCGTCATGACGACCCGGCGGATGGTGAGGCACATTTGGATTGACCAAGGCTAGGAAGCATGATTGACAACACTACCCAAATCGTAAACTGAACCTACTGAGTCGTCATTAGAAACACCCTATCAAGAGGATGAAATGCCGGTGCCACCTAACGTTTCATCGGCTAATCATCCGTTAAGATGATGTCACTGCATATTCCTCGAAAATGTTGATGAACCTGAGGAGGGATATCTTACCGGTGGAATTTGCCAACTCACACCGCCTCGTTCCGGGTCATCTCGCGCACATTGATATTGATGGAATCGAGAGGAAAGAGAGGAAGAGAGAAGAGGAAGAGGAAGAGAGGAAGAGGAAGAGGAACCCGAGGAGTTTGGATTCATTTGGGAGTCCAGAAAGGCGAAGATGAAGAACTCAGAGGATTTTGTAGTAATTCGGGAGCCGAGTGATGATGATGGGGACGAAGATTAATAATAGTTTAAAGTTTAAAATTGTATTGTGAGATGCTTTAGATTATTAGAACTTTAAAGTTTTTATATGTATTGTGAATGCTTTAGATTATTAGAACTTTAAAAGTTTCATATGTATTGTGAATGCTTTAGATTATTTTTAATATCCGTCGTTTTATATATATTGTGAATGCTTTAGATTATTAGAACTTTAAAGTTTTATATGTATTGTGAATGCTTTATATTATTAATAGTTTAAAGTTTTATGTGTATTGTGAATGCTTTAGATTATTTTTAATATCAGTCGTTTATATATATTGTGAATGCTTTAGATTATTAGAACTTTAAAGTTTTATATGTATTGTGAATGCTTTATATTAGTAATAGTTTTAAAGTTTTATATGTATTGTGAATGCTTTTAGATTATTTTTAATATCAAGTCGTTTATATATGGCCCAGCCCGAATGCTTTAGATTATTAGAACTTTAAAGTTTTATATGTATTGTGAATGCTTTATATTAATGGTTTAAAGTTTTATATGTATTGTGAATGCTTTAGTTATTAAGAACTTTAAAGTTTTAGATGTATTGTGAATATATTGTTTCCTATTGTTAAAGTTGTATATTTTAATATTTTTACTTGTGTAATACAAATATGAGTTCTAGTAGAAAGGGCAAGGAGTAAGAAGACTAATCCTATTTACACATTAGATTCTTGGGGCGCAACCGTCCCGAGTCCCGGTAAGCGATGATGTCGACCCTTCACGCAGTAGTACTGGCTCCACCTGCAGGGGCCGGTACTCCCGGACTTCTTGTCGATTACGAGGGGAGGATATTTGTCGAGGATATCATCACTTTATGACCCAATAAGTAACTCTTCATTATAATTTGATATAAGTTGGTTCCTTTTTGCTTTATATACTAATTCATTATTTAAGTTAAAATGTTATTGTATAAATATACTTGGCCGAGGTTTGTAGGTGGATACCCACTCACGGGGACTAAGATGTCGGGCAATGCGGCGGTCTCGAAAAATGACCGTGTTTTGGCCCAAGCTGGAAAAAATTGCCACGAGAGGCGGAAAGGACGATGCGTGGGATGAGTTTAAGAGTAATGTGTTTAATGGTTTTATATTTAAAACTTAAATGTTAGTTTATTATTTAAAATGTTCATAATTAATAATGATTATACTCTTTTAGTTTTGTAATGTTATCATATATATGTTATGTAGGCTAAATATTATTGGGCGCCGAGACATCGGCGATGCGACGGCTAGATATGTTTTTCGATGAGAAGGCTCACAAGCTATTTAAGGATTTTATTTGTAACATATTTATCTATCCTTAATTAGTTAGAAATTAACAATGATTATACTCTTTTAATTTTATAATGTCATCATTATATGTTTACGAGATATTCATATTTTTTATAGGTACCACGAAGAAAAATTATTATACTACTCGCGCTCGCTTGGCGGGAAGCAGAATAGCCCCTTGTGTCCTACTTTTATGACCGATGAGGGTGTTTCGTCAATTTTGCGGAATATTGGGGGTCGGATGCGGCGAAAGGCTATATCCGAACAGAGGCAGAGCCAATAGAAGCCGAGCTCCTCGGGGAGTCGAGAGGCGGCGTTGCATGCGGGGGACAGCTCACGGTCGCCGAGCATCACGGCCGCATGGTATGTATGTTAATTTAAATGTAGTAGTGTATGGATGCTTTTAAATAGGTTTTATGTACGTATGTTAGGCTGGGAGCCATGTTGATGCTATGAAATCCATTGTTTTAGTGTAAATGTAGTGTATGCATGCTTTTAAATCGGTTTAAATGTTGCATTTATACAATTTCAAAGTAATAATCTCGCTTATTTTATTTATAGGAAAGGGAGTATGGTCCGAATATCGGTTTTGTGGATGTTTACGCTAGCACCCATATTGAATTCTACGGCGCCCGATCAACCTCCATGATAGGTTGTGATCGATGCTGCTAATGCCTTTGTAAGTAAACTATCATTAAATGACTTGATTTTGAATATGTAAATTTATTTATGTACCTTACATTGTGTATATGATTATAATTGTTTGTTTTATTTTGACAGTGCATATCAAGCCGCCGTTGTTCCCGAAGGAACGCCTCCGTGAGCCCGTCCCCTTCGTGCACGATGTTTGGCACGAGGTCACCTCTCGGGGACATCGAGGAGAGGAGCCGAGTGTTAGGGATGGGGATTACGGGCGGCAATGCCCGTCGGCGTCGGCCGGCCGTCGGCGAAATGTAACCCGGCCACGTTTCATGATCCGAGGTCGACACTGCGGGAGGCTGCGTTGGAGGAGGAGAAACGCGAGCGGGCAAAGCTTGCGGATGCTTTGGCGGTTCGGACGCGGATGCGGGAGGAGAACGATCGACGTCATGCGAGAGATTCGGAGACAACATGCGGAGACTTCAAAGACAATTGGCGGCGTTGATGGCTCATCTCGGCCGGGACTCCCGGGGTAATTTCCGGCGTCCCCCGGGTTGATTGCGGATTTTTAGACATTTTTGTATTAATTTATACTTGTTTGTAAACATTTGAGACATTTGGTACCGCGGGAGCCCTCCCGCCTCTCCCCCTCTCCCCAGCTCCACCCCTCTCCCCCTCTCCCCCTCCCCCTCTCCCCCTCTCCCCCTCTCCCCCTCTCCCCCTCCCGAATTGAGTACGGTGGTATTTAGTTTTTATTTGAGTACGTTGATATTTGAATTTTAGTTTTTATAGTTTTAGTTTTATAAATTGAAATGTTATATCAAGTACAAAAAATTTTGGTTTATTGATATTTTAAATTATTTTTTTAAATTTATTTCGAATCGCGACGGAATTTTCCGTCATTGAAATTAATGCTGAAATAAAAATTAATTAAATAAATTAATTTCGGCGACGGAATTTCCGCCGCTATAATCATTTAATTTTTATTTAATTTTTGATTTCAACGGCGGAAACTTCCGTCGGCTGTAATAAAATTTAAATTAAAATTAAATAATTTCGGCGACGGTAATTTCCGCCGCATTGAAATAATTTAATTTTAATTTAAATTTTATTACGGCAGAAATTTCCGTCGCCGAAATTAATTTAATTAAATTAATTTTTATTACGACGGAAATTTCCGCCGAAAAATGAAAATTTAATTAAATTAAATTAATATAGCGGCGGAATTTTCCGATCAGTAAACCATTAATTCACCAAATGGAATTAAATTCCGTCATAAAAGAAAAAAATAGCGGCGAAAATTGACCCGTCGGGCACCGCTACGGTGGTAGCAGTGTGCGACGGACCACCGACGGAAAAATTCCGTCGGTGATTTATTTTAGCGATGGAAATTTAATTTTAGCGGCGGAAATTTCCGTCGCTAAATGACCTTTTTCTGGTAGTGTGTAGCCTAGTTTAGCAACTTGATCAATGTGACTCCAACTTGGTATATTTAACTTGGACCTTTATAGGGACCATGTATTGTTGTATGATGACTATGTAGGGTGGATTGATGATACCTCATCTCCTTACTTGAGTTCATATTCATTGATTATATTATGCATAGTGTGTTAAATAAATGTTGCACTATGATATTGGTTGAACATGAGTATATTTTACCATGTGGCTATGTTGCTTATCCCTTTTGTGGATTATATTTCAAGTAACTATTATGTGCTTGATGATGTGTTAATCAGCTGATGTTGGGTGTATAACATAATACGATCAACTATGGAAGTGTGACCTAATGTGATCGGATTATGTTATATTTGTGACCGTCCCCTCATTGGCCACCCAGGTCGGGGTTATAGCATACGTATTGAGCCAAAAGCCTTACAGAGTTGCTACGATCTTATATGGTTCCCTGAGAAATGGGTCTTATAAGATGTGAGTATTGCTTAAGCAGCTCACCTAAGATTGGAATTTTATATCAAATGTTGTACGACTAATGTTCAGACGGGAAAAGGTAAACCGAGGTAATGTAAAGTGTTTACAGCTTTTCCAAGGTGTTATATGCGACTTGTTATGTGTTGCATCTTATTTGGCATATTCTTTGCATTCATAATAGCTTCTTGAATTTATTCTCACCCCTCTCCCTTTAATGTTTTTAGATCCCGAGACAGGCGGACCGGCCAAGTAAGGAGCGGAGAGGAGTTTGGAAGTGAACTTTTGGGTATTGTCGGGGTATGTATAGGTTGGCGTAGAAAGTGTATTTTGGTATAATTTCTTTATGGGATTTGTAATTATTAACTTTAATTTCTACGTTATAACCGATGTCTTTTGTAACTAAAGCAGTTTAGTACTTTCCAAAAGTTGGTCAACTCTTTCTTCCATGTGGAAAGGAGTAAGAGTTATTTTGAAATGGATATATTAATTATGTTTATGTTTGAAAGTTAAATCAAAGTTTAAAAGTTTGAGGAAATTTAGGAGTTCAGATTTGAGGACGCTCCATTTCCGGGACACGTGTAGGTTCGCTCAGGGGTCCTGCCACCCAGGTTGGTTAATGTCGAGCTCGGTTAGAGTTCTCGGGGTAGAAGTCTAGGCGAGTGAGAGTGTGTGATAGCCGACGTCGAGTGTTTAATGCGGAGTTTGTTCTAATGGCGGGAAATGATGAGCGATCGGGATCGGGCTTTGGGTAATGTTAGTAATCCGAATGCCGAAATGATGGATATGTTTTGAGTGTTTCTTTCGAATATGGCAAATCAGAGAATCAAAGGTAGGGGACAACAACAACAGCCGAGAAGGTAGAGCAAGGGCACCCGTGGCTTAGAGAAATTTGTGAAGATGTCTCCTCCTAGCTTCAATGTGGAGATCCCGGATTCGGTGAAAGGCGGAGAGATGGCTTGAAGCTATGAATAAGATTTTTTGCGGCAATGGAGAGTTCAGATGCAGAAAAGGTGAGATGCGTCGTTTTCAAGTTGGAAGGACCCGCTGAGCATTGGTGGCAGGTAGTGAAGGATGGCTGGGATCGGGATTTGACACCACAAAATTGGGAGAACTTCACGCGTAAGTTCCGGGATCATTTCGTTCCGATGGTTACTAGAGATAAGAAGGAGGTTGAGTTTACGAAGCGGAGCAAGGGACAATGACCATAGCACAATATTCAGCCAAGTTTACGGAGTTAGCCCTATATTGTCCCCATTTGGTACCGGAGGAAGAGAGGCGGATCTACCGGTTCGTGAAAGGCTTAAGAGTGGAGTTCCGGAAGCAGTTATTGACGCATGACTTCGCCAACTTTCCAAGCGGCCGTGAATATGGCGTACCGGATTGAGAATGATATAGAGGAGCATCGTGGTAAATCTGAAGGCGGAAATAGAAATAGATTCCAAGGCCAAGGTTTTGGGCGTAATAGGGCGGCTAAGGACATCGGCTCCGGGAGCAGTGTAGAGGAGGATTTGTGGCGGCTCAGACAAACCTGTTCGACTTCAGTCGGTTTGGTACAAAGGTGTGGATATTGTAAGAAGCTGGGGCATTCGGAGGATAAGTATTGGAGCAAGCAAGGCAGATGTGTAGAGTGTGGGGCGACAGGCCATTTCAGGAAGAATTGTCCCAAGTGGCAAAAGAAGCAAGCTTCGGGTAGTGGACAAGGGGGACAAGGTAGTGGTGTGAAGAGAGATATAGACGGGAAGCCTAAAGATAGAGTGCAAGGTCGAGTGTTCGCCTTTGGTAGAGGAGAGGTCGATCACAATGCCATCATTAGAGGTATAGTCCCTGTCTTAGGAGTTAAGGCCCGCATTCTTATAGATCCCGGGTCTTCCCATTCATTTGTGGCATCTCATTTTGCATTTTCATTGTATAAATTGCCTGAATCTATGCCTTATGTGTTGGAGGTTTCTACTCCTATGGGAGAGTGCCTCGCATCTTCTTTGATATATCATGGTTATGATGTGACTATATGTGGGCACGTATTGCCGGTGGATTTGGTCGAGTTACCAATCCGTGACTTTGATGTGATCCTTGGGATGGATTGGTTGAGTCAGTGTCATGCTTTGATAGACTGTCGTAGAAAGCGAGTCTCATTTGCTATGCCTGATGTGCCTACTTTTATATTTGATGCGGACAAATCTATGTTCGGTTTACATGTTATTTCTGCTTTAAAGGCTAGAAAGATGCTATCTAAGGGTGTGTGGGGTACTTGGCTTATGTGGTAGATTCCAATAATAAGTCCCCCGAGTTATCTCATGTCCCGGTGGTTAATGAATTTAGTGATGTGTTCTCTAATGAGTACTCTATGCCTTCGGATCGTGAGGTAGAGTTTTGGATTGACTTAGTGCCCGGTACCGCACCTATCTCTAAAGCACCCTATAGAATGGCTCCGGCCGAGTTAAAAGAGTTGAAGGCCCAATTGCAAGAATTTCTAGACCGGGGTTTTATATGCCCAAGTGTGTCTTCGTGGGGAGCACCTGTTTTATTTGTTAGGAAAAAGGATGGTACCTTACGATTATGTATTGATTATCGTTTGTTGAACTAAGCCACCATAAAGAATAAGTATCCTCTTCCGCATATAGATGATTTAGAGTTTGACCAACTTCAAGGTTCCGTTATCTACTCAAAACTTGATTTGAGAAGCGGATACCATCAATTGAAAGATTAGACCAGGATGACATTGCCAAGACAAGCCTTTCGAGCGAGATATGGTCACTATGAGTTTGTTGTGATGCCTTTTGGGTTGACTAATGCTCAGCCGTATTCATGGATATGATGAACTCGTATTTTCAAGCCTTATCTGGATAGCTTTGTGGTGGTATTCATAGACGACATCCTTGTTTATTCTATGTCCCGGGAGGAGCATGAAAATCATTTGAGGATTGTCTTGTCGCTTCTTCAAGTGAGAAGCAGGTTGTACGCCAAGTTGAGCAAGTGCGAGTTTTGGCTTGAACAGATTTCTTTCTTGGGGCATGTAGTGTCGAGTTTGGGAATTTCCGTAGATCCTTCAAAAATTGAAGTCGTGGTTAATTGGAAGCAACCTTCGACTGTGACTGAAGTTCGTAGTTTTCTTGGTTTGGCGGGGTATTATCGAAGGTTCATTGAAGGGTTTTCCCGAATTGCGACTCCGTTGACAAGGTTGACTCGGAAAGATGTATCGTTCATATGGGATTCCAAGTGTGAAGCAAGTTTCAATGAGTTGAAGAAGAGGTTGACAACGGCTCCTATTCTTACCCTTCCGGATGGTTGTGATAATTTTGTGATCTATAGTGATGCCTCGAAGGCGGGTTTGGGATGTGTATTAATGCAAAATGGACAAGTGATTGCGTATGCCTCTAGGAAGTTATCTCCGAGCCGAACATTACCCTACTCATGATATGGAATTGGCGGCGATCGTGTTTGCGTTACATAAGTGGAAGCATTACCTTTATGGGGTAAAATTTGAGATATTCACCGACCATAAGAGTTTGAAATATTTGTTTACCCAAAAGGAGTTGAATAACCGGCAAAGAAGATGGTTAGAGTTTTTGAAGGATTTTGATTGTGTGATTTCTTATCATCCGGGGAAGGCCAATGTTGTGGCGGATGCGATTAGCCGAAAGGCTTATGTGACAGCTTTGAGTACCAAAGAGTTGGGGAGTGAAGTAATAATTGTGAATATGCGAGCCGTTCCTACATTGTATGGAGAGTTGAAGGAAGCTCAACAAAGTGATCCGGAGTTGAAGAAAATTTTAGATCAAGTGCAAGAGGGAAAAGCCGGGAAATTTGCGTTGAATAGAGATGGGATTTTAACCTTCCAAGGGAGAATTTGCGTTCCTTCATCACCGGAAATCAAGAGACGTGTTCTAGAGGATGGTCATAAGTCCAAGTTTGCGATTCATTCGGGTAGTACTAAAATGTATCAAGACTTGAAGCGTGGGTATTGGTGGAATGGGATGAAAAAGGAAATTGCGGATTATGTTTCTAAGTGTTTAACTTGTCAACAAATCAAGGCCGAACATCAGAGACCGGCGGGACTACTTCAACCATTGGATATTCATGAATGGAAATGGGAAGGGATCACGATGGATTTTGTTTCGGGTTTGCCTCTTACCGTGAAGAAGATGGATGCTATTTGGGTTATTGTGGATAGATTGACGAAGTCGGCTCATTTTCTTCCGATGTCAACCAAGTTCTCGATGGAGAAGTTAGCTCATATATATATGAAGGAGATTATTAGACTTCACGGGGTTCCGATTAGCATTATTTTCGACAGAGATCCGAGATTCACTTCTAGATTTTGGAGAGCATTACATGAAGCCATGGGTTCTAAGCTATGTTTTAGTACGACATTTCATCCTCAAACCGACGGTCAGTCCGAGAGAACCATTCAGATACTTGAGGATATGTTACGGGCTTGTGTGATGGATTTTCAATTGTCCTGGGAAGATCATCTAGCGTTAGTTGAGTTTGCCTACAACAACGCTTATCAGCCTAGCATTGAGATGGCTCCGTATGAGGCGTTGTATGGTAGGAAGTGTAGATCTCCGATGTGTTAGGACGCAGGATTGGTGAAGCGAGGCTTTGGAGCCCTGGGATTTGGTTAGGGATTCTACAGAGAAGATCAAGGTGATTCGTAATAGATTGAAGATAGCTCGTAGTAGACAGAAAAGCTACGCCGACAATAGAAGGAGGGACTTATCTTTTCAAGTGGGTGACTTCGTATTCTTGAAGGTTTCTCCGAGGACGGGAATCAAAAGGTTTGGTAATAAGGGTAAATTAGCTCCGAGGTTCGTTGGTCCGTTTGAGATTCTAGAGAAGGTTGGGGATTTGGCTTAGGTTAGCGCTACCTCCGTCTTTTCTTTACTTCATGATGTGTTTCATGTTTCTATGTTGAGGAAATATTGTTATGACCCCTCTCATATTTTGATTTCTCCCCGATGAGATTCAAGCGGATATGTCTTATGTTGAAGAACCGTTGAGAGTCTTAGAGTTCCGTGTCAAGGAGTTGAGGACTAAGAGTATTCCGATAGTGAAGGTCCTATGGAAGAATCACACCGTTGAGGAAGCGACGTGGGAGCTAGAGTCGGAAATGAGAGCGAAATACCCTTGGTTGTTTGAGCATCCAAGTAAGTCTTTTTAAAATTCGGGGCGAATTTTCTTTAAGGGGGAGTGGGTGTAACGACCCTAACGCTAGGCACAATTTTAGTATCATATTATATGCTTTTAATATTAATATTAACCTTATGTGTTCATTTTATATCTTTTAATTTCTTAATATTAAGATGAAATGGTTGGGAAATAATTTAGAATCCTTAGAATTTCTAGGGAAATAAAATAAAGCATCTTGGGAGAAGTATAATAATAGAAAGGGATAAAATAAATAAAATGTGAGTAGTTATGTTACTTGTGTAAATGAAAGGAAGTAAAGGGTTGAAGTTCTTCCTTTAAACATTGGGGGCTTTATTGTAGAATTAGGAAAGTCTTAAATTAAATTGGGTATGGGGGGCCATGCTTCCCCCTTATTTCCCTCACCCTTTCCTCCCCTTAGTCAATGACTACCACCCTCCTCCCATACCTCCTCCATCCTTCTCATTCATCTTCCCTCATTATTCTCTTCTTCATCCTCCTTCATTTCATCCATGGAAGCTTCCTTTCTAGAGTCTCTCTTTCCAAGTTTCAAGCAAGTTAAATTCTCCTCCATTTTCCAATCCAATTGTACTTTTGTGCTTGGTGCATTTAGGGGAGTTTATCAAGCTAAGAAGATCCTCATTTCATCCTAAAATTCTAAGGTGAGTTATTATGACTTTCCTTCCTCTAAATGCTCATGAAATATTTATTGTTGTTATTATTGTTACAATGGTTATTTGATGCTTTAGAAACCTTCTTGAAGTTGAGGAATGGATTAATGGTATGGAATGATGTTATTGTCCATGGAAGTTGATCAAAGTGTAAGAAGATGGGTTGAATAGATTAAAAAGGGTTAACTTGAAATGTGTTGGTGAAATGGGTTGAGAATCATGTGGTAAATGATCTAGGTTTACATCATTTTGGGTCTAAATGATTTAGTATGAGAAGTATGAAATTTAGTAAGCTTTAGGTTCACAAATAAAAGGGAAGCTTGGGTTGAAATTTGGGTTTTCTTGGAATTATTGGGTTGTTACTCCTCCGTTCCTGGTGCCTTCTCTCAAGGGTGACAACACCAGTCATCCTACCCTCAAGGACACGAGTCGTGTCCATTACGGCCAACTCGTTGTTACGAGCTCAAGTGGATTGAGAGGCCAAATCGTTCTGATCAACTTTAAGGGGAATTTGGCACGAGTCGTGCCCTCGAGGCACGAGTCATAGGTGTCCTATGTGAAGTCACGAGTCGTGGCCATCGAGAAGGGACGCATAGGATTTCTGGAGAAAGGCCAAAAGTCGTGCCTCGTAAGTAGCGAGTCGTGCCAGGCCTCAGTTACTTTGTCACTCAACTTCTAGAGTCTGTTCAAACCTAATCAAACTAGAACCAAAATGAAATCTCTTTAACCTAAATTAAAGTAGGAATGCTTTGGCTTCACACAATGACATCTTAAGTGATCAGAAAAAGAAATGGAATAAAATGGGGAAGTACTTTAAATATTGCTTGGAAAACGCTTGGTAGCCTAGTTTAGGGCAACTTGATCAATGTGACTCCAACTTGGTATATTTAACTTAGACCTTTATAGGGACCATGTATCTGTTGTATGATGACTATGTAGGGTGGATTTATGATACCTCATTTTACCTTACTTGAGTTCATATTCATTGATTATATTATGCATAGTGTGTTAAATAAATGTTTACACTTATGATATTGGTTGAACATGAGTATATTTTATCATGGCTATATTGCTTATCCCTTTTGTGGATTATATTTCAAGTAACTATTATGTGCTTGATGATGTGTTGTTTTAATACAGCTGATGTTGGGGGTATAACATAATACGATCAATTTTTTATGGAAGTGTGACCTAATGTGATTCGATTCTATGTTATTATTGTGTGAGCCGTCCCCTCCATGTGTTTGGCGGGTTCAGGGTTATAGCATTGTATCTCGTATTGAGCCAAAAGTCTTGCAAGATTGCTACTATCTTATATGAAGCTTCCCTGAGAAATGGGTCTTTATAAGATTGCCAGTATATACTTAAGCAAACAGGTCACCATAAGATTGGAATTTTATATCCAATGTTGTACGACTATTGTTTGGCTAGACGGGAAAACAGGTAAGTGCCAATAATGTAAAGTGTTTACACTTTTCCAAGGTGTTATATGCAAACTTGTTATGTGTTGCATCTTATTTGGCATATTGCTGCATTCATAATAGCTTGTAGAGATTTATTCTCACCCCTCTCCCTTTAATGTTTTTAGATATGGAGGACAGCGGACCGGCCAAGTAAGGGCGGAGAGGAGTTTGGAAGTGAACTTTTTGGGTATATACCGGGATATGTATGTATAGGTTTTAAGTTAGAAAGTGTATTTTGGTATAATTCCTTTATGGGATTTATAATTGCTAACTTTAATTTCTACGTTCTAGCTCCGATGTCCTGTTTGTAGCTGAACAGGTTTAGTACTTTCGAAGTTCATCTACTCTTTATTCCTTGTGGAAAGGGGTGAGAGTTGCTTTGAAATGGATATGTTAATTAATTTATGTTTGAAGGTTAAATCAAAGTTTTTAAAAGTTTAGGAAATTTGGGTTAGTTTGAGGACGGCCAACTCGGGACACGTGTTGGTTCCGGGTCGGGGTCCTGACATTGCCTGGTGGTGGTGTTGTTGTTAATGGTGGCGGCGTTGGGGTGTTGAAGGTTTGGAAGATGGATACAAAATGTTGAAATGAGTTGAAAAATGGGTGTGTTGAATTTGATATTTTTTAATTGTGTTAGTGTTATATATACTCCCTCCGTCCCATAAAACATTACCCCTTTTACTCTTTTGGGGCATCCCGCTTTAAAGTCCCGCTTTCCCTAAAAAGGAAATTTTTTAGTACTTCTTTATTCATCAAACCAACTTATTGTATGTCGAGGGCACTTTTCAAATTTCCTATCCTCAAACTCATTCTCTCTCCTTCCAGCTCACAATACCTACTTTAATAACATTATTCCTTATTTTCCGTTCTCAACAAGTAAAGGAGTAAAGTTTTATGGGACGGAGGGAGTATATATATATATATACTCCCTATCGTCCCATTACAAATTGCACACTTTTCTCATTGGGCGTCCCATTACAAATTGCGCACTTCCTAAAACGGCGAAGAATTTTTACTATTCCCTCCGCTCGTTTCTCTCTCCTACATTATTTTAATACTCACAATACCATTATAATTTACTATTCCCTCCACTCATTCTCTCTCATATTTTACTTTTACACTCACAACATTTATATCATTATTTTTTCCCTAATCCCCGCGCAGGGCAAGCCAGTAAATATACGATTTTCAAAGCAGACGGAAGAAGTATGTATTAAAAAAAGTTTACTTGAAATTTTAGAATATAAAAATAAAAAATTATTTTTTAAATGTGAGTAATATTTATATTTTGGACAAATTGCAATATAGTAACCTCTATTTCACTCATTTTTGTCAAGCTCTAGCGAAAATGATGAAAATACCCTTTTAAATGTCGCGTGCAAAGCACATGTTTCATGCTTCGTTAAGTTTTTAGGCTGGACATCCAGAAATGCTCTGATTTACAACAAAATGACAAACTCAATACCCAGACTTGTTCGAATTGCAAATTCGATAATCAATTGAAACATCTCGACAAACTCAGGTAACTAAAATGCAATTCGCCCTAATAATAATAATTATTATCTTCCTTGAAATATGTAAGATGTTTAAAAGTGACAGCACCCTTTGAATTTGAATTAGAATTTCAAATTAATTATGGATCTGGATCCTGAGTCTGGACCTGGATCCTGGGATATCAAACCTGAGGAAGTAGCTCATACTAGCATCCATGTGACACACACAGGCTTCTTGTTTTTCAATAATAATAAAGCATTTTAGTTTTTTATACTAAAAGGTCTATTTCCAATGCTTCAAAGTTCATCATAACAAAGTTCACCATCAGTAACCATAAAATATGTACTTCTATATATAGTCATTTCTTATCTATAAATCCTCCCACCAATTAAAAAAAAAAAACCCATAACAAAGCTATGATGATGAGGAGTTTCACGGCATTGGGGTATACAATGCGAAACCAACATGCTGAATACCGCCACATCTCCACCACACAACACCGCCACATCTACGATCCAAAAATATATAATCCATATATAATTTGTCAAGATTCTACACCTATTATTTTTTCTACCAAAATACCAAAAAATGTTTGATTTTTATAGTGTAGCTATTATTTTTACTACCAGGAACCCCAAAGAATCTTTTGACTCTTTATCATGTGCCCATATTTAGGAGTACAGACACATGATTTCATTAAATATCTGTTAATAACAATTTAAAATTTATTAATAAAATTTTATAAATTTATTTTAAAGAAAATTCCAAATATTTATGATATTTGTTATGAGATGAAAAGAAGGGAGTATATCTTAATTAATTAGTTTCTATGCATGATCATTACATTACTCTTAACACTCTTTAGTCTAGTCTGTACTAATTAAAAATGCACAAAAAATGATTAATTGTTAAATAAATAAGAGTCAGTTTTGCGGGGAGAACTTGTTTCTCCATAAGTTATAAAAAGTCCACTTTCTAATTTTGAGTTTTGGAAGACATAAAACATTAGGAGTTTCAAAGCTTAAAACACCTGCGGGTTTAGGCGTTAAAATACCTAGAAGTTAAAACATCGAGTTTAACGTTAAAACACCAAGTTAAGGTTAGTAACTGAAGCGTCGAGGTATTCTCTTTGAAAACAGCTAAATTTTGCCCTGAATTTTTTAAAAACAAGACTTTTTATAAGTTTGGGGGAACGGAGTTCCCCCAAAATTTTCGAATAAATAAATTTCATGTGCCAATGTAATGAAGTCTTTAGGGGACATTTAACGAAATCTTGAGATTTGTAATCTTTTTCAATTATCTTTTAATTTTCAAGTTGATTAATCTAATTCTAAGCCGTTTACTCGGTTGACTAAAGTTTTCTGCTTGGAATGAGAATAAAAATAGTTCGAAAGCTGACATCTTAACATCGTATGAACATTGCCAAAATTTGAATTTTCTTCTCCGCCTTTAGTATAAAGTAGAAGCGCGGAGAAAATAATCAGATTTCCATAATTCTTTTGTCAAATTTTATTTTTTTGGTCAAAATTTAACTTGACTAATCATACGCAACGCTTTATTTTGGGACGGGTGGAGTAATAGACAATTAAGAAGGTGCTAGGTGGGTCAGTGTGGTGTCACTGCCGTAAAAACGTGTTTTAGCCAGCAGAAATTTTCGGTTGCAACAGCCTCCAATTTTCGCCGGTGTACACCGACAGAAATGGTATTCCGCCAGTGTCCTCTGGCAGAATTTTCCGCCACTGAGATAATTTAATTTAATTAAAATTGTAATTTCAGCAGCGGAAATTTTCGCCACTGAGTTATTTTGATTTAATTAAAAGTCTTAAAGATATTCCAACTATGCCCTATCCCGATGATTATTATTTGTCGTTGTTCAACAATCGTCTATTATTGGATGAAATGAACTATGATAGAGACTTATTAGCGGAAGAATGCCATAAATTATTGGGATCGTGCACGAAAGAGCAGAAACATGTATATGATACGATCATGAAAAGTGTTGAGGCTGGTAATGGAAGAGTTTTTTTCTTGTATGGTTCTGGTGCTACAGGTAAAACTTTTTTATGGAGGATTCTTTCGGCTTCTTTAAGATCAAAGGGTGATATAGTTTTGAATGTGACATCCGGAAATAGCATCTCTTTCACTGCCCACTGGTCAACTGGTCATTTTAGATTCGCCATTCCATTAATTTTGCACGAGGATTCGACAACAACATAAAACAGGGTAGCCCACTTGCTGAGCTGATGATCAGAACCAAGCTTATCATTTGGGACGAGTCGCCAATGGTTCATAGGCATTGTTTTGAAGCCCTTGATAGAACTTCACCAGATATAATGCGGTTCAAGAATCCAGATAGTTTGAATCAACCATTCGGGGGCAAAATAATTATTATGGCCGGAGATTTTCGTCAGATCCTCCCGGTGATTCCAAAAGGTACCAGGCAAGATATTGTGGTGACAACAATCAATTCATCACATTTATGGTCGCATTGTAAGGTTTTGAGGCTTACAAAAATATGCAACTTAAAGCTATCGAGAATGATCCAAGTGGATTAGAGCTTAAAAATTCTCTCGAATTGATTTTAAGTATCGAAAATGGGTCTTATGGGGACGATAATGATGGTGTTACAAGTATAAAAGTTCATGATGACCTTCTCGTGCATTCATCTGACAATTTGGTAAAGACTATTGTTGATAGTACATATCCTTCATTTACTGATCATTTTGATGATGTTGCTTATTTACAAGGAAGAGCCATACTTGCACCAACGCTTGATGTGGAGAAAATAAATGAGTACATGGTCTCTCACAATCACTCGATGCTAAAACTTATATGACTTCGTACTCAATTTGTAGGTCCAAAAATAGTTCCAGCTTTATTTTCCGACATACATTTGTTACAAACTTGCAGAGGAAAAATTACGTAAATAATGTAAAATACATAAAATATTAAACTTAAAATAGAAAAGGATTTTTGTTGATGTTGATGCAAGAGCCCAATGAAATTCACCGTCTCCTTAAGGCATATCACTACAAGAAGAAAGCCCGGCAGAATGCGACGGAAATTAGTAAGCGGAAATAAATCCGTCACTAACAACGCAACAGATTAGTATTGAAATAGCAGCGACACGGGTGAAAAACAAAAAACAGAGTAGGGCGAGATTACTGACCAGTTTAGTGACGGATATGCCGACGGATTCCATTTCGTCTCTAATCCGTCACCATTTTGTAAATTTGCGCACTTTTTCTCAAACGAATTTGTGGACGGAATGGCAGCGGATCATTTTTATGACGGATTTGAGTCATTGCTAAATTATTTAAAACAAATATTAAATTTATATTTTGCGTTAGCGACGGATTAGTGAATGAATTAATTACCGACGGATTAAAATCCATTGATGAAATTAATTACATATTATTAAACGGATTTGAGTGATTGCTAAATTATTTAAAATAATCTATTAAATTTATATTTTAGGTTAGCGAAAAACGGATTAGTAGCGGAATTAATTACCGAGCGGATTAAAATCCGTCGGTAAATTATTTAAAATAATTATTAAATTTATATTTTAGGTTAGCGACGGATTAGTGACGGATTTGATTACTGGAAACAGATTAAAATCAGTCAGTAAATCAATTACATATTATTACTGACCAATTTGAGTCGTTGCTAATTATTTGCAAAAATAATTGTTAAATTTATATTTTAGATTCGCGACGGATTAGTGGCGGATTTGACTATCGACGGATTAAATCCATGGGCAATCAGAAGCGACGCAAACAAGGCGTGATGGGAAACTGGCTAGGGCCACCAAAAAAATACTAGTATAATTAGGGCCACAAAATTTCACAAAATATTACTTCTCCTAGTGGTTAGGCATATGCATAGTTCTTGGGGATCAAACATGGCATTGTCACTTTTGATATTTTTGCAATTATTTTTATTTGGGCTTTGTAATGAAGGACTACTAAAAGAATTTGGCCCTGGGGCCTACATTTGCCTTAAGGCGTGTAGGTAAGTGATGCAAATATTATTACCATACTATCGCTGCTGCCACTACTCACGCTGCACCTGCTATCGGCTCCTGCGGCTACTGCTATCACTGTGCTATTGCTATCACTCCTACAACTCATTCCTGCCCGTCACTACCACTACTACCCCACTACTGCGATTAATCGATTACCATTGCCGTTGCCGCCACTATCGCTGCCACCGCTCTGCTGCTGCTACCACTGCCTGGTACTGGTACTGCCATTGCCACCTTTGCTACACTGCCATTACTAACACATGCACACACTACCACCACTATCGCCACGACACACCACTCGCACACACTACTACCACCACCTACTACACCACCGGTACAAACTCACCATCACCACTTCACTATCGCTCCCTGCACAGCTACTACTACCACTATTACTACCACTCCTACCACTACCACTACTATCACCACTACCATCACCACCACCACCACTACTACTACTACCAGTACCACTACCACTACCACCACTACTACAACCAGTACCACTACCACTACCACTACCACTACTATCATTACTACCACTACTACAACCAGTACCACTACCACTACCACCACTACTACCATCACTACCACCACCACTACCACTACTACTACCACCACTACTATAACTACCACCACCACCACCACTACCACTACCACTACCACCACTACTATCACTACCACCACTACTACCACTACCATTACTACCACCACGTACCTTCACCACCACCACTACCGCCACCAACACCACCACTACCACTACCACCACTACTACCACTACTATCGCTCCTACCACTACTACTACCATTATTACTACCACTCCTACCACTACCACCACTACCCTCACCACCACCACCACTACTACTACTACCAGTATCACTACCACTAACACTACCACTACCACCACTACTACAACCAGTACCACTACCACTATCACTACTACCAATACCACCACTACTACCACTACTACTGCTACTACCACTATCACCACTACTACCATCACTACCACCACCACCACCACTACTACTACCACCACTACCACTACTACTACTACCACCACCACCACTACTACTACCACCACTACTACTACCACCACCACTACCACTACCACCACTACTACCACTACCACCACGTACTTTCACCACCACCACTACCGCCACCAACACCACCACTACCACTACCACCACCACTACTACTACGACTACTACCACTCCTACCACTACCACTACTACCACCACCACCACCACTACTACTACTACTACGGCCAGTACCACTACCACTACCACCACTACTACTACCAGTACCAGTACCACTACCACTACCACTACCACTACCACCACTACTACTACCACCACCACTACCACTACCCCCACTACTACCGCTACTACTGTTATTACTACCACCACTACCACCACTACCACCACTACTACTACCACCACTACTACCACTACCACCACTACTACCACTCGCCACCACCACTCACCACTACTACCACTACCACTACTACCACCACCACCACTATCACTACCACCACTACTACCACCACCACTACTACCACTAATATCACCACCACTACTACCATCACCACCACTACCACCACCAACACCACCACTACTACTATCACCATTACTACCACTATCACCACTACTATCACTACTACCGCTACTACCCCTACTACCGCTACTACCCCTACTACTAACACTACTACCACTACCACCACTATTACCGCTACTACCCCTACAACTAACACTACTACCAACCCGCCAAAACCCGCCATTAAGCGGGCTGGGCGGGCACGCTGGGCAAATTTTCGGCGGCCGAAAATACGTCAACCCAACCCACCCCTATTGCAAGGCTGAGCTGGCCGGCCCGACTGACTCAACCCTAATTGACGGCTCTAGTTAGTAGTGAAATTTTTTTATAAAAAATTATATAAAAGAAGTTAAGAATTTTTAAAGAAATAAAAGTATATAATAGAAAAGGGACGGATAATAGCATGTATACTTTTAAATTTTTTTGGGTAAATAAAAATTATATATAAAAATTTTGTTTAGAAATTAACTAAATAAATGATACTAGTATAATAGAATTTTCGTTAAAAAATAATTGATGCAAAAAAAGTTTTTTGGGAAACAAGGCGCTTAGATTCACTTCCCGCCTCCACTTTGCCGAAAATCAAAAACCCCTCCTTAACAAAACCTACCATATTCCCAAATCGTTTCCCTCTTCCCGTTTTCTCTCTCGCCGTGCCGTGCCGTCTCCTCTCTTCAATCAATCGACGACAATCGTGTTTAGGTTAGGGCGCCGGGCTTCGTGAGCGAGAGTGACGAGTAGCCGTCGAGTTCACACCTTCGTCCTCCACAACGGCCTCCGACCGGCAACGGCCATCATCTCGTGTATAAAACTCTCTCCCTTCGTCTAATACCGTGGCTAATACCGTGGTTCCAATGTATTTCACACCTTCGTTCTCTCTCTTGCCTGAATTTGGGTTATGGGTTTTGTCAAATTTGATTTTGAAGTAAGATTTTGAGGTTGAGAGTTTGATTTTCTTTGTGGGTATTTCTTATTTTTGCTCAATTTTTTTTAATTTGTGCTCTGAACTCAATTATGATTTTGAATTTCTCAACTTTCTGCATGTTGATGTATGTTTATGTTGATTT
The DNA here is from genome assembly GCA_022495995.1 of Adenophora triphylla var. japonica. NCBI lineage: Eukaryota > Viridiplantae > Streptophyta > Magnoliopsida > Asterales > Campanulaceae > Adenophora > Adenophora triphylla. Next base: position 382,343 of record JAFEMH010000331.1, read on the forward strand.
CTTGAAATGGATTCCTTTATAATGGTGGATGTTTTGATTTGCTTGATGTAGGGATCCGAGAGATCGCATTTTCCTTTTCAAAATAGCCAAACCCTTTACTCTTTAGCTAGTTGTATGTTCATTCCATCATTACTTTTTCTTGCTTTTGAAAATGATGAACATTATAGCAATAAAATGGTGTTTCTCTGCCAATTTTCCCATTCTAAGTAATGGCAGACACTTGAGAATTTAGTCTTTTATCATGTTCAACCACCAACATTGATAAAGAACATGTCTATAATTCTTTTTCGGGTGAATGAGTGGGGTTTGTTCACTCATTCTCGTTAAAGAATGCTCAATTTGGACGTCTTTTACATGGCAAAATAAGAATTCCTTGAGAACACAGAATTTTGAAACTCATTTAGTACTTAATTCAGTTCCTATGGTTCACATCTACCGACATGCACTTAGTGCTGTTAATATGACTTTCTAAAACCCTGGGTTCTTATATTTGCTGTTGTATATATATCTGTGACAGGGTGAGTGTTAATTTCGGGAAGGAGCCATTTATTTTCGATCTTAAGGTATGATATGCTCTTCGAATCTTGTTTCTCTCTGTCTCTCTCTCTTTCTCTCTCTTTCCGTTGTATGTGTGTGTTTTTTCCATTTACAGCTTTTTCTTGATATTAAATTTTCTATTGGCGAAGAGAGTAATTCTTACTGAAATGTATACTATTTGAATTATACTCGCAATCACTTTATTAAAAAAAAACTTCTCGTAACTTGTCTTCGATCGCACCGTCTCGCACGATGCCTATTATCACATGTCATTCTACTTGTGTCTGGATAACTTTATCTGCATATTCAGCTTGCATTTTTTGCACTTTATGTAATTCTCGCAAATTTGTTTAATTAGTGTATATACTTTGTTTGTTGGTAACCTCATTACTAGTCCATAAAGCATATACCAAAGCTTTTCCTTGTGTTTTTGTATCGCTTGATCCTCTTTAGTAATGATCTCAGGCTGATGTGCTTCATTAGTATTTACAAATCTTTGCCAGCTCCCTGAATTATTTTCATATACTCATTTTTTGCACTTTATGTGATTTCCCCTTGTTGATTTGCTTATTGTATTGCAATTTATTAGCTAAAGATATATCCGTTTCAATTGCTCAGTTTTCTTGTAGTGTATGTATCTATCCGGTTCAGTAAAGAACCCTGCGATAGCAGCTAGAATGCTCACAATTAAGTTGTAGAAGAAGACTACGGTCACTTCTGAAGGGTACTCCTTCATAATTTGTACCTATGCATTTGTCAAAAGTTCGTGAAATGAGAAGTGCCCAATTATTTCATTCAATTTTGTTATGTTATAGGTGAATTGTATTTTGGAAGTCTGTCTATTACCTGAATAATGTACCACAGTGGAACCAAAATATACTCTGAAGTGAGGAAGAGGCCACCAATTGCCCAGTTGGGTTGGGGGTTTGTGCGTAAAAGGGAAGAATAAGATGTTGGAGTACTGAATGAGTCTTGGACCTTTATAAAGGGTTACTACGAATGCCCCTGATACTGATATTATTGTCCCTAAGAATTTGGCACGCCATCGACGCCGCTTCCCAAAGGCAAGCGTTTCCATCCTATTTTTCAAGCCAAAAATAAATTTCATGAATATGTTTGTGACTGCTGGAGCTTAAAATAAGTCAAATTTGGATTAAAAAAAAAAAGAGATAACTGTAAGGTACTGAACTCATTTCATCAGCAGAACCATTATTTTTCTGTTAACATAATTACAAAGGGTACTTGGTTGGAAGACATGTTTCTGTTGCAATGCAAGTGTTTGATAGCGCAGTGTAGTGCCAGGAAACTTATTTGAAATTGTATTTATTTATTTTTTGTTTAGAGATTCTCTGTTTTTCAGCTTCAGACATAAGAACTAGGCGTTTTAATTTCGCAGTCAAATCAAGTCCCATACTTAATTTCCATCCCTGGTTTTACAATTGTTCTACTTTGATTTTCCTTATAATTTTGCTGAGGAAGATATACAAAATGCTGCCAAGGCACTTCTTTTCTATCTCCATAATATTCTTGTTTGTAATGCAGCAAAAAAGACAGAAAGGTGTCAAGCCTACTTTATTTGAGCTTCACAAACAAATGCATATGCGTAAAGATGGCACATACTCGGATGACCATTCTAAGAATATTTGTGTAAGTATATTATAAGTGTATTAATTTGTTTATTTTTTGTGATTATTGCTTATAATAAGATATATTATATTCTGAAGATGGAGTATGAACGCCTAATTAATGAGGCATCAGTTGAAAAAGATGGAGATTTAACTACCGAAGAAAAAGATGAAGTTTATTTGAAGCTTGTAGTGGGTGTTAAAAAGCAACGTGTTTTTGGTATTAGTTCTATGAGCTCTTCCTATGCTAGTGACAGTTGGAGTACAGCCTCTTTTATACAAGGAACGGGTGTCGAACAAGCTGTGTATGAGACAGAAATGATGAATGTGAAAAATGAGTGATGGAAGAGAAAGAACAAAGGAAGCAATTGGAGCAAAAATTAAAAGATGAGAAGAAACTTATCGAGGAAAAGCTAGCGAAAATGCAAAACGATTTTCAGTAAAAACTAAATCAAGTGCTATAGTGTGTCAATAGCACAACTCGGGATCGCCCTCTTTAGTCTTTTAGTTGTTTTTAGTTATTGATACTTCAAAACATTTAGTATTATGTTTTATGTTGAACGAATGTTATAACATGATTGGCTAGTATGTTTAATTTGAAATATTAAATATTTTTGGCTGTTTTATATCATTTTAGTGTGACGACGTTTTGGAATTAATAATGCATCGATATATGAATCAGGTATCCCCGTTCCGAATCAGAAAAAATGATAAAAATATTCATATATTTTAGTGATGGAATAATCCGTCAGTAATATTAAATAATAAAAATTACTATTACAGCATAAAAAATAGTGACGGAATATTCCGTCAGTAATATTAATAATAAAAATAATAATTACAGCATCATACTCCCTCCGTCCCATAGAGCTTAGGAAGATTCTATTTGGCACGGGAATTAAGGAATATTATTATAGTATTAGGAGAGAGAATGAGTGGAAGAAGTGTTGTGAGTGTGAAAAATTAAATAGGAGAGAGAATGAGTGGAGGGAATAGTAAATTATAATGTGTTGTGAGTATTAAAATAATGTAGGAAAAAGAATGAGTGGAGGGAATAGTAAATTTCTTAAGAGTTATGGGACGCCCAAAATAGAAAGTTTTCTTAAGACTTATGGGACAGAGGGAGTAAATAATAGCAACGAAATGATCCGTCGATAACCCGTCACTAAAATGGTCCAAAAAAAAACCCCGACCATTTAAATAGCGACGGAATGATCCGTCGATAATCCGTCATTAAATGGTCCAAAAAAATAAAATGACCATTTAAATAACGACGGAATAATCCGTCGATAATCCGTCACGAAAATGGTCCAAAAAATAAAACGACCGTTTAAATAGCGAATGAATTTTCCGTCACTAATCCGTCGGCATAATGCTTTAAATTGGTCGTTTATTTTACCAAATTACCGACGGATTTTAAAACGTTAGTGACGGAAATATCCGTCGCTAAATCTGATTGAGAACCGTCAGTAATCCGTCAAAAAATTTAGTGACGCATGTTTTAACATCGGATTTTTTTTGTCTAAAATCCGTCACTAAATTGATTTAGTGACGGATTTTTGGCATTTAGTGACGGATTTTTCCGTCAGTAACTAACTGCCATTTTTCTTGTAGTGGACACTGTGATGGCACACACCCAGAGACGTGAATGTGAACAGAGTAGCAATCGCGCACAGAGCAAACGCGTCCCACGAAAAGACGCTCCCCTCAGCTCCGGCAAATCTTTTGGGCAGTCCCGAAATGTCAACGTAATCGGTATCCTGTATCAGCATCCCGTATGCTTCTCCAGCCGAGATACCAAACAAAGACACTAGCTTCTCAACAGTGGCCATGCCACCAGCATACGGAAGAACTAGCTGTTCCGTCTCAGGTCCTCCCAGAATGGCCCGGAAATCTTCAAACGTAGGAGTGACTTCGTTGTACGAAAAGCTGTACACATTCCTCCGTACGTCCCAGAACCGAGACGCAGCTCTCAAAAGATCCCAATCTGGCATGAGCTCCTTCAAAGCCCAAACAGATTTAATCCCGTAACAGCCTTCGAAAAACCCTTTGTTCTGCCTCGTGAGGTTCCGTACCCACGACTGAAAGTTGTCCAAATATCGCTCTTGCATCCGAGACGGTAACTTGGGAAAGGGAGCCATGAAAAATGAAAGGAACCTTGGAAGTTTGAGAGAATTCAGCCAGAATGATCAAAAACTATGCGCAGTTTCTTAAACAATTGCAAAGCTGAAACTGCAATTTAAAGAATCTGGAAATTCATTCCAAGTCCGGCCGGACTCCCTCTGCAGTTGACTTGGTCAACTCTGCAGCCAGCTGCCCCTAAATTGGAAACATTTCCAAACAACTCCCTGTTCACCCTCAAGAAACCTGCGTGCTGCCCATGGTTTCATTCAACCAATATCAGTATCCCTTCCGCCCCGGGCTCGTGCAACAGTGCAAATAATTAATAATTAGTGCATACATGCTTAATTTTTGACCCGTTCAATTTTTAGTGCATTTCTCATTTTATTTATTTTTGATTAACCTACTTCCTTATTTGCCAAAAATAACAGAAGGTGATCACAGAATAAATATGCGAAGTACAGGTTCCGCCCCACGGGCGCCTTTTTGCAAATATAGTTCAAATCAAATTTGTTCCTGACAAATACATGCATTTTGTCTAAACAAAGCAATAAAGAAAGAAAGCAGTAAAACAGGACTACTCTGAGTCCTGCTCGTCATCCGTGCACTCAACGTACTGCTCCGCCGCTGCCGGATCCGTCGCAAACAGGAACTCTCCAAATTCCTCCAGCCGGGAATAGGCGAAGGGCCTCCTCGGAGTACGCGAACTCGAGGACTCCCCCCTCTCGCGCCCCGAGTGCGCAGAAGAAGGAGCTCCAAATCCAGCCGTTCCGCCCGCGAACTGGCCGAACCCCTGTGTAAAGTCCTCCCCACCAGCTGTGGGAGCAGGCGAATCCCTCGGCCTAGACGGCCCCCGATCACGGACATCTACGCTCCTCCGGGAACTGCACCGCATGAACTCCACGAGTCTCCTAGCGTAGGCGGACCACCCGTCCACCAGCCTCATGGCGTCATTGTACGTACGGCCAGACACCTGCGAACCAGGAAAGTCATCAGAAGACAAGCAGAAAGTACAGATGCAACATTTGCAGAATGCTACTATCAAATGCAGAAAATCAAAAGGTGCTCACCGAAGCATTAGGGTCAGCCCTGTATCGTGGTCTCGGCTCAGCCGGGAGCGGGATCACAAGTCGCCTACGCGAACCATCCAGCCCCTCGTACGCCAGCCTAGCTCGTGGGACCGGAAAATCTCGAGGACCTCCAGGGACCTCGCCCTCTCTATGCTGCACCTGCGGGCTCCTCAGCCTCATCCTCAAGAAAACATCATAGGCGGCCCCCGCTATGATGTACTCGGTGTAGTACACGCCCTGTATGTACCCCTCCAGCTCATCCATCGGCATCTCCCGGGGATGCTGCATGTACATAGGAGGATCCACCGGCACCAAAGGAAGGGACCCCGGCCTATGCTGACGAGTCACCCTCTCCCCCAGATACATGGCGTCGCAGTGAAGTCCCACCAGGAGCTTCCTCCGCCGTGTAGTCTCGCTAGCAATCTGAACAGCGACGGCGTCAAACCTACTCCACCAGGTCAGCTGGATCCTCTCAGAGAACTCCCGGTTCAGTGCCTGAGACACCTCCTCGTATGACACTCGAGTGCCAACTCTCGAAGAGACCGCCCTCTTCGCTTTCTTCTGCCAAACCAACATGGCAGGGAACAGGGGTCGGTACGGCTCCTTGATGTCCCAATCCTGCGGACTGAACACCTCATAGCACCAGACCCGCCAAGAGAATGGAAAGTTATGTCAGCTACAATGCAGATACATACGAGTACATAAAAGAGGCAAGGAAGAGAAAAAGTACGTAAACTTACATCCAAGACAGGCGTGAAGCAGCTAAAGGAGTGCTCCTCTCCTCGCGAGAACCTGTCCAGGGAATGGTAGAGCTCGGCCAGTCCAGCCTCCCCCCACGCGAACCCCCTCACGGCATCCAAGTCTATCAGCGACCCGAGCAAAGGGAAGTGACAGGACGTGTCAGAAGTCGGAAATAAAGTCGCTGACAGCGCAAACCAAAGGAACCCTCGAGCCAGGTGCTCTGCGGTCATCCTCAAGGATCCGGCCCGGATAAGCGGCGACACCCGCCTCCGGATGCCTCTCCATCGGCTGTACCGAATGCCTAAGCCCCTAGCATCGGTAATATCAAAACCCAAGCCCAGAACAAGCGCTCCAGGGGTGTAACCATTAACCCACACCAGCGTGTTGCCATAAGTCAGCAACCCAGTGATAGCGGCAAAATCCGTGGGAGTCACCGTCGCCTCCCCCCATCTGAAATGGAAAGTGTGGGTCGTATCCCACCAATACTCACTCAGAGCAACATACATGGACCTGGCCCTCGGCGTATCAGCTGTCGCAGCCACTGCACTGATGAACCCAGCCAGCCCGGAGTCAAGCACCAGCTGCCGCGGACTCCTCTCTCCCTCTCGAGCCACGTTCGGGATAATATCCCACAATGCTCGCACCGCCTCAAAAGCACCCCGACTCTTCTGGTTGTGGGTATTAACCGTCCCTGTCCCCTGCAGACAAACAGCACAGAAGCAACGTCAACAGAATGCACCAACGCATGTCAAAAGGATGCAATGCAGATACGGTTCTCATTCATTTCCTACGTATATTCCCATCATTTCGAAAACTCCGTCGAAACCAGAACTTTCAAAACATTTCGAAAACTCCGTCGAATCCGGAACTTTCAAAAATCTTTTGAAAACTCCGTCGAATCCGGAACTTTCAAAACATTTCGAAAACTCCGTCGAATCCGGAACTTTCAAAACATTTCGAAAACTCCGTCGAAACCGGAACTTTCAAAACATCTCGAAAACTCCGTCGAATCCGGAACTTTCAAAACATTTCGAAAACTCCGTCGAATCCGGAACTTTCAAAACCTTTCGAAAACTCCGTTGAAACCGGAACTTTCAAATCTCTTTCGAACATTTCGAAAATTTACTCCGTCTCGAATTAAAGCAACTTTAATTTTGGAAAATGCATCTAGACATGGAATTTTGCAACCAAAATTTTTATGTCATCTACCCATAGTGTCAATTGAACTACATCCTAGTCAATTTCGACAACAATTCATGGCAAAGTCAAAAGCCCCAATTCGGGCACCAAAATCCCTAAGTTCATTCCTAAACAAATTTCTAACATTTAAAGAATGCACATTCTTAAAATTAATGGAATTTGTAGGAAGCTTACTTGTCTTTTGATCCCATCCTTAGAGTTGTGTCTATCCCTCGCCGGATAAAACTCCGCCGGATTCAATGGATGCACAATGGTTCGAATGGTCCGAACCAATCGAGTTCTTTCGTCATCGGTCCTTCCGTGGCGAGCCATTGGTCCCAAATCACCTTCCATAGCGATTTTCCTTCACAAATACGAGCAAACCTTGCAATTTGGGTTGGAAATTCTCTCCTCTTTTCTCTCTTTTTCGCCGGAAATAATGAAAGAATATGGCCTCTCCTTCCTCGGCCTCGGCGCTGAAAAGGACATGGTCAAATTCAGTAAAAGTCCGGCCGGACTCTTACTGCACCAGAAATTTTTTTGCCACTTTGGCCCCTCAGCTTTATGCAGTTCCAATTTTACCTCTTTTGGCCCCCCCAAAAGTATAAAATTTCCCCAGTTAGACATTTCTAACCCCCCATCCCCCGAGGATAAATTCCCAGTTAGTTTTCACTAACGCCCGTCTCCAGACGTTAAAATTCCTAATGGTTTTCACCATCACTCATATCCTTAATCGCGACCTTTCACGGTCCGATTTCAATCCTCAATCGCGACCTTTCACGGTCCGATTTCAATCCTTAATCGCGACCTTTCACGGTCCGATTTCAATCCTTAATCGCGACCTTTCACGGTCCGATTCCAATCCTCAATCGCGACCTTTCACGGTCCGATTTCAATCCTCAATCGCGACCTTTCACGGTCCGATTCCAATCCTCAATCGCGACCTTTCACGGTCCGATTTCAATCCTCAATCGCGACCTTTCACGGTCCGATTTCAATCCTCAATCGCGACCTTTCACGGTCCGATTTCAATCCTTAATCGCGACCGTGTCAATCGCGACCTTTCACGGTCCGATTTCAATCCTCAATCGCGACCTTTCACTGTCCGATTTCAATCCTTAATCGCGACCTTTCACGGTCCGATTCCAATCTTTAATCGCGACCTTTCACGGTCCGATTCCAATCCTTAATCGCGACCTTTCACGGTCCGATTTCAATCCTTAATCGCGACCTTTCACGGTCCGATTTCAATCCCCCATCTTGACCTTTCACGGTCCCATCTCAAACAGTCAATCCCGACCTTCGCGGTCCGACCTCCACTCTCCTATCGAGACCTTCGCCGTTCCACCTCAGCGGCAACAGCAATAAGCCCGAACCACAAGGCACGAACGCCTTGCAACAATCCCTCTTCGGCCATCCTCGTAAGCCCGAACACCTTTTCACTTCAGCAAGTGAACATTCATCTCCCCGGCCGCCAGTCGTAAGCCCGACCGTTCCACCTCAACGGCAACAGCAATAAGCCCGAACCCCAAGGCACGAACGCCTTGCAACAATCCCTCTTCGGCCATCCTCGTAAGCCCGAACACCTTTTCACTTCAGCAAGTGAACATTCATCTCCCCGGCCGCCAGTCGTAAGCCCGACCGTTCCACCTCAGCGGCAACAGCAATAAGCCCGAACCCCAAGGCACGAACGCCTTGCAACAATCCCTCTTCGGCCATCCTCGTAAGCCCGAAACCCTTTTCACTTCAGCAAGTGAACATTCATCTCCCCGGCCGCCAGTCGTAAGCCCGACCGTTCCACCTCAGCGGCAGCTGCAATAAGCCCGCACAATAATCCCTCTTCGGCTATCAAGGTAAGCCCGAATGCTCATCCCCAGCAGGATTCTAAAGAAGAAATGTCGATCCCACCGTGTTGTTAATAACGCCAGTTTAACACAACCGTTCCCCTCATTGCTACCTCATCCCCAGCAGGATAAACCTGGCAACAGCAATAAGCCCAACACCCAAGGCACGAACGCCCTCGTATGCTTCACCAACTCCGGTTTGAGGCGCCACACGCCCTCGTATGCTTCACCAACTCCGGTTTGAGGCTCCACACGCCCTCGTATGTATCAGCAACTCCGATTTGAGGCGCCACACGCCCTCGAAGGTTTCAGAAGTCCCAGGTTCAGACGCCTCCTAACAGTCTCCATTCAGGTACAGGTACCTCGCGAATGGTCTCATTCAGGTTCAGACGCCTCCTAACAGTCTCCATTCAGGTACAGGTACCTCGCGAATGGTCTCATTCAGGTTTAGACGCCTCCTAACATGTCTCGCTCAGGTCAAGGTCCCCACGCGCGGCCCTTGCACCCTTTCAAACTACGATCGGCTTGATTCCCGCTCGGGATACGTAGGAATCCTTTTCGCTAAGGGTCCAGCCAGCTGACCGCCCAGGTCTCTTTCAAAGAAAGGCATCCCGATTTGGATCCTTATCTTTTTCAACGACCCCACCTCCTTCGGAGGAGACGTCGCTGAGGGGCTAACTGTAAGTACCCAAATTCGGATCATCCAAATCCATCAGAAAGTTAACCGAAATCCGTTAACTGGCCCGCTCCAGGTTAACCGGAACTCGTTAAACTCCCCGTTGCCGTGCCAACGAGACGTCCCGGGACTGCCCCGTGCATCCCGACGTCGAACCGTACTTAACACGTGTCATCTCACGTAAAAGTATGGCTTTCCCTGAAAAACGCATTTTCCGGCACTTTCCGGGGGCATTTCGGACATTTTCCGGACTGTTATTTTAAAAAACGGACAAAATCGGGACCGGGGAACGAATTCCCATAAGGCTGGTGACTCAGAGGGCACGTGGCAGCCATGCCACCTCCCTCTAGTCACCCTTCAATCACAAATCAAGGCCAAAAGACCAAAATACCCCTGATTTGCAAGCCAAGTCCGGCCGGACTCCCTGTGCACATTTTCTGAAATTGCCAGCAAGTCCTTCAAATTCTCAAAATACCACAAAACCCCCTGGATTCAGGCAAAGTCCGTCCGGACTCCTACTGCTTTTTTCACCTATAAATAGAAATGGCTGTCAAAGCCAAAAAAAGAGGATTTTGACCCCAAAAAATCACCACCCTCTCGGCCCAAACTGGTTTCCACCCCTTCCGAGCTTCCGTTCTGTCTCGATTCGCGTGAAACCTTCGTATTTCGATCAAATACGCACCTTACTACTTCGAAACAACCTTTCGAATCACTTTCCGTGTCCCGTACACACCTCCCGAGCCAAAGGAGTCGACCCTAGCCATAGGTATAACTCCCTCTCTCTAAATCTCTCGTTCCGTCTCGGTTTACGCGCCAGTCGCTACAACCGTTTCGAACGTCGTTACTGAAATGTAGACGCCTCCGTCTAACGGGGTCCGATACGTTTTAGCCCCTCGATCCTCTTCTCTTTCCGTAAGAGAAGTAATCACGGGTTAAAACGGCGTTCCGACCCCGTTCCGTTTACTTTTATCGTCATTTACCAATTCCGGATCGATCGATCCGTTGATCGTCATTTAATATCTGTTATTTACAAATCCGAGCCGTTTGGCCTCGTTGATCGTCATTTACAAATCCGAGCCGTTTGGCCTCGTTGATCGTCATTTACGATTCCGGATCGTTTGATTCCGTTGACACCGCACTTTAAATACTGTCATTTACAAGTCCGACCCGTTTGGATCGTGATAGTATTTACTTTTCAAAGTCCGAGTCGCAACCCGATTCGTTGATCGCATATCATTTAATACGCATTTTTCCCGTAAAAATCGTTAACAATGTAATGCCCGGTTCAAAACCCGAGTTCGTCCGTCGAACTCTCTTTCAAAAAAACGCGCGACATGACGTTTGGCCTCCAAACGCTCATCTTCAAACTAAAAGCCGCCATTTGACACTCAAAATCATTTAATACGCATTTTTCTCGTAAAAATCGTTAACAATGACTCGCCCGGTTCAAAAAACTGGAGTTCGACCTTCGAACTCCTTTTCAAACTCAAAATCGACGTTTGCCACGCAAACGCTCATTTCAAACTCAAAATCGACGTTTGCCACGCAAACACTCATTTCAAACTCAAAATCGACGTTTGCCACGCAAACGCTCATTTCAAACTCAAAATCGACGTTTGCCACGCAAACGCTCATTTCAAACTCAAAGTCGACGTTTGGCACGCAAACGCTCATTTCAAACTCAAAGTCGACGTTTGCCACGCAAACGCTCATTTCAACTCAAAACCGACGTTTGTCATTCAAACTCTCGTCTTTTCAAACAAAGTCACCTAATCAACGTTTGACATTCAAACCAAGATTAAGCTTGTCATTCAAGCCCCCATTTCAAAAGACACACACACACACACACACACACGATTTCGAGAAAGGTAGAAAGACTCGTCATGCGAGGCGTTTCGGGCGATCTCGTCATACTCTACCCGAAACGTAACTTGACCTCCTAACCTAACAATCTCTGGTACTAAAAGCTTTTTACTCGTTTTTGCTGCCAATAAAAATGATCCCCATTTTCAAAGCCTTTTCCTAAGTTTTTGCTACCAATAAAAACGACACCATTTTCAATAGCCGTTTCTCAACGTTTGGGCTCAAAATACAAAAACCGCGTGGCGACTCCTCATTTTTCCTTCCCATGAAGCGAGGTCTCAGACACCAACCCCCCGCGAAAGACAACCGCGTTTCGCGCCCCCCCGCGCGGAATCCCGGGTAATTTCACAGCTGCACCTTGGCGAAAATACTTGAGAAAATAGTGAGAATTCCCTTGAATTGTCACTCTTTTCTCTTGATTATCTTCCCAAATCACAAATCATCAAACACTTTCAAAATTCAAAGCCTCAAACACTCTTACATTCAAGCCTAAAACTCAAAAATCAAAAGAAGATAGGTATAACCTCCTTCTCCCAACCCTAAATCTCTTTCATACATGCATGCATCTCAAACTTTGAAGATGTAATTTGTTCATTTCTTGCTTTAGATCCAAGAGGATCACCATGGAAGTTCATCTCCATGGATGATCCTCTACAAGGATCAACATTACTTTCAAAGTGTCTTTACTTACTTGCAAACACATTTTCAAAACCCTAAAAATCATTTTCATACATCAAATCTTCATTTTCAAGGATAAAATTCCCCTTCCCAAGCAAATGAAATGCTTAAGTCCTAATGTACCCTAAGGATGGCTTGATATAGTAGATCACCACTAAAATGTATAGTGACTACTAATCAAAGCCTAAGGAGATGGGGACAAGCATGGATGCCAAACCCCCTTTAAAACCATGTTTTTCATCAAGAGGAAGTTGCTGTCCAGTAGCCTTTCTCTAAGACCTCTGTCCATGGTCTAATTTTTTGGACATACAGAAACTTGGAATTTGGTTTTGACTACAAAATACTTTTTGTAGCCAACATCCAGAGATTTCCATACATATTTTTACTTTATTTTTTGCGTGAGTAAAACTCCCTTTTTTCAAATTATCATTTAAAGGTCAGTTCATCAGTCTCTGGAAGTCCAGATTTCATATCTGAGATTTCCAGAAGGTTTTGTTCCACCAAATCATCTCCAAAGGGAAAAGTTCTTTTACAGAAACCCTATTTAAGGGGTTTTGAACAACTTTCATTCTTGGACTTTTCCCATATTTTGAAGTTTTAAAGCCCTTAAACCCATTTTAAAGCCCTTAAAGCCCTTAAACCCATTTTGAACACTAACGTTCTTCCCGGCGTGTAACGTGACCTCCGAACCCAAATCTCTAATCTCGGGCATTTTTCAAAGTTTTGGCCCTTAAAATAAAAATGGCGTGGCGACTCCGTGTTTTTTTGTTCGATTGATTTTCAAAGAAGAGAAAAATGCACCAATCTTTCGAAAAAAAATGGACCAACATCGTTACAGTGGCGACTCCGCTGGGGAAAAATAAGCTTTATCTTAAAAAAATGATATTCGCTATATTGGTGGAAACCATTAAACTTCCCGTTAACGCCTCCTAACACGAGTCGGGGATAAATTATGGTTTAACAATCCCACGTACCGGTATCATTGTTTTCAAAAAAAAAAAGGAAAAGCTTTTGAGGGTCAAGCTTCCATCCCGGCATTTGAAATCATTTGTTGTGTGTGTGTGTTGATTTTGCACATTTTTGTGTTGTTTTGGCCTCCTCGGAAAAGTCAAAATTTTGACTATCGGACCCGTCTCTTTGAATTTTGAATTATGTGCTTATGTGTTCATTTGCTTTCAAAAAAAAAAGAATTAAAAAAAAAAGATAATTTCAAAAAAAAAAGATTTTCAAAAAAAAAGAGAGATTTATCAAAAGGAAAATTTTCAAAAAAAAAAAAAAATCATGCATCATACTTTTTAAGACACATGAAAAAATTTCTATTTTGCTCAGAAAAAGAAGATAGACTGCTTGCACACTACGCGCACGTGACCTTACACTGCACACTACGTCCCTAACCCGGGGAAATCCCTGTAGCGGCCCGTTTGGTCTTATTACGCCTCTCGGTGCAAGCACGGGACTACACAAACATCCCATGGAGCCTTGTGTCGACCATGCACTTGTCCGTGAAACACTTTGTCCGAGACCCGGTTGGTTTTTAGTCTGGTCTGTGTCATGCCCTATCTGTGTTTAGACCTTTCCTTTCAAGCCTTAGTCGGCCTACCAAGTTAATATCTTTCGGGACCCTAATCAGTCGAAGTCCTGCCGGTTTTCCGTCACGGGCTTTGACCAGATATTGACTGGCGCCTTGACTTTGACTCTGACTGGCACAAATTATACACTAACTCCCAGCATTACACTGAGTCATCAAGGATTAACGATCATTCCATGTCTAATTACGACTTAACTGACGACGAGTCAAGATCAATTGTGGACATTTATCAGTCCGAATCATGCCGACTTTTTGCCGAGCCCTCGGACATGATCTTGACTTTAACGTCAGCTTTGTCCGTAATTTACATCGAATGCTCGTTAAGACTAGATTACCTGCCAGACTTTAAGATCGTTTTTCTTTTCGGTCGGTGGGACCCGCTTGCCCTATAGGACCCTCGCCCGAGGCTGTCCACCCTGGAAAGTCGAATTACAGGTGGAATACGAGGGGCTTATAAACGTAGTGACAGGGCCCACTGATCCAGGATCCAGAGTAGTTTGCGAAAAAGAAGAGCAATCTTTTCCAACCGATTAGGTTAATAAAATATGTTTTAAGTAAACAAGAACAAATAACTGCATGTTGCATGAGCCCAAAGCCCAAACACCTACCCTCCTTCATTCCCAAAAAAAATAAATCTGAAACCTCGTGTCTTTCCCCCCGCAGCTCCTCACAAAGGTTGGTTCCGGACACCGGGTCACCGTTTGATCAGTTGGGAAGAGTCAAGCGCATCGCCAGCTCCGCCGTTTCTTCCGATTCCGGGTTTCAGAATGTCTGCATCAGCCGGTAATGATATGGACAATACCACTCCGTCTTCCAAAATCCCTCAGACAGACCAGCATTGGATCCAGTTGGTAGAACAGATGAGACTTCGACATGAGGCTCAAATTGACGACCTTCTGGGGGCTATCGCAAGTCATGGTTTAACTATCAGTCTCAATTCCGATGGCACATTTACCACAAAGAAGGAAGAAAGTTCTCCTCCCATTCTTAATCATCCCGAGTATGCCAGGACGCCGCCCTCAGCTTCCTATACCACCACCGCAGAAACTCCTGCCCGTCAATTTGTAGGTCAGCTAGCCCCCAAGCAGCAGTTCAAAGTACCACCATTCCCACAACATTCAGAGATGGTTCAATCCGACATGTCCCAGCAACCGTCAGGCGACCCCTCTCAAAATGATACCGATTTTGCAGATATCAGCATGGGTAATGAAGACTGGGAAATAGTGGAGGAAATATGGTCAGCCATCAGAGCTCTTGAGGAACGCCAAAACAAACAGCAAGCCTGGATTGAAGAGGCCACACGCCATTTCGGGACATTAGCAATCTCCCAACTGACTGGGACTCCCCTGAAGGACAAACATGTGCCTATTCCCCCGGCTCCCAACACCTCTCACTACCCGGCAGAATCCAGCCCCTTGCTTCCCGGTGAGCCCAACAACAAATCTCCCCAGACTAGTTCAACTCAGATTCATTCTGGCACAGCTCAGCCCGAGGTCCCAAATCCTCCACCGATTATTGAACACATTTGTGGGATATCTGTGACTGCCCCGACTGCCTTGAAAGAGACTATCAGGATTGGATATACGAGGACCGTCCTCCTAAGAAGAAGAAAGTTTTCTCCCAGCAAAAATTGAAAGAGAGGTTTGAGGCCGGTGATACCAGTGTGGGTACGCTCGGGGAGCCATCTGGAGGATTTGATTACTATGTACTCTACTCCAGCCAATCTTCCCCAAAGCAAATAGTGGTAGAAAAGCCGAAAAGCCTTGCCAACGATAGAATTGAGACCTTCGGACACCAGAATACTGTAGATCTGGGTAATTTTACTGCCAATCAGAAGCCTAACCCCCCGCGGGGTCAGTCAAGATTCAGTTTGTCCAGCTCCCGAGCGCATACTGACAAAGAAAGACCAATGCCAGTTTGGCGCTCGCACTCAATCAATATGCTGACCGGGGACGGCAACCGATACAAACGGCTTAAACATAACCCAGAGGCTTCAGCAAAAGTTCTACCTCGCAAGAAAAAGGCACGAAGTCACTGGCTTGATGACTCTCTTTCTCCAAACAAGGACCAAATCTATGATTCCCGACTTTATGGTAGCATGATCACCTTCTGTGACGAAGATTTGCCAAGAGATGTCTCCAAACACAATGAAGCCTTGTACATCACTATTCGGCTCAACACCGTATCACTCCCTGGGGTATTGGTGGACAATGGATCGGCCGTTAACGTCCTTCCCCTCAGTATGATGCGGGCCCTACGCATCAATGAAAGGCATATGACCCCATCTACCCGGACTGTCAAGGCCTACGACGGTTCGTCTCGTCCCATTCTGGGGGCAGTAACTCTGGAACTCTGGTTCGAAACCCAAATGGTGCCAGCAAAATTCCACGTAATGGACATCCCATCCGAGTTCACAGCTCTGTTGGGACGCCCTTGGCTACATCACATGAAGGCCATAGCTTCCACCCTCCACCAATGCGTCAAATTCATTAACCGGCAGGGAGACCTTGAAGTCATAAAGGGTGACAGTTTCCTCATAGGGAACGAAGCCGAAACAATAACCAAGCGTGCCCGCAGCCAGGCTCTGGGGCTACCTCCTTCGAATCCACCCAGGGACTATCGGGACAACCCTCATCAGAATCCCCCAGAATCCGGTGATGCCAATTATGTCAACGCACTCAAGCAGGCAGACTCTGAAGAAGTTCGATACATCAAGTTCAATTGCCATTTCCAACATTTGGAGGCGTACTGGAAAGAAACACTGAATATCGCCATGATACGGGCACATAAACCCCCAGTCTCCAACCACAGATTTGTCAGCATTCTCCTAACCCACTCTCTGACCCTGCCAAGCAAAGAGATTTTCGTGATAAAGGTCGACAAGCATCGTCATACTCGATTTGAATCTATGAACGTCGTATGGGACGTCCTCCTTGAGGAACTACCCGCTAAGCCTTTCCGCTCTAGCAGGGGGCATGAGATTTTTCTAGCAGCTCCAGCAGCGCACCAAGACGCAATACGTCCTTACATCTAGATTGAGCGATCAGACTGCGACGAGTTAGATTTCTCCAGAACTGAGGATGCGGCATATCCGGAAGAAGATCCCTACATTCATATGCTCAGTTTTCAGGTGCCAGACTTGATTGATTCTGATTCAGACAAAGAGATGATAACAATGCTTGAGGAAGGAGAACAGAAACAAGACAATCCCAGAGTCATGAGGCCACTGACAGCAATGCCGTTAAAGAATTGGATTGGTCCCCCGTCCTTTTGTGTCAACCTTTGTAAAGTCCTCCGAGTCTCTCATTGTTGAGTTTGAGTCTCTCGAGTCTTTCGAGGGCCTTACGCCTGAAGACTACGAAATTGTAGTCAATGCTGTATTTCCATTCGTTCTTAATGAAATGATGGACCTTTCTGAGTATCCCCTGATTGCCTCTTTAACTAATGATAAATTAACTAATAACTTAAAAATAGTTAATAATGATTCACTAGATAAAGAAGCAGACACATTAAACGAACAATATATCAAAGAAATCTTTAAGCAGGTTGTTCGGAAAGAGGAAAATCGAGCCCAAGCTGCCGAAGAGATTTTGACAAGTGTGAATCTGGGAACTGCGGAAGAGCCTAAAGAGACGCAGATTGGTAGTTTCTTCGAAGGGACTGAAAGGGACGCTCTGATTGAGCTTCTAAGAGAATTCGTGGATGTGTTCGCATGGTCCTATAAAGATATGCCAGGCCTCGATCCTTCCATAGTTGAACACCGAATACCGCTCGACCCAGAAGTCAAGCCAGTGAAGCAGAAGCTAAGAAGAATTAAGCCCGAATGGTCCCTACAAGTGAAAGAGGAGATAGAAAAGATGCTCAGGGCAGGGTTCATCAGGGTCATTGAGTATCCTACATGGCTTTCCAACATAGTAACGGTGACCAAAGCCAACGGAAAGATCCGATGCTGCGTAGACTTCAGAGATCTGAACAAAGCTAGTCCAAAGAACGATTTCCCCCTGCCAAACATCGACATCCTGGTGGATTCCACAGCCAACCATGAGGTTAAGTCCTTCGTCGACGGTTTTGCCGGTTACAACCAAATCAAAATGGCAGAAGAAGATCAAGCCAAAACAGCCTTCACGACCCCTTGGGGCACATACTGCTACACGGTCATGCCATTCGGGCTAAAGAATGCCGGGGCTACTTACCAAAGGGCAGCTTCAGCCCTATTCCATGACATGATCCACAAAGAAATTGAGGTCTATGTGGACGACATGATAATACAGTCCAAAGGATCCGATGGCCAGTACTTTGTTGATTTGAGAAAATTCTTCGGTCGCCTCCGAGACCACAGCATGAGACTGAATCCAGCCAAATGCACCTTCGGTGTAAGACGAGGCAAGGTGCTAGGATATATGGTGACGGAACGGGGAATTGAAGTAGACCCCCAGAAAATCAAGTCCATAGTCGAAATGAAACCACCTCGGACGCTGACAGAAGTAAAATCCTTCAGGGGAAGACTGCAATACATAAGCCGCTTTGTAAATCAGCTGACCTCGATCTACGAGCCAATCTTCAAGTTGATGAGGAAAAGTGCCTACACAGAATGGACTCCAGAATACCAGCTCGCCTTTGAAAAAATCAAGGCGTACCTCGTGAATCCCCCAATTCTTTGCCCACCACATCAGCAAAAGCCACTATTGCTATATCTAACTGTCACGGATACAGCAATTGGGGCTATGTTAGCTCAAGAGAAGAAAGATTCCAGGGTCGAAAACGCCATCTATTTAGTGAGCAGAAAGCTTCAAGGGAGCGAACTCAATTACTCTGCTTGTGAAAAGACTTGCGCAGGCCTGGTCTGGGTAGTGGGAAAGCTGAAATACTACATGCAGTCTCACCCGATACATCTCGTCTCAAAGATAGACCCCATCAAATATCTGTCGACAAGCCTTCCAACACCATGAGGTTGGCAAAATGGTCGTTCTTTTTGGCTGAATACGACATCACTTATGTTTCAAGGAAATCCGTAAAAGGGCGTATAATGGCAGAACATTTGGCTGATTTCCCAAGTGATGAGTCCCGGGGACCTGAACCTCAATTCCCTGATGAGGGAATTTTTGCTTTAGAAGGAGAAAATCGCTGGCAGCTCTTCTTCAACGGGGCATCAAACAAAAGGGGGAACGGAATAGGAATGCTTCTGGTCGATCCTACTGATGAACACACTCCCATAGCAGTGAGGTTGAACTTCGAGGTCACCAACAACGCTGCTGAATATGAAGTTTGCATAGCTGGGTTAGAGGCCGCCCTTGAAAGAAATATCAAAGAGTTGGAAGTGTACGGTGATTCTGCCCTCATCATCAACCAGGTCTCCAATAAGTGGAAGACCGTAGACCAAGGTCTACAAAAATATCACACCTATATGGAAGAGCTAGTGACTCAATTCAAGGAAATCAACTTCCATTACCTGCCCAGAGATCGCAAAAGATTCGCAGATGCCCTGGCAACACTAGCCTCCCTTGTCGAAATACCTGAGGGAAAGTCTGTCAAACCATTCTGAGTTGGGAGAAGAGAAAACCCCGCTTATTGCTTTGAAATCGAAGCGGAAGCCGAACCGGACAATGATCCCTGGTAAACCCAGATCTATCAGTACTTGAAGAACGGAGAGGCCTCTTTCAAAAATGAAGATGGGGAATATAAAGAAGGAATCAAAGCAAAAAACCTTTCAGCCCTGAAGCAGCTTGCCTCCCACTATGTTCTTTTGGGAAATATGCTGTACAAGAAGCGTTACGAAGGCCCCCTCCTGCGATGTATCGGCAAACAAGAGGCTACGAAACTCATGAAAGAAATACATGGTGGTACCTGCGGCCCCCACATGAATGCTCGAGCCCTAATGCAAATCATACTGAGAATGGGGTACTTCTGGATCTCCATGGAAACTGACTGTATCCAGTTCGTCAGAAGCTGCGACAAATGCCAGCGGTACTCAAATCTAAATCATTTGCCTCCTCACAAGTTATACTGCATGACAACCCCTTGGCCTTTCGTCACTTGGGGAATTGATGTCATAGGCAAAATCACACCATCAGGCAACAACGGCCATGAGTTCGTCCTGGTAGCAGTGGATTATTTCACCAAATGGGTTGAAGCAAAATCCTACAAAGTCCTCAACTCAAAGAAAGTAGCCCTCTTCATCAAAGAAAACATCATATGCAGATACGAGTTGCCAGCCGAAATCATCTCCGATAATGGATCCCACTTTGAAGGGGAATGCGACAGGCTGCTAGCAGAATTCAGAATAACCCGTCACAAGTCATCTCCCTATAGGCCCCAAACCATCGGAGCCGTCGAAGCAGCAAACAAGACTCTGGAAAACATCATCCGAAAAATGGCTGTCCGAGGCAGAGATTGGCCCGAAAAGCTACACCTAGCACTCTGGGGCTACAGGACATCAGTCAGAACGGCAACAGGGGAAACACCGTTTGCTCTCACCTACGGGATGGAATCCGTTCTCCCAGTCGAGTTAGAAATCCCCTCACTCTGTGTGCTGTTGGAAAGCCAGATCAACGAGGTCGAATGGCTCCAAAGTCGCCATGATGAATTGGCTCTACTAGATGAACGACGATTGAAGGCCATGGAACACATCCGAGCTTACCAAGGGAGAATGGTCAGGGCTTTCAACAAGAAAGTGAAACATCGAGAGATTAGGGAAGGTGATCTCGTTTTGAAAGAGAAGCCCCTAGTCCGTATCAACCCGCTTGGCAAATGGGAGCCTGTCTGGGTCGGGCCATATGTTGTCCAGAAAATCTTCTCCGGAGGAGCCATACAACTTGCAGACCTCGACGGAAATCCTTTTGTACACCCAGTGAATGGTGACAAGCTACGCAGATACTACACGTAAAACACTGAGTCAAAAAAAAAACAAAAACAAAAAAACAAACAAAAAAAAAGTGCTAAAAGAGTAATACCCAACTAGGTTGAAAACCCGAAAAGGGCGACTTAGGTAAAAGACAGGGTTGCACTAAAAAAAACAAAAAAAAACAAAAAACAAAAAAAAAAACAAAAAAATTAGCCGGGTCGAACTACGGAGACCTGAGCCCTTTTGTCCGAAGGGAACGTAGGCAGCCGGAAACAGTTCGGTCTAAAATACAAATAAAATACATACATTGATCAGACCATGAAAGCGTCTCGAAAAACTCTAAAAAAATTCACATATTCATTACAGTTAAAAGCTTTTTGATGAGTCTAAGCTCGGTTCATTCCTACAACTGACAATCTGCTAAAAGAAAACTAAGATACATAATCAAACTAATGTGTCTGCTACAACAAGAAAAGGGATACTCGGAAACCTCAAGGTCACTCCAAGCCACTCGTACTGGCATCCCCTCTCTTCTTCCCCCTTCGGGTCTTCTTCCTTTGAACAGGAAAAATGTCGGTCTTCCTCCTACCAAGATCTGGTGTAGGAACAGGATCTATCAAACCAGCCTCTGTCAGGGCCCTAGTAGCCCTAGCGTCATCTCTCATCTTCTGTAGCCGAGCTGGTAACATAGGAGTCCTCCTCTCCTGTCTCTTGACATAAGCCTCATAGTCGGTCACAACATCTCCGCTCCTGTCATAAGGGTTGGCCCTCGCCTCGGCCCTTCTCCTCTCCAAAACTGTCAGGTCCTCCGCACCCACAATGGCCTCACGCCGTCTCAAAATAGCCATCTGAGTCTCCCCCAAATGCCTCTCGTACCAATCCAGGTACCAAGTGGTCAGAAACACAGGTCTCGGACGCCTGAGGATAACCCGAGGAGGAAAGACGTCATACCTCCATACTCGGGAAAGAAATGGGAACACCGAAGGATCATCCATAGAAGCAGAAGCCACCACCCTAGTGGCTATATCATCAAAGTCCTCCAAAGGAACCTGCTCCAAGCCGAACTGTCTCAGAACCAAAGCCGGAATGTAAAAGTTGGACTGAGAAAGCCCCGGAAGTATAACCACATGAGACCCGTCCTGAAGTACTCTCCGAGTCTCCACCCGCCAATGAGGCACCGACCATCTGATATCTTCAGTCTGGCGACCAGCCATCCAACGCTCCCACGAGCCCTGATCATCAAAATCCACAGAAACCCCTCTCCTGGCAAATGTCCAAGGCTTGATCATATCCGAAGTTTCTCGAAGAACCCCCAGGCGTTCCATCAGCCACAGGGTCAAGAGAAACGGGCTGCCACCGTGCATATACCGCCTCCCGGTAGCCAACCTGTCGAGAGCATGAAAAGTCTCTCCCAAGATCAAAGGCGCAACATCTCGGCCCAAGCGACAGTGAACAACCACATCCAGCAGAGCCCGATGACAAATCCCAAAAGAGTAGACCATAAACAAGGTCCCAAACATGCAGAGGGCAAAAGCATCCCAATAGGCATCATCAATCAAGCCTAAGCCCCTAAATCTATCAGGAAGACCAGAAATATCAAAATGATCGGGACTACGAATCATACCTTACGCTTCTTCCGGGGAAAGATGAAGAAGGTTACACAACCTATCAACAAAAGAAGCCCCTCCGGGCAAAGGAACCGCAATCTCTTCCACCTCCGGGCCACCAAGTAAAGCCCGAAATTCTTCAACGGTCGGGACCACTTCATTGTAAGAAAGGCAAAAGACATGCCTTCTAGTATCCCAAAATGAAGAAGAAGCTCTCAAGAGGTCATAGTCCGGAACCAATTATTTGAGGGACCACAAGCACTTTACCTTGCACCTCTCTTCGAAAAATGACCTCCTCTCGTGCATAATCTCCCTACACCACTCCTTGAACTTTTCAAAGAACAACATTTGCTTTTCTTTGGGCAATTTTGGGGAAAATTTGGACATTTCCATGGCTTTTTTGGCTTCTCTCTCGGATTTTCAGTAATTTTGAACTGGAGAAGACGAAGTTTCAACGGCATTTATGGACCAAACCAGATCCAACCACCGAAATAAATGAACCCTGTCAGATGTCGAACCCATCCGCGCGGACGGAATTGTTGCCCATAAAAAAATCTGCAGCAGCTCAAACTGCTGCACAACGGGGGAATATTTTCATCCCAGCTGCTCCAACCTTGTGCAAAACCTGCCCAAACAGTTCACATACCAAACACTCACACCCTTGCCAAAAAACCGGGGCTCATGCAACAATACATTCATACAACATTGCATTCATGATAGATAAAATAAAATAAAATCCTAAATTATTTCATTCCAAAAAAAAAAGAGTGTGCATAAAAAAAAAAACTGTATCTGTCAAAAAAAAAATAGGAACAGTCTCAGAAATCGGTCTCAGAAGATCGTCAGTCAGAATCCTCGGTGGCTGGCGCTTTCCCCCGATCCCTCTTGCGGCTCGGGCCCGCCTCCTCAGTAGCCACGAATACCTCGGGCTCAGAATCATCCTCGTCTCCGGAGGAAGTCTCGTCTGGACCAACCGGCACACCCTGATACGGCAAGCCAAGATCCGCAAAGAAGTCGTATCCGAACGAAAACGCGTTGGATTCCCGAACATGCGAAGAAGACCCACCGTGATGCCAGACATGTCCCTGTCCATACGGATCCCCGAGAATGACGTGGTCCGAAGGCAACACCACACTGGGATCTATGAGAGGAGAAAGAGGAGTCTCGGAAGAAGGCTCGGAAGGAATAGGGGAAGTCTCCCGCTCGACAGGCGCCAGCTATGCTAATCTCCTCCTGCCCTGAGAAGACCCACAAATAACCATATTCTTGATAAACCTCTTGGCCCCGATAACCTGATTCGTCAGCTTCTCCACCACCTTGGCCGGGAACTGCACGAAAACAAAAGTGTTAGAGATAATTAAGGCGAAAAATGATGACAGGAAAGAAAGGAAAAGACAGAAGAAAAAAAAAGAGGAGAAGGAGAGGCCATACCTTCATATCCGGACGAGGCCAGAAAGTTCGTGGAACCCGATCAGGGACAGGGATCTGTACTCTCAGCCTGACCCCATCCTGGACATACGAAAAGCTCGATCGAGGGTACCGCACAATCCCCAATCCCTCTCTCTCAAGAACCTGAGGCATCCTCATCCTCCACAAGACAAATCGCGAGTACTCCTCGATCGCCACGAACCTCGAGTGGTGCTGGCCACCTCGATAATCATCCCAGGTCTCCGAGTTCTCATTCGGATGTACCATGTTAGCAGGAGGCTCCACCGGAGCCATCGCAGGTGCACCCACGCCATGTTGGCGCGTCACTCTCTCCCCCAGATAATACACGTCGCAGGTCAAGCCTCTCAAGATCCTCCGCTCCATGGTCCATCTCTCGACACCCTTCAGCTGCTCCACATCGAAGCGATCCCAGGGGTAGAATATGATCCCCTCATCTGTCTCAGCCCTCGTCAAAGGCAGGCAATCCGAGTACTTGAGGGTCGTGCGCCCCCTAGAACCTTTCTTCTTCCGGGCATACTTGGACCAAGAAAGCATGGCAGGATACGCCCCGATGTACTCCGCCGGCTGCCGCCACATCGTGACGTGAAAAAACTCCAGAGCCCATACCTACGAAAGGTAAAGATCAAATCAATTAAGTGCGAAAAAGAATACGTGCTTAATGAAAAGAGGGAAAGCAAAAAGAAAGCTTGTACCTCCAGAGGGAACTCGAAGCACGTCAAAGAGCTGACAGCCTTCCGGCTATATCGATCCAGAGCAAAATATAGCTCTGCCAACCCTGCCTCTCCCCAAGATACCTCTCCAGCCATCCCCACGTCCTCCAGGGACTACAGCAAAGCAAAAACAGCCGTCCCCTCGGCATGTCCAAATAGCGTGCTCGAAAAGGCAAACCATAAAAAGGCCCTAGCAATCTGCTCAGCGCCTATCCTCTCATCCCTAGCCTCGTAGCTCCCAACACTCTCCACGATCTTCCCATGGACCACAGCGTACTCCATCCCCATCCCCTTTTTGGGAATAGGGGAAAATCCTAGAAGGGCCTGCAGATCCAGATCGCTGTAGCCATCTCTCTACTCAATGCTCCGTCCTTTAAAGGACAGGCCCGTAATCGCAGCATAGTCAGAAGGTGTGACCGTGGCCTCGCCCCAGAAGAAATGGAATGTGTGAGTCACGTCCCACCAATGCTGTGCCAAAGCAAAGATCAGGCCCTTACTCTTGGGGAACTTGGCTAACACCCTCAAGCACTCGATGAACTCGTACAATCCAGTCTCAATGACGATCTGTCTAGGACTCATCATCGCTCCTCTGCCCAAAACCGGATGCCGGTCCCACAAGTAAATCACAGACTCCACAGATCTCCGAGTCTTCATCTTATTCAGCTGCTCCGTCACGAAACTGTTTCCGCCCTGCAATAAAAAAAAGAGGGAAACAAAAATGTCAAAAAAAATTCTGCATTTGGCATTTGCATTCAAAAAGCATACACATGCATCATAAACATGAAGTTTTGCAGAAAATCGGGCAGCATAACAGCATACAACGAACCTAGCCCCATTTTTCTCGCACAAAAGAGTTTTTCAGCAAATATCATTCATTCATTCATACATGAAGAAAGCATGTCAATAATATCGAGTCAACGGAATGAAAAACTCCGTCCCATTTTTGCATAAAAAAGCAATCTTTCACAAGGAATCAACGGAAGCGGAAATCCGTCCCACTTTTCAAAAAAAATCCTATGCATACATACATTCATCATTTCATTGCAAAAAAAAAATTTTTTTTTCTACATACAAAAAAAAAAGTCCGTCCCGGATTCGGGAAAATTTTCATCATCATCTCATATTTCAAAATGGCAAAATGCCCATTCTTTTCAAACAAAATGCATACACTCATGCAAATCTCAATTTCAAATGTCAAGAACATCATTTTCAAATTTCAAATCACAATTTTCGAATTTTCAATTACAAATTTCGAATTTAAAAAAATAAATAAAAAAATGGCGAAAATGCCAATTCTTTTTCCAAACAAAATGCATATTTGGGTCACCCATATACTCATTACAACATGCAAAGCATCAAAATTAAAATCCAAGGCCAAGAGCATCACAATTTTCGAATTTTCAAAAAAAAAAAAAAAATCACCAAAAATCAATTTCAAACAAAAATCGACAAAGGAAGTGAAGAGATTCGAAGTATACCATATGGAGACTCGGATCAGTGGCCCAATGTTGCCACGCATCGGGGTATGGCTCCTCCGCAATCGATTGCGAAAGTGTGTAATGCCTCCTCATTCGAACGAGCTCTTATCGCCTTTCCGCGACCGGGCCGCGTCCTTGACCTTGAATAGCGACTCCCCCGTGTTCCATTGCTTGAAAAATCAAAGAAAACGGAAGATTTTCGAAGCTTTTCTTGGCTAACAATGGCTTCTCCTCGGTTTTCTCTCTCTGCTCTCGAAAACTGAAAAGAAAATATGAGGAAGAAGAAGAAAGGGGGCGGCCCCTCATTTAAACCTGTCAGGGTTTCAATCCACTCCGCGCGGACCGAACCGAGGTGGCAAAATGACCATTTTTCCCTTTAAAATTTCAAGACTCTGCAGTTTAGTCCTCAACTTAACAGAGTTAACCAAAGTTAGCCAAAGATAACCCCCTTTCAAAGGAACCTTAACGGCAGTCAAACGTAAGTCCGATTTCTCCGAGAAAGATAACGGAATCCCGTTTCTTTCATCAATTTCATCCACGGCAGTCAAACGTAAGTCCAATTTCTTCGAGAAAGATAACGGAATCCCGTTTCTTTAATCAAAATCATCAACGACAGTCAAAAGTAAGTCCGATTTCTCCGAGAAAGATAACGGAATCCCGTTTCTTTCATCAAAATCATCAACGGCAGTCAAACGTAAGTCCGATTTCTCCGAGAAAGCTAACGGAATCCCGTTTCTTTCATCAAAATCATCAATGGCAGTCAAACGTATTCCGATTTCTTCGAGAAAGATAACGGAATCCCATTTCTTTCATCAAAATCATCAAGGGCAGTCAAACGTAAGTCCGATTTCTCCGAGAAAGATAACGGAATCCCGTTTCTTTCATCAAAATCATCAACGGAAGTCAAACATAAGTCCGATTTCTCCGAGAAAGCTAACGGAATCCCGTTTCTAGCATCAAAATCATCAACGGCAGTCAAACGTAAGTCCGATTTCTCCGAGAAAGCTAACGGAATCCCGTTTCTTTCATCAAAATCATCAACGACAGTCAAACGTAAGTCCGATTTCTCCGAGAAAGAAAACGGAATCCCGTTTCTTTCATCAAAATATCAACGGTAGTCAAATGTAAGTCCGATTTCTCCGAGAAAGCTAACAGAATCCTGTTTCTTTCATCAATTTAATTAACGGCAGTCAAAACGTAAGTCCAATTTCTCCGAGAAAGCTAACGGGATCCCGTTTCTTTCATCGTTATCATCAACGGCAGTCAAACGTAAGTCCGATTTCTCCGAGAAAGATAACGGAATCCCGTTTCTTTCATCAAAATCATCAACGGCAGTCAAACGTAAGTCTGATTTCTCCGGTAAAGCTAACAGAATCCCGTTTCTTTCATCAATTTCTTTAACGACAGTCAAACGTAAGTCCGATTTCTTCGAGAAAGATAACAGAATCCCGTTTCTTTCATCAAAATCATCAACGGCAGTCAAACGTAAGTTCGATTTCTCCGAGAAAGCTAGCGGAATCCCGTTTCTTTCATCAAAATCATCAACGGCAGTAAAACGTAAGTCCGATTTCTCCGAGAAAGATAACGAAATCCCGTTTCTTTCATCAAAATCATCAACGGCAGTCAAACGTAAGTCCGATTTCTCCGAGAAAGATAACGTAATCCCATTTCTTTCATCAATATCATCAACGGCAGTCAAACGTAAGTCCGATTTCTCCAGAGAAAGATAACGAAATCCCATTTCTTTCATCAATATCATCAACGACAGTCAAACGTAAGTCCGATTTCTCCAGAGAAAGATAACGGAATCCCGTTTCTTTCATCAATATCATTAACGACAGTAAAACGTAAGTCCAATTTCTCCGAGAAAGATAACGGAATCCCGTTTCTTTCATCAATTTCATCCACGGCAGTAAAACGTAAGTCCGATTTATTTGAGAAAGATAACGGAATCCCGTTTCTTTCATCAATTTCATCAACGGCAGTAAAACGTAAGTCCGATTTCTCCGAGAAAGATAACGGAATCCCGTTTCTTTCATCAAAATCATCAACGGCAGTAAAACGTAAGTCCGATTTCTTCGAGAAAGATAACGGAATCTCGTTTCTTTCATCAATTTCATCAACGGCAGTCAAACGTAAGCCCGTCTTCCCCAGCAAAGGCTAACAAAATCCCCAGCAAAGTTAACGGAATCCCGTTTCTTTCCTCATTATCATTCACGGCCGTAAAACGTAAGCCCGATTTTTCTCCAACGAAAGTCAGCGAAATCCCGAGCAGCTTTCGAACTACGATTGGCTTGATTCCCACTAGGGATACGTAGGTAGCCTATCATTAGGTCCAGCCACCCGACCAAAATGGTCACCCTCTCCTTTGGCAGCAGACAAAGTCCACCGAAGGACCATCCATCCCAAACCATTAAGGGAAAACATTTCAAATCAAGGTCTGAGGCACCTAAAACGCCATCTTCAAGGTCTGAGGCACCTAAAACGCCATCATCAAGGTTTGAGGCACCTAAAACGCCATCTTCAAGGTCTGAGGCACCTAAAACGCCATCTTCAAGGTCTGAGGCACCTAAAACGCCATCATCAAGGTTTGAGGCACCTAAAACGCCATCATCATCAAGGTCCGAGGCACCTAAAACGCCATCATCTTTAAGGTCTGAGGCACCTAAAACGCCATCATTACCAGGTTGACGCCTCAAAATAGTCATTCTAGGGTCGACATCGAAAGACCCGAACTACGACTGGCTTGATTCCTCTTAAGGATACGTAGGTAGCCTATCGTTAGGTTCAGCCATCAGACCAAAATGGTCATTCCTATCCCCAGTAGAGCGGATATACAACTCCAGCCATCAGACCGAAAATGGTCATTCCTATCCCCAGCAGAGCGGATATACAATTTCAGCCATCAGACCAAAATGGTCGTCTCTTATCCCCAACAGAGTTTCTCTCAGCAATTGACTGCAGAACTCGCTCACCGGTTGACCCCTCAAAATAGTCATTCCAGGGTCAAAGACCCGAACTACGACTGGCTTGATTCCTCTTAAGGATACGTAGGTAGCCTATTGCTAGGTCCAGCCACTTGATCACTTGATCACTCGATCACTCGATCCCTCGGCCACTTGGTCAAATGCGGAGCCTTACTCTTATCGACGACCCCGCTTCCTTCGAAAGCACCGTCGCCGAGGGGCTACTGTAAGTGCTCCAATTTGAGTTGTTAGTATTTTCGTTAGAAAATTAACGAAAGTCTTAACATTCCTAACAATTCCTAACCTTTCTAACAAAGTGAGGGTAGATTAGGGATTGCCATTTAGAGTTAAACATGGAAAAGAATCAAAAAAAGCAAAAGAAAGGTCAAAACCCGAAATAGAAGCTGCTGGAACAAAAACTGGTTGCTTAATTTGAAAAATATTCTTCATGTCCAAAGCCTGGAGCAGCATTTAATGAACCAGGCACGCTTACATTTGGATCCGCGCGAACATGTTTGAATTTCCAGAATGCCTATAAATTGAACCCTTCAGTCACAGAAATAAGAAGCAACAACACAATTCACAGCTGCACCTTGGTGAAAATACTTGAGAAAATAGTGAGAATTCCCTTGAATTGTCACTCTTTTCTCTTGATTATCTTCCCAAATCACAAATCATCAAACACTTTCAAAATTCAAAGCCTCAAACACTCTTACATTCAAGCCTAAAACTCAAAAATCAAAACAAGATAATTATAACCTCCTTCTCCCAACCCTAAATCTCTTTCATACATGCATGCATCTCAAACTTTGAAGATGTAATTTGTTCATTTCTTGCTTTAGATCCAAGAGGATCACCATGGAAGTTCATCTCCATGGATGATCCTCTACAAGGATCAACATTACTTTCAAAGTGTCTTTACTTACTTGCAAACACATTTTCAAAACCCTAAAAATCATTTTCATACATCAAATCTTCATTTTCAAGGATAAAATTCCCCCTCCCAAGCAAATGAAATGCTTAAGTCCTAATGTACCCTAAGGATGGCTTGATATAGTAGATCACCACTAAAATGTCTAGTGACTACTAATCAAAGCCTAAGGAGATGGGGACAAGCATGGATGCCAAACCCCCTTTAAAACCATGTTTTTCATCAAGAGGAAGTTGCTGTCCAGTAGCCTTTCTCTAAGACCTCTGTCCATGGTCTAATTTTTTGGACATACAGAAACTTAGAATTTGGTGTTGACTACAAAATACTTTTTGTAGCCAACATCCATAGATTTCCAGAAATATTTTTACTTTATTTTTTTCGTGAGTAAAACTCCCTTTTTCAAATTATCATTTAAAGGTCAGTTCATCAGTCTCTGGAAGTCCAGATTTCATATCTGAGATTTCCAGAAGGTTTTGTTCCACCAAATCATCTCCAAAGGGAAAAGTTCTTTTACAGAAACCCTATTTAAGGGGTTTTGAACAACTTTCATTCTCGTACTTTTCCCATATTTTGAAGTTTTAAAGCCCTTAAACCCATTTTAAAATCAAGTGTCCACTGCCTTTTTCATTCTGGCAGAATTGATTTTCAACTTCAAAAAATCTTTTGAGTACCAAAACTCATTCCTAAAATCACACCAAAAATCATGGAATTTGTTCAAAGTCTTAAAAAGAGTCCTCAATTTTTACTTTTCAGTTTGAACTTATTTTGGCCAAAAAACACACACACACACACACACACAAATGGTTTTTAATGCTTGGAAGACTCGTTTTACGAGGCATTCCGGGTGAACACTAACGTTCTTCCCGGCGTGTAACGTGACCTCCAAACCCAAATCTCTAATCTCGGGCATTTTTCAAAGTTTTGGCCCTTAAAATAAAAATGGCGTGGCGACTCCGTGTTTTTTTGTTCGATTGATTTTCAAAGAAGAGAAAAATGCACCAATCTTTCGAAAAAAAATGGACCAACATCGTTACAGTCGTCCGGAAATTGCGGACCAGGACCCTTGGGTTCACTGCTTGGGAAGTCTGCCAGCTGATCTGCCATTACTCTGCCCTTTGTTGATTTTCTGACCATGTACTTGATGTCGAACTCAGCCAGGAAGAATGACCACTTGGCTAGTCTCATTGACAGGGATGGCTTGTCAAAGAGGTACCGGACGGGGTCCATTTTGGAGACCAGGAGCACTGAATGTGACTGCATGTAGTGTTTCAGTTTCCCGACTACCCATACCAAGGCGGTACAAGTTTTCTCTAATGCTGAGTAGCTGAGTTTACTTCCCTGAAGCTTTCGACTTACGAAGTAGATTGCATGCTCAACTTCGGAATCTTTCTGTTCTTGTGCCAGCATTGCACCAATTGACGTGTCTGTTACTGTCAAGTACAGGAGGAGTGGCTTATCTTCATGTGGCAGGCACAGGATTGGGGGATTCACCAAGTATATCTTGATTTTCTCGAAAACTGTCTGGCACTCGGAGTCCCATTTGATGTCGGTATTCTTCTTCATCAGCTTGAACACTGGCTCGCAGAGAGATGTCAACTGGTTGATGAAGTGACTGATGTACTAAAGTCTTCCCATAAAACTTTTCACTTTTGTCAGTGTCTGAGGCGGCTTCATGTCGATGATGGCCTTGATTTTCTTGGCATCGTCTTTGATACCTCTTTCTGTAACCATGTACCCCAGTACCTTGCCTCGCTTGATGCCAAAGGTGCACTTCGCAGGGTTCAATCTCATCGAGTGCTTTCTGAGTCTGTTGAAGAACTTTCTCAGATATATCATGTGCTGCATGTCTGATCCTATGGAGTGGATGATCATGTCGTCGACATACACTTCGATTTCTTTGTGAATCATGTCATGGAAGAGGGCTCTTGCAGCCCGCTGGTACGTAGCCCCAGCGTTCTTCAAACCGAACGGCATGATCGTGTAGCAGTATGTCCCCCACGAAGTGGTGAAAGCAGTCTTGGCTTGATTTTCCTCGGACATTTTGATCTGATTGTATCCGGCAAACCCATCCATGAAGGACTTTACCTCAAAATTTACCGTGGTGTCGACTAACATGTCAATGTTTGATAGTGGGAAATCATCTTTAGGGCTGGCCTTGTTGAGATCTAGGAAATCCACACAGCATTTGACCTTCCCATTGGCCTTCGTGACCTTCACGATGTTGGAGAGCCAGGTCGGGTACTCAATTACTCTGATGAAACCAACGCGGAGCATTTTCTCAATTTCTTCTTTCACTTGCAAGGACCAATCTGGCTTGATCTTGCGCAATTTCTGTTTGACAGGCTTGGATTCTGGATCCAGGGGAATTCTGTGCTCCACGATTGAGGGATTGAGTCCTGGCATGTCCTGATATGACTAGGCGAATACGTCAACATACTCCTTGAGGAGATTTATCAGGGCTTCCTTTTCTGCACCAGCAAAGAAACTGCCCACTTGTGTCTCTTTAGGCTCTTGCACTGACCCCAGGTTCACTTTGGTCATAACCTCTTCGGCAGCTTGGGCCCGATTGTCCTCTTGGTCTACTACACGCTTGAGAACTTCTTTAATGTATTGTTCATTTAATTTGTCTGCTTCTTTATCAAGTGAGTCATTATTAATGTCTTTTAATTTGTTTGTTAACTTATCCATTGTTAAAGTGGCAATGAGGGGATACTCTGAAAGGTCAGACTTTTCATTAAATGCAAACGGGAATACATTGTTGGCTACGCTATCATAGTCTTCCGGCGTAAGGCCTTTGGACGGCTCAGAGGACTGGACTTTAACAAGGACTGACTCAGAGGGTTTGAGATCGGGTTTAGGGAGATGTGGGTGCAGGCCCAGCCTGTCTTCCATTTCTGCCTGGCTTGCCCTTGGTCCGGTGAAAGTGACCCAGTTCTTTAGTGGCATTGCTGGATGCTTGATGAGGGTTCGGGGGTCGAGAGGCTTGGCTTCTGTTGTCCCCATCATGGCAATCATGCTATTTTCAGAGCCCAGGTCAATCAGGTTTGGCACCTCCATGAGTTCTTCAAAAAGACTTTGTAGAGCGGGTCCACTGAGAGCGTCTTCTATGTATTATGGTTCCTTCTGCTTTGGAGTTACTGTCTCGAATGTGGCCTCGGCGGCTGACCCGAACTGTCTGTTTCCCGTGAAGAGTGTCTCGAGCTGCTCTTCTAAGTCTGGGAGTCCTTTGAATGTGTACTCATGCTGGACTGTGGTGGCAATTGGTCCAAGTAGAGCTGTGATGTCGAGGAATGCTCCCCTGATTGGATTAGCCTTGATTCCTCTGAAACGCTTGAGGTCCCGTGCTAGCTTTTCCATTCTTTCTGTAGTCTCTGTGGTGACTTTCCCTGCTTCTTTCTCATCTTCATCAGTTCCACTGTCGGTCCCCTCAGTTCTGCTGTCGGTTCCCTTGTCGCTCCCCTCAGTTCTGCTGTTGGTTCCCTTGGTGAAGTAATGAGCGAGGTCGAAACTGTAAGGTTGGAGGTTGGGGGTGCCGTTGGAGGTCCCCCTTTTGCGGGCTGTTGCCTTGGTGTGGGCGAGCCTTTTATTTTCCTTGATGTCAGCTGGTGTTGGCACATAACTGAGCCCCTGGACCGTGGTGTGGTCCTTGACTTTGATGACTTGGTGTTGGCCTTGTAACCTTTTGCCGAGCCCCAGTCCTGGGATGAAGTTCATGAGTTTCATCATCTTCATGGCGGGAGGAATCTTGTCTTGAGACAGTGGGAGGTCCACGTTGCATATTTGGATCTTGGAGTTTTCCAAAGTGAATCCAGTTAATGCCATGTCGTCATCATGCTTGATCTCTAACACTGGAATGCCGTTGGTGCTGGTCCCCTTGGTGGTGATGCTGTCGCCGTAGACTGTGGTTAGCTTGTTGCCTTGCATGAACTTGATACACTGGTGAAGGGTGGATGCCATGCCATTTATTTGATGCAGCCAGGGTCGCCCCAGGATGGCTGTGAAAGTGATAGGAATGTCCAACACTTGGAATTCGGCGGGGATCATCTGCTTGATAAACCAGATATTTAGAGTAGCAACCTCGAGAACTGTACTGGAAGTGGAGTCATAAGCCTTGACAATGTGAACTGAAGGCTTCAAATCAGTGGTCTTGATGTCAAGCAGGTCCATCATCTTGGCGGGCAAGACATTCATTCCGGAACCTCTGTCTACCAACACACGGGGAAGGCGACGCTCGTCCAGCTGGACTGTGATGTAGAGCGGCTCATTGTGATCAACCCCAAATTTTGGTAGGTCCAAATATGTGAAGGTGATAATGTTGTCGTAGTGGATGTTTTCGATCATCTGAATGACTTTGTTTGGGGTTACGTCCACGGGGACCATGGTGCGGGCCAAACTTTCCTCTAGCTTGAGCTTGTGAGGATATGAAGATGTGAGCAGGGACCAAAGGGAAATGTTCGTCTGGGTCTGCTTGAGCTGAGTGAGGATCGGGTCCTCTTTCATGGAACTTGTGTCTTCGGGCAGGCCGGGTTGCGGTTCTGGCTCCGTCGGCTTTTTAGTGGCCTTAGGTGGTAATGCATGAATTTGACCCGATCGGGTTAGGACGCTGACATCAGGCTTGGTCCCTTCTGATCAGGTCGCTTTGAGCTGATCCATAGTCAGAGGAGGGTTCCTCGAAGCATAGGGCCATATGTCTTCCCTCAATTCGTTGACTGCAGATGCATTCCTGGGAGTTTCGGCAGCTTTCCGAATTCTGTCCCAGGATACGGGCTTGGGTGCCTCCGTGGGGAGGTAGTTTATGGATTGCCGCAGCTGTTCGAATGTCAGTGCACAACAGCGGTTGCCAGGACTGAACTGTGCATTGCTGACCCTTCGGGGGAGGTTAGAGAGTTCTTGGTTCAAATGAACGGTCTCCTTGATCTCTTCTCGATATACCGCACTCCTTTCCTTCTTGCTGAGCATGCTCAGGGCATTCTGGAGTTGGGTTTGGCGATATTCATGGTTTGCTAATTTTCCTCCACTCTTGGCCAGATCAACTTTCTTGCGGTGGAGCCTACGTCGAGAGTTAGCGCCTGTGTTTCTTCCCATGTGAGAATAGCCAATGCTTCCTTGAACTGTGTGCGACAGTCTAGATAAACTTCCATCGGGGAGAGCTTTCCCTTCTGATTTATCTGAGTGGCGGGTATGTCGAAAGGTGAGTACACGGCTTCCCGAACATCTGCCCCTGTAACTGGCTGTTGTCCCAGTTGATCGTTTCTATAAATGAATGCCGCAGTCTGTGGAATCTCCCTGAGTAGTTGCTGGAGATGTATTTCCATCTTTCTTTTCTTTTTGAATAGACCTTCCTCCCTCAGTTGGCCTTTTAGTTTGAGAGCGGAAATAATCCGTCCCCATCCTCCCAGGACCCTTGGGATTTCGGTTTTGTTGACTTCATGCCCGACTTGGAAGAGAATGGTTTCATCATCTTCGTCGTCGCTTTCACAGAGAACTTGCTTTTCTCGGGGAGATAAGCGCTGGTACTCTTCATGCTGTTTGGCTAGGTATTCCTTGTGCTGTGCCATTCCATCTCCTAGGTCATCGGGACCGTTGACCGCCCTCTCTTGCCAGAGGGGGTTCGATGAGAAAAGACGCTAGTCCAGGAAGTTGCCGTGAGCAAAACCCTTGAGGTCGAACTGGTCTAGAGTGGCCTCTAGCTTTCTATCTGAAGCTGCTTGTGACACTTTAAGGGCTTGGTCCCTGTGGGTCTTTTGAGCTTGGTTCTCGTCCCAGAGACGGTTCTCTTAAGCGGCTAGTTCCATGAGGGCTTTCCTTGCGAGAGCTAAACTGTCTCCGTAGGTGCGCGCCGTCTGACTAGTGTCTAGAACTATGATCACATCCAAATCTCCGAATGGCGGAAACACTTGGATTATATTGACGAAGGATGTCGAGCTGGGACATTCCATGCGGCCCTCCTTGATCTCAGTTACCAAGAAGTTCGCCCATATCTGCTTGATTGAAACCACGGGGGTATTGAATTCTGCGATGTTGATAGTCTCGTGATCTCGATGGATCGCCAAGTCTATCAGAGCTAGCAATTTACTGGTGGGATGCCTGAATCTGTGGCCGTGACGACTGGGAGCAGGCTCGAACATGAGCATGTTGATGCTGAGGTGATCATTCCTTTCTTCGGAAGTTGGATCTGTCTTGCGGGGAAGACTTTTATAGATGTTTTCAGGGTGACTACAGGAAGCATTCCCGAGGTTGATTTGATTCATGGCAGGATGAGGAGCTTTGTCTCCTTTGCTGATGCCTTTGGCCTTGGCGGCGCTTGTGGCTGTAAGCTTGACTGACGGCATGGGCCGGTTGCCACTGGGGCTGATAGTCGGAAGTGATGATGAGCTTTGAGCTCGATTGGCCAGGGCCTCGTTTAACACGAGCATGCAGTCGTCGAGGGTGACTTTGGCATTGCAGAATCTGATAATAAGGATCGGATCCTTGGTATCATCAGGATATCTGGAAACTATAATGTTGACGAAGTCGTCGTCAGTTACTTGATCAAAGGGGTTCTATGTCGTGTCAACCAGTTGTTTCCGTTTGCCAGGTAACTGCCTGTACGGGATGTTGAGCTTGACAATTTCCATGGTATTGGAGCCCTCGTCGTAGGTGACATCATCAGAACTGGTGTCGTCCTAGAAACTGAGCATATGTATGTAGGGATCTTCTTGCGGATCTTCCGCGTCCTCAACTTCGGAGAGTCCTGATTCGTTGTCGTCTGACGGCTTAACCCAGACATAAGGACGTCTCGCGTCCTGCGGCGATGCTGGAGCTGCTAGAAAAACATCATGCCCTTCGCTTGAGAAGAGGGGCTCGGCGGGCAATTCCTCATGGAGGACATCCCATATGACTTCCATACATTCATCACGAGTGTGACGATGCTTGTTGACCTTTATCACGAAGATTTTCTCGCTTGGCGGGGCCAGAGAGTAGGATTGAAGGATGCTGACAAATCTCCGATCGGAGACAGGGGGTTTACATGCTCGCATCATTGTGATGCTCAGGGTTTCTTTCCAGTCTGCTTCCAAGTTTCGGAAATGGCAATTGAACTTGATGAACCTGACTGCTTCAGGGTCTGCCTGCTCGAGGATGTTGACATAGTTAGCATCTCCGGACTCTGAGGGATTCTGATGAGATTTGCCCCGATAGTCCCTTGGTCGACTTGAAGGAGGTAGCCCCGGTGTCTGGCTGCGGGCACGTTTGGCTGTTGTCTTGGCTTCGTTCCCTATGAGGAAACTGTCCCCTCTGATGACTTCAAGATCTCCTTGTCAGTTAAAGAACTTGACGCACTGATGGAGAGTGGAAGCTATGGCTTTTATGTGGTGTAGCCAAGGGCGTCCCAACAGAGCTGTGAATTCAGACGGAATGTCCATCACGTGGAATTTTTCCGGCACCATTTGGGTTTCAAACCAGAGCTCCAGAGTCACCGTCCCCAGGATGGGATGAGATGTGCTATCGTAGGCCTTGATAGTCCGATCAGAAGGAATCATGTGGCCTTCGTCGATGCATAAGGCTCATATCATGCTGAGAGGGAGGACATTGACTGCTGATCCGTTGTCTACCAATACTCCGTGGAGAGATATGGTGTTGAGCCGGAGAGTGATGTACAAAGCTTCATTGTGCCCTGCGGCGTCTCTCGGCAGGTCTTCATCACAAAAGGTGAGCATACTACCATACAGTCGGGAATCGTAGATCTGGTCTCTTTCCGGAGAAGGAGGGTCATCAAGCCATCCGTTTCATGTCTTCCTCTTGTGAGGTAAAGCTTTCGGTGGTGCCTCTGGATTGTGTTGAGGCTGCTTGCGACGGTGGCCACCCATGGTTAGCACGTTGATTCAGTGCGAGTGCCAAGCTGATTTTGACTTTCCTTTGCCGGCCCTTGCCCTGAAGTTGGGCAAATTGAACCTTGGCTGATCCCGCGGGGGGTTAGGCTTCTGACTGGCAGTGAGGTTGTCAAGATTTGAGGTATTCCAGTGTCCTAAGGCCTAAACTCTGGTGTCAGTAGGATTTTTCGGCTTTCCCACCCCTGTCTGCTCTAAAGCTGCGTGTCTCGGAGGAAGGGAGGACTGGCTGGATTAGAGTACGTAGTAATCGAACTTCCCGGATGGCTCTCCGAGTGTACCCACGCTGGTATCTCCAGCTTCATATCTTTCTCTCCATTTCTGTTGAGAAGACTTCTCCTTCTTCTTTCTGGGATAATTACCCCTGATCATGTCTTGGAACTCGTACTCAAGGCATTCAGAGCAATCACAAACATCGTAACTGATGTGGACATTTGATGAGGACCTGGCTGGAAGAAGTGGAGGAACTGGCTCTGTGGCAATCTTCTTTGGCACCCATTCAATGGAGTTCACACTGTTGTTGTTCGGAAAAGGGTTTCCGACTGTATTAGGTCCACGGGGACGCTCCAATTTTCCTTCCTCTAACAAATTCTAAATTTCCTACCATAACCCCATGCAGTTTTCGCTGGTATGGCCATGATACCAATGGAAGGTGCAGTACTTGCTCTTGTCAGTGTTGACTACGTGATTCTTGGGTTTGTAGTTTGCAACGGGTTAGAGGAGGCCTTCCTTGATCAACCCTTCCAGCATCTTACTCAGCGGCATGTCCAACTTGTCGAAGTGTACGACAGGCTGCTTAGGAGTGGAGTTGTTGCTTTGCGGGACTGGGTTTCTGTTGCCCGAATGCTATCCCTGATGAATGTAGTTGACAGACGTATCTTTCCCTTTGCCGGGGGCCGGTGCGGGATTGAATGCAACTGCTGATCAGTATCTGTATGGCTGTGCAGTGGCCAATTTTTCCTTGAGATCCTTCTCGAACTGTGAGCCGGCATTGACCATGGCTCGGAGATCTGGGAAGAAGTGATGGCTGATGAGGGTTCTGATGGACGGTCTTAAGCAGGACTTGAAGATCCGCATCTGTTCATCCTTGGAGAGTGGCTCCATGATCTCGGAGAGTTTCCAACTCCACCTCTTATAGAATTCTCCGACGCTTTCATCTGCTTTCTTCTCAGTGGTGATTAAGTCCTCACGACTTGTTTCCCACTCTAAGTTGGATCTGTACCGCTCTAGGAAGATGTTACTGATTTGATCCCAGGTATGGCGATCTGCAGGCTTGACCCTTAGGAACCATCATAACGCTGAACTTTTGAGCGTATGCTGGAAGTGATCTGCCATTTGTTTGAGGGTTGCTCCTTTATCTCTCATGCCGAGAATGTAGGTGTCAACATGCGTTTGAGGACATTCGGTTCCATCGAATCGGTCCATCTCTGGCATTCTTAACTTAGTAGGGAGAGGCGTGACCATTCCCGAAACTGTGGATCTGAGCATTTCCTGCTTTGAGCTGCTCATGGTGGCTTTCAGGTCTTTCATCTGTTCAACCATCCAGGCTAAGGTTGGGTCCAGTGGTAGAATTTGAGGCTCGGCGCGGGGTGCTACCACGTGAGTGGTAGTGATTGGAGGTAGAATGCTTGATATATGTGGATATATGGGGACCTTTTCTGGACTGAATCGGGGTTTGTCCCCGGTATTTTGGGATTCGTGTATAGGCAATGGGCTGAACCATGGAGGGTATTGAAGGATATTGGCATCTTTTTGAGATGGTCCAGCGGTGCGCTAGTTGTACTGAGTGATGGGAGTAGTACCGGCCTGGCCGTATATGATAGGGTTGCCTTGAGAGGTGGCCACGTGAAGCCTAGGTTGGCTGTTTCCTTGGTTCGAAGGCATCCAGTAAGTTGGAGGGGGAGGAACCTGGTTGAAGGTTTGAGGAACTGGTTTCGGGGAATCATCGTCCTCAATTATGACGAATGTACCGTCTGACTGGGGGATAGCTGCTATACTTCGCTCATTCAGAAGCTGTACCAAAAAATTCTGCATATCTTCTTTCTGCCTCTTGTGAACCTCACAAGCCCGGATGGCTTCTTCCAATGTCATATCTGTTACCGGTGGTGGGGGTCTATCCCCGTCATGATTTCTCGGTGAGCTAGACATGTCGAATATTCTGGCTGAGGGAACTGAGGGAGCCGAAGAGCTGTCTGACGCTGCCGTTATTGTGAATCTGGCGAGGCACTGACCCGGAATTCTAAACCACTTTCTGCTCGCTGCAGGGAACGAAAGGCATGGTTTAGGCTTCAGAAATGGGTATTTGGCTCAAGGTCTCGGGCTAGTGCAATGTGCAGTTACCGATTAATGTTTACTTAAAACGCGTTTTCTCAGAGTCCTAATCAGTTGGAAAAGATCGTGTCTTCTTTTTTGCAACTAACCTAAAGGCTCTAATCAGTGGATCTCATCACTATGTTTATAAGCCCCCTCGTTTCCAATTGTAGATCATCTTCTCGGGACGGACAATCCCGAGCGAGGGTCCAATAAGGCAAGCGAGTTCCACCGACAAAGGAAAAAGTGAACTTAAGGCTAGCTGATCACAAAAACTTCCAACGTATGTGACGCATGGGCCACAGTCGAAGTCAACGTCCTTAAGTTAAGGCGGGGATCGTGCCAAAATTTTGGAATGACCTCTCCTGACTCGCTTGTGCGAGGGGCCTTAGCTTTTGGCATTGACCAAGTTGTGGCTGGCACGGTGCATACGGTGAGGTTTTGGTGACACGGTGTCACATTGAACCTTCGGGTATATTTTTCGGCAGAGCTCCACGTCAAAGTCAAAGCTGAAAAGCTCAAGACTTCGGGTCGGGGATGACCTTCGGTCTCAATCTTTCGAGCTTGACTCGTGACGGAACCCGGCATAAAAACATACACTTGGGCTTTATGACACGTACTAAGCCAAAAACCAACCGGGGTCTTGGACGAAGTGTGACACAAAGAGTGCATGGCTTACACGGGCTAGGATAGGCTGTTTGGGACGACCCCGTGCGCGGTCGAAAGGTGTCTGGCAGACCAACCGAGCTGCAACTGAATGGTCATCCCGGGTTACGGGTCGTAGTGTGCAGTGTACCGAGGCAGCAGGTGCACGTGAAGTGCGGTGTACCGAGGCAACAAGTGCGAGTAGTGTGCGGTCACTAAAATTCTTTTTCTGAGTAAAACAGAGATTTTCAGAATGTGTCTTAAAGAATTTTATGCGCAGTTCAAAATGTTGCATGAAAATCAAGTATGAACGGGAATGCACAAACATGTTATGATTTTGAAAAAGATAAAAAAAAGTAATGCCCTTTTGAAAACCGTTCGAGGTTTAAAGTAACACATGCACACAAAATCGAGGAAGGGTAAACGAAAGTTTGACCCACGGAAGGCTTTTTGAAAACAACGGTAGTTTTGAAAAAGTATCAAAGTCCCCAACGGAGTCGCCAACTAAAATTACCCGGATTTCGGCGCGGTGAAAGCGGTAGTTTTTTGCGGGGTTAGGTCTGAGACCTCGATTTCGGGAAGGAGAGGAGTCGCCACGCGGTGTTTGTATTTTGAGTCCAAACGTTGAAAAACGGCTTTAGTGAAAAATGGTGTCATTTTTATTGGTAGCAAAAACTTAGGAAAAAGCTTTGAAAACGGGGTGCCATTTTTATTGGTAGAAAAAATGAGGAAATGGCTTTTTGAGTACCAGAGATTGTTAGGTTCGGAGGTCACGTTACGTTTCGGGAAGAGTATTTTGAGATCACCCAAAATGCCTCGTATGACGAGTCTTTCTACCTTTCTCGAAAATGTTTGTGTGTGTGTGTGTGTGTGTGTGTGTGGGTTTGCATTTTTGAAATGGGGGCTTGAATGACAAGCTTAATCTTGGTTTGAATGTCAAACGTTGATTTTGTGATTCTGTTTGAAAAGGCGAGCGTTTGAATGACAAACATCGGTTTTGGAGTTTTTTTAGGAAAAGTGGCGCGAGTGCTGATTTTAACTGTTTAACTTAAGTGTCAAATGTTGACTTTTAAGAAATGAGCGTTTGAATGTCAAACGTCGGATTTTTGAGTTTGAAGATGATCGTTTGGATGCCAAACGTCACTTCGAGCGTTTTGAAAGAGAGTTCGAATGTCGAACTGTGATTTTGAACCGGGCATGTCATTGTTAGCGATTTTACGGGAAAAAAGCATTAAATGATTTTTGAGTGTCAAATGTCGGCTTTTAAGTTCGAAGATGATCGTTTGGATGCCAAACGTCATTTCGCGAGTTTTTGAAAGAGAGTTCGAATGTCGAACTCCGGTTTTGAATCGGGCATTACATTGTTAGCGATTTTATGGGAAAAAAGCATTAAATGATATGCGATCAACGAATCATTTTGCGACTCGGACTTTGATAAGTAAATACTATCACGAGCCAAATGGCTCGGACTTGTAAATGACAGTATTTAAAGTGCGGTATCGACGAAATAAAACGATCCGGAATTGTAAAGTACGATCAACGAGCCAAACAGCTCGGAATTGTAAATGACATGAAAGTAAATGACGATCAACGGATCAAAAGATCCGGAATTTGTAAATGACATAAAAGTAAATGACGTTCAACGGATCAAACAAACCGGAATTGTAAATGACATAAAAAGTAACGGAACAGGGCCGGAATGCCGTTTTAACCCGAGATTACTTCTCTTACGGGAAGAGAAGAGGATCAAGGACTAAAACGTATCGGACCCCGTTAGACGGTGACGTCTACATTTCAACAACGTTCGTCTGAAATGGTTATAGGGACTGGCGCGTAAACCGAGATGGAACGAGTGTTTAGGGAGAGAGAGCACTACCTATGGCTAGGGTCGGCTCCTTTGGCTCGGTGGGCATATACGGGATACGAAAAGGTGTTTGGAATGGTGTTTCAAGGTGGTGGGGGTTGTATATGGTTGAAATATGGAGTTTTAACGCAAATCGAGGCGAAACCGGGGCTCGGGAGAGGTGGAAGCTAGTTTGCGGTGGCTTGGGAGAGAAAAGGGAGTAAATTTTTGTGTTCTAAAATGTTTGATAGCCCTCTGTATTTACAGGTGAAATTTGCGAAACAGTCCGGACGGACTTAGGCTGAATTCCAGGGGGTTTTGTGAAACTTTGGAAATTGGAGGGACTTACTGGCAATTCAGGATTGTCTGCAAAAGAGTCCTACCGGACTTGGACTGCATACTAGGGGTATTTTAGTCTTTTCATACTGAAATGTGATTGATGTTGACGAGGGAGCTATGGCATGCGTGCCACGTGTCCTGTGACTCACCTAGGGCATGGGATTTCGTGCCATTATCCCCAGGTTTGTCCGTTTTTTAAATAACTGTCCAAAAAATCTCCGAAATGCCCCCAGAAAGTGCCGAAAAGTTCATTTTTCAGGGAAAACTGTACATTTATGCGCGACGATGTGTGTTGAGTACGCTTTGATGTTGGGATGCATGGGGCAGTCCCGAGACGTCTTGTTGGCTTGAGAACGGGGAGTGTAACGAGTTCCGGTTAACTTGGAGCGGGCCAGTTAACGGACTCCGATTAACTTCTAACGGATTTTGGCGATCCGGATTTGGGTACTTACACTAACTCTCCTTGGTCAGGGGGCTGATATGATCACATCTTCAGCCACATCTTCTTTTTCAGCTTCAAGTTCTTCTCTACCCAGCTTGAATGTTTCGTCCTCAGCTTCATCATCATCTGACCCTATGTCAGATGCTTGGGCAGATATGAAGGCAGCAGCCTCAGCCTTTGATTTCCTCATTTTACCCTTTCCTTTCCTTAGGTCCAAGAGAGCTTGAAGTGGAATGTGCTCATCCTCATCATCAACATCAACATCATCATCCTCTTCATGAGCACAAGAAGAGGGGACTCCACCAGAATACCAGTTGCCATGAGAGGATTGAGTGGGGGCTACAGATGGAATTCTAGTGGGAGATGGTGTTGGGGATATGGTAGCATTAACAATAGCAGGGGTAGGAGACAGAGGAGGTGTTGAAATACCTCTAGGAGGCAGATCCTTCGTAGTAACGATGACATGGGGAAAATATCATCCATGGCTTGAGAGGCAGACTCAATGATTTCTTCAGTTGCCTCCTTCAATTCTTCAATTTCTTCAGACTGAGCCTTCCTTGACACAACCTCAAATGCTCCAGCATCAACAGAGTCATCAGACTCACTAGAGTTAACTGAGAGATCCATGTACTTCATTCGTTAAGGCTGAGGTTTAGCTTTCCCAGACGAGCTTCCTGAGCCTGCAGCAGATTTGCCCCTCTTTCTCTTTAAGTCGGCTGAGGGATCATAGTCTTCATCAGCTCCCTCAATGAAATCAAGTTCAGCCATGTTAGGGCGAACCTTGGGAGTATACTTAGACATATTCGGCGAGAATCCCCTTTGATCGAGTGACCAGTTGGGGCCTTTTCCCAAGCCAGCAACCGCACCAATAGCCTTCAAATCGCCGGGGTTATCTGCATCAATGGCATTGTCCGGTGCTCCGGGAAGAGACATGGAGACCGTAGTAGCTTCGGTATCATCAAAAAGTTCGACGACAGCTTCGACTTGGGCCGCCGGAGATGGAGGGGTTGAGCTAACGGCTGTCAGAGAAGGAGGATGGGAAGGGGACGCCATTGATTTTGATGATGAACAGAGGAAGAACAGAGGGGAGATTTTGAATTGCAAAGGGTTTTGTTGGTGAATAGTATCCGGTGAGGGTTTAAAGGAAAAAGGGGTTAGGCGTATTTATGTGATGTGATGGCATGAGTTTAATTACAACTAGGCTAGGACTTTTTAGAATAAATGGAGTTTAATTAGAAAACTAGTTACCTTGAGGCCAACCGAATTCCTTTG
Organism: Adenophora triphylla var. japonica; assembly: GCA_022495995.1. NCBI lineage: Eukaryota > Viridiplantae > Streptophyta > Magnoliopsida > Asterales > Campanulaceae > Adenophora > Adenophora triphylla. The sequence goes on from JAFEMH010000331.1 coordinate 426,966, forward strand.
AAAAATTGTCCTTAATATCCTTGGACTCTTTAGATGATAAGGATAAACTCAATTACTTTGGAAAAAAATTAGTCCTTGTAAATAATGTACCTGCCATAGAAAAATAAAAAACACATACCAAACTCCCCCCTAAACACATGGACATCAAAAAGAAATTATAAAATTTTGTTGAGCATAAAAACTATTTAACACAAATAATTCGGAAGTGAAAAACATTTGTTTACTATTTTCACCAAGGACAAGGTTGACCTAAACTTATGACTAAACAAGATGATGCATAATGTACAAACATGTGAAGGATAAATCTCAGTATATGTGTGGCATAGAATGTAATTACATCCGGGGACGCATCTCCTCTAGGAAAGTCAATGAATTGTAATCTTGTCTAGCTTGGCCTCTGGAATGCATCCACTTATAATTTTTTTTGTGGAGAAATATTTTTATGGGTAGCTTTCACTCCTCTTTACTTTCATGGATAGCCCTCTTTCGAATGATCTTGTCAATTTGACACAAACTTTCTCTTGACGTCATTTTGATCACATTGAAATGACTTCATACCATGAGTGGAGTAGCTGTTTCCCTTTTTAGATTAAGCACCCACCAAGAGACATCCATTAGGATAATTTTGAGTCAACAGTCGTTGACATCTTTTAAGAAGAATTCACAATTCAAAGAGGAGACAAGACAAAAGATGTAGTACAAGTGACCATACTGAGATAAATCATGCAATGCAATTTTTTTTATTTTTTTTATTTTTGATGATGAATTTTTTAATTAAATATACATGTGTAAGATATAATGTGATCACACGGGGGATCACACCATCAGATGGCACACAAACTCAGAGACTTCTTTAGAGTGGAAAATCAAGGGCTTTGGTGAAAATATCAGCCAACTATTTTTCAGTGCTAATTGATTCCATGCTAATGATTTTTCACTCAACAACATCACGAATAAAATGATGTCTAATATCAATGTGTTTAGTACGTGAGTGTTGAACATGATTTTTTGATATTTCTATGGCACTTAGATTATCACAAAAAATAGTTAGAATATTACTTTTAAGACCATAATCCTTAATCATCTGATTCATCCAAAGAAGTTGAGAACAACAACTGCCTACAGCAACATATTCTAACTCAGCAGTAGATTGGGATACACAATTTTGTTTTCGACTATACCAAGATACTAAATTGTTCCCAATATAGAAACAACCTCCAGTTGTGCTTTTCCTATCATCAGTGTTGCCTGCCCAATCAGAGTCACTGAATCCTACCAGATTTGTATTGGTTTCACGAGTATAACTTAGCCCTAAATTGACAGTTCCACCAACATATCTAATAATTCTTTTTACAGCTTTGAGGTGAGATATTTTTGGGCAAGCTTGATATCTAGCACACAGGCATACACTAAACATGATGTCAGGATGACTTTATGAAAGGTACAACAAGATCCCTATCATACTTCTATATAAGGTGGGATTAACAACCTCACCATTCTCATCTTTGCACAACTTTTGGGATGATCCCATAGGAGTTTTAAGGTGAGAGGCATTGTCAAGAGAGAATTTCTTAACCATGTTTTTGGCATATTTACTTTGAGAAATAAAAATTCCCTCCTTACTTTGTTTTATTTGATGTCCTAGAAAATTGTTTAGCTCACCAACCATACTCATTCAAAGGTGGTGATCATACTTGTGACAAAATAGTCTAACATATCTTTGGATGAAGATCCAAATACAATGTCATCAAAAAAAATTTGGGCCACCAATATCCCTACATTTTCTTTTAAAATAAATAAGGTTTTATCTACCTAACCTCTCTTAAACCCCATTTGTATGAGGTGCTCAGTTAGCCTCCCATACCAGGCCCTAGAGGCTTGTTTTAAGCCATATAAGGCTTTCTTCAGCTTATAGACATGATCAGGGTAATAGGGATTTGTAAAGCCCTTAGGTTGCTCAACATATGCTTCTTCCTTTAGGACACCATTCAAAAAGGCACTCTTTACATCCATTTGATGTAGAGTAATGTCCAAATAACAGGCAATGGCAAGTAAGAGCCTAATGGATTCTATCCTAGCAACAAGAGTAAATGTTTCTTCAAAATAGGAGTAAATGTTTCTTCAAAATCTATCCCTTCTATTTGGGTGTAGCCTTAGGCTACAAGCCTAGCTTTATTTCTGGTAATTTGCCCATTTTCATCAGTTTTGTTCTTAAAAATCCACTTACTTCCTATTATATTTCCTCCTTTAGGTCTAGGAATCAAGGTCCATACATCATTTTTATCAAATTAATTTAGTTCCTCTTGCATGTCAACTATCCAATTATCATCTTTCATAGCTTCTACAACATTCTTAGGTTATATATTAGAGACAAAACAACATGAACTGACCTTGTTTACTTGTGAGTCAACACAACTTAGCCCAGCCAACTCACGGTAGTTAACCCGTGGCTTTTCTCATGTGCTAATTTTCTCGTTTACATCACCCACCACTTGAGTAATTGCGTGATTCTTTTGTACTCTACTAAGTATGCCTTTGGTCCTATTCAGATTCTCTCCTTCACAGTCAGAAATTTCAGATTCTGAACCAGATTCTGTTTGTCCTGATGTAGGTGATGATGTGCTCACATCAGTACCTGCATCGTCTTTCTGCAGCCCAGTTTGCTGTGTCTGTTTAGTTTGATTCTGAGAATCCTGCATTGTTTCTATGCAACCTGAGACATAATCTTCAAGAGCTTTTAGATTTAAATTAGCAGTATCATCAAAAGTAGCATTAATTGATTCCATCACAGTTTTAGTTCTAAGGCTGTAAACCTTATAAGCACGACTATTTGTGGAATATCCAAGAAAAACAGCTTTGTCACTTTTGGAATCAAATTTAGATAGATAATCTCTATCATTTAGAACATAGCATATGCATCCAAAAACATGAAAGTATTTAAGAGTAGGTTTTTTACCAAGGAGGATTTCATAGGGAGTCATGGTTGATCCAACTCTTAAGTAAACTCTATTTCCTATGTGACAAGCAGTATTAAGTGCTTCAGCCCAAAATCATTTAGAGATGTTTTTAGAACTAAGCATGACATGAGCCATCTCTTGCAAAGTACGATTTTTTCTTTCAGCAACCCCATTCTATTGAGGGGTTTTAGGGGCTGAAAAATTATGGGTTATACCTTTGGAGTTACAAAATTTTGAGAACAAAGTGTTCTCATATTCAGTTCCATGATCGGACCTAATTTTAATGACTTTCTTGCCATATAAATTTTTTACCTTCTTATACCAAACTTTAAATACTTCAAGTGCTTCAGATTTTTCTTTCAAATACAGCACCCAAGTATACCTAGAGAAATCATCTACACAGACAAAAGAGTACTTCTTTTTACCTAAGCTCTCAACCTCAATAGGTCCCATAAGGTCAGTATGGATTAATTCCAAAATTTCAAAAGTGGAACTTTTGTCAACCTTTGGATGAGAGGCTTTGGTTTGCTTACCTTTTTGGCAAGGACCACATACACTTGATTGTTTAAAATCAAGTTTAGGCAAGTGTTTAACAGCATCAAATCTAACTAATTCTTCCATTTTCCTATAACTAGCATGTCCTAACTTTTGATGCCACAATTCAAGTTCATTTGTTTTGGAGCTAAGACAGTACAAGTTGTCACCAAATTTGTAACAATTATCTTGAGACCTTACTCCAGTGAACATGCATTGATTAGTGTTATTAAACACTTTGCATTCATGTTTGTCAAAATTGACATGTAAATTGTCATCACACAGTTGGCTTATACTAATAAGATTATCTTTCAAACTCTCTACATGTTAGACATTTTTTAATTTAGGCATGTTATTCACACATAAGGTACCTTTACCTACAATCTTACCTTGTGCTCCTCCCCCATAATTCACATTTCCACCTTTGACAATGGTGTAATCTGTTAGGAACTCTGCATTACCTGTCATCTGTCTTGAGCACCCGCTATCAAAGTACTATGAGCTTGCAATGCTGCTCTTGAGAGAGGTAAAAACTACCTTGCATTCCTCATTCTTCTTTTCTATCCATATGAACTGACCTATTTTCTGGCGATGTGAGTGCATCCGTCCACTCATCTGAGGAGCATCTTTTCCCAGATCACGAATCCTTTTATAACAAAAAGGTCTTATGTGTCCTAGTAAGAAGCAATAATGGCACACAAATCTTTTCTTCTTGGTTGATGATTTTGGGTTGTGAAAAGTCTTAGGTTTCGAGGAACTCTCTCCTTCTTTTAAAAAATTCGACTCAAAGCCAAGACCAGTTTTCGAAAAATGACCCACATTAAGAACCTCATCAAGAGTTGCCTTTCCAGTATTCATTTTTTAAAATGTTTTCTTGGCCTCTGTGAGTTCGTTTTTGGTCTTTTCAAGTTCAATGTCACGTTTAGTGAGCATGACCTCAAGTTTAGCTATTGAATCTTTTTGGTTGTCATTTTCAGTGGTGACATCTTTAAGTTCACCTTTCACTATTGACAATTTAGTAGAGAGTTTTTCAGTTACCTTTTCAAAGATGGCAATTTTTTCTACACGTTTTTCCCAATCGGCATATAGCTCAGCATAAGCATCAAGAACTTCTCGATAGCTTCCATCATCTTCTTCTTCATTCTCAGTTTTCTTGCTCAGCGAGGATTTATAACAGTTTATAATAGATTCGAAAGATGTGATGGTAGATGTGATAACATCTAAAGCTACATCAGACAGATGTTCATGACTTGGAGGCGATATTTTCATCATTGCTAAGTTTAGCGATTCATCTTCGTCCTCACTATCACTAAGGTTCGCACATAAGCTCATCCCCTTTTTCTTTATAGTATTGACAAATTCATTTGCATAATGCCCAAAGCCTTTGCAGGCTCTACATTGAACAGATTCAGATATGTTTTTAGAAAAACTAGTGGATTTCTTGAAACCACTCTCAGTATCCTCTTTTGGTTTATCAAAAGTAGTTGGTTTTTTAGAAGAAAATTTGTTGTCCCTTTTGTTTTTAAGAAAAGAAGTAAATTTTTTTTGTTAAAAGAGCAACATCTTCAGTTTCCAAATTTGTAGTATCAATTTCATTTGAGATTTCTTCAATCTCTTTTGGTATTGAGGATACTTTAGAAAGAGTAGAAGCAAGAGCAACACTTTCAGCTTTATGTTGTTGTTAAATGGAAGTGTTCATTTCAGACATGGTTAGTTTACCCACAAGAGTATCTAGAGCCATGGTTGCAGTGTCATTTGCTTCTTCAATAGCAACAATTTTAATATTAAATTTATCAGTTACAGTTCTTAACATTTTGCATACTAATCTAGCATTTGATATAGGCTCACCTAGGGAGAGGCATTCATTTGAGATTTCTCTCATTTTAGCAGAATAATTTTTTATGTCCTCTGTCTCATTCATCCTCAAGTTTTCAAACTTGGTCATGAGAATTCTTAACCTAGTGGCCTTGACACTATCATCACCTTCACAGTGAGCTTGCAAAATATCCCAGGCAGTCTTTGCTATATTTTGATTTATTACAAGTCTAAACATGTGTTCTTCCACATGACTTGAAATAGCACCAAGATCCTTGGAATTGTAATTAGCAATGGTGACTTCATCAGTGGTCCAATCTTTCTCAGGCTTAAGTTTGTAAACTTTTTCGGAGGTTTCACCCTCTACTTTACTCTTACTTTCAACCTTATGAGGGGACCATGGAATGATAATACTAAGCCATGCTCTTTCATCAATTGCTTTGATGAAGAGACGTATCTTAGCTTTCCAGATGGCATAGTTAGATCCATCTAAAACCGGGGGACGATATTGATTCAAGTGTAACTGACCTTCCATAATGACCACTCTTTCTCGGATCTCACTCAGTGAAGTCGAGTGTGGCTCTGATATCAATTGAAAGAAATGGAGCGGCTAGGAAGTGCACAGGAACACGAAAATAGCTGATGTGAGTCCTGATGCTATTGCACCTGCACTAGCACAACATAGAATAGCAGCGGAAATAATAAACTTGGAAATGAAATAAGCAAAGTATTAAACACTTATCTACAGCAAATAGTTGTAGACAATAAAACTTCTCTTAATAAAATAGTTATGAACCGGTTACAAGAATTAATCCTAAGAGAAGACAAAATAGCCAAAAGAACTCTCACTAAACAAAACACTAAGGAGGCTATTTTTCTTCAGCACTCTTAGTTACCAAAAAACGTGTATTTCAACAGAGGCATGGTCTTCATATTTATAGCAAAGGAGCCTTCTCTAATGAATGACTGAAGCCTTGGTGATTATCTCTTCACTCCAATCTTCATTATCCCTTTTTATCTTCTCAGCATCTTTATCTTTTTAGACTCATTTCCCAAGTCATGAGAGTCCTATCAAAACACCAAAACACTACTAAAACAAGATAGACTTTCGGTTAGTAGGTTAGTAATATTAAAAATAATATACAATATATTTACTTAATTAAATACATAAGAAAGTAACAAAACTTATACTAAGTCAACCTTTTTGACTTGGCTAAGTGTGATGTCTTCACACTTTCAGGTATATATGTGGGTGTGTGTAAATTAAAATTGTTTCATCAAAAGGCCTTAAAAGAAGCAATGATTAATATCAAAAGATCAATTTTCAGATTTTTTTTTTCAAATTATTACTCTAAAAAAAAAAGGATTTTCCTAAATTATATTCTAGACACCCTGCTTTTAACCTTTCACGTCCCGATTGCATACACATTTTGTTTACTTCTTTTTTCTTGATCTCTGTTATCTTTCGTTAAGTTTCTAACTGATTTGTTAGTTTTATACTTAAATGAGTAACAGATTAACCTTGGTGTCATCTCTGTCTTTTTATTTGTTCAAAGTTGGGCGCCTCCCGTAGGGCACCTGAACTGTGCACCTTTGAGGCTATAGGCGGGCGGGGGCGCCTCTTAGTCTTAGAAAAATAGATTTCCCTCCATATTTTTCTCTATTATTTATTTGTAACCCCGATTTCTTTTATGTCTGGCTTGATCCGGGTGACCATGATTGTTTAATACAATTCCTTCTCTTTCACCTATAAAAGGACTGAAAGCATGGGGTTCTTCGACAAGGGCCATCTGCATGGTGTCATCGATTGTTACATGAGCGGTTATCTGCCCCTAGACCCCGAAGTGTTGGATGACATAGCTATTGCTCCCCAATTTAGCTAGGTCATTCACGCAGCTCATTCGATGATTCCTTTTGACGAGCATGAGCTCAGGCAACTTGATGTCTAGGATGCCGAGGAGAACTTGCCTGTTTGGGCTCGTCCTGAGCTCATGCCCGTCAATGTGTCTCTGGTTCTTGCCAAGAGAGAAGAGGAAGCCGTGTAGGTTGAGGACGAGGAGGGGGGGAGAGGAGCAGCTGCCTGAGGGTAGTGAGACAAAGCCAACTTTGGCCAGTAATGAGCAGGTTGATGATAGACAGAGATTAACTTTGAGAATATTAATTGTATTTCCATTGATCACAAGGCTTTGAATTTATACATATACTTAGATATATTTTCATTCCATGTTTATCGTATATAATATCTAGATAAATCTTTCAATATATTTGTTGTAATCTAGTCCTAGAATATCTCCTATGTATCTGTATAAATTCAAAGCCTTGTGATCAATGGAAATACAATTAATATTCTCAAAGTTAATCTCTGTCTATCATGGTATCAGAGCATTGACGATCAAAAACCCTACCCTCTGCTGCATAGCTGCTGCCGCCTCCCTCCATGGCTACCACAGACCTCACCCTCATACCTAACCTAGCCGAACCAACCCATCCCCTTGTTGCCGTCTCCCTCTCCCATGTTCTCAAACTCACCAACACCAACTACAAAGCTTGGAAACTTCAAATTGAAGCCACCCTCATAGGTTTGGACCTCCATCACTTCATTGACAATGATCACACACCTCCACCAGAAACTATTACTCCCACCGCCCCAACCACAAACTCGCTCTTCCATGCCGAGAACCCACTCGCTCCGCTTCCACCACCACAACCCTTTCCTAATCCTTCCTACAAAACTTGGTATCGCCAAGACAAACTCCTCCTTGGTGCTTTAGCCGGTTCCTTATCTCCTTCCCTTGTCCCTTTAATATCCCTCTGTTCAACCACCCTTGCCGCTTGGAATTCCCTTGCCAAAACCTTTGCCAATCCCTCTAAAGGCCACATTAAACAAATCAAAGACCACCTTCGCAATATCACGAAGGGTACCCGAACCATAACCGAATACATGCAAGATATCCAAACCTCGTGCCGCTCAATTAACCTCTCTAGGCCGCCCCATTGACCCCGATGATCTCATTGACAAAATTCTTGAACAAATCAATGACCCCGACTATGATAATGTCATCTCCGCTGTCCAAAACCGTGAAAACCCAATCACGTTTGACGAGCTCCATGAAAAGCTAATCAATCGTGAGTTAACCCTCAAAAACAAACCCAAAAACCCATCCACCTTTCCTGCAACTGTCAACTACACAACCAAAATCAACCCCGCTCATCCAACAACCAACCTAACCACTCTCCCAACTACAACCCTCGCACCAACTCCTCACCTCAACCCTACAAAGGCCGTTGCCAATGGTGCCGACGTGAAGGTCACTTCCTCTCTCAATGTCACACCTTCCGCCAAATCTACCCTAATGCACAATTCCCTCCCCCTCCCAACAACAACCGAACCAACACCAACCGCCCACCAAATCAGACTAGTGCCCACACCGCAACCTCCACCCACCAACCAAAACCTTGGCTCTTTGATAGTGGGGCAACTCACCATGTGACCAACGACCTCAACAACCTAGCTCTTCACTCTCCATACGATGGGACTGATGAGCTTCTCATTGGCGATGGTTCTGGCCTACCTATCACCCATACTGGTTCCACCACTCTCCTTACACCCACTTCTAAATTTTCGCTTAATCATGTTCTTTGTGCTCCCTCTGTGTCCCGTAATATTCTATCTATCTCTAAATTTTGCCTTGATAATAATTGTTCTGTCTCCTTCTCATCAACTTGCCTTGAGCGTTTCCTGCTTTGAGCTGCTCATGGTGGCTTTCAGGTCTTTCATCTGTTCGACCATCCAGGTTAAGGTTGGGTCCAGTGGTGGACTGTGAGGCTCGGCGCCGGGTGCTACCACGTGAGCGGTAGTGATTGGAGGTGGAAGGCTCGATATATGTGGATATATGGGGGCCTTTTCTGAACTGTATCGGGGTTTATCCCCGGTGTTTTGGGATTCGTGTATAGGCAATGGGACGAACCCGGGAGGGTATTGAAGGATATTGGCATCCTGAGATGGTCCAGCGGTGCACTAGTGGTATTGAGTGATAGGAGTAGCATTGGGCTGGCCAAATATGACAGGGTTGCCCTGGGAGGTGGCAACGTGAAGCCTAGGTCGGCTGTTTCCTTGATTCGAAGGCATCCCGTAAGTTGGCGGGGGAGGAACCTGATTGAAGGTTTGGTGAACTGGTTTCGGGGAATCGTCATCCTCGACTGTGACAAAAGTACCGTCGACCGGGGATAGCTGCTATACCACGCTCATTCAGAAGCTGTACCACGAAATTCTGCTGATCTTCTTTCTGCCTCTTGTGAACCTCACAAGCTCGGATGGCTTCTTCCAATGTCATATCTGTTGCCGGTGGCGGGGGTCCTTCCCCGTAACGATTTCTCGGTGAATTAGACATGTCGAAAATTCTGGCTGAGGGAACTGAGGGAACCGAAGAACTGTCTGACGCTGCTGTTACTGTGATTCTGGCAAGGCGCTGACCCGGAAATCTGAACCACTTTCTGCTCGCTGCAGTGAAAGAAAGGAAGGGTTTAGGCTTCGGAAAAGGGTATTTGGCTCAAGGTTTCGGGCTTGTGCAATGTGCAGTTACCGATTAATGTTTACTTAAAGCGTTTTCTCAGAGTCCTAATCGGTTGAAAAAGAGTGAGTCTTCTTTTTCGCAACTAATCCTAGAGATCTAATCAGTGGATCTCGTCACTACTCTTATAAGCCCCTTGTTTCCATTGTAGATCATATTTCTCAAGACGGACTATCTCGAGCGAGGTCTTATAAGGCAAGCGAGTTCCACCGACAAAGGAAAAAGTGAACTTAAGGCTAGCTGATCACGAAAACTTTCAACGTATGTGACGCACGGGCCACAGTCGAAGTCAACGTCCTTAAGTTAAGGTGGGGGATCGTGCCAAAATTTCGGCATGACCTCTCCTTACTTGCTTGCGCGAGGGACCTTAGCTTTTGGCGTTGGCCAAGTTGTGGCTGGCACAGTGGATATGGTGAGGTTTGGTGACACGGCGTCACATTGAACCTTCGGGTATATTTTTCGGCAGAGCTCCGCGTCAAAGTCAAGGCTGAAAAGCTCGAGACTTCGGGTCGGGAATGACCTTCGGTCTCAACCTCTCGAGCTTGACTCGGAGCGGGGCCCGGCGTAAAAAACATACACTTAGGCTTTATGACACGAGCTAAGCCAAAAACCAACCGGGGTCTTGGACAAAGTGTGACACAAAGAGTGCATGGCTTACACGGGCTAGGATGGGATGTTTGGGACGACCCCGTGTGCCCCCGAAAGGTGTCTGGCAGACCAATTGGGGTGCAACTGATAAGGCCATCTCGGGTTAGGGGTTGTAGTGTGCAGTGTACCGAGGCAGCAAGTGCACGTGAAGTGCGGTGTACCGAGGCAGCAAGGGCGCGTAGTGTGCGGTCACTAAAATTCTTTTTTTTTTCTGAGTAAAAACAGAGATTTTTCAGAATGTGTCTGAAAGCATTATGATGCGCAGTTCAAAAGACAACAATGAAAATCAAACATGAATGGGAATGCACAAACATGGTATGATTTTGGAAAATGTCAATGTAATGCCTTTGAAAAAAACCGTTCGAGGTTTAAAGGAACACACTCACACGAAAACGAGGAAGGGTAAACGAAAGTTTGACCCACGGAATGCTTTTTTGAAAACAACGCCAGTTTTGAAAAAAGTATCTTTTCCCCAGCGGAGTCGCCAACTGAAATTACTCGGGATTTCGCGCGGGCGGCGCGAAACGCGGTTGTCTTTCGCGAAGGGTTGGTGTCTGAGACCTCGCTTCATGGGAAGGAAACAAATGAGGAGTCGCCACGCGGCTTTTGTATTTTGAGCCCAAAACGTTGAGAAACAGCTTTTGTGAAAATGGTGTCGTTTTTATTGGTAGCAAAAACTTAGGAAAAGGCTTTGAAAATGGGGGTCATTTTTATTGGTAGCAAAAACGAGTAAAAAGCTTTTCTTAGTACCAGAGATTGTTAGGTTCGGAGGTCACGTTACGTTTCGGGAAGAGTATATTGAGATCACCCGAAACGCCTCGCATGACGAGTCTTTCTACCTTTCTCGAAATCGTGTTTGTGTGTGTGTGTGTGTGTGTTTTGAAAAGGGGGCTTGAATGACAAGCTTAATCTTGGTTTGAATGTCAAACGTTGATTAGGTGACTTTTGTTTGAAAAGATAAGCGTTTGACTGACAAACGTCGGTTTTGAGATGGAAATGAGCGTTTGCGTGGCAAACGTCGATTTGAGTTTGAAATGAGCGTTTGCAAGGCAAACGTCGATTTTGAGCTTTTTGAAAAGGAGTTCGAATGACGAACTCCGGTTTTGAACCGGGCGAGTCATTGTTAACGATTTTTACGGGAAAAAATGTATTAAATGATTTTGAATGTCAAATAGCGGCTTTTAGTTTGAAAGATGAGCGTTCGGAGGCCAAACGTCATTTCGCGCATTTTGAGAGAGAGTTCGAATGACGAACTCCGGTTTTGAACCGGGCATTACATTGTTAACGATTTTTACGGGAAAAATACGTATTAAATGACATGCAATCAACGAATCGGGTTGCGACTCGGACTTTGAAAGGTAAATACTATCACGATCCAAACGGGTCGGACTTTGTAAATGACAGTATTTAAAGCAGTATCAATGGAATCAAACGATCCGGAATCGTAAATGACGATCGACGAGCCAAACGGCTCGGAGTTGTAAATGACGATCAACGAGCCAAAACGGCTCGGAATTGTAAGTGACAGAAAGTAAATGACGATCAACGGATCGATCGATCCGGAATGGTAAATGACAGAAAAAGTAAACGGAACGGGGTCGGAACGCCGTTTTAACCCGTGATTACTTCTCTTACGGAAAGAGAAGAGGATCGAGGGGCTAAAACGTATCGGACCCCGTTAGACGGAGGCGTCTACATTTCAGTAACAGTGTTCGAAACGGTTATAGCGACTGGCACGTAAACCGAGACGAGACGAGAGATTAGAGAGAGGGAGTTATACATGTGGCTAGGGTTGACTCCTTTGGCTCGGAAGGTGTGTACGGGACACAAAAAGAGGTTTGAAACGCTGTTTCTTAGTGGTGAGGGACGTATTTGATCGAAATACGGAGGTTTCACGCGAATCGAGGCAAAACGGGAGCTCAGGAGGGGTGAAACTGGTAAGGGCTGTGGGGTAGTGAGTTTTTTTGGGGTAATTTTGTGTTCTGAAATGGCTTTGACAGCCCTCCTATTTATAGGTGAAAAATGCAGTAAGAGTCCGGCCGGACTTAGACTGTTTTCCAGGGGTTTTTTGGTATTTTGGAATTTTGTGGGGCTTGCTGGCAATTTCAGAAAATGTGCACAGTGAGTCCGGCCGGACTTTGACTGTATACCAGGGGTATTTTAGTCTTTTCCCTTTGATTTCTGATTGAAAGGTGATGTGTGGGCTGTGGCATGGCTGCTACGTGTCCCATGACTCACCAAATGCGTGGGAGTTCGTTCCCCGGTCCCGATTTTGTCCGTTTTTTAAAATAACAGTCCGGAAAATGTCCGAAACGCCCCCGAAAAGTGCTGGAAAGTGCGTTTTTCAGGAAAAGCCATACTTTTACGTGAGATGACACGTGTTAAGTATGCTTCGACGTCGGGATGCACGGGGCAGTCCCGGGACGTCTCGTTGGCATGGCAACGGGGAGTTTAACGAGTTCCGATTAACCTGGAGCGGGCCAGTTAATGGATTTCGGTTAACTTTCTGACGGATTTTGACGATCCAGATTTGGGTACTTACAGAATTATATTTATGTTGGTAGTGAGTTGAAATATCAATCCTCACAAGACATAAGTGGTCTCTAGCAAGCCATTATGTCCACCCAATTAATATTACATCAAAGCTTGATTCCTTGATAGATCATTGTCACAATCCCTTTATCACAGGATGTCGTATTGAACATAAGTCATGGTCCACATCAACTTATATTGTTCAATGCTTTCTCGACTCCGAATATGTTGATAATCCAAGTGCATTTGATCTCTATCAAATCTCTTGAGTATGGCCATACATTTCAATAACACTATTCATCGAGGGGCCCAAGCAAACATCTCTCTTTACGAGGGATAAATCCTATCTTGACTTATCATTCTTCCCTTCAAGAATTCTGTTATGCTAACATAGCCCTTATTGCTATCCTATTAATGATAGTGTTAGACTACATCAAACACAACGTTCATCATGTGGAAGACGATGATAATCTCAGGTACTAAGGATTCTAGTGACATGAATATTATGAAATTTAATCATGACATATATGACCATAGACCACGACATAAATCTCTTAGATGGGTCGGTCCAGTACCTTGCTTTCTAACAAGTACCCATAAGCGTAATCTGCATTCCCATGCATATAATCATCTTTATGATTATCCATTACCAACTTATACTAGTTATTCACAATAACTAGGGACACAGATTATTATAATAAACATGTAAAATATATAATAATCAAGATAAACATTCTCTATTATAAATGGTAAAGATGATTACATAACGATATTAGTTATGAGTCAAAATAAGTATAAGCATATGGCATAACACCAACATGCAGATCATGTGCTTGTCATCTGTAACCAACACCATCATCGCTTCGAAATTATGTAGGTGATCACGAGCATTCTGTGTCCTTGTATATTTCTCCAAATTGGGGGGCTTGAAATCGAGCTAAGGAGGCTGGTCCTTAATGCACACGATGAAGGGCGCCATAAGATTGCCTCTCTTGATTGTCTTTGTCTTGCCTGCCTCAATTTCTAACATCCTCTTTTAGAGGTTGACTTTTGTGGGATCGGCCATGGGCGGTGCTCATCTATTAGGTGAGTGCACTCTCATGTGGGAGTGTGGCCTTCTTTCCATTAGGAGGGGTAAGGGGTTGCCCATTCCAGGTCATGGACTCCAGGTGTGGGTGGTTTAGCCTATCCTGTTTATTTTGAGCTCACGTCATTACCTCCTCATTCTGTCTTCTGTGGCACTATCTTGAGAGGAGTGTCTTGCAGGTAATCTCCATGTTCAAGTGGTTGGTCGTTGGGGGTTTGCTCTTGCTGGCCGAAAGGGCGATTGACTGATGTGTTACCTCCCAAAGGGTTTTGAGGGGTTTGCATTTGTTGTTGTAGGGCAACAATTCTCTGACGAGCTGCCTGGATTTGCAAAAGGAGGTCCAGCTCTTAGGTGGCTTGCTCCACGGCACTCAGAGGGGGCACGACAGCGTGGCCATTTTCTGCGGGGACTTCTCTTTGGACATCATGCAGCCGTGTTTAGGGCGGGCCCTTGGGGCGCATTGGCGTTGCCTCCTTGACCTAGGGCGTCCTTTTGGGCCCTAGTCAGAACTCTAGTGCCGTTAATGTGGGCTAATGGTGGTGAATTGGGGTTATGGGGTTGCCTAAGAGGTTTTCTATATAGGTGATTGTCGCATGCTGTGTTAATTACCCCAGGGACAGTGGCATTTCCTTGGGCGTTACTAGCTGAACCTGCCTGAGAAACCATACTTCTTGCCGGAATCTCGAAAGAATGGTCGGGATTTCAAGTTTTGAGGCTTTATTTGAAGCAGATTGTTAGAATTCCTAGCAATGGAACTAAACTGATCAAGCCAAAATTGTATTCGGATCAATCCAGCCGGAATGAATGGATCGTATCTCTGGATTTGCCTCATATAAGCCTGAAATAGATGAACAAACAATAAAACTAAGCCGGGGCTTTACCGGCGAAGGCCCTCCAGTGTGAGAGTAAGTATATGATTGAGAGAATAAGAATAGGATAAAGGAAAAAGATTAGAGAAAATAATAGACTTGATTTTGGAGTAATGATCTCTTATTTATAGGGTGTAGGTGGAGTAATCCACAAGAATAGGGATTAGAATTGGAGTTAGATTATGAAAGTGTATCTTGACAACTATTGAATCCTTCATAAGTTAGAATCCTTATGGGAATAGAAGTATCCGAACACCAGCCCACTCAGTGGAAGGGTCTTCTCTTGATTTTACGCTGAGCACCAAAGTTTGGGTTATGTTGCTGTAACGTTTCTCTTATAAGATGTGCACGTGCTTGTTCCTCACACGAGCTCACCCTTAGCTATTGAGTCATCATTAGTCTTCCCTGTTTGCTCCTCAAGGCACCTAGGGGGCCTTGGTTTGAGCTCAAGTTGTATGAATGGACCTACGAGCTCGTGCTCGGATGTATGGGCCTCAACACGAGCATACCCAAGAAGGTATTTGGGCCTCCAGGTACGAGGAGCCGAGTGGGCCTCCATGGGCTATGGCCCGAGCAAGTACTTGGGTTATACCTGTTAGTTAAATATATGAATAACTGTAGAATTACATAATCCCAATCATATAAGCAATATTGAGGACCCCTAATTTTAACTAGACCACTTAGAATTTTCTATGAAACTTTAGGATCCCCTTAGTGCTAGTGCCAGTGTTTTTAACTTTGTATTTCTCTATTTTGATGACTGGAGACTTGAAAACCTTGACCTATTCCAAGAAAGTTGTTAACCTATTCAACCGGTTAAGAGTTCTTATCGGTTAACCTGTCTAACCGATTGACCTCCAATCTTGAAAACCTGCTACAACCGGTTATAACCTTCCACCGGTTAACCTCCTTTGACCTGTCAACTACTCAACTTATTGAATGGTCAACAGATTAAGATGATTGTTGTTGATGTTAAAGGCATAACTGGTTAAAGATCATCTCAACCAGTCATAGTGCAAGTTAGTTAAGCTTCTTCAACAAGCTTCCCATATCAAGTTTGACTTAGCATTTATTTCTCTCACCTACTTAGCTAAAGTTGGTAGAGCAGTTGCCGAATGAAGACCATATTGCTGCCTGACAAGTAACTACTTCAAGCAATGATCAATTGGTCAGGTTACCAGTACTTACAACAATATTCTTACCTATTAGATAAATAAAGTGTGCTTGTACTTCATATCTCAAGCATTTAATCGAGAAGATTTTTCATTCAATGCTTGCCAGTCCAAGTCATCTTCTCAAACACTTCAAAGACAACAACTTCATTTGAAGAAAAATATAAATACCTTCCTTATAGAATTTAATAGGGTTAGAGCATTGAAGACTTTGAGATAAAAATTTTCAAGAACAGCAAGTGCTAAATTATTCAAGCATTTAAGTTCAAGACATTCTGTCCATAAAATCACTAGATCATTTATTAGGATATACACTATGCTCACTCAATCAATACTTGTAAGTCTTCCCCAACAAGACTATGTCTGGAACACATTGATTGAACAAGCACAACCCCTCTACCGATTAGGTTTATCCCATTGACCATCTACCACCTTTCCTTAGAAGATTACTTGAGTTCCATGAGCTGCACAAAGAGTCAGTCCCAGTTGGTGATGTTTATAATTTTGTGGACTTTAAAAATACTCACAAGGAGAAAGGCATTTACTTAAGTAAATAGTGTTAACTCAGTGAGTTTGACTCCTCCCTCTCCAAGCAAGTTTTATTCAAGCTCTACAACCGATACAACAACTTGCTTCCCAATCTGTGGAATGCTATCTACTTAGCTCAAGATCGGTTGGGTCAGGATATGATGATTCATGCGGTGTGGACTAATTTTTCCATGTTAAATGATGTTCAAGACACCCTTCAAGAGTCTGACCCTTATCAGATAGGTAGACCTAAAAACCCAGATGATCTACTTCCATATTTTGACACTAAGTCGGTGTCACTAGGTCCAAGGAGAAACAAGTTGATAAGAAACGTTATGGACCTTGTGGAGAACATGCTGGAAGTAGATAGGGAGTTGCAGGCCATAGGAAACATCAATCTGGCTGATTTCTTCTCCTCGGTTCATTCAAACAAAAATAAGTGTACATCCATAAGTGACGAGGTGATAGAGGGTTTATTCGATGAAAAGGAAGGTAATGAAGAGGGTGGTGATGATGATGATCATGATGATAATGAGGTAGCTAGCTCATGTTCTAGCTCTAGTTCCAGTTCTAGCGGTCAATATAAGAAAATGGAATTTGGGTTACTCCTCAACCGGTTGCACTGGTTAAGATGATTAGAGGAGGCTCAACCAATTCCTTGATTGGAAGCTAAGGAGGAGGCATGACCGATCTGATTACACCGGTTAGACCACCGGTTATGGCGCCCTTAACTGATGCATCTGCTGAACCGATTGAGGAGGAGAAGATTGTTGTTGATGACTTGACACTTCAAGCTGCTCTTGCTACAAGTTATTTGAAAGTGAAGTGGATCATCAACGGTCAACATACGAAGAGTATGCCACTAGTAGCCATTGAAGCCAGCTTGTTGATCAGTTAGGCCAGTGCCCAATTGAAAGGGAAAGCCCCAGCTTTAGATATTGATCCAGTTTTTGAGGAGGAGGATCCAACCTTATCTGATTCTTTCAAGAAATGATCCTATTGATTTTAATGCCCTTGATCCGTTTGAGTATGTGCCCTTTGATCCTGCGCATCCTCCTGCAAATTTTGACTTCTCGGTGGACCAAAAAGAGTTGATGTCCACCAGAAACTACTACATTACAAGGGCCTCCATACCTTGGCTGCCCAATGGTATGTTTCTGTTTGATGTCATGAGAAGATTTCTATCTCAAGCCACCTTCAGTCGATATCTATGCCTCAACCGATTGCCAATATGCTTCAACGCCAAAGGAGGCAAGATAGAATGCAAACTTTCTTGGATGTTGTTGAGACAATGAAGATTGGCTCTCTCCCTAAAGATATTCCTCCCCATCAGAACAAGACAAAGGGTCCAGGTGAGACTAGCATGAGGTTTCCTTCCAAAATCTTGTCTTTCACACCAGCCAAAACTTCTCAATCGGACACTTTGAGAATAGCCGGCCAAGTTCCTTCAAGATTTACTTGACAGGTTGAGTCATCCCTCAAAACCTGACAATATTTTCATCTGATATAATGCTCTCAATGATAGGATGACAAGGGTGTTAGAACTGAAAATCATGGCCTGGACTTTTGAAGTAACAAAGGTGGTTGGCTTTATGCTTCAAGTGCCATGGCTATCAATTAGGAGAAGCAATGGAATAGTATATCCACAGAGAACTATGCCTTCCAACTGATTACAATGTTATGGCTAGCTGCTTTGATTAGGTTAAGGCAAAGAGAAATTCCTCTTGCCAGTCAAGATGCAGAAATGATGGTACTTGAATTTGAAGAGGCTAAGGAGATAGACTGTGTCATAGAGATGAGATATCAAAACAATGGGTTTATAACCCATGTTGTCTATGTTTCAACCAATTCTAGCTCTAAGGAGGAGACCATTATAGCCTACATCCCTCCAACAGGTCAACCCCATTTGACCGTTTGTAAGTACGCCAATCCAATTCGCGACCCTTGATAGGTGCATTTTAATGTGATAAAATTGAACTAGGGGCATTTTGGTAAATTCCCTGTCCGTTTCGAGACTTCCGGGAACTTTTTATAAGTTTTCCGCGAAGGAAGTGCTTTTAAATCATTTTTCCATACAAAAGGACCTACAGGAAATTAAACCATTTTGGACCTAAGTGGAATTACCTTGAAAGGTTCCAGAATGGCAAATTGGCGCCAGAAACGGTTATGGGCATGTTGTGTCACGCGACAACTAGAGCCATGGAAAATGGACGCAGGAGGTCATGCGACACAATTGGTCCATCATCTGCAGCTATAAATAGAGCCATACACCTCTCATTTCAAGATCCCTTTTCCACCTCCTAAAGTCACTCTGCCAAATTTATGCTAGAAGCCAGTCTCTCTCCTCATTCCACATAAAATGCCACCCAATCCTCTCAATTCAATCCATCTCTATCATCATTTCCCATGTTAGATGGAGGATTATCATTAATTGCCCGTGTTGGATGGAGGTTTCATCATCAATTCCCGTGTTGGACGGAGGTTTCATCATCATTTTCCGTGTTGGATGGAGGTTTCATCATCATTTCCCGTGTTGGATGGAGGTTTCATCATCATTTCCCATGTTGGATGTTGGATTATCATCAATTACCCGTGTTGGACGGATGCTTATCATCCGTTCCCGTGTTAAACGGAGGTTTCATTATCATTTCCTGTGTTGGACGAAGGATTATCATCAAGAGCCCGTGTTGGACGGAAGAATCATCATCAAATGCCCGTGTCGGACGAAAGATCATCATCAAAATGCCCATGTTGGATAGAAGATCATCACTGAAATCTCGTGTTGGACAGAGATTTATCATCAGCAAATGCCCTTGTCGGACGGTCAATCATCATCAGTCAGGTAAGCACAGCAAAGGTATGGAAGCATATTTCTACCCTTTTGCCTTGGTTTCCTTCACCCAATAGTCACTCCTTCGAACTACGACCGGCTTGATTCCCAACTGGGATACGTAGGAATCCTTTCTCCAAAGGTTCAGCCATCCGATCTCACCATTCATCGTCCAGCAATCCGCCATATCCCCAATCGCTCATTGGGATTGGGTCTTCTTTTATCGACAACCTCACTTCTTCCATAAGTGACGTTGCCGAGGGGCTCTGTAAGTATGCCAATCCAATTTGCGACCATTGATAGGTGCATTTTAATGTGATAAAATTGTACTAGGGGCATTTTGGTAAATTTTCAGTCCGTTCCGAGACTTCCGAGAACTTTTAATAAGTTTCCCGTGAAGGAAGTGCTTTTAAATCATTTTTCCAGACAAAAGGACCTACAGGGAATTAAACCATTTTGGACCTAAGAGGAATTACCTTGGAAGGTTCTAGAATGGCAAATTGGCACCAGAAACGGTTATGGGCATGTTATGTCACGCGACAACTCGAGCCATGGAAAATGGATGCAGGAGGTCGTGCGACACAACTGGTCCCTCATCTGCAGCTATAAATAGAGCCCTGCACCTCTCATTTCAAGATCCCTTTTCCACCTCCTAAAGTCACTCTACCAAATTTATTCCAGAAGCCAGTCTCTCTCCTCATTCCACATAAAACACCACCCAATCCTCTCAATTCAATCCCCCTCTCTCATCCAATTCACCCATTTACCTTCATACTTCACATCCACCTTAGAACTCTCAATCCAACACTCCATCTGTGTTAGGATCCTCATTCCAGCAACTGAATCGAAGGTCTCTACACCTAACTTGGTGTAGATATTGTGGACACTACAAGGGTAACAAATTCCCTCCATCTCTCTCATATTTGTTACTTTGCTTGTTCATTGCAATTTCCATTCCTTGGACTTGATAATTAGCCTCCATCCGCCTTTAATTATCAAGTCCCAATCACCATCTCCCTGTTTAAGTCATTTTTGCTTCGTATATATGATGTTCATGGCTTGATCTCTTCATATTTGTTGTTTGTTTGCCAAGGGAGTGTGGATCCTCCATATCCACACCCCTTTGGTCAATCCGTTGCTGATTTGTGTTATTCTGAGTTGATTTGGTATAATAACTTGATCTGAATTAGTATCTGTTGAATCTGTTTCTCAATTGTAATGTCTTTGCAGAAGGTCAAGTTATGTCATGTGACACCTCTGACCATTCCAGGTCCTGTGTAGTGCGACATAACTAGCCCTATGCAGAGATCATCAGTTCAGTTGTAAGTTGTTTATCTGGTTCTTTGTTTCAGTTGTAATTCTTTTATCTGGTTCACTTGTCATTCAAAACAGAGTGTGGATTCTCAATATCCACACTCATTTGAAGTGATTGTGTTCTGCAGTTTGAGACTTGTAAGACCTCTGTAAGGTGGCTTGTAGTGTCACGCGACCCAATTGGACATGTGGTGTCCTGTCTCACGCGACACCATTAGCCTTGTGCGGAAGGTCCTTTTCAGTTGTAATTTCTGTTCATCCTCGTTGTAATTGGGATTGTGGCCTCCCATGGTAAATGGTTCACAAGATGTATTTCCCTGAGTTGAGCAATTAAATGAAGCATTAATATGCATTTTGTCACATATCTTGTCACACACAAATTGCACACACGTTTGAATGTTTTGAATGTTGAACATAGAAAGACTCGTCTACGGACGAGGCGTGTTGGGTGAACTCTCGGTTCTTCCCAACACGTTACCTGACCCCCGAACCCAAAATTCTCTTTACAAAGGTTTTCGATGTTTCCTTTAAAACGGCGTGGCGACTCCTAAAATTTTATTATTTTTTTGGCGAGCGTACATTCACCGGTCAAACCTTTTCAACTGATGAACCTCTTTCAACAGGCCAGCCTCCCTCAACCGTCCAATTACCTACAACCGTTCCAACTCCAGCTTCCTAACTTCCTTAGCCGATCTACTACTTCCAACCGGTCAAGCTCCATCATCTGCTCCCATAACCATTTCAGTTGCCCCAATCGATTCCATTATTGTCTCAAATCTTCCATCAACCTACTACTCCACCGGTTACAGTGTCCAGCAGTGGTGGTGATCGAAGCTCTCCAACTGCTGAAGAAATAGAAGCTAATCTAAGACGGTCATCTACAATTAATGACCTGGTGGAATTATATGAACCCTTGTCCGTGTCTTGGGTAAGTCCAATCAAAAGGAGGAAAGGCAATGAATGAAAAGAGTTGAAACCGCTTTTGCCAAAGCCTTAGACAGTTTTGTGGAGAAGTTAAATCAGAAGGATGCTACCATTGTTGATCTTGTGAAGGAGTTGATCGAATCTACCCATACCAACAAACAAGTGTGTGAAACCTATAGCCGTTCAGTCAAACCTTGTTGAAGCTACCAATGAGCTAAGGAAAGGCAATCATAAAGATCGTGACTTGTCAGCCCAACTTAAAGAAACCCAAATTGAGCTGATAAAAGTTAAAGCACAAAATGAGATTCTGATTAAGCTATTTGAATATTGATCAAGGTAATCTGAAAAAGAAGAAGAGGAAGAGAGAACATAAAGAGAAGGAAGCATTAGCTAAGAGATCCAAGTCAGAACCTGCTGCAGCTGTTGACTCATCGGCTACACCAACTACAGAGAAGGATCGGTCAAAGAAAGATTCTTCAACCGATCATGATGCTGCTAAATAGAATGTAACCGATGACTTATATGTATTATTCTTGTCCACCATTGCCCTTTAAAATCAATGAGAATCACCCTCACTCTTTTTCATTTAAAAGTTTTTTTTATGTTTATTTGAATTCCAATTATATTTATAAATGATTATGTTGCTACTAACTCTTTCATTTGTAGGTAACATCATTTATCTTCTATTCTCCATTTCCTTTAAAACCTTTAAATTGTAAAGCTTTCCAAAGGTTAAATCAAGTTGTCACATGACTTAGGGAATGACAACAGATAAAACTCTTGATCATTCTTTTACTAAGTTAAGATAGATGTATACCTTGGGATGATTGGAATTAAGCAATTAGGAAGAGATTATTAGTCAAATATATGTATAGCTATAGAATTGCTTAATCCCAATCATATAAGTATTATTGAGTACCCCTAACTTTAACTAGACAACTTAGAATTTTCTATTTACCTTTAGGATCCCCTTAGTACTAGTGCTAGTGTTTTTTACTTTGTATTTCTCTATTTTGATGACTGAAGACTTGAACACCATGACCTATTCCAAGGAAGTTTTTAACATATTCAACCGGTTAAGTGTTCTTACCGATTGACCTGTCTAACCGATTGACCTCCAATCTTGACAACCTGCTACAATCGGTTATAACCTTCCACAAGTTAACCTCCTTTGACCAGTCAACTGCTCAACATGTTGACCGGTCAACAGATCAAGATGATTGTTAGTGCTGTTAAAGGCATAACTGGTTATAGATCATCTCAAACAGTTATAGTGCAAGTCAATTAAGCTTCTTCAACAAGCTTCCCATATCAAGTTTAACTTAGTATTTATTGCTCTCAACTAATTAACTAAAGTTAGTAGTGTAGTTGCTGATAAAGATCATATTGCTGCCTGACAAGCAACTACTTCAAGCAATGATCAATTGGTCAGGTTACATGTATTCACAACAAGCTTCTTACCCCATGGATAATTCAAGCGTGCTTGTACTTCATATATCAAGCATTTAATGGAGAAGATTTTTCATTCAATGCTTGCCAGTCCAAGTCTTCTTCTCAACCACTTCAAAGATAACAACTCCATTTGAAAATAACTATAAATACCTTACTTAGAGTATTGAAGGGGGCTAGTGCATTGAAAACTTTAAGAGAAGAATATTCAAGAAAAGCAAGTACTGAAATTCTTCTAGCATTTAAGTTCAAGACATTCTGCCCATAAATCCCTAGATCATTTATTAGGACATACACTATGCACACTCAATCAATACTTGTAAGTGTTCCACAACAAGACTATATCTGTAACATATTGATTGATAACACTACACAAAAGAGAAATCAGTTCAATTTGTGAACACATCTCTTAAATACACTTGGTCTTACTTGTATCATGATCCATTAATGATCACTTTCCTTTAGGCAACTGATGGGGAAAATCCCACATGTGATAAAAATATCTCACAAGTGTACGAGTTATCATAGTAGTAATATGCACTTGGCAAGTGTCGAATTCACAGGAATTTGTGAATCAACAATTCAACTTTCAACAATAAAACAAACAATAAAATGAAAGAGGGGTTTAGATTTGATTACTATTTTTACTTAAAACAAGAAATAAATAAAATAAGTAAATTATTACCGAACACCTAGGAAGAAGGATATACGGAATGGGATTCATGTATATCGAACCAATATGCCAATCAATAATATAATTAATCATAGTTGGGGGTTCATCCTCTTTAGTAAAATTGGGCGTTCACACGTACACAATTTAGTATTTTACAAATATTTGATTTTCTGCAAAGTCCACTTAATATTTAAAAACCCATTAAATTCTAGGATTAAAAACCTATAATTTTGGTTTGAAATCACTTGTCAAAAACTTAATTATATTCATTTAAAATTTTGACTTGTATGGATCGAACAATCACTTGTCAATCACACTCACAAACTTAGTTTAAAAAACAATCGCTTCTACACATGTGATTGTAGTTTAGAAAACATAGATAAAGAACACTTTTGATGAACCCAACCTTTGATTGATCACATGATTAATTAAGACATAAGGGATTGATATACATTACCTCCATTCCATATAACATGAAATTTAGCCATGCATGTTCATGAAGAACATCAATAAACCTTAAATAAATTGAATAAACCCTCTAGGCAGTTCTTGATATAAATCTTTGTAGATATTGTTAACAACTAAAGAATTATATTTTGAGAAGGTAAAAGAGATAAAACTATGGCTAGAGGTCTTCTATATATGCTAGGGAGAGAGAGAGAGAGAAGGGTCAAAAAATAGGAAACTAGGGCCAAAAACCAAGTCTGAATAGGACTCTTGATATAAATCTTTGTAGACTATGTCGACTTGTACATTCCTCGGCGAACTTCTGGAGGTTATAACTTCTTCATACGTAAGCCAATTGAGACGTGCCATATATGGTTGTAAATATATCGACGATTACTATCCAATGGTAATGTATTCTCTGGTCATATTCAGCTTTATACTTCTGGAATTTCTTTTCTTTCCTCCTTTGCCTCATCGTTCTTGATTGTTCCTTTTTGTATCCTTTAAAATCATGTTCCGCTAATTTCCCCTTTCATTCCCTATATGAATAAACACTCCAAAAGCCCATCAAACAACCAAAGGTTGAGAGCAAAATAGGTCTAAAGATATATCCTTTGGATGGGTGAAAACACATCTATCGAATATCCCCAAACTTATCTTTTGATCGTTGTCGAGTAAAACAAAATAAAACTACTAAGTAACTAAAACAAATAAATATATATTTTTGGGATAGTTCATTTCATATAAAAGGTTGTTGGCCAACAAAGTATCAGATCATTACACACACATAATCTACATGTATTAACATGATCGTGTGAATATATTTACATGGATGCATATAACTTACAATTCTCCACCACATTATGATATCATGAATGAATTAATGGGAGATCAATGTTACCAAAGTAAGCTATTTTTTATGGTCGCTTGTTTCATGCTCTAAATATAATAAGATAAAAGTATAAGGACACTCATATGCATGTTTCAACACAATTGTCAACTTGGCTACTCTTTAGGGATCAAATATGACATTACGGCTTGTAATGTATCGCGAACTTCATGGGCTAGGATCACGGTTACAAATGAAGGTAAGGACATACAAAGTCAAGGAAGTGAAACTAAGAATTCTTCAACATAAATCCTCAATTTAAATTTATGACTACGCTTCATGCCAACCCATTGATTCAACCCCCAAACTTATAATTTTGCATAATTCACACATGGGGTTGATCACCTTTCTTTCTTTTGATCATTTTCCACTTCAACGATAGAGAGGGCAAGGCTTTCTTTTCAGATTTTTCTTTTCTTTTCCTTTGAAGATATATATCACGAAGAATATGCATTCAATATTTTTTGCTCAAGCCCCTCTTTTCAGTACATTCACAACCTTTTTTTCTTTCTTTTCATGACCACTTTCCACCCTTGATTTTCCAAACATCAACCACAATTTCCCAATCATTCCCTAGTTTCACTTTCTTGAAAAGGTGAGAAAATAGTGTATAAGTGTATAAGGGTAGGACAATGTAGGCGTCAAAAGAAGGTGAATGGTGCTCTAAGATAACCTCTCAATTTGTGAGAGATTTCATTCTTTTTCAAGCTCAAAAGGGGTTCTAGCGGATTTTTTTATAAGTAACGAGAAATTTAAAGGCTCACAAATAGGTTTCAAAGAAAATAGCTATATATCACTTCTCGAGTAGCCCAAGTCCTCGAGAATGCCAAAGTGTCCTATAATGATCTCATAAATAGGTCAAGAAAAATAATATGGAAGTGAAGGGTGAATTAATCATACTTTACATGTTTCAATGCAATTATATCCCCATATTTATGATAACACTCAAGATTTTAATTAAAGCACACTCAAATCATCATAGACTTTAGCCAACAGTCCAAAATATGAAAAGAACAAAAATTTTAAAGTTTTCTATTTTTTTTTTGGGTGACCCTATATACACTCCCCTATAAACCCACAAACTTGTAGAGTTATCTACCCCCAAACTCAAGACATGCTATGTCCTCATAGCATAGAGATTAAGGCATGCCTTGGGTTCAAAGGATGATATGACACACAAAAAGAATAAATAAAGCTATTAAAACATATCTAATTGGGTTGCCTCCCACTAAGCACATTTGGTTAAGGTCGTTAGCCCGACCGTTGCCATGATTTATACTTGGGGTGTGAGGTGGCCATGTCATCTTTGGCCTTTGATTTTCTTCCTTTAGCCCACCTCATTGCTTCTCGGGCACAAAAGCCCACTGCTTTCTAAACATAAGTTCTATTCTTTATTAATTCGGGTGGTACCCATGGAACTTTTGAGGCTCTTTGTTTAGCCTTTTTCTTTTTCTTTCTCTTGGGGACCTCTCCCCCAAACACATTGGTTGCTTTCACTTCACAGCCTTTCACAATCTCATTCTCATCACAAACATAAAAGTTGTCATCTTGATCATAAATATTTGTAAAGAAAGCATCACATACATCAAGAACATAACACTCTTCTACTTTAGCTTATGAGTCAATGGATGTGAATTTTTCTAATGATGGTGAGATGATAGATTGCTCCAACTTCTTTTGGAAGTGGTCTAAGGGGTGATACGGTCCGTCACTCCTAGAGTGTTTGTCGGCCTTTTGTTCTATGGCCATATCATATATGTCTGCTCTATCCCTAGTATTCTCACCACCATTCAACATGTTCTCAATTTCCTCACACTCAACCTCATGCAAAAAGCTCTCATACACACAATCATTCACCTCATTAACATAGCAACATAATTGACAATTTGATGTTCTTTAAAAACTGAAATTTCAACTTTTTCATCAAAAACATTCATTGTAAATTTTCCCTCTTTCACATTAATTATGGTGCCAGTAGTAGCCATGAAAGGACGCCCAAGAAGAATGGGTGTTTCACGACTATTACTAACATCATTCTCCATATCAAGCATAACAAAATCTACCAGCACTATTAGCTTGTCCACTTGGACCAAAATATCCTCCACAATACCCAAAGTACGTTTGACAGATAGGTCTGCAAGTTGAAGGGTCATTGTGGTGGATTTAAGCTCACCCAATCCTAACTTCCCATACACTGAATAAGGCATAAAATTAATGCTAGCACCTAAATCCAACATCGCCTTCACCGATTTGGAATCCCCCAAAGTGATTCTTATGTTAAAACTATCTGGATCCTTTAGTTTAGGTGAAAGGTGAGATTGGATTACGGTGCTCACATTCTCGGACATCACAACTTGTTCACCTCTCCCATACCTTTATTTTTGGGTATTGAATTATTTGAAAAAAGATGACATAAAAGGGGATATTTTTAATGACATCCAACAATGGTAAATTGATGTTAACTTTAGAAAATATGTCATAAATTTCAGAATATTGTTTTTCCATCCTTTATCTCATTAATCTACCTGGAGAGATATAGGAGGTATATGTTTTGGGAGATGAAGGTTTTTCAATCTATTTGTCTCCTAACTCATTTTTACCATCCTCATTCTCACTTCAGCATGTTTCATATTAGTTCTAAGAGGGGAAGAAGAGGAGGTTGGAGCACGTACCTCATGGTGTATTACCTGCCATTCCTCAATGCGGTTATGGCATTTGCATGCTCCTCTTTTCTTGGGAATGTGCCCGACTTGTGACCTTTGAGGGCATTGGCAAGTTGGCTAATTATTTGTGTTACCAATTTATTTTTTGCCGCCTCATGAGTCTTCCCTTGTTTTATTTGATCCAGTTTAAGCTTCTCCAATTGTTCCTCCCATGGTTGTCTAGATTGTTGTTGCACCTGTGGTTGAGTTGGTATGGGGTGGTGTGAGTTCCCCAATCCAACTCGTGACCCGTACAATGCCTTTTACACAATAAAAGTGCACTAGGGGCGTTTTGGTACATTTATATTTTATTCTGGGACTTTCGAGGACTTTCCATAAGTTCTTACTGAGATAGTACCTATAGGGCATTAATCCAGGCTTTTGGACCTATAGGGAATTATTCAAGAAGGTTCTTGGGCAGTTATTTGGTGCCAAAAGGCAGTTATGGCTTCTTATGTCCCGCGACAAAGCGTGCCATTGGAAAATGAACACACAAAGTCGTGCGACATTGTATGCCATTCCCAGGCTCCTATAAAATAGAGCCTCCTCCTCCCATTTATGGATCCTTTTCGACACCTTAGAGTTACTCTGCCAAAATGAGCCCAGATACACATTAGTTTATCAAACACACACAATTCCTCTCTCTCTTACACATAATTTTCTCTCTCACACACAATTCTCTACATCACACACATGGAGCCATCTACATCTAATCCAATCTGAGTTTGATATTAGTTCTGGAGCTGATATCTGAAGATTTCTATACCTAACTTGTTATAGGAATTGTGGTCTACAAAGGTGACACTCTTTCTCTCTCCTTCTCTCTCTTTTCCTTTCTTATTCATACATCTACATGCCTAATTTGATGATTTGTGTAGAGTTTTGGTTATAAAATCTTTGTTCTAGTCCCAGTTTCTGTGAATCATTTGTCGTTTTCATGTTTATTGCATGCTATTGAGTCATTTTAATGTGTTTTGCTTGATCACCAAGATGAGTGTGGATCACTCATATCCATACTCTCTTGAGTGTTGATTATTGATCTCTACGGTCTCTGGGACACATGTATGGTATTATTTGATCTTAATGTTGCCTTGTTTCTTCTGCAAGCAAAGTTTGTAAAACCTCTGCAGATGGCTATCTGTGTCCCGCGACACACTTAGCCACTTGCAGTAGTTACCTTTCAGTTGTAATCTGTTTCCTAAATCTTATACTCGGGACATGGCCCCCCACTCAAAGTGGTTCACAAGATGTATTTACCTCATCTTATTAATAGAAAAGCATTTTATCTCTCTTGTCTCACACATGGCACACACTTGTTGAATATAATGGATGTTAGAGTAGAAAGACTCGTTATGAGGCATTTTGGGTGAACTTCTAGTTCTTCCCAAAATGTAACCTGACCCCCGAACCCATATTTCTCTTTACCAAAGGTTTTTCGAAGTTTTCCTTTTAAAAATGGAGTGGCGACTCTCTTGTTTCTTTTTAATTGCGCTCGTATGTTCCGTCTCATTTTCTAAACTCATTTTCAAACTTCCCATGCATTTGCATGCAGACGTGGCGTATGTTCAGTGGCGACTCTGCTGGGGAATTGAAACTTGTTTTCAAATAGTGGGTCAAGCTTTCGTTCTTTCTAACATCATTTATACTCACTTGTGTGTTACTTGTTTGTGAGCGTATGTGTGCATCTTCTATGGTCTCTTGCTTGCCATGCTTCTGTGTGTTTTTATTCTGTTGTAATGAGGCTATGCAATGAGTCCTTGCCATGATGGGAGCTGGTTCTTGTTCCTGCTTTGAGTTCTGGATTTCTGGCTTGTCAAGTCGTGAGACAAGTCGTGCCAGTTCTGTCCTGTGTCCCGCGACATAGTTGGCCAATCTGCAGGATGGGGTTTCTTTGTTTAAGTTTTAATTGAGGGGCAGTCCCCTTGATCAGATTGGGATCTTTGATTATTGTACCATGTGGTTTCTAGTGTGAGTGGTGGTGTTTCCCTTTGTCAATCTCTTTCAAAACTTAATAACAAAGGACTAAAAAAAATCCTTTTCTCAATAATGTAACATAGTCAACCGCACACTACCTCACTAGTTCTAGATCCCATTTTTTGGGCATTTAACAGCATCGCGGATGGTGATATATGTCGCCTACATTTGAGCGCCTGATATCAATCCTGGCACCCTAGGTGTACCCCTAGGTTGGATCACACTTTTTTAGCCTACCCTAAACAGTTGGTTTTTGATACATCATTTTCAAATATACTAAAATAAATTGTATGAATTTTAATCATAGGCTAGAATACCTACACGACCTAGCATGTATGGGCATGTTGCCATTGCAACATGATTTCAACAAGAGATCATGCCGCAATGCCAACATGTACCGACGAGAGGTCATGTCGGATTTTTTCTTAAAATTCTTCAAGAACTACCCGTCATGCTGCCGAATTTTTTCCAGAAATTTTGGTCTACTCATCCGCTCCAGAAAACTTTGGTTTTGTATTGGTATTATTGACTATTATTAATTTTTTATACAATTGTAAGTACGCCAATCCAATTCGCAACCTTTTAGATGCATTTTAATATAATAAAATTGCATTTAGGGGCGTTTTGGTAAATTCCCGGCCTATCCCGAGACTTCCGGAAACGTTCCATGAGTTTCCCGCGAAGGAAGTACCTTTTGGTACATTATTCATGCCAAAGGACCCCTTGGGAATAAAACCTGTTGGACCTTTTGGGTATTTTCCCAGAATGTTCCAGAAACTGGTTTTTGGCGCCAAAAGCGGTTGAGCCACCTTGTGTCACGCGATCGCTTGAGGCATAAAAAGTGGACGCGTAAGGTCGTGCAACACATGAAGGCAGCCAAATGCAGCCTATAAATAAGACCCTCCCCCTCTCATAAATGGATCCGAATTTTAGCCTACTGTTACTCTGCAGAATTTGCAGCGTAACGAACCTCTCTAAACACAAACCTCTCTCTCTCCTACCTTCAACCTACCCAATTCCTCCCTTCCAAACCCAATTCTCAAGCTACACCAATTGAGCCCCTTGCATCAGTCCTTCCAGATCAGAAGTGAAGAATTGAAGGGTTCTATATCTGACTGGATATAGAATTCGTGGAAGCAACAAGGGTAACGATTCCCTAAACCCAATCTCTCTCTCTCTCTTGCTTAATTTCTATTAATTCTAGCATTTAATTTTGTTTGGATTCAGTAATCAGATCCTAGCTATCTGGATTACTGAATCCCAATCGCAATCTCTCTGTTTAATCTGAATAATTCGTGCAATTGAGCTTATATTGTTGATTATTTGATTGGATTTGGTGTTTGAACCCCAAGGGGGTGTGGATCTACCCATATCCACACTCCCTGGGTTGATTTAGTTTTGTTTCTGTATTTCGTTCGTAATCTAGTTAAATGATTAGATCTGTATAGCTTTCTGTTGATTCTGTGTTCTTATTGTTCAGTTTCTGCAGATGGCTCATATGTGTCACGCGACACCTTTGTCTCCAAGTGATCCCGTGTCACGCGACACATGTGGTCACTGGTGCGATGTGTCATGCGACATACATGACCCATATGCAGAGACCCTTTTTCCTTTGTAATCTGTTTTTAGATTGTTTGTATCAGGGATGTGGCCTCCCTAAATAATGGGCTCACAATATGTAATTCTCGTTCCATAATTAATAAGATGCATTTAATCACACTTCGTTTATTATCAATATTTGCACACACTTTGGATTTACTTGGGTGTTTTGATTGAAAGACTCGTCTACGGACGAGGCGTGTTGGGTGAACTCTCGGTTCTTCCCAACACGTAACCTGACCTCCGAACTCATGTTTTCTCTCTAAATAAAGGTTTTCAATGTTTCCTCTTAAAACGGCGTGGCGACTCCTTTTTTTCATTTAAACCGGGAAACCCAAAATTTTCCGTGCGAGCGCACATTTAGTGGACACTCCGCTGGGGATGAAACATTTGAAAACCTGTTTTTCAAGTGTTGAGTGGGTCAAGCTTTTATTTAGTCAAACATCCAATACATCCATTTTGTGTGCATTATTTGATAATCATTTGTGATTCATACATCTTGTTGATTATGGAACTTGTGAGCCCTTTGTGCTTGTGGTCACTTTTTTGTGCATTAGTCTTCCTTTTGTGTTGCTCTGGCTATGGTAAAACAGGGGCTGATTTGATGATTGAAGAGCTGCTGGTTCAGTGACCATCCAGGTCGTGCGACACCTTTTGTCTCTGGTTGTCCTGTGTCACGCGACAAAGGGTGGCCACTGAACAGAACATCAGAAGACTGGTTTGAGGGCAGTCCCTTGGATCAAGCGTGACTCAATTGATTGTTGTTCCCTGTTTATCCTCTGTGAGGGTGTGTGTTGTTTTCTTTTCCAAAAAAAAAAAATCTCTTTTTTGTAAATAAAGGAATATAGTCATCCGCACACTACATCACTTAGATTTAGAACCCTCGGGTGCGATTGACGGCATCGCGGATGACCATGAAATTCGCCTACGCTTGAGCGCCTGAAATCAAACCTAAACCCCTAGTGCATTATAGGTGGCACCACACTAAACCTTACCCACGGTTGGTTTTTGACACAATGTTTTAATTACAACAAAATGAATTGTTTTTGAAAAATAGTATAGGTCCTTATACCTTCTCCCGAAACCTCACACCTTGTGGGCATGTTGCCAAATGCAACATGATTTCACGTGGGGACATGTCACTCCCGTGGCGTGTTCTAAACGAGAGATCATGCCGCATTGCCAACATGTACCGACGAGAGGTCATGCCGGATTTTTCTTCGAAATTCTTCGAAAAGACCCGTTATGCTGCCCAAATTTCCTTAGAAATTTGGACGAACCTTTTCGTTCCATAAATATGTTAGGGTTTGGTTAGGTATCATTACCTATTATATGTTTCAAAACAAAGCATTTGGTGTAATTCGAACGTTGCGTCATTAGGTTCCCCGAGGTATAGTTAGCATGAATAAAGGCTTATCCTTTTCCAACCGTCTCTAGGACTTAAAACACCGATTTCTACTTGAAGATTAATAAGTGTTGCACGAGTCCGTCTCCTTCCGTATTCTTCCCTCTCCCGTACCTCCTCAAAATTCTCTACCCCCCTCTTTATACACGCTCTCTCCTCTCCAGATAAGGCATGTTGGGTGCGCGATTCGATTCCCAGTGTTCATTTAGTTCGCGTCTTGAGGCAGCTGCAGTTTCAGCAGATTTCGCACCCGATTCAATTTCAGAGATGTCTAGTGCAGAGAAGAGTATGACCACTCAATATGAGGATTCATCTGCCGCGGATCAACAAGTCATGCATAGTCTGTCTATGGAAGAGATGAGGGCTAATTTGGAAGCCGCTCTAGCTAGAGAGCGTGAGACTCAATTACTCGCTCAAGCCAGGGAAGAGGCAGCACATTCTAAGTTCGTGGATGCAATGAGAAGCCGTGGTATCATTGTGATCCGACGCGCTGATGGAACTTATGAAGAGATTACCAAGGTTAATGACACTGATCTAGGAGCCGGGAATGTTTCTCTCCTTTTTCAACCTCGCACTGTGGTGCACAGCTCAGGTTATGCTCGAATCGTGGGCCGTGAACTCTCAAGTTGGTTTTGGTGGACCACAGTCGGCCTCCCATGATTTGACCTCCTCACCCTTTCCTAATACTTCCATGCCTCTAAGCCAATTGGGGTCCCAGTTTCCGAACAATCAAGGTCTGTGGTTTCCGTGTTCTCGCATCGCAAGGTCGGCCTCATGGTCCTCACTTCCGCAGTAACGCCCAGTATCCGAATCAGCATCCTAACTCCGGGAATCAGTTCAGCCAGGATGGATCTATGCAGTTTCCTACAAGACGGCCTCAGTTTCAAGAATACATGTCTCAGCCTTCAATGGATTTAGCTTTTGGATTTGGCTCATCATCTATGCAACATCTAGGGTCAATTCCTTACAGGCCTGCCGGTGCTTTTCCGCAGAATCAGAATTTCCCAACCGGTCAATTTAATCATTTGCCAGCTCCAGCATCCGGGTTAGCTTAGCCGTCTCTCTTCCAACCAGCCAATTTTGAGCCTTCTTCAACTATTGCTCCCGCTCTTCCTCAGCTTCCCGGGATGACTCCGGAGGTAATTGCACTGTTGAAGCAAATGCAGCAGCAAATTGACAAGTTGACGGCAGGATCAAGTGGATTTAAGGTTGTTGACCCAAAGCAAGTAGAGCCTCTTCCTTACAAGTTCAATATGCCCAAAATACAATTTGATGGCTCGGCATGCCCGAAAACTCATGTGGACACATATATGATGACTATGGGGGCAATGGGTTGTACTCCCGAGTTTATGGCTCAGTACTTTCATCTCACACTCAAAGGACCTGCCTTGACATGGTTTCTAACCCTTAAGTCAGAAGCTCGAGCTACTTGGAGTCAGACTACTGAGGCCTTTCTTGAAAAGTACCATGGAAACCTTGAATGGCGCACAACCAGGGATGATTTGGTCGGTACAATTCAGAAACAGGATGAGTCAATCACCGAGTTCTACAAGAGATGGAACACTAAGTTGAATGAACTCTCTGGGTCAATCCCGCTGCAGGATCAAAAGGACATCTTTCTATCGTGTGTTAAGCCAGTTCTCCGTGAAGCTATCGGAAGTGGTTGGTATCCTGACTTGAGGGAAATGGTAGGCATGGGAGCCCGCAGCGAAAACAGACTTTTTAACCTTGCATCAAACACCAATGTTGGCAATAATGGTGGATTTCGACATAGAGCGGCAAGTCCAGTGATCCCTAAAGCAAAAGAGATGACCATCGACAACAGTGTCAGCAATCTACAGGCAGGGGACCAGAGAAAGCAGCCACCCCGTAAGCAGTATCAGTTTGATGATCTCGGAATGACAACCGAAGAGGCCTTCAGAGGATTGGTTCAACAGGGAATGATCAGGCCACTTGATAACTACAACCCCACCAAACCCAATCCGGACTTGGATCATAGCAAATATTGCCAATATCACCAGTATCCGGGCCACATCACCAATGATTGCATCCCCTTGAAGAAGGTTATTCAAAGACTTGTTGATGATGGAAAGGTTGAGAAGGCTCGCCCCAATGTTGTCCCCGATCTTCTTCAGTGATATCAGCAGAAGCCCAGAGGTTATCTCACCCGTAGACAACGAAGTCAATCAGTCAACGTCGTAAGTTCTAGAGTATCTTTTATGTGGTCGCGAGTCTTTCATGTCCATGTTATGAGTCTTTTATTTGCAATAATAAAATATTTGCTTCTATTCCTGCTAGACTCGAGACATTACTTGCATACCCGTGTTGCACTCTATTGAATTGGTCTTATTCTAAATGATCACTTGTGCTGCTCACCGACCAACGCTTTGAAATGACTAATATTTAAATTGATCGGAGTGAGAAAATTGACTGATATCCTTCCCAGAGTGGGGCTTAAGAACTCCCCACCTCGATTCCCATATGCTCACATATCTTCCTTCGTCCTCGCTATCTCGTTGCTCGATGAATTTGCATGGATATTCCGCGAAGTAAGTGTAAGAAAGCAATGGAAGCTCAATCTCGTTCAGACTATCCGGTAGGGACTGCAGTTGAAACCTCTCACCCTTAGGAAAACCATCACCTTACCCTCACTAAACAATATCCCTTCATTTCAAGATCGGCATATTTGAAACCCGTTTAGCCATCACCCGAAGAAGAGGGACTATCCTTGAGGCTCCCGCGATGCAAAAGAAGATCGACCTGGTCCAAGCTCAAAAATGACGGAAAGCAATGATCCATCCTGGGGACTAGCTGAAATCCTCCTCTCAAAAAAAAAAAAAAAAGAGAGAGACAAAAATACAAAAAAAAAAGAGAGAAAAGAAAAGAAAGAGAGCCTAGTCCCTAGTGATCCTCCCAAAAGTGAAAGTCAAAGGATCCGGTCGTTACTCAAGAGGAGTCTCAGAGTGAATAAAGAGACATCATGGATGTCCCCTCACCATTACCCTTAACCAATCCTAAGCCGTCCTCTCGATTTTAGAGGACAACCCCATTCCCATTACCCTTACCTTGCCTTTAGCCAAAGCCAAGATTGACCTCTCATTCTTAGAGGCATTGAAGATGAAATCATGGATCCCCTCACCTTAGAAATCCCAAACACATACCCAAGA
The DNA here is from genome assembly GCA_022495995.1 of Adenophora triphylla var. japonica. Lineage (NCBI taxonomy): Eukaryota > Viridiplantae > Streptophyta > Magnoliopsida > Asterales > Campanulaceae > Adenophora > Adenophora triphylla. The sequence continues at coordinate 463,052 of JAFEMH010000331.1, forward strand.
GCCAACCTCTCATTTTTAGAGGTACAGCCAGCAAAAAACCTAGCCGACCTCTCATTTTAAGAGGTCATGATATCCCAAATCACCCGAAGACCGATCGAAATCCCGAAGCCCAGCCGCAGTTACTACCGGATAGCAGTTTCATTCCAATATCGTCGAGATCTTAAAACAGATTATTGCTTAAAGCGGAGCCAAGTCCATCCCGGCTCAAAGGACCATCAATTGAAGATTGTGCAAATTCCATCCGTTCATTCGACGTTGTATGTGAGCATACTTCATTTCTCCTCCGCAAACACCTGCCGTGGACGTCCCACTGGGGCTTCGCATCTGTGTCTCCCATCGACACTCCAAGAGGACATATTCTTTCAACGCTCAAAATTCTCGAAGGTCCTCACATCCCCGAACTTCACCGTTCATTCTTTTCATTCGGGATAAGCCCGAACTACGGCGACCTGAGCTCCTCGTAAGGAGGGGAACGTAGGCAACCTTAATTGGTCCGGTCGAAATCACAAACAAATCTCAGAAAATCTGGTCTCCTCAAGGACCATGCCCATACACTGTCTATCCTTCCGATTCTCGATATCAGTGGGCTTTCTCCTCAGGATTGATAAAAATATTTGCTCATATCAGCTTTGGTTGTTGAGTAACCCGAACATCAATAAAGGGTTTTAAGCAGCTTTGTGATCACCACGAATAAGACATGTTTTCAAGTGTCTCGAAAAGTCTTCTATTGCTACATCATAGGAAGATAGAGCTAAACACCGTTTCGGTCAGCAGGGGCTTCCATACACTTTCCACACCTTGTGATGCTTATACTCTCTCAAAAGAGTCAAACCAAAAGCGAGAGTGTCATACACAGAACTCAGGATTCATTTCCCACCCTCGAAGGATGTGCCCCTGCACGTAAACACTTTAGAGTCTTGTCCAGCGACTGATTGACTGCGGTTTGAAATGATGAATTGCCTCTGTGGCCACAAGATGACTCTGCCTGCAATGAAGCTGCATGGAATATCCTCAAGCTGGGGCTTTAGTTAAGGTATCCCTCCGGCTCTCCTAACCCGATTCCCTCCAGATTGCTTTGCACTGTCAACTGGGGCTTCACCAAGCTGGGATGGCTCTCTGCCCCCCTCGCCGCTTGCTGTCTCGGACGGGCGATACACTCTGGACTGCACCGCATCTGTACTCCTGAACGTCCCCTAACTTGCCTAGCTGCGCCATATCATTTTCCACCTCACGGGAGAGGACCCCTACTATACATACCTGTCCGAAACAATCCCAAAACCTCATGAATAAACCAGGAAAAATTGACCTTTAACCCAATAATCGCATTTGCTTTCCTGCACGTATGCACTCGTGCAAACAAGCTAACATAAATTAATCTTTGCTAACAAGATAAGCTTATTTAGGCATAGCACTGGGAGTTGTTGCCTTACCCTCGCAGGTACAATAATCAATTGAGTCTGAAGACTGGCCCTCAGACCAAATTGAGAAAGAAAGAAACAGAAAAAGGCAAAGTCCCCAGTTTCCTAAGCAAAGCTCAGGACATGAAAGAAAGAACAACAAGAGAGCAGGAAAGAAGTAGCGTGAGCCCTCCGGAAGCTACACTTATCCCCAGCAGAGCAGAAACAACAATGGTAGTCTAAGACCTTCCGACAGCTGCGAGTGAGCACAATACAGGTATGAACGCATATTTCTTTCAAGCGTCTAGTCATCATATCATGTCATTTTAAAGTTTGTTCGAGACACCATAGTTCTCACATTATTTTCAAAATTGGTTCGAGACACGATAGTTCTCACAAAATTGGTCCGAGACACCATAGATCTCATAATTTTTTCAAAATTGGTTCGAGACACCATAGTTCTCACAACATTTTCAAAATGGTTCGAGACACCATAGTTCTCACAATATTTTCAAAATTGGTTCGAGACACCATAGTTCTCACAATATTTTCAAAAGTGGTTCGAGACACCATAGATCTCACAACATTTTCAAAAGTGGTCCGAGACACCATAGATCTCACAATTTTTTCAAAATTGGTTCGAGACACCATAGTTCTCACAACATTTTCAAAATTGGTCTGAGACACCATAGATCTCACGACATTTTCAAAAGTGGTTCGAGACACCATAGATCTCACAACATTTTCAAAAGTGGTCCGAGACACCATAGATCTCACAATTCTTTCAAAATTGGTTCGAGACACCATAGTTCTCACAACATTTTCAAAATTGGTCCGAGACACCATAGATCTCACAATTTTTTCAAAATTGGTTCGAGACACCATAGTTCTCACAACATTTTCAAAAATGGTTCGAGACACCATAGTTCTCACAATATTTTCAAAATTGGTTCGAGACACCATAGTTCTCACAATATTTTCAAAAGTGGTTCGAGACACCATAGATCTCACAACATTTTCAAAAGTGGTCCGAGACACCATAGATCTCACAATTTTTTCAAAATTGGTTCGAGACACCATAGTTCTCACAACATTTTCAAAATTGGTCCGAGACACCATAGATCTCACGACAATTTCAAAAGTGGTTCGAGACACCATAGATCTCACAACATTTTCAAAAGTGGTTCGAGACACTATAGATCTCACAACATTTTCAAAAGTGGTTCGAGACACCATAGATCTCACAACATTTTCAAAATTGGTTCGAGACACCATAGATCTCACAACATTTTCAAAATTGGTCCGAGACACCATAGTTCTCAAAACATTTTCAAAAGTGGTTCGAGACACCATAGATCTCACAACATTTTCAAAAATGGTTCGAGACACCATAGATCTCACAATATTTTCAAAATTGGTCCGAGACACCATAGTTCTCACTTCTTCGGTTTGTCGTTTTTCCCCCCAGTCTTGTTGTCCGAACTATGATTTGACTTGATTCCCTAGTTCAAGGGATACGTAGGAATCCTTTCTCAGAAATGTCCAGCCATCTTTTCCCCTTCTCACCCTTCTAGCCCTTCACCTTAACCCTAGCCGCTCATTGAGATTGGGTCTTATTTTATCGACAACCCCACTTTTTCCAAAAGTGACGTTGCCGAGGGGCTCTGTAAGTACGCCAATCCAATTCGCAACCTTTTAGATGCATTTTAATATAATAAAATTGCATTTAGGGGCGTTTTGGTATATTCCCAGCCTATCCCGAGACTTCCGGAAACGTTCCATGAGTTTCCCGCGAAGGAAGTACCTTTTGGTACATTATTCATGCCAAAGGACCCCTTGGGAATAAAACCTGTTGGACCTTTTCGGTATTTTCCCAGAATGTTCCAGAAACTGGTTTTTGGCGCCAAAAGCTGTTGAGCCACCTTGTGTCACGCGACAGCTTGAGGCATAAAAAGTGGACGCGTAAGGTCGTGCGACACATGAAGGCAGCCAACTGCAGCCTATAAATAAGACCCTCCCCCTCTCATAAATGGATCCGAATTTTAGCCTACTGTTACTCTGCAGAATTTGCAGCGTAACGAACCTCTCTAAACACAAACCTCTCTCTCTCCTACCTTCAACCTACCCAATTCCTCCTTTCCAAACCCAATTCTCAAGCTACACCAATTGAGCCCCTTGCATCGGTCCTTCCCGGATCGAAGTGAAGAATTGAAGGGTTCTATATCTGACTGGATATAGAATTCGTGGAAGCAACAAGGGTAACGATTCCCTAAACCCAATCTCTCTCTCTCTCTTGCTTAATTTCTATTAATTCTAGCATTTAATTTTGTTTGGATTCAGTAATCAGATCCTAGCTATCTGGATTACTGAATCCCAATCGCAATCTCTCTGTTTAATCTGAATAATTCGTGCAATTGAGCTTATATTGTTGATTATTTGATTGGATTTGGTGTTTGAACCCCAAGGGGGTGTGGATCTACCCATATCCACACTCCCTTGGTTGATTTAGTTTCGTTTCTGTATTTCGTTCGTAATCTAGTTAAATGATTAGATCTGTATAGCTTTATGTTAATTACGTGTTCTTATTGTTCGGTTTTACGAGATGGCTCATATGTGTCACGCGACACCTTTGTCTCCAAGTGATCCTGTGTCACGCGACACATGTGGTCACTGGTGCGATGTGTCATGCGACATACATGACCCATCTGCAGAGACCCTTTTTCCTTTGTAATCTGTTTTTAGATTGTTTGTATCAGGGATGTGGCCTCCCTAAATAATGGGCTCACAATATGTAATTCTCGTTCCATAATTAATAAGATGCATGTAATCACACTTCGTTTATTATCAATATTTGCACACACTTTGGATTTACTTGGGTGTTTTGATTGAAAGACTCGTCTATGGACGAGGCGTGTTGGGTGAACTCTCGGTTCTTCCCAACACGTAACCTGACCTCCGAACTCATGTTTTCTCTCTAAATAAAGGTTTTCAATGTTTCCTCTTAAAACGGCGTGGCGACTCCTTTTTTTCATTTAAACCGGGAAACCCAAAATTTTCCGGGCGAGCGCACATTCAACAATGCATTTGGTATATTTCGAATGGTATGTCCCTAGGTTCCCATTTGAAGTTTAAATTGCGAAAAAGAAGGCTTCTCCTTTTCCAACCGTTCCTAGGACTTCTAAAAGATATCGTTTTCTACTTGAACATTAATAACAAACTTGCACGAGTCCATTTCCTTTCCCTTTCTTCCCTCTCCCACACCTTATTAAAGCTCTTTACCTCTGCAGCTACGACAAGTTGGTTCCGTGCTCCGGTTCCTGGTGCTCGTTTAGTCCGTGTTCCTGAGGCAACGGAAGCAGTCACAGTATTCGAGTGGTATTCTTCATCTTATTCGGAGACCGAAATGTCTAGTGCAGAGAATGTTATGACCAACCAGTCTGGAGGTTTGCGTGCCATGGGTCAGCATAGTGTGGATGGTTTATCTATTGAAGAGTTGTGGGCTACCCTTGAAGCCTCTCTTGCTCGTGAGCGTGAGGCCCAGTTGCTATCTCAGGCTGCTAAGGCTAGGGAAGACGAAATGCATGTACGCTTTATGGAAGCAATGCACCTTTGAGGACTTGCCGTGATAAGGCGTGATGATGGATCATACGAAGAGATCACTGATGCCAATAACACTGACCTTGGGGCTAGAAATGTTTCTCTCCCTCCTCAACCCACCTATAATGCTACACCTCCTCCCCTTACTTATGCTTCTCGCCCCATCCGTATGCAAGCGGATGGGATAGGAATGAATGCACAAAGTAAGATCCCTCCTCCGGCACCTCAACCAAACCAATATCAGAATCAGGGTATGCAGTTGAATCTTCAAGGTGGTGTTGGCAATGTTGGAAGGCTTTAACCAAACTTCTATGATTTGACGTCGTCACTGAATCCTAATGCTTCCATGCCTCCTAGTCAGTTTGGGTTGCAGTTTCAGAACAATCATCAGTCTCAGCCTCAGCAAAGTCTTCAGGGTTTTTGGCTTCTGAGTTCCCAGCATCAGGAAGGTTTCCTGGGCGGTCAGTTTTGTGGTCCTCAGTTACAAGATGGGTCCCAATACCAAAGTCAATATTAGTTCTCTGGCAATCAGTTCAACCAGGAAGGATTTCTGCAGCCTCCTTTTAATCAGTCTCAACCTCAGGGAGGGTTTTCTCAGCCATTGATGGGGTCAACTCATGGTTTTGGTTCATCGCCTACGCAGCGTCATTTTGGGTAAACTCAATATCTAGGATCAACTCCTTATTTGGCTGCTAGTGCTCCGCTTCAAAACCGAAATTCTTAATTCCAGGATGCACATTTTCCTCCGTTGCCCGGTGCAAGTCAGTTTGGATATCTGTTAGCTCAAGGAGGTTCTCAGCAGTTGGGTAATCAGAAATTGGTGTAGTTCAATGGTTATGATCAGTACAGGAATAAAGTGCCAAGCTCAGGTTGTCTATTTGATAGCAATTTGAACGTCCCGAGTACTTTTGATCTTCCACTAGCTTCCTTGCCTACAGTGCATCCTTTTTAGAATCCTTTCTTCCAGTCAGCCAATTTTGTGCCTTCCTCAACCGTGTCTCCCACTATTCCTCAGACTTCTAATGTAACTTCCCGAAGTCGCCGCTCTGTTGGAGCAAATGAAGGTCATGCAGCAGGAGATTAATAAGTTGACTGTGGGAACGAGTGGACTCAAGGTAGTAGATCCAGGAAAAGTGAAAGCTCTCCCTCATAAGTTTAAGATGCCAAAGATAGAGTTTGACATGACTGCATGTCCAAAGACTCATGTTGATACTTATGTGATGACATTGGGAGCAATGGATTGCACACCTGAATTTATGGCTCTGCATTTCCATCTCACCCTTAAGGGTCCTGGTTTGACGTGGTTTCACACTCTTAAGCAAGAAAATTGATCCACTTGGAGTTATATTACTGAGGTTTTCCTTGAGAAGTATCGTGGAAATCTGGAATGGCGTACAACCAGGGATGATTTGGTTGGTACAATCCAGAAGAATGATGAGTCAATTACTGATTTCTACAAAAGATGGAACGCAAAGTTGAATGAGTTGTCCGAACCAATTCCGTAGCAAGATTAGAAAGACATCTTTCCTTCATGTGTGAAACCAGTTCTCAGAGAGGCTATTGGAAGTAGATGGTATCCTGACTTGAGAGAGATGGTTGGAATGGGAGCCCGTGGTGAGAACATGATCTTTAATCTTTCTCCAAACACTAATGCCAGTATTGGTGGTGGCTACCATTATAGAGCAAAAAATCCCATTTCAATGACCCAAAAGCGAAAGAAACAGTCAAGGATAACAGTGTCAATAATCTTCAGGGAGGAGGTAATGGACAGAACAATGGGAAGTTTCAGCCCCGTCAGCAAGAGAAATTTGATGATCTCGGAATGACTACCGAAGAAGCATTCAATGGTTTGATTTGAACTGGGATGATTAAACCACTTGACAACTATAGCCCCGCCAATCCCAACCCAGATCTGGACAAGAGCAAGTATTATTGCTTTCACTAGTATCCCGGTCACACTACCAATAATTGCATCACTTTGAAGAGGATCGTTCAAGGGCTCATAGATGACAAGAAGATTTAGAAAACTCCTCGACACAACACTTTCAACAATCCCCTTCCAAATAATGGGTTCAACATGATAGAGTTTGTCAATGAAAGCTTTGTGAATACTATAGAGTTTAGGAGAATCGGAATCCTAGGGTACCCTCCCATCCAAAGTTGAAGAAGTCATTCAGTTTTCGTAGGTTCTAGAATGTCTTTTATTTTCAAGCATCCACCTTAGGCATTAGTGCTTACTTTTATTAGTAAATGTCCCTTTGGGACATGAGTCTGTTGAGTCCACTTTGGACTAGTTATTATTCTTTCAGTAGTAAGAGTCTTTATTTCTTTTCTTCCTAGACACGAGATGTCATTTGCACACCTACATTACATTTAAATGAAATGGTTTTATTCTATATGATCACTTGTGCTTCTCAACAAATAATCTCGTGAAATAGCTAATTTTTAGATTAATTGTCGTGAGAAAATCAACCGATATCCTTGTCGAGTTGGGGCTTACCAATCACATATCTCGCTTCTCCTGTGCTCTTTCATTGGCTCATATTCTCACATATTTTTCATCATACTCATCATTTCGTTGGTCAATAAATTTGCATTAAGCAAGCAATGAAGCCTTAATTTCATTTAGGTCATCCGGTAGGGATTGCAGCTGAAACCTTTCACCATAGGAAAGCCATTACCTTACCCTCACCAAACAATATCCTTCATTTCATGATCGGCATGCTTTGAAACCCCGTTTAGCCACCTCCAGAAGAAAAAGCCTATACTAGGGGCTCCCATAACTCACAGGAAAATTGATCGCCTCCAAACTCAAGAATGGCAGAATGCAGCGATCCACACTAGGGGCTAGCAGAAGTTCTAAAAAAAAACCATGTCCCTAGTGATTCTATCAAAGAAACTAATGATGACCAAAGAACACGGAGAAAACCTCTTCTCAACTACCCCAAAGTAAATCTGCCCACTTAAAGATCTTACCTTGATCTAGCTGTTTGCTTAAAGGGAATCTCGTAAACCATAAAGAGATAACATTGATTTCCCCTCGCCAACACCTGCCAATGGATTCCAACCATCCTCTCACTTTCAGAGGATACTCCCATTACCCTTGAACTTGCCGAAGCCATATTTGACCTCTCATTCTTAGAGGCAGTGAAGATGCAAGCACAATTTCCCGGCCATAGAAATCCCAAACACATCCTCGAAAGCCAACCTCTCATATTTAGAGGTTTAAGTCAGAAAAAAAACCCAGCCAGCCTCTCACCTCAAGAGGTCATGACGGAAACAAAGATCCAAATCACCCGATGGCCGATCGAAACCCTGAGACCCAGCTACAGTCCTTATCGGATAACAGTCTATTCCCAATTTAATCAAGGTCTAAATCAAATTCAAACTTCATTGCTTGCTTAAATTGGAACCTATTACACCCTAGTTCAAGACCATCAATCAGAGATTATGCAAATTCAATTCTTTCATTTGTCATTTTATGTGAGCGTATTTCATTTCCTCTCCAAGATTAGGAACTTGTCCTACTCTTGTGAAAATTCACGTCCTTTCTGTTCCCAAAAAAACACTTTTCGTGAAATCTTTACTGGGGCTTCACATCCATGTCTCTCAGTGACACTCCAGTAAAAGCAAGAAGACATGTTCTAGGGGCTATCATCATGGAAGTCCTGTTTTCTTCAATCTTGTCTATTATTTCTGTCTTTTCAAATTTGATCCTTGATATTGGTTGGTTTTCTCCTCTTAATTAATAAAAATATTTGTTCATATCAGGATTAGTGGTTGAATAACCCGAACATTAACAAAGGGTTTTAAGCAGTCTTGTTATCATTGTGAATAAAACAAGTTTTCATATGTCTTGTTAAGTCTTCTTTATTCTACAAAATAGGAGTATAGAGCTAAACACTGATTTTCTGTCAACAAAGGCTTCCATACACTATTTACAAACCTTGCTATGATTACACTCTCTCAAAAGAGTCAAACCCAAAACGAGTTTTTTTACACAAAATCGGGATTCATTCCTACTTTTCAAAAAATGTGCCCCCCTGCAAGTATATATTTCCGAGTCTTTTCCAATAACTGTTTGACTAGGGTACAAATTGAAGGATGGGTAACCTTATTCTGTAACATGACACTCTATCAAAGTGGGGCTGCACCAGACTTAGTTCACGGCTTATTTGGGTGGTTACTTATAACGGGAGTCTACTTCCTGGGTTCACAAATACTCCCCAGGGATTTCGTCAAAACGGGGGCTGCACCAGATTCAGTTCGGGATCTCTTTGGGTGACCAAATTCGATCAGGATTTTAGCTAGCATTCTGGGTTTGCAAAAATTTCTCCGTACCGGGGCTCTGTCAGGCAGAAAGGGATTTTTTATATGTAGGATCTTCTGGGTAGATTTTGGGGCTTGCTTTAAAGTCTCGATCTTTGATGCTAGCTTTACAATTGAAGTTAATGTCTACTCCACTTGGGGCTGCTGAAATTCTTATCCTGGGAAAAGGTGTAGGTCTTGAAACGAATATGAAGCTTGGTTGGGAAGAAACCTGTCATCAGACAGCAACAAAATTGCTGCAATCTGCACTCACCAGAGCATGTCCCCGACTTGTCTATGCTGCAACATATGACCCATCCATTTCGCAAACGCATGGGAGAGGGTTCACTTGGCCATACATCATACATACATATACAAACCATATACACAATCACCCCATACAATAAATCAAATCACCCCATACAATCATCATCTCATTCCCATTTTCAAAATAAGATGGACTCGTGCAATTAAGCTAACAGTGTATAAAAGCTAACAATAACAAAATCCGTACAAAGATGAACATAACAAAAATAATATAGTCAAATGAATAAAGTAAAATAGTAGAGTAGAGTGTTTGTTTCCCACAAGGTACAATAATCAAATGATCATAATCTAATCAAGGGGCTACTCTGACTCCTCATCATCTCCATCCTCCTCATCACCCTCCTCATCCTCCTCGGACTCATCATCTGGATCGTCTGAAGGAGACTGATATGCCTCAGTCTCCACGCAATAATAATCATCAGCCTCATCAACAACAACGGAGTCGAGCTCATAAGGTTCAGTCGAATCAGTCTCATCAGCATCACTCTCGTCATCATCGCTGGAGCTGGAAAGAGTCACAGATGGATTCTTGGTCCGAATTCTCGATCCGCTGGTACTCGCATCAAATCTACTCTTCTTTCTTTTTGGCTTTCCTTGAGGGGAGATGTTACTGAACCCTGGGACTTGCACTGATTCTTCCAATATTTTACGCCCTTCTGCAGCTTTTGAATCACGTCCACGACACCTATGAAAGCTCGAGCAAAGTGCCTGTAAGCCTGGCCTGGAACCTGTTCCAATCAGACATAAGGATTTTAGAAGACAGTTCTTGATAATAAAAATGAAAGCAAGCATATATACTGAAGAAATAAAAGTAATACTTACAAATCTTGAGCCTCGTGGGAGCTGAAGATGGGGATGAATCTGAGTCATGTCAAGGGGAGCTCGCCGTACATGGCCATCACCCTGATAATCAATATACGCCAGAGGCAGAGGAGGTCTAACCACAAATTCATTCGAGGGCCCCCTATAAGTACCCCAATCTGGGTCGTTACTGTTCCATCAACCTAAATTAATGATTTATAATCATAAAGGGGCATTTTGGACATTATTTTGACAATTTGAATGAGGAAGGACCTCTTAGAAATAAAAATATGGACAATTACCTTGCTGGAAGTCTGTCATTTCCAAGAAAAGGGAATATTGACCATTTAAATAAGTCAAGACTGCAAGAAACAACTTTCTGCAAAAAACTGGCACGCCTGCTGGGGTCATCCGCACGGATGAGATTGTACCTACAATCTTGTCCACGCGAATAAGATCAGCATCCATGCAACCTATAAATACCCCCCTTCTCCCTCAGTTTGATAATAAGGAAAAAAGCCCAAAAAAATACAAAAACCTACTGTCACTCTGCCCAAATCAACCCTCAAACAACCATTTACACCTTCAAAACTCAAATTCCACACCATATCATCCTCAAATCCACTCCAAAACCACTTTTGACCCTTGAAATTCTTCAAACCCTAAACATAAACCCAAGAAAAATTGGTAAATCCTTATTCCCTTCACTCATTTCTCTCTCATTCATACATACTCATACCATGTAGTTTAGCTTTCTTCTTTTGTTCATCCCTTTCCTCTTGTCCCAAAGATCCAAGAGGATCTCCATGGAACCCATTTCCATGGATGATCCTCCAAAATGATCCACATCCCCTTTTATTTTATATCATTCCCCCACTCCCTTTTTTTATATTTCTTGGTACTTGCTTGTTCGATAAAGAAGATGGTCATCTTGAAGTTCATCTCCATGGATGACCACTCCAAATGGTTCATATTTCATGCTCCTTTACTTGTTTAGTTTTACTTGCTTCCTTGACCTCAATATGGTCATCTTGGAGTCAATCTCCATAGATGATCATTTCAAATGGTCCACATTATTTAAATTCCTTGCAAATTCCCCTCCCCATGTCTAAGATGCTCACCTTGGAACATTTTCCTTGGATGAACATCATCTAGACACACAAAATAGGTCACACAAGATGTAGGAGATACATTTGAGTATAGATCTCAAGGATAGTCATCTTATGACCACATTAGAGATCTTCCTCTAAAGTTGATACATCTTGACCTAACTCTCTTGTCAAGTTACTTTCATGTCAAATTCCCCTTTTCCCTAGCAAATAAAATGCTCACAAAGTCCCAACGTACCCCCGAGATGACTTGATTAAGTGGATTCATCACTTATGACCACTAATCAAAGTCTAGGGAAAGAGAGGACAAGCATGGATGCCAAAATCCAAATCCCCATTTGCTTTCTGACTTTCAGTTACAATTCCAGTTAAGTCTTGTAAATCCAGTTAACTTTCTAGAAATTATAGGGACTAAACTGGAAACTGTAAAATATGGAGACTGCAGCCCTATCTGTGCGGATGAGATTGCACTGCAATCTTGTCCACGTGGATGACACTGTCATCTGCAAGAAGTCCCTTAAATTTTCTATTATTTTCAGTTTAACTAATGTTTTTCAGTTCAGTCCTTATAATTTCAGTTATTTTCAGAAAAGTCCCTTTAAATACACATACACAAAAAAAAAGGTTTCAAGTGAGGAAGACTCGTCGTACGAGGCATTCCGGGTGAACACTAACGTTCTTCCCGCAGTGTAACATGACCTCCGAACCCATTTTCTCTAATTTAGATTATTTTTCAAAGTTTTGACCCTTTAACAAAAAACAGCGTGGCGACTCCGAAAACGATTTTCTTTAAAAGTTTCGATAAAGATTTTCCAAAACTTTTTCCAAAGAAACAAGCAAGAGTCTTGTCGGGCGGCTCAAAAAGAAAAATCATGCTCGTGAATACACATCATCACAGTGGCGACTCTGCTGGGGATCTCTAAAATTTTTTTTTTAAAATAATAATAAAAAAATGATACTCGGTATATAGGTGGAAACCATTAAATTTCCTCTTCAAACGCCTCAGTATGGGAGTCGAGGATAAGCTATGGGTGAACAATGCCACGTACCATTTTCATTTAAAAAAAAAAAGCTTTTGTGAGTCAAACTTCCGTCCCAACACTTGAGACCTTTGGTTTTGTGTGTGTGTGTATTTTTCCCATTATGCTTTGTTGTTGTTTTGACTATCCCGGAAAAGTCAAATTTTGACTGTCGGATTGATTCTTTTAACTGCCTAGAATTTTATGTGCTTATGTGCTTGCATGTTTTCTAAAAAAAAAAAAAAAACTGTTTTTGCATGCATCATGCTTTTAAGACACATTTGAAAATTTCTGTTTTTACTCAAAAAGGAAAATAGACTGTCGCACACCACGCGCACGTTGACCGTGCACTGCACACTAGGTCCTTAACTCGGGAAATCTCAGTAGCAGCCTGAGAGGCCTTACTACGCCTCTCGTGCGAGCACGGGATGACCCAAACAGCCATTGGTTTACCCTCGTGTCGACCCTACACTTGTCTGTGACACACTTTTTCCGAGACTCGGTTGGTTTTTGATCTAGTCCGTGTCAGACTGCGTCAGTGCATGCCCCGTACAGGTCAAACCCTTGTCAATGTGCCAAGTCAAGATCCCCCATGGACCTAACTCAGTCAAAGCCATGTCGGTTTTCCGTCATGAACTTTGACCCAATCTTGACTGGGGCTTGGACTTTGACTTTGGCCGCACGGCTTATGCACCGGCTCCCGGTATGACGCTGAGTCATCAAGGATTAACGCTCAATCCATGTCTAATTACTTCCTAACCAACGACGAGTCAAGATCCCTGGCAGACCATTATCAGTTGAAGTCATGCCGGTTTTCCGTCAGACACTTTGACTCGATCTTGGCCCTCGACGCTGGCCTTGCCGGTAATTTACATCGAATGTGCGTTAAGACTTCATGACCCGCCAGACCGTAGGTTTGTTTTCCTTTTCGGTCGGTGGGACCCGCTTGCCCTACGGAGCCCTTATTCGGGGTTACAAGTTAAGGGTCCGCAGGCGTAGTAATGGGTCCCACTAATCCAGGACTTAGAGTAGTTAAAAAGAGGAAAAAGAAGAGCAATCTTTTCTAACCGCTTAGGACATAATAAAACACGTTTTAAGTAAACGGGAACAAATAATTGCATGTTGCACGAGCCCTGAGCCAAACACCTACCCTTTTTCTTCCACCCCCAAAGTCTGAACCTCCCTAGTATCTTCCTCCCGCAGCACCTCGCAAATCTTGGGTACGTACATCGGGTCACCGTCTGGCTAGTTGGGAAGAATCAAGTGCATTGTCAGCTTCACCGTTCACCTCAACTCTGTAGACACCCCATTCTGAACTCATAATTACATGATTACACTACTCTTCATCTCTCTTTTGTGTTTTGATGAGAGCATATCAGTTTCGTCATGTTTCGTTAAGTTTCTAACTAACCTCGTTAGTTTTGGACCTAACTGACTAACGGAACAACTGAAGAGGACAAAATAGTCATCAGACTAGTTATCTCGCACGAGATATCATATCTCGCGCGAGATATCCCCTCGACAGGATGTGCAGAATCACTTCCCTTCTCCGTTTCAAACTCTCTTTTTGGATAAAACCTTATCAATTCGGGTATCCAATCAGAACTGAGTTCTGGAACCTTCCTAGGGTAATTTCCCTCTCCACCTTCACCTCTCAAACCTCCTATAAATACTGGATGACTTCCAGTGTTTCAGAGGTCGACAATTCTGATCCTTGATCAAGAAAACACACAACACACACAATTTGTTGGTTTCTTTCCACGAAAGACTCCTTCAAATCACTCACAAACAACTTCTAAATTCGTCCTTCAACCAAATTGATTGACAAACATCGAAGCCCGAATCAAAGGACCAAGGCGAAGCTCCGTCCGCATCAAGATCCAAATCAAGGATCGAGGCGAAGCTCTGTCCAAATCAAGGTTCGACTCTAAACTTGAGTCGAAACTCTGTCCGAATCTCTTCTCAAAAGGTAATCATCCTTTAAACTTTCGTTTCTATTCTCAACCTCTCTATTGATTTTAGAGTAGTGTAATCCCATCAAAAGGATTAGCCTAGAGTCCCTTCAGTCAATGAAGGCGATCTCGAAGCATACAATCCGACATTCCTAATCAAGGAATTGATTAGGGTTCATTTGTTCTTCTTTAATTATTTTATTAAAAAGATTGAAAACCTCTCTTTTCTTTAGCAAGACCGATCTCCGGATTGGGTGAAATGGATGCCTTCTAAACCTACCCATTTCATAACCTAAGCCCCGAACCCAAATCTCTTTCAAACTGGTTTTCCTATGTTTCCAATCAAATAATATAGGTGGCGACTCAAAAAGATGAAAAGATGAAATTTTCTCACAACGCTACAGTGGCGACTCTGCTGGGGACTTAAAATTAAGAGGCTTAAACTTGCGTCAAAATTAAAAGAGAGGTTTTCAAAAAAAAAAAAATTTTAATTCGAATTTTCTGCTCTCAGATGAAGCATATCTCGCAGCGAGATATCATATCTCGCGCGAGATATTGCTTCGGCAATCTGGTTGTTTTCTGGTTTCTCCCGTTTGTCTCATAGTCCAAGACGAGAGCCGAACATGCAAGGGGGATCCCAGAATTCATTATCTGCAGAGTTCCCGCATCTTAAGGCCTCCCTTAAGGTGTAGAACTCGAACCTTCGTTTCCTTTAAATAATTGATTATTATTTATAAACTGCGTGCGATTGGGTTTTATTTAATTAAAAGTCCGGTCCATTGGGGATTCGAGAGTTGTAAATTGAATTATTTATCTCTCTTTCTCTCTTTATGTGGAACTACGACGGCCTGAGTCTTCCTAATTTGGGAGAAACGTAGGCAACCACTTGGTGCGGCCACTATCTGTTTTCTCTTTTAACTTTCAAAAAAAAAAATTAAAATCTCTATTTTTACTCTATCACCTAGATTGACTATCACACACGCGCACTCATGATATAACTGTCATTGCACTGCATACCCTCTATAAACCCGGGACCCACACTAAGGACGGATGACGGTAACCACCTAGTCGCCGGTCTCTCCGAAGTTGGATCATCCCACTCCGCGTATTCAATCCACCTAGATTGTCATATCGCGGGGAGCCTAGCCTTCCAGCCCTGCATCGCCACATATCATGTAGATTGTCTTTCTAGGAACACTCCGTGACCGTTCGGTTTTGACTCGGTAATCTTTCTTGTCTTTGACCAAAATAAAGTTAATGTAAAATTGACTATCGAGAAAGGATTCGGAAAAGTCCCTTCGGAAAAAGAAAAAGTCCCTTTGAAATGTCCCTTCGGAATGACCCTTTCGGAAGTCCCTTTAAAAGAAAAGAAATCCTTCCGGTCAATTTTACGTGGCTTTACTTTTCAAAGAATGGTCAATTACCAAGTCCCTAGGGTTGGTTCGAATTATGTATACCTGTAAGATTTACCTAGGATGCTAGATAGAAAACGGATCTTCGTCCGTCCGACCATGAATCTAGGAAATAAAATGAGGAAAAATCCATCTTTCCGGATGGTTATCTCGTGCGAGATTACCTAGTCTCACGCGAGATGTTATTTGCAGAATCTGTGTTTGTAATTGATGATCGATGTGCGCTCCCTCCTTGAGTCAAAACTTCGTCTCTAGTAAAAATAAAACTTAAAAAAAAAAAAAATCGCTCGTGAGGTAATTTTAACCATCATCCTTTTCTCCATCTAGGATCGTTTGGGGCTAATATTCGAAAAGGCGTCTCGTCGAGATATCTCTAGTTCATCTCTAAGGTCGTCAAGCTCCCTTACCTCTCCAAAGGTAGCATCTCAATTTCCTTACGACACGATGAATTCTGAAGCACTCAAGAAGGAAATTGAGGATCAAAGGATTCGATATGAAGAAATGCTACAAGCCCAAGCCGATGAAATGGAGGCCCGATTAGAACTTGAAAGGAGAATCCAAGCCGGGGAAATGAAAGCCATGGTTGACGAACTCCAAGCCATGAAACTACAATTGGCCGAATTAAGTTCAAAGAAGAAACAGAATGAGACCTCTTCCGATAATGAAGTATCATACACTAAGAGGGCTAAAAACCATCGCAAGCACAAGAAAAAGGTGTATGAGTCTAGCTCATCATCTTCCTCCTCCGACAATGAGAGTTAAGCTTCCAAGAAAGAAAGAAAGAGGGAAAGCAAGGACGAACCCCTTACCATGGCAATGCTAGAAAAGAAACTTGCATCCCTCGATGTGAGCAAGGGAGCCTCGCTCTCTATCGACTATGACACCCTTCGTCAATCCATGTCAAAGCTTCCTAGAAAGTAAAAGACACCCGACATTGCAAAATTCAATGGTTCTACTTGCCCTAAAGCTCATTTGGAAACCTACTCTTGGGCCATGCTACCTATGGGTGTCGATGACAACTTGCTAGTTCAATGCTTCCCTCAAACCCTCGATGGTGCCGCTAGAGATTGGTACATGACTCTTCCACTCTCCACAAGGCTTGATTGGCCACTCGCCAGTCGTGCCTTCCAAGAATAATTTGAGGACAACACTACCTACCGCACTACTAGGAGAGACCTTGAGCAAACCAAGCAACTTCCGAATGAATCATTCGCAGACTTCGTCAAAAGATGGAGGATCAAAGCGGCGAAATCGTTGATAGGCCAAGTCTAGACGAACAAATTCATATCCTACTTCAATGCCTCCGCGAAGAATACCAAGAGAAGCTTGCCGGCAATTACTTCCCTAGTTTCCTCGAACTCCATAAATCGGGCCTTAGAGTTGATGAATTGATCCTTCTTAGAAAGAATTCAGAAAAGGAGAATCGTCTAACAAAGGGGAGCACCGGTCGTACCTATCATGATTTTGGTGGGGCTACTCTTAAGGAAATGTTCGATGATCTAGTAGGCCAAGGAAAACTGAAGCCAATGGAAGACTATCATCCTAAGAAAATGAGAGAAGATTGGGACCACGACAAATTTTGCGATTACCATCAGTTTAGTGGTCATGACACCAACAATTGCTACAATTTGAGGGATGCCATCCAAGACTTGTATGAAGCTGGCAAGATCAACTGAAGCATCACCACCTTGGGGCTCCGATTGTCCTCTCCCTTTTTCCTTTGAAAAAAAAAAAACATAGATTAGGTAAATTTCCTAGTATGTTCTCGAAGAGTCGTTCTAGTCCATCTCTATCCTCTCTAGTTTGTGTCAAGTAAACTATCGAGTCTGTTTCGAATTTCCTTATCAATAAAAGTCATCTATTTACCCTAAACACTTTCCCAAGAGTTGTTCTTCTTTATGAATATCATTTGATCTATGTTGAATAGTGGACCTTATTCCTTAAATCATCACGAAAAATAGAAACTTCTAAACAAGTTTGAAATGAAAACTATCCTTAGAAGGCTTAAGGCTAAACATTACTCATGTTGAAAGTCGAAGATCAACAAACGAAGGAAGCCAAAGGCGCTGCTATCAACATTCATCCCAAGAAGAGTGGGGCTACGCAATTCAAGGCTTTGAGAGTACAAAAATAAAAGGATCACTAGGTCGAAACTCCTCAAATCGTCCTAGGCAAAAATAGAGCATCAAAAAAAAAAAAAAAGAGAGAGAAAAACTCTCAAGCCTTCATCGCCCCACAACAAGGATGAAATTTCAACAAAGGCAAGAAGGACTCTCCCGCAAAGAAGAAGCGTCAAGTGATATCAATGAAGAAAAGAGGATCCCTCAACATCCTCTTACAATGAAGCCCGAATGGCAACGCAAATGAAGAAGACTTTCAACATCAATCCATAAAGAGAAATGTTTAGCCTTAATTCATGCTAATGATTGTCTTTCTCTTTCAAACTCGTTAAGAAATTTCTAGATGATACAAGGTCCATTAAAAGTAGAACAACTCTTCTAGTCCTTTGAGCCATATAGCGTTCTTTGTTGAGTCTAGGGGCTTCCTCTTAGCCATTCTCATACACACTCTTAAAATCCAAGCATCAAAACTGGGGCTTCCGAACATTTCCTCCCCCAGTCAATCTCTACTCAAACTCTCAAGAGTAATCCAATCTGCATTAGGGGCTTTCCTCTTCGCTTCTCACTATCATCATTAGAGAATACACTCCCGCATAAAAGAGTCAATGCTTGGATAACCTTCCAAAAATAGAGTCCGTCTCTCCCCAACTAAACTTGAGATCTCATCTTTCTCCTTAATGAGATTCTTCCAACTGAGTCACCTTCGAGTACACATACTTTTCAAAAAAAAAAAAAATGGCTCGCTAGGTTGAAAACTAGTAAAGAGCGGCCTAGGCAAAAGTTAGAGCACAAAAACAAAAGACGCAAAAGAGATGCCCGCTAGATTGAAAACCCGAAAGGGCGGTCTAGGCAAAAACCAGGGTGCGTCACAAAAAAAAAAATCAAAGGGAAAAAGGAGGGGATCCTTCTTCGATTCACGCAGTCTCACAAGCCTGTTCGCGAAGTCATCTACATCATACAAGAAGTCTTGGGGCTTAGTGTCAAGAGAAGCCTTGGAAAATACATGCTTTGGATTAGGCATCATAAGTTCTACACAGCAAAAGCCATTGGAATGGTTTAGACCTTGTTCAGTCAATGATCATCACACGAGAAACTTAGGGGCTTGACGATGAAAAAGTCCTACGATAACGGAAAAATCCTTGAAGTATCCTGAACCTTAGTGTTGAACTTGGGTTATCTCAACGGAATCCTATTAGACGATTGTCTCATTCGATCTTTAAATGGACCTCACGAGTTGGTCTTCAAAACCAAAATCTAAATCACAAACAATTTTCAATTCTCACATAACAAAACTCATTCTCCCCGCTGATTCTTGGAGTCGAGTGCACATTGATCGTCTTGAACAGACAAATGTTTAAGTGAATGTATGTTGTTATGCAAATGCTTTCACTAACCCTCTTGTAGGAATTAAAATGCGTAAAGCACGTCAAGTGCCTACTTTCAAGAATTAGATCAAACATGTTGAGTGTTTGGATTTTTTCCTACCATATATCTTTCTATGCATCCAATTAAGTGCGTCGAGCATCTCTTAAAGCGTCAAGCATCCATCGCGTCAAGCATCCATCGCGTCAAGCATCCATTGCGTCAAGAAACCATTGCGTCAAGCAACCATTGCGTCAAGCATCCATAGCGTCAAGCAACCATCGCGTCAAGCATCCATCACGTCAAGTGCCATGCGTCAAGCATACTCAACAAAAAAGCCCGATTCAGCGCCCGGTGGATCGTCAGCTAGGTGTGTCAAACATCTAAGATGCGTCAAGCATCTAGGGTCAGTATGTCGAATACTTACCTTATCAAAAGCCCGATTCAACGCCCAAACAGGTGGATCGTCAACAGTTAGGTGTGTCAAACATCTAAGATGCGTCAAGCATTTAGGGTCAGTATGTCGAATACTTACCTTATCAAAAGCCCGATTCAATGCCCAAACAGGTGGATCGTCAACAGTTAGGTGTGTCAAACATCTATGATGCGTCAAGCATCTAGGGTTAGTATGTCGAATACTTACCTTATCAAAAGCCCGATTCAACGCCCAAACAGGTGGATTGTCACCAAGTAGGTGTGTCAAGCATCTACAAGTAGTATGTC
Organism: Adenophora triphylla var. japonica; assembly: GCA_022495995.1. NCBI lineage: Eukaryota > Viridiplantae > Streptophyta > Magnoliopsida > Asterales > Campanulaceae > Adenophora > Adenophora triphylla. Next base: position 483,179 of record JAFEMH010000331.1, read on the forward strand.
GAGTACTACTCAACAAAAGCCCGACTCAACGCCCAAACAGGTGGATCGTCATCAAATAGATGTGTCAAGCATCTAGGGTCAGTATGTCAAATACTTACCTTAACAAAAGCCCGATTCAACGCCCAAACAGGTGGATCGTCACCAAGTAGGTGTGTCAAGCATCTACAAGTAGTATGTCGAGTACTACTCAACAAAAGCCCGGTCTTGAATCGCCAGGATCGTCACCAAGTAGGTGTGTCAAGCATCTACAAGTAGTATGTCGAGTACTACTTAACAAAAAGCTCGGTCTTGAATCGCCAGGATCGTCACCTCAACAAAAGCCCGGTCTTGAATCGCCAAGATCGTCACCTCACTTCAAAAAACAGGTATCTTCAGAATTGGGTCATGATTTGATTCCTCAGTATGGATTTGCCTTTTCAAAAAAATAAAATCTTCGCAATTTTCAAATGATTTTCAAAATACCTAAAGCAACCTTTTCGTGTTTTGGAGTCGAACTACGTTTTGGTCTGATTCTCCGATAGAGATACGTAGGCAGCCGTGCGGCACGACCATCCCAGCGTTCAGAATGATGTCTTTTCTATCGACGACACTTCTTATTTCATAAGACACGCCGAGAGGGCTCTGTAGACACCCCATTCGAACTCATAATTACATGATTACACTACTCTTCATCTCTCTTTTGTGTTTTGATGAGAGCATATCGTTCGTCATGTTTCGTTAAGTTTCTAACTAACCTCGTTAGTTTTGGACCTAACTGACTAACGGAACAACTGAAGAGGACAAAATAGTCATCAGACTAGTTATCTCGCACGAGATATCATATCTCGCGCGAGATATCCCCTCGACAGGATGTGCAGAATCACTTCCCTTCTCCGTTTCAAACTCTCTTTTTGATAAAACCTTATCAATTCGGGTATCCAATCGAACCGAGTTCGGAACCTTCCTAGGGTAATTTCCCTCTCCACCTTCACCTCTCCAACCTCCTATAAATCGGATGACTTCCGGTGTTTGGAAGGTCGACAATTCTGATCCTTGATCAAGAAAACACACAACACACACAATTTGTTGGTTTCTTTCCACGAAAGACTCCTTCAAATCACTCACAAACAACTTCTAAATTCATCCTTCAACCACGTTGATTGACAAACATCGAAGCCCGAATCAAAGGACCAAGGCGAAGCTCCGTCCGCATCAAGATCCAAATCAAGGATCGAGGCGAAGCTCTGTCCAAATCAAGGTTCGACTCTAAACTTGAGTCGAAACTCTGTCCGAATCTCTTCTCAAAAGGTAATCATCCTTTAAACTTTCGTTTCTCTTCTCAACCTCTCTATTGATTTTAGAGTAGTGTAATCCCATCAAAAGGATTAGCCTAGAGTCCCTTCAGTCAATGAAGGCGATCTCGAAGCATACAATCCGACATTCCTAATCAAGGAATTGATTAGGGTTCATTTGTTCTTCTTTAATTATTTTATTAAAAAGATTGAAAACCTCTCTTTTCTTTAGCAAGACCGATCTCCGGATTGGGTGAAATGGATGCCTTCTAAACCTACCCATTTCATAACCTAAGCCCCGAACCCAAATCTCTTTCAAACTGGTTTTCCTATGTTTCCAATCAAATAATATAGGTGGCGACTCAAAAAGATGAAAAGATGAAATTTTCTCACAACGCTACAAACTCCGATTTTCAGAATGTCTGCATTAGCTGGTAACAATAGGGACAACACCACTCCGCCCCCGGGATCCCTCAGACAGACCAGCATTGGATCCAGTTTGTTGAACAAATGAGACCGCGACAGGAAGCACAAATAAATAGCCTTTTGGAGGCTATTAGGAGCCATGGTTTGATTGCCAGTCCCAATCCCGACGGTACTTTCACCATGGAAGAAAAGGAGGACCCTAATCTCACTCTCGGTCGCCCCGAGTATGTCAGGATGCCACCACCAGCCTCCTGTGCGACTACTGCCAGAACCCCTACCTCTCGATCTGCAGGTCAGCCGGTCGCTAAGAAACAGGTCAAAATGCCGCCATCACAGTTTGATCTAAAACAGCGGACAGGGATGGGTCAGTTAGGTTTTTCTCAGCAGCAGTCAAATGTTCCTCCTCAGAATGGCACCCACCGTACAAATCCCAATGTTTCCCGAGCTGTCCAAATAGATATCAGTAATGGAAATGAGACTTTACCTCCAGGAAGCTTTCGAACAATGGAGGAAGTATGGTTAGCCGTCAGGGCTCTCGAGGAACGTCAGAATGAGCAACAGGCCTGGATCCAGGAAGCAACACGTCATTTCGGGACCTTAACAATTCCCCAGCTGACTGGAACTCCCCTAAAGGACAAGTACGTGCCTGCTTCCCCAGTTTCTAATGCCTCCCGTTAGCCTCTAGAATCCAACCATTTGCTCCCAGGTGAATCCAGTAATAAGCATATCGAGGCCCCAGACCCACAACCAGCTGTCGAACACATTTGGTGGGATGTCTGCGACTGTCCCGATTGCCTCGAGAGAGACTACCAAGATGAGATTAGTGAAGACTATCCCCCTAAGAGGAAAACCAAGACCTCTTCCCAGCAGAAGTTGAAGGCAAGATATGAAGCTGGTGATCCCGCAGTGGGAACCCTCGGAGAGCCATCCAAAAAATTTGATTACTATGTCATCTATTCCAATAAATCCCCTCAATCCAGCTCAACTCAAAACCCCTCCAGCAATTAGCATACCGAGGCTCCAATCCCACTGCCAGTTGTCGAACACATTTAGTGGGATGTCTGTGACTGTCCAGACTGTCTCGAGAGGGACTATCAAGATGAGATAAATGAGAATCGTCCTACCGAGAAGAAAAAAGCTTCCTCCAGCAAAAATTGAAAGAAAGGTTCGAGGCCACTGATACCAGTGTAGGGGAACTTAGGGAACCATCAGGGAAATTCGACTACACAATCTTGAGGCCCGCAACTCAACTATCATTGAGGAATAGCTATGATGGGGGCCACTCATCCTTAAATGAAAATGTTACAATAGTCTCTTAGTCAACCTTCGTAGGTTCTAGGTTTTTCTCTTTTACCAATGTCCTTTGTGGACATCTGCTATTGTAGTCCTTTATGGACAGGGTAGTTAAAAATTCAACTTTTGTATGAGTCTTTTTCTTTTCTCGCTAGACTCGAGGTACTATTTTTTATTTAATGAAATGGTCTTATTTCAAATAATCACTCGTATTGCTCAAATGCTTGAACTACGACGGACTGAGCTCCTCACAATGAATGGAACGAAGGCAACCAGAAATGGTCCGTCCATAAGTGCATTTCAAACTAATGAAGGATTTTGGGCAATCTTGTGATCATTTTGGATAAAACATGTTTCCAAATGTCTCGACGAGTCTTCTTTTTTCTACAACATAGGGTAGATAGAGCTAAACACTGATTTCTGTCAACAATGGCTTCCATACACCTTTCCATGTCAACGCTCTCTCAAAAGAGCCATGTCTCGGAGTGAGTTCTTTTTGGGCCCTCAGCAAATGAGGCCATACGCCCTTGCAAGTATACATTTCTACAAATCTCCTCTGTTCATATGACTAATTAACTAAAGAAAATAAAGAAAAGGATGGGTTGCCCCCTTTGCTGCATGGCAATTCGGTCCTCGAAAGATGCCCTAGCCCTGTGGGCCATCCAAGGAACAATAGCGCAATATCAGGCTCAGAAACCCGTAACTTGGGAAGCAATCCAGAAGGCTGCCCAGTTAGAAGCCATTCATACCCAATATCCCCGAGCTCAGCCCCTTACCATTGCTAAACTTAGGGAGACTTGCAAATTATCAGTCAGAATCGAAGTCTAGTTGCTAAGCAAGCTCCTCCTTTGACCCTAACAGTATTAAAAGAGTCCTGCAAAGTGGCAACAGATAAGCTTGAGGGAGAAGTGAATCTGTTGACCAGATCCGGGCAGATAAGAAGTCAGCAGACCCAACACCCAGGGAGAACCGTAACCCCTATGCCAAGACAGCTGAAACTCCTGACCCCCAGAAAGAGGATCCTGTACTCACTCAGTTGAAACAGACTCAATCCAATATCTCTCCATGGTCTTTACTCACTTCACCTTATCTCCACAAGTTGAAGTTAGAGGAAAGTCTGGCCCGCACACTAGTCCCTATTGATGCTACCCCTGACGACATGGTGCAACTAATTGGGAACATCCACTACGGAAACATTGTCACCTTCAGAGACCTAGATCTCCCCCAGTTCGGAACCGATCATAATAAGCTTCTCTTCATCACGGTCCATCTAGATGAACAGCGTCTCCCTCGGGTTTTAGTTGACAATGGGTCCGGAATGAACATCCTCCCAACAAAGATCATGAGCATGCTTGGCATCAACACAATAGATCTGAAGCCTTCCTCCCTCACAGTCAAGGCCTACGACTCAACGTCCCGTACTGTACTTGGGGCTGCCACTTTAAACCCCTGGTTCGGCAAGAAAATGATACCTGTAGAATTCCATGTCATTGATATCCCAATCACCTTTAATGCTCTATTGGGAAGACCTTGCCTGCACCAGGTTAATGGGGTCGCCTCGAGCCTTCATCAGTGTTTGTAGCGATGCGCGGATTTTTCCTTTTTAAACATCTTTTGAGTCGCCACTTAGATTATTCGTTTGGAAACATAGAAAAACCATTTTGAAAGACATTTTGGGTTCGAGGCTTAGGTTATGGAATGGGAAGGTCAAGGAACACCCATTCTACCCAATCCGAAGATCGTTCTTGCTAAAGAAAAGAGAAGTTTTCAAAAGAAGGAGAAGGTTTCAAAATTAAATAAAATAAAGATCCATTTAACGGGGTTAAACGGAATATAGGATCGATTGCTTTGAGACCATCCCCATAATTTGGGAAGGCTCTAGGCCGATCCTAGATTCGATGTATTTATACCACTCTAACAATCAATTAGAAAGGAAAGAAAGGTTACCTTGCGTGACGTGATTCGGGCATAATTTCGACTCATGTTTAGAGTCGAATCTTGATGTGGACAGAGCTTCGCCTCAATCCTTGATTCGGATCATGATGCGGACAGAGCTTCACCTCAATCCTTGATTCTTTCTTCGATGTTTGTTGATTAACAGGGTTGATAAACAAACTTTAGGTGATTTAGGGTGATTTTATAGGAATCTTTCAAGGAGAGAAACCAGTAAATGTGGGGGGGTTTTTACTTAGGATTTTCAGGGATTGTGGGCCTCTGAAATATTGAAAGTCTTCAGGTATTTATAGGTGTTAGAGAGGTGTTGAAGATGAGATCAAACACCTTGGGAAGGTTCCAGAATCCAAAATTCATTGGCTGGCCAGATGGATGAAATTTTATCCCAAAAGAGGTTGAAATCGACGAGGAAACTGCTATCTTTATTCTGCAGAACTCCTTTATCTCGCGCGAGACACACTATTCCGCGTGAGATAATGCAGTCTGTGGACAATTTTGCCCTTCCCTCGTTATCTCGTATGCAGTTTAGTCTCAAACTAACGGTGGTTAGCCAAAACTTAACTAAACATGACGAAATGGTGGATTTCTACATCTTGACCCAAAGCGAGACTTAGAGCAGTATAAATGTGATCCGATGGGTTCAGAATGGGGTGTCTACAGAGCCCCTCGTCGACAATTCTTATGAAAGAAGTCATGTTGATGATAGAAAAGACATCATTCTGAACATCGGGATGGTCGGACCGCACGGCTTCCAACGTATCTCTATCGGAGAATTAGACCATAACGTAGTTCGACTCCAAAACACGAAAAGGCTGCTTTAGGTATTTTGAAAATCATTTTGAAAATCGATGAGATTTTGTTTTTGAAAAGGTAAACTCATACTGAGGAATCATATCAAGACCCAATTCTGAATATACCCGTCTGTCTGAAGATTTGCCTGTCTGGGCTCCGAACTTGCGGGGAAATATGTAAGAAAACAAAGGCTTACCTGTCTGGTCCTTTGAGTCCTATTGGGTTTTTGTGACGATTCGTCTGTCTGGGCTCCGAATCAGTCTTTTTCTTGTTGAGGATAACGATTCACCTGTTTGGGCATTGAATCGGGGTTTTATGATGACGGTTCACCTGTCTGGGCATTGAACCGAGCTTTTAATTTGACGATCCACCTGTCTGGGCGTTGGATCTGGCTTTTGATTTTGACGATCCACCTGTCTGGGCGATGGATCGGGCTTTTCGTTTGACGATCCACCTGTCTGGGCATTGGATCGAGCTTTTTGATTTGACGATCCACCTGTCTGGGCTCTGAATCGTGTGGAATGAGTTGATCTCTGGATCAATCATTTTCGGGCGACTGGCGCCGTATTGGGTGATCGTGCGGGTGTCACGTTCGGCTCATTTCGTGACTTGCGGTGCCGATTTTTCCACGTTTCCTTGCTAGTGCATCACTTCCAAGGGTAAATGTGTCAAAATTTTGAATTTTGACGTTGTGTAGACGCTTATTGTCGAGGACAATTTCGTACAATTTCAGAAGGTATATCTCGCACGAGATATCTTGTCTCGTGCGACACATCCACTGTCGGGGCAATATAACAGCAGCTGCTATTTCATTTTGAAAGCACCTCTTTTCATATTTCCCTCCCTAGCTTGAGCCAAGGCGAATTTTCTCTGTGATTTTTTGTGTGTTGCTTGTTGATTCCTTCCTACAATCAACCCTCAATCCTTCCCCCTTCCAAAATCGATGGGGCAAGAGAGTAAAAATCCAATTTTGGGGAGTCATTTGCTTGGAAAGGATTACCTCCGTGATGACCTCACTTTCGATAGGGACGTGCACATTTCTATCTTCGTTCATGAAGGTTTGGTAAGAGCTTCTCTCTCAACTCTTATCTAGTGCATTGTATTGCATTTGAATTCCATTTTTTGAACTCCAATTTCATCAATGGCAGTTTTTTCTTGATTTTTGTCTAGAACTTGGTTCTATCTTGCATGCTTCGATTTTTGTTGAATTTGTTTAATGTTTTACGTTGCATTCTGTGCGTATGAGTCCCCTACATATCATGGATTGTAGGAGGTGTTGATTCGGGTAGTCAAATGCAACTTTGGGCATGCTTTTCTTGTGCGCATGCCAAGTGTTCAATGAAATGCCTCAATGAGAATTTTTTTCTATTTCTTTGAAATTTCTGCCATGGAATGATATCTAACCTTGCCCTTTTTCTTCTCTTCTGTTTTGCAGGCGTATAGGTCAACCAAAAACTGTCGCGGGAGTCCAAAATTGGCCAAAGATTTGTGGGACAAGATCAAGGGACTTAATGGCGTTCAAACTAGGATGGCTTAAATGGGGATTTTGACCTTCGTTGACAACATCCAAGGGATGAGACTGACTCCCCAAGTTCTTCAGGCAATCTGGGAGGGTGGTGGGATACTACCCACACCGTGCATCTGCGCTTCGAGGAAGCTACTATGACTCCGATGGATTTTCTCCCTATTATGGGGCTAGAGTTCACCGGTGAGCCCCTCCCAAAGACTGCGAGTTATAAGCCTGGGAGACTGGCTGTGTGGAGGTAGCTGATTGGTTTTTCCCCTAACAAGTTTAAGGGGTTTGCCGCTGAGTTGTCACCTCTCTAAGCTCAGCTTGAGGCTTATGCGCTTAAGTCGAATGCGAACACTGAACGGTTAGTGCGGGGCGCCCTCTGGTACATTCTGTCGGAGACCATTTTTGCGAACCATTCTTCTACAGCCCGTCTCTCCCTCTTAGGTTTGTTGGTTGAGTTGGATGATGTGAGGACTTATGATTAGGGCTCAGCGGGGCTGGCCTTCTGTTATCATGCTATGGATGAGGCATGTAGGCATACCAAGGATACTCTGTCGGGGTATTCTTATGCTTGGGAGGTATGTTCTTGATTCTGTCTCTGTTTTTTATCTGTACTCTTTGTCTGTATTTTGTACTGAATCTGTTCTGTTTTCTTGTACAAATATGGGGCTATGTTGTCTTCGGGTTGTACAAGTTTGAGTTGGAAAGCCGGGACCCTCTGTTTCTCGACATCAGGAGGTGGAGCCACCCCAATCGGAGTGTTGATGAGGAGGAAGATCAGGAGTGGACCCTGACGGTTGCAGAGGCACGGGCCATGTTGGACGCCTTTGAGTATGAGCGGCTGGGCCTTTATCCGTGTACCTTGGTGGAACGGGAGGTTCACCCTGCTTGGGATGCCACTGCGATGCAAAGGATGTTGGTATCTCTGGAGGGGGATACCATGTATCTGGGCGAGCGAGTCTTCCCTCAGCATGGCCGGGGTTCACTGCCATATTAGGTACCAGCGGATCCGCCGAGGGCGATGTACCCTACCCACTTCATTCCAGATGATGATTATGCCGATCTTGTGGAGGGTTGTGCGGCGACGGCTCGTGTTGTCCGAGGAGCTTCCTATGCGGAGTTCTTGCCTCGCCTGATGGGTCCCCTTCCGGTAGGTGCTAGGCGATCGCTTGCTCGGGTTTCCACCTCTGCCTTCGCTTCAGGTTCGTCAGCCCCTAGCACCTCTTCCCAGTATGCAGGTCCTCTGCCTTTCGCGCCAGATTATGGTCCTCCGAGCTATACATATATGATGGGGAGCATGTCGATGATGGGCCACATCCCGTTCCCGGACTAAATTCTCGAGGGTTACCGCCTTCCATCTGATGTCTCCTCGGTACATTTATGTTCAAACTATTTCACGTATTCGTCCATATATGTATATATGTCGGACTTCATCTGATCCTTTTCTTTTTGTTGCCAGATCACCATGTCTGCGGCTGATTATAACCGTGGGGCGAGCAGGATGGCGAGATTGATGTCCCTGGTGTCGGACCTGTCCGAGCGGCTGTTTCAGAAGGCATCTTTGGTAGCTTCGACGGTGGCCTCTGCGGTAACCCCGACTTGTGGAGCCAAGCGGTCGAGGAGGGACGACAGCCCCAATGGTGGTAAAGTCGGAGGTGCCGACGGGTCGGGCGACTTGCTTTGGTGTTGTTGATCCCCCTTTTTCTCCCCATTTACTTCTCGAGTTATTGTAAATATTGGCCGTGTGGGCCCAGACAATTTTTTTTCTTTCTGTTTTGGTACCTGTTAGCACGTAGATGGCACAAAAACAAAGTTTCCTTAATTCCTAGTTCTAGGTCTAATTAGTTAGTTTTTTAACTTTCTCGACTTCCGCGGTTTAAAATGAAATGACCATTCGGGTCACAATTTTGAGCTTAGTTTTGGTGTTGCACTGCATGTTAGGAACTGTACGTGCAGGTTTTTCGAGACTTGCTTCGTCAAGTCGGGGCTAGATTATTTGTTGGTGCAGGACTGCTACTGAATTTGTCGAAGGGATGTGTCGCGCGGGACAAGGCATCCCGCGCGATACATGCTACCCAGGCAAAATCCTTTTCCTTCTTCGAACAGGATTTTGTCAGTTTTCCCTATAAAAACACCCCGTAGTCCGGCCAGATAGGTCATCCCAGCCCTTCAAACTCTAGAGATATTTTGTTAGGGTTGAATTATGTCTTCTTTTACAACCCTGTGATCCATGGTTTCCAAGGAGATCATCCCAACGTCCATGATTGTTGATGATTTTTCTTTGTCGTCTAACGTAGTTGAAGCATTCAAGCCAGCATCAAGAGATTTCATGAGGTCGTTTCGCAACCGATCTCGCAATAAGTTTATAGCAGAATTTGGATTCAGAATCCATTTCACCTTGAAGAACCTCCAACCGGATTGGAATCTTTTGCAGGGTGTTGCTCGATTTTGGGATCCTTCTGTTCATCTCGTTAATTTTTCTCTTAATGAGATGGTGCCTACTGTTGAGGAATTTTCCATTATCCTAGATATGCCTTTGACTGGTGAGATTGCTGTTCCTAAATACATTTGGAATCATTCAGAAGCTTTGAATGAATTGTTAGGGATCCCCTTGATACTTGCTATGAGTTGGTTCACCGCAGGTGGGTAGATTGTTCTTCTTTTCCTGAGCGCTTTAGCGGGGATTCAGATGATGATGCCTTCCATGCTTACAAACGAAACTTTCTGGCCCTTTCTCTTTTCGGAGATGTTTTGTTCGTATGCAGGGATGGCTTGGTTGACTCCCAATTGGTGGAAATCGTTCTACAGGCTAGGAAACGTTCTAGGAACATCATTCCGCTAATTTTGGGGGAAACCCTGCATGGTCTCGATGAGTTGCATAAGACCGGTGCCATGACTCAAGGGAGTCCTCTTTTCTTGACTATCTGGCTTAGGGAGCGTCTCAAGTTGGTAGGTCCCCGATTGGAATATTCCCCATTCACATACCATACGCGAAAGTTAATGATCAAGGATCTCTCGGTGGATGAGTGGGCCGAGCTGATTGCGAAGACTGTGACTGTCGATATCATTTGGTGTCCACCTTATTGGATATTGAACAAGTATTTTGCCAATACCAAGGGTTTTAACAGGGTTGTTCTCCCGGGTTTATGAGATTCCTCCTTTTATTTTCCCAAGCGGGTGCTCCGTCAGTTTGGTCAGCAGCAGGACACTTATCTTTTCGAAGGGGCCTCTCGTGATGTGTCTTATATCGGTGTAGAGTTTTCAAAAGTTCTAGCTCAAGCATGGGGTAAAGGAACTAGTCGAGACCGCTGGTCGAACCTTCGGACTTTTGATACAAGCGTCTTCTTGTCTGACAAGTATTTGGATTTGTTTCTTCATACCGGTCACCCTAGCGTGGAGAAAATTGATGATCTGCGGCTTTCACTGTTAGGGGTCCTTTGTGGCTAGCAGTATTTTGCGAAGGAGCGAGGCTCAGTCTGATCCTACTAATGTACGGACCGATCTAACCCATGATTTTCTTAATGGAGATTGGTATGAGAGGCGAGGCAAAGGGATGCCCGGAAAGACGCAAGCTTTAGATAGACCCAATGTCTTTCGGAGTCCGTTTTCACTCGTCTCGAGGGATGTTCTGCTTCGAAGGGCCCAAAACGCAATAGAGATCGCGATGACGGTGGTGATCATGTCCGCCGGCCTACCAAGTCAATGAAAGGCTAGATCTTAAGGAGTGCCAAGAGATTGCTTTGATAGATCAGTAGTTTTATTTTAAAAGTATTTTTTTTCAAGATTTTTAGCTTAGCAAATTAGTCGTTGTGGTTAGGATTTCCCTTTTGTCATTAATAAAATGAATTTGATTAATAAAAGGACAAAATTAGATTTATTTATTTGATTAGACCGAACCCGAAGGCTGCCTACGTTCCTCTATCACAGCAATTAAATAAGAGGCTCAGGTCTAACGTAGTTCATTTTTTAGAGAAAAAAAGGACAAAACATGGTTTCAGGCCGAGGGACAATCTCGCGCGAGACAAGGCCTCTCTTTTTTTTTTTATGCACACCCTTTCTTTTGCCTAGACGGCCCCTTCGGGTTTTCAATCTAGTGGGCTTCTTTTCTTGTGCAAGCTCTAATTTTTTCCTAGGCCGTTCCCTTCGGGATGTTCAACCTAACGAGCATTTTTCTTTTAAGAGGCCAGGTCACGCGAAGTATTTCTTGAGTTTGTCCATGTTGACTGGCTTCGATAGCTGATCTCCGTCTACGTCCACTAGCTGAAGGGCTCCCCTAGAGAATATCTTCTTCACGATGTAGAGTCCTATCCATCTTGGTCCCCACTTGCCTAGCGGGTTGAAAGGTCCAGGACGATGCTCACGGAGAACCAGGTCTCCTACTCTGATGCTCCTTGTCTTGACCTTTTTATTGAAAGCTCTTGCCATTCTTCTTTGGTAGGCTTGAGTGTGCTCGGCTTCTTTCAGCCTCTTTTCATCTAGCAAAGCTAACTCTTCGTATCTGCTTTCTAGCGAGTCGACTTCGTTCACTTGGTTTCTAGGAGAACCCTTAGTGATGGTATTTTGAATTCTATTGGGAAGACAACCTCCATCCTGAATGTGAGGGCGTAGGGAGTCTCTCCTGTAGCTGTTCGCACTGAGGTGCGGTATCCCCACAGTGCAAAGGGTAACTTGTCGGGCCAGTCATTCCCAGTGATTGCCATTCTTTTGATGATGGTTTCGATTGTCTTGTTTGCGGCTTCAACTGCTCCATTCGTCTGAGGTCTGTAAGGAGATGACTTGTGCCTTGTGATTTTGTACTCGGTTAATTAATATTGATAAATCAACAAACTTTTCCAAAACTTAATTGAAAACAAACTTTTAATCATTTAAAACTAAATATATTGTCTAAAAATAACATTCACTATTACATTTAATAAACTATTCATGTCTTACTAATCTTGTTCAAGAACCATTCTAGCTACCATATTATGTTCAAAAATCAATAGTCTAAGGGTATATACTCCCTCTAGAGCACAAACCAAAAGAAATATCAAGTAACCATACTAACTATAATCCTAATGCTCACCCATCTCATCTTCTCCCATCTCATCATCACTTGTCTCATTATCATCAGTACCCATCTCATCATCAGGTGTCTCATAATAATCACCTATCTCATCATCACCATGATTTGTAGGAGAACTATCGTTACGAGTATTAGATGCACCTTCAGAACCAGAATTTGCATTGAAATTTAAAGGACGAGGGGGAGGTGGATCTCCATGTTTTGCATCTTGACATACCATATATTCAAAAAACATTTGATAGTTTGTATTTTGATTGGCCTCATACCTTCGACGTTTCCTTTCACTCCTTAGACGTTTCCTTTCACTTTCAGCAAATTGTTCCTTTAATTTTTTCACTTCTTGAGAGGACTGCTGAAGTGCAACTTGTGTTACAAAATCTGAGGATGAAACATGACCAGACTTTTTGCTCCACTTCTCATTGGGCCTTCCAGGTAGCCTACCTTTTTTTACACCCCCGATAGCCTCTTCATATAATTTCAAGCCAGGATCATCGAATCCATTCACAGGATCTGCAGGCTCCAATCCATTTGCCTCACGTAATTTGTTTGCATAAGTTTCTTATAAGAAAAATATGCAAAAATTTCTTGTTAGCTAATAATGGCAATAATAAGACCCTTTTAAGCAGCAACAGACTCTTTATAGCCCATGCATAAAACTCATTTCATTTCAACAACAATGATAAGTTTTTTGTTCAGCAACAATAAACATATAGCAAGATCTTTATATGCAATGATAGCTACTCTGAGAGAATTTGGCTGGCCTGAATGAGTTTTTGCATTTGCTTGAATCTATACAACAGGCAAACTTGCTTCTCTGTCATAATAGCAGATGCATGACCTGTTGGCTCCTCTGCTCATCACCAAACCAATCAATTGCATATGTCAAGTCTTACAGACTCAAACTAAGTATCTAAATGCATCATTTTACGTCCAACTCATGCACAGATATTTGTTTATTGTTTGGGAAAGAGAGAGAGAGAGAGAGAGAGAGAGAGAGAGAGAGAGAGATTTATCAAGTCAAACTAGCTTAAATATGTTTGTCTATATGTAATGGTAGCTTTACAGTTCCTACAACGAATTAGTGCAAACACAGTATCAATTTGGAAAATGATTAATCAATGCCTTATGATGTTTTCTCATTCTATCATAAGGATAGAATGTTACAATATGTCTTTAACATTGTCATGGCTTTTGTCATACGAATATAAAATGAAAAACTGGTGCTACAAAAGCTCTCACTATGAGTGGGGACCAGGGGAGGGCCGAGCCCAGATAGGCTTAATGTAGACAACCTTCCCCTGCATGACAAACATAAAATGATTTTCGTGACTGGTTCAGTCATTTATTTACTATGACAAAATGCAAGAGACCTTAATATTGAGCAGCAGTGTATCATGCTAAACTTGACCAAATAATAAATGAAGGTCTTTGTTGATAAGACTTAATGGCCAATCACAGGTAAGTGTAAACAATGCTATGACAAGTCACATTGCATGAATACAAGAGAAGATGTTAGCAGATAGCTGTCCATGATGTGTTATTTCTAGACACCTCGGTTGGTTGCTGAATAAAAGGCTCCCCATCTATCTGAACAAGAAAAGGATTGGAAGCATGTATTCTTACTGATTTCCCTTGAGCTAGCCTCCTTTCTTGTGAAAGTCCAATCTGTAAACATAACAAAGTTAAATCGATATTTGAAACAGACAAATATGGAATACGCCCCAACTCATCTTGGTGCAATACAATTGTATACAACCATATCTCTGGCTCCTTCTTTCGGATATCAACCACAATTTGTTGAAAAACTGTTCAGATATTTGTGTTAGTAAACACAGAATACATATTGTTGTGGGTATTTTTCAGCATGGTGACATCTTCAGTTGATCCTGCATGTCAAGATGTTATTCCACTGTAAGTATCGTTTTAATATTTACTTATTTGATATTTCCTAATATCTTTATTCTTATTTTCCAGTAATTAAGAGAGAAGAATACGGGATATTTTCCTAGCACGTTCAATAAAGCTTCAACGGCAAAGAATGACTTGGTCTCATGAACGTTGAAAAGGATAAAGATCATCTCCGGGATTGTAGGAACAAACTCTTACCCTTTCTTATATTTAAGGGGAGGTGGAGACGGAAATACACACGCATTCTTATATGCACACACTCTACGCACAAGTTAATTGTAATCCTCTCCATCCTCTTCCGAAGTTGTAACTCAATTATCATAGTGAAACTTTTAAGGTTGGAGACCTAACTCCCGGGGTTTTTTCGGAAGAGGTTGTCACCTCCAAGGTTTTCCTCGTTAACAAATCGTGGTGTCATTCATTCTTTTCATGTCATTGTTCCATTTATTCGAATTCCACAGTCCCCTCCTTAGTATTTAAATCCACACAATTGTCAAGGTCAAGATTCAACTCCATTGTTTTTTCTACCAAAACATTTTGGTGCCCACCGAGGGGCATCGTGGTTTATCGGTTATTTGGATCATTTCCTAAGCAAATTCATTATGTCTACACCCACCAATGTGTCCGCCGCCGGCAAGTGTCCCGCTGTTGCTCCGACATCAGGAGGTAGAACCAGCTTGTTACCGCCACCTCCTCAGACCGGACCTCAGCAAACTCAACCTACGAAGACTCCACAAAAGGGAGCGACCTCTTCCAATGTAGATGCTGACATCCGGAGTATCCTGACCAGGTTGAATCAAAGGTTGGACCAGCAAGACAACCAGACAAAGGTGCTGACCAATTCCATGATTAAGATGCAGAAAGATCAATAGCTCATCGCATCTCGGCTTGATAACATATCACCACTGCGAGCAAGGATCCTCAACTTCGACAACACCGAAGGATCTACACTTCAGAGTGAATTTATACCAATGGGTAGTCCGCCTCAAACTCAACAGTTGACATCCTTAATGACGTCAACACCTTTGTCCGGGGACACCCTATTGATGCCACCTTCCTCAGGATTCACCCATTTCATCCCATTCATTGACAACACTACTGTCACAACTACTACAGACAACTCTGGTTTGCTAAATAATCTTTTCACTAATAATAATTTCAATCGTATTCCTATGGCTGACCCTTTTGCAGGAAACCCACTAGCCAAGCAGATGCAGGATCTCAGAGAGCTGATAATGAACGTGCCAGGCGTAACTCCTCCAATCCAACCAAGAATCGAATCGCTACAATCAATCCCGAATTGTCCCAGCAATTGCAAATGTTGACATCCCGAAGCGTTTCAGTGTACCATCTATGAAGTTGTATGATGGTACCACGGACCCAGAAGAGCATGTTGCCCACTATCAAGAAAAGATGGACATAATCCATATTCCGCTTCAATTTCGGGAGGCTTGCTTATGCAGGGGGTTTGGATCAACTTTGTCTGGACCAGCTCTCAAATGGATGATTAGGCAACCCCTAGGTTCAATTGGTTCATACGCCCATCTCATCAACATGTTCTATAACCAATTCTTATGCAATCGACAATTTGAGAGGTTGACAAGTGATCTCTACAATGTGACCCAGCAGCCTAATGAAACCCTGAAGGATTATGTCCACCGGTTCAATAAGGAAGTGCTAGAAATTCCCAATCTTGACATGTCGACAGCCACAGAAGCATTCAAAATGGGGCTGAAGAAAGATTCACAGTACTATCAAGATTTGGTGATGACTCCTTGTAAGCGGTTGGAAGAAGTCAGGAGCAGGGCAGTGAGATTCATAAGATTGGAGGAAGATGAGCTGCGAAGATCGAAATCCTCAACCAAGATGTCGACATATGACAATCCCTACAGAAAGACTGAATCGTCCCATCACAAGAACCACCGTTCCAATCCTTATCCAAGGATTGATACTAGCAAAATTAATTCAATAGATGGTGAGGATGAAGATAGCGATAATGTGCCTAACATTTCTGATTATTGTTTTTCTGTTGACATTTCAGGTATACTCTGTGCAATGGGCAACCTTGGGGACAAAGCCAGATGGCCAAAGAAGACGGATAAGGCCACGGGGTGGCGTGACAAGTCAAAATGGTGCGCTTACCATAAAGACTTTGGACATGTTACTGAAGATTGCATCGCACTAAGAAAGGAGATCAGTTACTTGCTCTCGAAGGGACATCTCAAGGAGTTACTGGGATCCAGAAAGAAGAAGGCCGAAAGTGCAGAAGCTCCTCATGAAGCCGAAAGACCAGTTTCTCCCCCAGCATCAACAAAGGTGATCAATTTCATTAGTGGAGGTTCAGAAATATGTGGTACAACCTATTCTGCCGCAAAACGACATGCTAAGGAGTCAAAAGAGGAGAAGCCAGAAAGACAGCCCAGGATGTCGATACCCTGGCAGGATCCAATCACCTTTGATGAAAGTGATCGAGATAACTTGCTGGAACCCCACCACGATGGTCTAGTTAATTCCTTGCAGATCGCCAACTCTACAATCCGGCGCATCCTGGTTGATGGGGGTAGCTCTGTCAATCTTATTATGTTGGGTACCCTTAAGGAAATGAACATCCCAGAATCGGAGATCGTTAAGAAGTCTTCAGTGCTGGTAGGCTTCAGTGGGGAGGTCAAAGAAACAGTGGGGGAGATAAATCTTCCAATATACTCAAAGGGCCTCAACACCATGGAATGGTTCTGCGTAATTGATTGTGCAACATCCTACAATGTCATCCTGGGAAGACCGTGGATTCATGGAATGAAGGCTGTACCCTCCACATACCATCAATGTGTGAAGTTTCCAACACCTTGGGGTATCGCTAAGATTTACAGTGATCAACAGGTGGCCAAGGAATGTTATAAAACTTCAATGAAGGCGTTGACATCTCCAAAACAAGCATAACAATTACAGAGGAAAGTACGTGAAGTCCTAGAAGCTAGGGAAGATGATGTGAAAGAAGTATTGCTAGACCCTTCCAACCCGGACATCAAGGTACTTATTGGCACTGACATCCCATCAGATATAGAAGAGAAGCTTGTGGACCTATTAAGAAGAAGAATAAAGAGTTGTGCTTGGAAACATGATGACATGACAAGCATCAGCAAAGATGTCATCACTCACAAACTTAACATAGATCCTAGCTTTAAACCAGTACACCAGAAACGTAGGAAGTTTGCAGAAACCAGAAACCAGATCATCAAGGAAGAGGTAGAGCGCTTACTCAAAGCCAACATGATACGGAGGTCGACTACCCAAGATGGTTAGCGAACGTGGTTGTGGTAGAGAAGAGGAACGGGAAATGGCGAGTTTGTGTTGACTTCACCGACTTGAATAAAGCCTGTCCAAAAGACCCTTTCCCTTTGCCACACATAGATTCGTTAGTTGATGCCACCTCCGGACATGAGCTCCTCACATTCATGGATGCATCCTCAGGATTTCAACAAATCCAGATGGAACCATCCGACCAAGAAGACACCGCCTTCATAACGCCCACAGGTATTTATTGTTATATTGCTATGCCTTTTGGACTAAAAAATGCAGGTGCAACATAGCAGAGGCTCGTCAACAAAATGTTCAAAGATCAGATTGGGGACACAATGGAAGTATACATTGACGACATGGTAGTAAAATCCAAGAAAGCCGAAGATCACATAAGCAACCTATCTCAAGCCTTTGACATCTTGGATTGTTTCAATATGAAACTTAATCCAGCTAAATGCATCTTTGGAATGATGGTCGGGAAGATTTTGGGTTATATGGTTACTAAAAGAGGCATTGAAGCTGCCCCAGAACAGATACGTGCTATTATCAACCTGTCGTCACCTCAATCTGTCAAGGACGTCCAAAGATTGACGGGAAAGATTGCTGCACTCACCAGATTCATTTCAAAATCCTCAGATCGATGCAAACCTTTCTACGATATCCTAAGGAAGAACAAGAAGTTCCAATGGGAGGACCAACATGAGAAGCCTTTCAGGAGCTCAAAACTTACCTGTCGACACCTCCATTATTGGCCAAACCTCAGGAGGAGGAACATCTCTACATCTACCTAGCAGTATCAGAAGGCGCTGTAAGTGCAGTCTTGGTGACAGAACGAGATGGTAGTCAGCAACCCATCTACTATATAAGTAAGACACTTTTAGATGCGGAGACCAGGTACTCTCATTTACAGAAGTTAATTTTAGCTTTGATAACTGCTTCTATTAAATTAAGGCACTATTTTGAAACACATACTATAATTGTACGCACTAACTATCCTATTAAGAATGTTATGAGAAAATCAGAGATGTCAGATCGAATGGCGAAATGGTCTGTACAATTAAGCACATACGACATCAAATATGAGCCCAAAACTGCAATAAAATCTCAAGCCCTAGTTGATTTTGTGGTTGATTTTAGTCCAACCATGCAACAAGAGGTGGAATTGGAGGTACAACAACTTCAAGATGATGACGTCCTGAAGATATGGACTCTCTACACAGATGGTGCTTCTAACATGAGAGGTACAGGTCTTGGAGTTGTACTAAACTTGCCACAAGGGGACATAATACCACAATCCATCAGTTGCAGTTTCAAGGCCACTAATAATGAAGCAGAATATGAGGCATTAATTGCAGGTTTAACAGTAGCCCAGAACCTAGATGTCAAGCATATCCGGGTGTTTATGGATTCTTTGTTAATTGTTAACCATTACAACGGATCCTACTTAGCAAAAAATGCTAAGATGACGACATATTTGGAAATCGTAAAAATTCTTTCGGCCAAATTCAAATCATTTTCCTTGGAGCAAATCCCACGAGAAGAAAATTCTCAAGCAGATGCCCTGGCAAACTTGGGTTCAACCTTCAAAAGCATTTCACAGACAAGTATCCCAATTGTGCATATTGACATCCCAGCAATTGATCATCTTGAAATGTATGCTCTAGATGTCGACGTACCCTCCTCTCCAGCAGCAACCTCTTGGACAGTTCCTATTATCAAGTATCTCTTAGATGACATGATCCCAGCCGAGGAGAAAAATGCTAGAGCCTTCAGGGTAAGAGTATCAAAGTATTTACTTATTGATAACCTCTTATTTAGAAAATTTGCTACATGTCACTACTTAAGATGTCTAGAAGCAGATAGAGCCCATCAGGTTCTCAAGGAGCTGCACGAAGGACAATGTGGAAATCATACCGGGGGCAGAAGTCTGCATACCAAGGCTCTTAGAATGGGCTATTTTTGGCCCACAATGAGAAAAGACGCCGTTGACTACGCAAAGAAATGTGATTCCTGTCAACGACATGGGGACATCCTACACCAACCGGCTGAACTACTACATCCTATCCTGTCGCCATGGCCGTTTATGGTTTGGGGAATGGACATCGTAGGAAAATTACCCAGGGCACCAGGTGGAAGAGTATTTCTACTGGCTATGACAGATTACTTTTCTAAATGGGTAGAAGCTGAGGCGTACGTACAAGTTCGTGATCGAGAAGTTATATCTTTTATCAAAAGAAATATATTCAGCCGATTTGGGATACCTTCGGAGATAATTTGTGACAACGGCAACCAATTCATTAGTAAAAAAACCCAAGATTTCTTGACATCTTGGGGAGTCAAGATGGTGACATCTTCACCTGTTCACCCTCAAGCCAATGGACAAAGTGTAATCTAGCAACAAAATAATCATAAGCAACTTAAAAAAGAGACTGAACCAGAAGAAAGGACGATGGGCAGAAGAGTTACCAATGGTTCTATGGGCTGACAGAATGACATCTAAGAACGCTACTGGTCAAACCCCCTATTCACTTGTATTTGGAACAGAATCAATTATTCCAGCAGAAGTACTTGTACCTACGGCCAGATACAGTTTGTTGACATCTGAACATAATAAGGACATCTTGATACATGACTTAGACACCGTGGACGAACTGAGGGACATGGCCAAAGTTCGCATGGCAGCATATCAACAAAGGGTAGCCAGATCTTACAACAAAAATGTAAGGATTAGAAGGTTTCAAGTAGGAGATTTAGTCCTATGAAAGGCATTCCAAAATACAAAGGAGCTCAATGCAGGCAAGCTCGCCCCAAAATGGGAAGGACCCTACTTAATAGATGCACAGGCCGGGAAAGGAGCATATCGCCTGGCAACCTTGGATGGCCAAATGATACCACGAAGTTGGAACACCATTCACCTTAAAAGGTATTACATCTGAACGAAACCCCGCTTAAACTCATCTCTTCCCAGGTATGGATAATCTTTTATTTATTGGTAACCTTTTATTTTTCTATGTACTCTTTCATTTACTTCATTGCTAATCAAGATGTCACTAACACACCTTGTGGAGAGACGTCAACCTTAGTTGGCGTCCGTTTTTAACATGTTTCTATCTTATGAGGTGTTGACATATTTACATGGGGACATGTCGAAAGTACGCAAAGAACAACGAATTCTCCTCCATCAGAGACTGGCCATCTCTTCTTAAGTAAAGGTACACAATCCCTTCTAAGATTTAAAGAGTTAATTACCTCTTTCTTAAGATGTTAGGTTACCACACCTTCGCCTGGAGCGCAAGTTATCTCTTTAATTGAGGTGTTGGGTGGGCCTATATGGGTAAACTCATATAGCTTACGCATTCCCACTCAGTTAAATGATTGATCTTATGTATTATTCTTGTGGTTATGACATATACATGTCATCTTAAGTATCTACAGCTTTGACATACTATCATGTCACCCTACTAGCATAACAAGTAACCATACAAAGAAAGATTTCATCCAAAAGAAAACAAGCCTTGACATGCTTGAAAACTACTAAACCTTAACTAGATTAAAGTTACCATCCAAACTACCAACGTTAAAGTGCAAAAGTGTTGGACCAACCCAACACATAAAAGAAATTGTCTTTGGTCCTTATGGACCTATTACATAACCAAACAAAAATTAAAATTGTCTTAAGGGATTCCACCCCAGTAATATCATCCAAAAACCAAAACAAAATTGTTTTACCTTTTTCAAGTGGCATCTGCCGCAGGTGTTGCTTGGGGAGTGACTTCTCCAACCTCTGTTGCATCCTTTACAATCGCTTCATTTGGATTTGAGGACACCTCACCTTCATCCACTGGTTCGCCTGTCAACCTGGAAAAGTGGGCACATTCCTTGTTGAGATCCCAGCTCTCAGCCTTCCCTTCTCGAAACTCCCTCATCATCTTGATCTTGCACTGGGAAACAGTCTTAGCAGCAGCCAACTTGCATGAACCTTTCACCTCTGCAATCTCCTTAAGATGATCCTCCTCGCTTTTCGCCAAGCTGTTCAGTAAGTCCTTTACCGTTTACTCCTGCTCTTCCAATGACTTGCCTTGTTCCTCCAGGGTATTTTCATGCACCTTCACCTTGTTCTCTAACACTGTCTTCTCCTTCCTAACCAAAGCAATGTCAGCTTTTGACTTCTTCTTTAGCATCTCAATTTCTTTTACCAAATCCTCCACATGCCCTATAGTCTGAAAAATAATAACTCGACATCACTATATGTTATAAAAACTTTTTGAGTTAGTCAAATCCAATTAACAACATCTTACCCCAGTCGCATAACTCATGTATTTCTTCTTGAAATCCCCTAATGGCATTCCATCAAAAGAATCACCAACCTCAACTACCTCTTCTTGACTAGCCTTTCTCTTCTTCACCCTAGAGCCAATACCCGCACTCTCATCTAAAGCATGAATTCTCTTGGGAGCAGGTGGAGGTTTCATCTCTATCTTTAGAGCAGTATCTTCGAACATGGCTTCAATGTCATCAAGATCAAAATCCGATCCTAAAATAGCTGGTTTGGAAACTGCATTGACATATGAAGATTGTCAAGAAATATAATAAAATCAGAATGATGAACTAAAGTGAAAAGACAACATGTTTACCTGTAGACATAATTACAGAGGTGGAGGCCTTGTGATCTTCCGGGACAACCAAAGACGATTCCAGTAATCCCTTAGGAGATCTCTTGTCTAAGGGGAGCCTGAAAAATTCATCAACCTTGGTTAAAGTATCTTCAGCCGGTGGGAATAGTTCTCCCCAGTCAATATCTGCATAGAGGTAAGAACAATTACGATTTCAGTTTGTTTCAAGAACAGGAAGTCACAAAGTTGAGAATTTAAGTACCTCCCTTGTTCCATTTGCTTGATATCTCATCCCCTTCTCCAATGGATGCCCTATCAACAAAGAAAAATATATTCTTCCATCCCCTATCACTAGAAGACGTGGTGCTCATCAAGGAGTTCCTACCTGACCTTTTCATAAAAAGATACCTTTTTGAACCAAAGGGTTGGAGATCATACGAATACGCTATCTCATGAATCCCTAAATTTAACCCATTTTCCTTGTTCATTTTGATAACAAAAGCAAAAACTCTCCAAGCCATGGGCATCAGTTGAGCATAGGCAAGATGGGTCTTTTGAAAAAACTCAGAAACCAGCGACGGGAAGGGATAACTAAACCCTAGGAGAAAAGGATACTCGTGAAAACAAATCCATTTGGCGGAAACGAAGTCAGATCTAAGGTTTACAGAGAAAGGATGAAAAATCGCACCCTTGGGGAAGTAACATTGTTGTTTTAGTGATTCTATTTGAGTATCACTAAACAAACAAGTCTCTTCATCCGATTTTACAAGGATATTTTCACAAATGAAATCGGTAAGACTAACCTCTATGGGACCTTGTGGGGATGGGACACTCTTAGGTTTGGACGAAGACCACCTAGTCCTACCCATGGTTGACAGACGAAAGAAAAGAAGTAAACAATGAAAGAAGATAAGAAACGGAGAAATTTTACCTTGAAGAAGAACAGCGTCGTAAGCAAGCAGGGGTTAAAAGGAAGCTTTGAGAAGCCTATTAATCCTTCCAAGCGGTTATTAAAAAGAAAAAGAACTCTTTTTTCGAAAAAATTACTTTTCCTAAGCATTTCACCCCAACCGTCCATTGTCGCCACGTATCCCTGAACCGTCCCATCAGGCAAAGCTGGCAGTTGAGCATTTAATGGGGAGAAAAACATTTGCCTCTTCAATTGCCAACATAGTCAAATGTTTTTGGGGACAAATTGTTGTGGGTATTTTTCAGCATGGTGACATCTTCAGTTGATCCTGCATGTCAAGATGTTATTCCACTGTAAGTATCGTTTTAATATTTACTTATTTGATATTTCCTAATATCTTTATTCTTATTTTCCAGTAATTAAGAGAGAAGAATACGGGATATTTTCCTAGCACGTTCAATACAGCTTCAACGGCAAAGAATGACTTGGTCTCATGAACGTTGAAAAGGATAAAGATTATCTCCGGGATTGTAGGAACAAACTCTTACCCTTTCTTATATTTAAGGGGAGGTGGAGATGGAAATACACAGGCATTCTTATATGCACACACTCTATGCACAAGTTAATTGTAATCCTCTACATCCTCTTCCGAAGTTGTAACTCAATTATCATAGTGAAACTTTTAAGGATGGAGACCTAACTCCCGGGGTTTTTTCCGAAGAGGTTGTCACCTCCAAGGTTTTCCTCGTTAACAAATCGTGGTGTCATTCATTCTTTTCATGTCATTGTTCCATTTATTCGAATTCCACAGTCCCCTCCTTAGTATTTAAATCCACACACTTGTCAAGGTCAAGATTCAACTCCATTGTTTTTTCTACCAAAACACATATAAAGATCGAAAAATACAAGTGTTGCCTACATGTGAGGCATCAATCATTCTTATGAACGATAAAGCGCTACAAGTTAATGAAAGTACCTGACTACAAAACTTATCAGGGTTCTCTTCTCTTCACGAGTCATGTGAAACTCATGTGCAACCTTCGTATCACATCCAACTCCTGTAAGAAGTAGAACAGTCAGTCAAACAAATTAATGAAGCAAAAAAAACAATTTAGCAATACAAACTGCTCAAGGGTGCCCCCATGAAACTAATAAGGAATCTTAATTTTATAGATGCTCTATACGGTAATATGCAATAATGCATAGGCAAATTTCTCGATGCCCAAACATTTCTAAATACAGATCTTAAAGACACTTTTAAGCATGTAACTTTAGGAGTCATGTCAGACGGAAAAACAGAGACACGTACCAAAATAATTCATCATGAACCTGGATTTTACGTCCTTTGAATCACTATCAGACATCTCTTCTACAATGTCAGCCTTCCAACGATCGACCATTGTAACTGCAACGTGTTCAATGTCATGCAGGATACTGCTTAAGCCACCCCGTCCCTCAACAGTAGAGAATCCTCCTCCCCATCTCAAAACTCATGACAAGTCATTTCCTGTGGTGGAGATGCAAAATTAAGCCTTCCAATTGCATCAAGCAACAGTTCCATCTCCAGCGCAAACCAAAACCCTAAAATGCACATCAATAAAAAGTTATAAACCAGCCTCATGCCCTTGGTTGGAACTGAGTTAAAAAACCTACAATGGAAGCGGTTTTACTAGCAAAGAAAATAATAGATATTTAGTCTAAACAATATAAGATGTTAAAAAGATACTAGAAAATTATATAAATACGATAATAGGGAGAAACAACCCTCATACTACATTCTTATATGCTATATGCCCATAAACAAAAAGGGAAGAAGACGAAAATGAGTAAATGTCTTCGAAATAAAAACAAAAATCATTCTTTTTGTCATAAGCTTGAAAAATCTCAAAACATATTGAATTCCACAAGTTCAGAACACACAAGCGAACTTCTGTTGGCCAAAGCTTCTTACACAGTATCTGATTGATCCTTCCACTAACAATATAATTCCACGTCAAAGAATGAGTGTCACCACTTGCGACGAAATGTAGGTTAAGAAATACATATCTTGCAATAGCGAGGATTTACTGGAGATATTTTTTATTTATTTATAGGAAAATAATATATTAGATTCTAGAGAAGAATATACAAGAGATGGAGAAGAAGTTCATCAAAAAAGAAAAAAAAATTAAACCATATAGGTACTCTGCAACTTGATTATACAGCAAGTAGTACATTTTAAGCCTTAGTCCCGGGGTAGAATTGGTGGAGATAAATTACAAATAATTATTTTCTTCAAAAAAATATATATTTCTTTCTCTGTGTTTGTCTCAGTTAGTTGCTCTTGTTCAATTAAACAGATATGGTACTGAATTTAAATTTTGAGTATTTGCTCTTTATATATCTCAGACTATCGTATTATGTTAGTTGGGTTTTCAATCATATCATTTTTATGTTTATCACATTAACTTTGTTTATTTCAGATTCAGAGACGGCAACTCACAAGTTGGTGCTGTATTCCAAGTTTTACATTCCAAGGAATCACCATCTACATATTTTCCACAAATAAATTCACTTCTGCTTTCCAAGAAATTGTAGATTCTTATGGGTGAGTTGCTCTTCAGCTCATCTAGTGCAAGAATATATAAATGCTACCAGGACTAGTAAATGTTACTCCCTCTGTCCCTAAGTGAATGTTGAAAAAAAATACAAATTTGCTCTTGATCAAGAGAAAATTTGAAAAAAAAATCAACATTCATTTAGGGACGGAGGGAGTAGATTGTATTCTCATGGTTATATAAAGATTCAAATAAACCAACCTCTCACTATAAGTTGGAATACTCAGTTCTGGTTAGAACCCGTATTGGGAATCAGTGTAGATAAAAGTTCATTACTTAATGTTTCTTTCTTCTCTATAATATAGTGAAAGAAGTATTTATAAGAACAGGGGAAGGGAAGAGAGAGAGAAGGAGATCCCGTGTGTATTTTTACAATAAAAAATAATATCTCTCTCCCGTTAGACCGACTGTTGATAACTAGGTGACTTATTTGTTTCTGCAAATAATGTCAAGATGTTCACATACTCTAAATAAGAGACACTCAGACACTGATTCAATATGTTGAGAGGTCTAGTCTAAATATAAGATTCTATTTTCTAACCGGATAAGATCTTCTCTTTTGAAGCCTTCAATTACTAACGTTCCTTGACTGCTGGTTTAACCCAACAATGCACAACGCAATATAAAATTATTTATCAAAGCCTTATGGAAAACAAAACCCCTCGCAAACTATTCACAATCTAAAGAAAACCCTAGAAAGAAATAAAACCATGAAAATTAGGGGAAGAAGACCAGGAATTAAACCCTAATTTTGGGTTAAAAATAAACACCAAATCGAGAACTTAGCTAATCAACAAAAATATACCAACAAAATATACAAAAACAGTCGAAATTTGACTTTTCAAAATCAAATCAAACTATCTTAAATTCATACAAAAGACTAAATATTTGTATACTTATAGACCAATTTCTGATCAAAATGGTCAAATCCATGTTAATAACTCAAAATATGAGGGGAATTATACCTCTTGAACTGGCTCGGTTTCGGATCGGAGAGAGAGAGAGACGACGAGCGGAGAGACGACCGGAGCGGAAAGAGGCTGACCGGAGAAACGACCGGAGCGGAGAGAGGCAGAGCGGGAGAGACGAACGCAGTGGAGAGAGGCGGAGCGGAGCAGCAGCAGGGAGAGGGAGAGAGCCTTTATTTCTTTCTTTATGATTTAGGTATCTCAAATTTAATTTCTTTATATCATTTAAGTAAGGTATTACGTGATTGCATTTGTTGGTGTTATGCCCTAGGCCTATTATTGATAGACTTATGTGTTGACATTATTATATGAGATGTTTATCATTTGATTATTATATGTTTTGTATATTTGTTTATAATAATCTTCGTCCCTAATTATTAAGAGAATAATTAGTATAATTGTCAATGGATAATCATGTGATGATTATGTGCATAGAGATGCGCATTGAAATTATGGGTACTTGTTAGCGAACAAGTGACTGGACATGACCCGCATGAGATTTATGTCATGGTCAAATGTCATAATTAAATCTCATACGGTTACTTCATTTAGTCCCTAGACCTGAGATTATCATGACCTTACATATGATGAAAGTCATGTTTGATTTTAGTCAAACGATATCTTAACACGATATCTATAAAGACTATCATTGGCATGATCGGATTCATGATGGGAAGGATGATAAGTCAAGAAGGAATTTGTCCCTCGTAAGAGAGATGTTTTGCTCGGGCCCCTCGATGAGTGATAATGATGAAAGTGTATGGCCGTACCCCAATATGATTGGATTTATCATTATACTCAAGAATCGAGAAAGCATTGAACAATAACAAGTTGACGAGGACCATGACTTGTGTTCAATATAACATCGTGAGACAAAGGGAGAAATGGAAGTACACCAATGGAAACGTGAACTCTTACGTTACATTATTTGGGTAGACATAATGGCTTGCTAGAGTCCGCTTATGTCTTATGAGGATCGATATGATCGAACTCATTGCCAACATAATGTAATCCTATTGGGTCACACACAACTAGAATGAATTGGTTAAACCGGAGGAAGAATGATTGAGAGTCTCAGTATCTGGCTACATATGTCACGCGACATATTAAGCCAATGGCTTAATATACCGCGCGACATAATAAGCCCGTACGCGGTTTGACAGCCTGTCTCTCCTAATACGATTAGGAGACGTACTCTTACTATTGTAGTATAAATACAAGGGGTCTGTCAGACCTAATTCTCTAGCCGAAATTTTCAAGAAAAATTCACAATCAAATACTCTCAATATTCTTCAAGGTTTTAGATCTAGCAATCATCAAGAAGTTGTTCTTGAATTCATTCAAAGGTGTGGATACCGAAAGAGGGTCTTCGCTCGTTCATCGATCAAGGCCTAGAGTTCAATCAAGTTGAAGAACGAAGTTTGTGATTCGATATCACATAATCAAATCGTTCGATAGCTCAAGAACGGAAAGCGTTCAAGGTTGGTACAATTCTATCTCATAGGAATTTAAATTAATTGTATAGAACGGATCCTAGGGCTTCTTGGGTTTTATGTTTTAATGCTTAATTCCGCTGCGCATGGACCCGTAAAACCCAACAGTGGTATCAGAGCCCCGTTCGTATGATTAAGTTTGAATTAACATGCTAGATTTAAGATATAAATTGTTTATATGCTTATTGCATGTTTTGTATGCGATAGAATTTTTAATTGTTTATGTGAAACAATGTGAAAATCGTTTTCGAAATATGCTGAATTAAATCTGTAAAAAGGATGTTTTACGTGATTTAATTACATGTAATATGTATTGGTTCGAATATGGAAATCCTGTAACCTGGCTGCTTAGGTCGCGCGACATGATGAGCCATGTGGAATTCTGGTTATCTCGGCTCGTTAGGTCGCGCGACATATCAAGCCTCCGGTTGATGTTGTCACGTGACATAATAAGCCAAAACCGGGCGTAAAACAGCTTTGTTCAATTTTTCGCTATTTTGTGATTGTGTTTACAATCTCGATATGTTCATATGAAAATCTGGATGTTATAAAATTAAGTTTATAAGGCCATGCTAGATTGATTCATTGATATGCATGATTAATTGATTAAAATGTGATTTTAATAATTATTGCGATGCATGTTTTAATTGTTCTTACATGCTAAGAATTTTTTAATTAGATGTTTAGTTGAAACATGATATTTAGTTTCCTAATATGTTTAGATTTAGACATTGTAAATTTTGGATCTTATGATTGTTTATGGAAACAAGTCATAAATACGCGAAATTTAAAAGGAAACTGATTGTTTATAAAAGGTAAGGATTATGTTTCCTAATCAGAGTTGATTCCCAATTATGCATGTCTAGGAGAGTTATGTCTAAGGAAGAGTTGGTACTTAAGAAGTCCTTGTGGCTCGCCTATCTTCCTGGGAACTTACCTGGTGCATGATTTTGACTATCTTTCTGATATGCTTATAATCTACCTTTAAAGAACCTTCATTTAACTTTTAAGTTCTTTATGCCAATTCATGATTAAAAACACTTGAGACCATTCGGATAGTTTTGGGTGGGCTTGCCATAGCAAGGTGCTTTGATTCTATTCGAATGCGAGCAAGATGAGGAAATGGTGGTTCCTATACGTTTTAAAGTGAGTGAACTTAATTGGGTTATCAAAATGGTTTTGGACCCAAGGCATAAGATGAGATTAAAATATACCTAGACATATGATGTCTTGAATAAATCTCATAAAAGATCTAAGAGTCATATAGTTGATATGATTGATGTTTTCTACCTAATTAATTTAATTTTGAGCGGTTTGCCATAGCAAACTTGAAATTAAATTAAAGTTGGATCTTAGCCCATTAAATGTATATTATGCTTATTTGCATTTGAAGGTGTATAATTTAGTGGGAGCATTTATTTAAATGCATTATACTTCTCATATAATATGTTTACTTATATGTGTTCATATTTTATGTATATCTTTTTGTAGAATAAATGGCATCAAACAATAATCACTTTTCACTGCGATCTGTCCTTGAGAAGGAAAAGTTGGAAGAGAATGGTACAAACTATATGGATTGGATCCGTAGTTTGAGAATTGTTCTCAAACAAGAGGAGAAACTGTACGATCTCGATGAACCCATTCCACCCGAACCTCGCCGCCAATGCCGCTAGAGCTATAAGGGAACACTATCTGAAGCACAAGCGTGACTCTACAGATGTTGGTTGCCTTATGCTCTCCGCCATGTGCAAGAACCTTCAGAAGGATCTTGAGCACTTGGGGACAGTCGACTTAAACAATCGGCTGATGGAAATGTTCCAAGTTCAAGCTAGGCAAGAAAGGTACAACACAGTAGCTGTCTTGACCTCATGCAAGATGAGTGAAGGGCAAGTTGTTGGTCCCCATGCTCTCAAGTTGAAGGGCCACATTGCGCATCTTGAAAGGATCGGTTTTCCAATTAGCCAAGAGTTGGCTACCGACATAATATTGAATTCATTACCTAAAAGTTTTAGCCATTTCATAATGCACTATAACATGGGTGGAATGAATAAAAACCTTTCCGAGTTAGTTCAAATGTTGAACACTGTGGAAACCAATATTGTCGAGAAGAAAACCGATCAAGTGCTAATGGTTAACAAGGGGAAAGGGTTCAAGGGTAAAGGAAAGGCAAAGGTTGCTAATCCCAAGGCAAAAGTTGCCAAACCCAAAGAGGCTTCCAAGCCTAAAGAGGCTAAGCCCAAGTCCCAAGAGGACGCAATCTGCTTCCATTGCAATGAGATTGGACATTGGAGGAGAAACTGCGCAAAATACAAGGAAGCACTGAAGAAGAGCAAAGGAGTTGCTTCGACTTCAGGTATCTTTGTTATAGATATATTCCTATCTACTTCTAGTTCTTGGGTATTGGATACCAGATGTGGAACTCACATTTGTTTAAATGTGCAGGGTCTAAAGAACAGAATGATGCTTAAGGAAGGTGAAGTGGACCTACGTGTGGGGAATGGAGCAAGAGTTGCTGCATTAGCCGTAGGAACTTATGAAGTTACTTTACCTAGTGGGCTAATACTTGTTTTGAACAATTGTTATTACGTTCCATCTTTAAGTAGGAATATTATTTCGATTTCATGTTTGGATAATGAAGGTTTTAATTTTCTTATATGTGATAAGAAATTTTCTATCTACAAGAGTGAAATGCATTATTGTACTGCTGTTTCATTCAATGGCCTTTATATTCTTGATGTTGAAAATCGTGATAATGATGTCTATAACATTAACAAGAGATCTAAACCCAATGATGTAAACCACACTTACTTATGGCATTGTCGTCTTGGCCATATAAACGAGAAACGCATTTCTAAACTCCACAAGGATGGATTTTTAGACTCACATGATTATG
This sequence comes from Adenophora triphylla var. japonica, assembly GCA_022495995.1. Classification (NCBI taxonomy): domain Eukaryota; kingdom Viridiplantae; phylum Streptophyta; class Magnoliopsida; order Asterales; family Campanulaceae; genus Adenophora; species Adenophora triphylla. The sequence goes on from JAFEMH010000331.1 coordinate 514,174, forward strand.
AATCTTATGAGACATGCGAATCTTGTTTACTTGGCAAGATGACCAAGGACCCATTTACCAAAACCGGTGAAAGGGCGGGCGACTTATTAGGACTCATACATACCGATGTATGTGGGCCTATGAGTAGCGATGCTAGGGGAGGATTTCGGTACTTCATAACATTCACTGATGATTATAGTAGATTTGGATATGTTTATCTAATGAAACATAAAAGTGAATCGTTTGAAATATTTCGAATATTTCAAAATGAGGTGCAAAATCAACTTGGCAAAACTATTAAGGTACTTCGATCCGATCGAGGTGGTGAATATTTGAGCCAAGAATTTGACAAATATCTTAAGAGTTGTGGAATCGTTTCGTAACTCTCTCCACCCGAACACCACAATGGAATGGTGTGTCCGAAAGGAGGAATAGAACTTTGTTGGACATGGTTCGTTCTATGATGAGTCAAGTTGAGCTTCCTTTATCCTTTTGGGGACATGCACTAGAAACCGCTTCTTTCACTATAAACGAGTTCCTACCAAATCGGTTCAAAAGACCCCATATGAGATGTGGCATGGAAGAAAACCTAATTTGTCTTTCATGAAGATTTGGGGTTGCGATGCATATGTCAAGAATTTAACTTCCGACAAGCTAGCACCTAAATCTGATAAATGTGTTTTCGTGGGTTATCCTAAGGAAACCAAAGGATACTATTTCTACAACCGAAATGAGAACAAAGTGTTTGTTGCTCTAAATGGTACTGTCTTAGAAAAGGAGTTTCTTTGCAAAGGAAACAAGGGGATTAAAATAGATCTCAAAGAAATTCGAGAACCCGAAAACAACATTGAACCAATGGTAGAAACTGAACCAAGTTCACAAACCGTTGTGGAACCGGTTCAAGATGCACAAGTTCTTCGCCGAAGTGGTAGGTCACGATCCGAACTCGAGAGATATGGATTTCTCGTTACGGAAAGTGATGAAGTGGAGTTAATCGAAAATGATGAACCCACTTGCTATCAAGAAGCGATGTCCGCTCCTGATTCGGAAAAATGGCAAGAGGCCATGAAGTCTGAATTACAATCCATGGCTGATAATCAAGTTTGGAACTTGATTGATCCACCCGAAGGTGTAAAAACCATAGGGTGCAAATGGGTCTTCAAGAAGAAGACCGACATGGATGGGAAGGTGCACACCTATAAGGCTAGGCTAGTAGCTAAGGGATATAGGCAGATTCATGGCATAGACTATGATGAAACCTTTTCGCCTGTAGCTATGCTTAAGTCTATTAGAATTTTACTTGCCATAGCCGCATATTATGACTATGAGATATGGCAAATGGATGTCAAAACAACTTTCCTTAATGGGAAGTTACTTGAGGATGTATACATGATACAACCTGAAGGTTTTGTTAATCCATAAAATTCTAACAAGGTGTGTAAGTTGCGTAAACTATTTATGGATTGAAGCAAGCTTCTAGGAGTTGGAATCTAAGTTTTGATGAAGCAATCAAGGAGTTTGGCTTTATCAAGAACGAAGATGAACCTTGTGTATACAAGAAAATTAGTGGGAGCATAGCACTATTTTTAGTGTTGTATGTCGACGATATCTTACTCATTGGAAATGACGTTCCTGCACTAGAGACTGTCAAGTCTTGGTTGGGAAAGTGCTTTTCAATGAAAGATATGGGCGAAGCCGCATATATCCTTGGTATCAAGATCTATAGAGATAGATCCAAGAGGATGATTGGTTTAAGTCAAAGTACTTACATTGACAAAGTCCTTAGAAGATTCCAAATGGAAAATTCTAAAAGAGGGAATTTGCCAATGTTGCATGGTATATCTCTTAGCAAGAATCAAAGTCCTAAGACTAATGACGAGCGAGAGAGAATGAATGGTATTCCATATGCTTCGGCAATTGGGTCTATCATGTATGCTATGTTATGTACTAGACCCGATGTCTCGTGTGCTCTAAGCATGACGAGTAGGTACCAATCGGATCCCGGCGAACCACATTGGATAGCGCCAAGAATATCCTTAAGTACTTACGAAGAACTAAGGATGTATTCTTGGTCTTTGGAGGAATGGAAGAAGATCTTGTAGTCAAAGGCTACACGTATGCTAGCTTCCAAACCGACAAAGATGATTTCAGATCGCAGTCTGGATTTTTGTTTACGCTTAATGGAGGCACTGTGAGTTGGAAAAGTTCCAAGCAAAGTACCGTCGCTGATTCTACAACCTAAGCTGAGTACATAGCGGCATCCGATGCAGCTAAGGAAGCAGTTTGGATCAAGAAGTTCATTAGTGATTTGGAAGTCATTCCAAGCATCAGAGACCCTATTGAACTTTACTGTGATAACAATGGTGCCATTGCACAAGCAAAGGAACCAAGGTCACACCAGAGATCCAAACATATACTTCGACGTTTCCACATTATCCGTGAGATATGTGAAAGGGAAGACGTTAAGATATGAAAAGTAAACACTAATGACAACGTGGCGGACCCATTAACTAAGGCTCTCCCACAAGCTAAACATGATGGTCATGTTAGGTCCATGGGTATTCGATACATGGTAGATTGGGCCTAGTGCAAGTGGGAGACTGTTGGTGTTATGCCCTAGGCCTATGATTGATAGACTTACGTGTTGACATTATTATATGAGATGTTTATCATTTGATTATTATATGTTTTGTATATTTGTTTATAATAATCTCCGTCCCTAATTATTAAGAGAATAATTAGTATAATTGTCAATGGATAATCATGTGATGATTATGTGCATAGAGATGCGCATTGAAATTATGGGTACTTGTTAGAGAACAAGTGACTGGACATGACCCGCATGAGATTTATGTCATGGTCAAATGTCATAATTAAATCTCATACGGTTACTTCATTTAGTCCCTAGACCTGAGATTATCATGAACTTACATATGATGAAAGTCATGTTTGATTTTAGTCAAACGATATCTTAACACGATATCTATAAAGACTATCATTGGCATGATCGGATTCATGATGGGAAGGATGATAAGTCAAGAAGGAATTTGTCCCTCGTAAGAGAGATGTTTTGCTCGGGCCCCTCGATGAGTGATAATGATGAAAGTGTATGGCCGTACCCCAATATGATTGGATTTATCATTATACTCAAGAATCGAGAAAGCATTGAACAATAACAAGTTGACGAGGACCATGACTTGTGTTCAATATAACATCGTGAGACAAAGGGAGAAATGGAAGTACACCAATGGAAACGTGAACTCTTACGTTACATTATTTGGGTAGACATAATGGCTTGCTAGAGTCCGCTTATGTCTTATGAGGATCGATATGATCGAACTCATTGCCAACATAATGTAATCCTATTGGGTCACACACAACTAGAATGAATTGGTTAAACCGGAGGAAGAATGATTGAGAGTCTCGATTCGGCTACATATGTCACGCGACATATTAAGCCAATGGCTTAATATACCACGCGACATAATAAGCCCGTACGCGGTTTGACAGCCTGTCTCTCCTAATACGATTAGGAGACGTACACTTACTATTGTAGTATAAATACAAGGGGTCTGTCAGACCTAATTCTCTAGCCGAAATTTTCAAGAAAAATTCACAATCAAATACTCTCAATATTCTTCAAGGTTTTAGATCTAGCAATCATCAAGAAGTTGTTCTTGAATTCATTCAAAGGTGTGGATACCGAAAGAGGGTCTTCGCTCGTTCATCGATCAAGGCCTAGAGTTCAATCAAGTTGAAGAACGAAGTTTGTGATTCGATATCACATAATCAAATCGTTCGATAGCTCAAGAACGGAAAGCGTTCAAGGTTGGTACAATTCTATCTCATAGGAATTTAAATTAATTGTATAGAACGGATCCTAGGGCTTCTTGGGTTTTATGTTTTAATGCTTAATTCCGCTGCGCATGGACCCGTAAAACCCAACAGCATTGGCCGTCACCTTTTATTAAAATACTTTTTTCATATATTTATATTGATTAAATAATATAATTAATCAAACGTTATTACAAAAGTCATTACAATTTCAAAAAAGCAGTCACATTTGATTTTTTTCATATTGGCACCTGTTTCCCGCGTTGGCGCTCCGGACGAAATTACCAAACGTGATTGCACATGTGATTGTACTGCCATCTCCTTAAGGTAACGTGATTGCTTTTTATTTATGTCTCCTTATCTGGTTTATGGAAACTGCTTTTTTTAGCCATCATAAAAAGCAGTCACAAAAGGCTATTTTTCTTGTAGTGTGGGTTTTAAGACTTGGATAAAAAGATCTTGAATGAAAGGAACATGTATGTGGCTCAGGTCAAGGAACTAGGGTGTACCAATTTCTGGAGGACATAATTTTTTTTCCTATGGTTACTAATGTTTCCGTTTATGTCGAAAGTTTGGTTAGGAACTTTTTTGCTCATCTTAGGGAGGATATAGATGATATAAACACTCCTCATTATGGAAAGATCTTTGTTAGGGGTAAAATTTATGATTTTAATCCCTCTATCATCAATAAATCCTTTGGCCTCCCTAGTATTGAAGATGAGTGTTTGGATGTCAAACCTAATACCCTAGCTAGCTTTCTGACTGGAGGGAGAATCTTAGTTTGGAGTGACCACTTTAAAGCTACCCACCTTTCATCTCTGTTTAGTGTGCTTCATAAAATTTGTATTACAAATTGGCTCCCTACGGCCAATGAAAACACGGTGAAATTCGAGCAAGCCACTTTGTTGTACAAATTAGGTAAGAAACAGAGAGTCAATTTTGGAAGGTTGGTATTTTCACACCTTGCTGCATGGGCCAAAGAGAAGAAAACATCCTCTTACATATTCCCTTCCCTCATTTTTAATGTCCTTGTGTTTCAAAAGTGTAAAACATGGAATGCGGACAACATCTCTGAAAATCCTGTTATCTATAAAATTAGCAAGCATTTTACTGAAGGTGATAGGCACATAGATTTGTCATGGGTTTTGGTCACAACTGCTCCTCCAACGGCTGCCCCTGCCTCCAATGTCGCCCCAAGTGTTGCCCCTGAAATTGGCAACACTCCAGGCAACACTGCACCTGTTATGATAGATGCTGCTATGGTTCTAAATTTTTTCAATAGGAAGGTGAAGCACATCGACTCAGTTATGCAGGGGTGGTTGGATATGCATTCAGACATGATGAACATGGTGAAATTGATTTCTTCCAAAATAGGGGAAGATCAATCAAGGCCAAGGCATGATCATGATGGAGCTGGACCAAGTAGCACGAGTGCAGCTGAGGGAGGTCAAGAAGGAGCTGGTAATGTTGGAAATGCTGAAGGTTGAAAGGTTGTTTGATTTGGTGGTTGGTTAAACAAACAATTTTATTTGTTTTAATTTGGTTTGTGATGTTTAAACAATTTTATTTCTGTTTTTTTCTTTGTTTCGGCTGGGATTTTCTTCAAACTTTATTTGGGTTTTGTTAAAACTTTGGGTGGTTGTTTGGAGATATTAATAATTAATTATTGTTAGTTATTAATTTCGTGATTAAGGGGGAGATATATTCATAATTATGTGAATATATTTGCCTGGAGGTTGATGTTGCCACTCTTGTGAGTGTGATACTTTGGTTGAAAAATATTTTAACATTGCCTGTTTGTTTATGTTGTCACTAATGAGGATGTGGCATTTTTTGATTATTTGTTAAGTATGACTAACGGTTTTGTAAAGAACATCACATTGGTATTTTGTGAAGAAATCAGTAACTAAGGGGGAGATTTTTAATGTTAGAACATGTGTTGTCATGTATGTTGTCCCTAGTATTGCAAACCAGTAATGCCACTGGTGTTGCCACAAGTGTTGCCATTTGGATTTGGCAACACCAGAATAGTTACTGTATTTTTCACAAATAATAATGTGTAAATTAATGTTTAAATATCAGTTGTTAGTCTGCTGTTTGTGAGCTTGAATAGGTCAACAGAAAGTGCCCAAGCGTGATTTACGAAGACATGAAGAAATTAACATATAAACATGTTTATTATATGATTAATTAATGACCAAGTAAAAGAGATTTATCAATAACAATTGTTATTCATATACCATTTAATGATTTATCAATAACAATTTTTAGAATTTCAATAAGATGATTAGATTTGTATTTATGTTTGGGTCAAAGTTTCCTTATATTGACCAAAAGTGCCCTTTCGGGTGGGACGGAGGGAGTATTATTTAGCTATTTAGGGGGAGATTATGATAAGAGTACAAGATGTCTACAGCAGAAGTGTACAAGCAAGAGAAGCAATGAAGATCAAGTTTTCTACAAATGAGGCGAGAAGAGCTAAAATGGAGGAAACAAATTCAAGGCTGTTAGCTGATCATTTTGAGTAGGCTCAAAATTTTGGAGGCCTATAAATAGTGCAGTCGATCTACATTTGAGATCATCCAATTCAGAAAATACAAATCTACACAAGAAAGAATTCTGCTCTTCAAGTGTTGCCATTCAGTGTTGACAACAATCTGTCCGACACTCGAGAGTTTCACATATATTTTTATATTTTTCTGATGTTTTGAGTGATTGTATTCAGAGAGAGTTCTTTATTTATTGTTCCTTGAGTTAATGATTATTTATCATTAAGGGAACTTCTTTGACCTTGTATTGAATTCTTATTATATATAGAAAGGTCTTGCCCTCCTGGCACCCATCAAGGTATATATTTATATAACTTGATAAAAATATATTTCTTGTGTATTGTTATTTACTTCCGCTGCAAATTAGATTTAATTTTATTTATTTGTTGTTTTCGAATTGGTGTGTGTTGTTGTTAGTGTTTCCAACACTAAGGACAACACTTGTGAGTTTCGTCTCACTTTGTGAGTTTCGTCTCACTTTGCTAAGCCATAGACAATTTCAAGTTTCTGGAGGTTTGCCTTTTGAAAATGATTTTGTGAAGGGTTTTGAAGATTTTCTAAATTTTTGAAATCTTTTCACAAACATGGCAAAATCATCATCATCCATTTCGATGAGTGATGCGGTTGATATGGAAGAATCAGTGGTTTGGTTTGAAGTAGATGGTTTCTCCTCATGTTCCACTACGGACATGGAAAATGATTTGCTTTTCCCTTCAACCTCTTCAATATAATCTAATTTAAGCTCATAGACTCTAAGATTTGCATACAAGTCACTTAACGTCCAAGTATTCAAAACTTTCAAATCCTCAAGAGATGTGGCTTTATTGACCCATCTCGAACCTAAAGCAGCTAGAAAAGTCATATTGACTTCTTTATCAGTTAAAGTTTTGCCAAGAGATCTACAAGAGTTAACTACCTCAACGTAAAAATCGTAAGTTTGGCGCAAGGTTTCGTTGGATTTTCTTTTGATGTTGTTGTAGGATATTTCAACAGCATATCTTTTATTTTCCTTGCAGAGATCGTCACCTTCAAGATAGTTCTCTATGGCATCCCGCATCTACTTTGCGGTTTTGGAATACATCACTTTTTGAAGGGTTGATATGGGCAGGGTTCCAGAAATGATAAACCTTGCTTTGATGTCCAAAGCAGCTAATCGTCTTTCCTCATCAGACCAATCAGATTTGGGCTTTTGGACTTTTGGAAATTCAACAATGGTGGTTGGATTGGTGTTGGCCTTCATAGGAACAAATGGGTCATTCGTCATGCATTCCACCAGCATTTTGTCAATGGTCTCCAAATGGATTAGCATTCGGACCTTCCAGATGTCGTAGTGGTCTTCATCCAAAAGAGGAATGTGTGAATAGTTAACCGTTGTCATGGTTTTAGTATTTGCCATTGCGAATCGACACACAAGCTGTTAAGCTTGAAAATAGAGGTTTTATAAATGTGTTCACTATGATATGACTTGTTAGTCCAAAGGTGGCAATAAGGGTGAAAAATAGCTAGAGGGGGGTGAATAGCTGATACAAAATTTTCACCCTCTTTTGAAAACTAGCATCTTGTTGACAAAACCGCTTGCAGTGTATAAGAAGCTGAAAAGTGAGGTTTTGACAAGATTAACTCCAAACACAATTCACAATAATGGATAACTGAAAATAAGATCAAATAGATAAAGACAAAATAATTAGTAATGAACAGTAAGTAAAAGTGCAGAAATGAAGAACACAAGATTTGGAGTGGTTCAATAGTAAATGATCTACATCCACTACCAAGATGGTTAGTCTTGGATTTTTAAGAGTTAGATTTTATATTTATGTGAGATATTACAAAGTACAAAGATCAATACTCAGATCTAAAATCTATTCTATGAAGACCGAATCCTAGATTATAACTAGTGTATCTCAAATGAATAATTTATGTGATTAACAAGTGAGGTGTGTGTGTGTGTTTAACAAGATTAAAAGCTCTTTGAATCTATATGATATAGAGCACAATGATTCTTGAGTGATAAAGGATTGATTTCTAAACTGGGAAATATTTCTTGAAGGAAGAAGATGAAGATTCAAAGGGATGCAAATTTCTGGGCAGAGCTTCAATCTTCTTATGAACTACAACAATTTCAATTTCTCAAGCAATCTTCAAATGTTGAAGATTAGGGGTATTTATACCCAAGTACCAAGAAAGTAGCCATTGTGATACAACTGTTGAAGTACTGTACTAGTGCAATCTGATTGGTTCACAAATCCACTTTTGTCCTTTAATACAGCAGTTACAGATAAAGCTGATCAGACCTCAGCTGTAAATAAGGTATGAAGGACATCTGTCACCTTTTCAGGATCCTTGCAGATCCTGTCTGACACTTAGTCACATGACAAGATTTGATGGTTGACTTTTAATATTGCTGACGTGGATTTCAACAGTCATAAGTTGTTCAAGTTCAAGTCTTCAATCATTCGATGCGGTCTGGTGATGATGCGGTTTAGGCAGTGCGGTTTCACCAGTGTGATTTTCTCAGTGCGATCTCAAGATTGGAACTGCACTGCGGTTTGCTAGTGCGGTTCACTACTGCGGTTTCACTGAGTTTGTCAAATGGTGGTTTCAAGGTAAGAATTCCACACGCGGTTTGCTGATGCGGTTTCTCAAGTACGGTATGAAACTTTTTGAACTGAAACCTCATGTCCAATGAGTCTTGTGCCAGTCTTCAAGCCTTAATAAACCTACTCTATAAAATGGAATTAAACTAAAAAATTGATGTCTAAGCTTCATTACATATGGGCCTAAAGTCCAGAAAATAGAGATGAGGTTATGGTATCAATCAAATCAAAGCTAAAGCTGGGAGGGTTAAAGTATGCATACCCAACAGATATCAAACAACTTTTAAGATTGATATCTATAAAATTTGTTGGCCTTGTTCAAATATACTAGTTAATTCATATCTAGAAGCTTTATGTATTAATATCCAAAAACCTTTAAAAATTGATATACAAAAGGTTTGATGGTTATGATTTTGTTCAAATGTGTTTGTTAATTTATATACAAAATGATTTATTATTTATATACAAAATCATTTGATATTGATATATATAAAGTTTGTTGATCATATTCTTGTTCAAATGTAATTGCTAATTCATATTTGATTGATTGCTCAACTAAGAAAGCAAAAATCAAAAGCAAATAAAAGAATTCAAGAAGAGACAAAGTATTCATGGATTGGGGTTTATAAAAATTATCAATTTACCCAATAATGGTGATTTTCCCGATGACATCATTACCCCAAGTAGCGAAGGGCCAATTTGTTGTCATGGTTACTATCTCTGTAAATACCCCACAAAAATGTGTCAAGTTTCTATAGGATATCTAATCCATTTTAATTAGATTCGCCACATATGTTTTAACGAAACATAAGAAAACCTAAGTCTATTTGATTTTAAACTAGAGATTCAAAGAGAAAGGATTCGAGGGTTAAATTACAAAACAGGTGGTGTTATGCACCCACTCCACTTGTCCTTAAAGCCGATCTTGCTACTTTAAGTGTTCTAATCTAATTTTATATTCATATTCTCTTATTGCTTGTTTTAATTATGTAAATAATAAGTGGCTTAAAGTGTGGAATGTTAGGGAGATAATTTGTAGTCAACGTTAATGAGTAAAGTGACTGTTAAATAGTTTCCCTTTTAATAGAGATTGCATACATATGAGAAGAAAATAGGTATAAAAAGAAGAATATTTAGGAAAGTACCTAGATTTAGAAGACCTCCGGGAATACCATGTAATCAAGGTATACATTCCTTAAAGTCTTGAGAGTGACAAAGTTTTTTCAGATAATATTTTAGAGAAAATGGTTTAAAATGGAATTTTGGGGTCCAAATGCCTATAATAAGGGTACTTTTTTAGGAGAGATTTAAAGGTCCTTTTCAAGGTCCCAAAGGGACAATATATAAATGATGGGTGAGAGTTTAATTCAAAACAAAGGATTCCAATGGATCAAGGCAAGAGTAAATGCAAATAGGGGTTACAAATCATTAAGAAAAGAATTTTGGAGAAAAATTTGTTACTGAAGGTAGAACTCGCGAGATTTGGCCCATAGACTCAAGCTTGTGCGAGTTTGGCCATGAACCCAAACTCACATAAGTTAAGTTCAATTTTTAATTCAGTTTAATAGAAAACTAGCATAATCAGTTAGAAACATAACCAAAGATAATAAAAATCAACAAAAACAAGAAAATAAAAGACTATGTATACGATCGGGGAGTGAGAAGTCCAAGGTGATATGGATTGCTACGAAAAACGTGTCATCGATAGAACAAACGCCCACCTTGGACATCAAAAGAGAAGTTTGAGCAAGTGAAAAGTAGAGAGAGAGAGAATGCCTTATGTGTAAGCGATTGGCTTGATTCGTTGCAGATGCCCGAAGGACTTACTCCATTTGTTGCGGGAGTAGTTTTTCAGCTGTGGATAACCACCATAGCTGAAAGAGAGTGCATTGCAGTTTTCTGCTATGGAATTTCCATCATAGAGGGGTGTTTATGACCAAGGTACACCACAAGAAGTGTGGTTGCATTTTCTCTACGGAATGTTCGTCATAGAGGGGTATGGAGGACCGAGGTAAGCCACGAGAAATGCGGTTGCATTTGCGCTATGGAATGTTTGTCACCCATGGTGTAGAGGACCAAGGTATGCCATGAGATATGTGATAATGTTTTTGCTAAAGAATTTCCGTCATTGAGGGGTGTGGAGTACCAAGGTATGCCACAAGAAATGTGTTTGTGTTTTAGCTGTGAAATGTCCATCATAGAGGGGTGTGGAAGACCGAGTGTAGATACCCTGCCTTAGACCTCTCACTCTCGATTGCATACGGGATCTCCTGTTTGCCTCTTTTATTGGTTTTCATTAACTTCTATCCAATTTCGTTAATTTCCTGACTAATTCTGTTAGTTTTTGGACTAAGCTGAATAATGGCGTTAACCTTTTGGGTTATTTCTGTCCTTACTTTTCTCATCCAACTCGTGCGAGTCATGCTACTAGATTGACATTCGTGCGAGTTACATACCCTTTAAGTGGCTCGCACGAGTTTCAGTCTCAGTGACTGATTTCCCTCCAAATATCTCTCTTTTTATTTTTAACTCCTATCCCTATTACTTCTAGCATGATCCATTGAAACTTGTCCTTGTTGACATATTTTCCCCCCTCTCTTCATCTTTTTCACCTTTAAAAAGGGGGTGAAGCCTCCTTTAAAAAGGAAAGCACCTTGGAGCCAATATATTACTCTCAAATTCTCTCTAAAACTCTAAACACACACACACATACACACATTTCTTTCAAAAACAAGCAAACAAGCTTTTGGAAGGTAACAAGCCTTAAATAGTAAGGCATTCCCGAAACACTAAGCACAATGTATAATCTTTATCTGTTATTTTTTACTTTATGTGACTTCTCCCCTATGCATGCAATCGCCATAAAAAGGGAGGCCTTTTGAAGGCTACTTCACATTATTGAAGTTAGCCATAAAAAGCTTCCCTTAAGTTCCCATTATTCCAAAACTTCCCCTTAAGTGATAACTATGTGAACGATTTTAATTTAGAGTACACCTTAAAAATAGAGCACTTGAAATAGCATGATCGGCCTTAACGTTGGGTGAATCGGGTGCCTAACACCTACCCCTGGCATAACCTAACCCTCGAACACCTCTCAATATTTGGTTTCATATGTTTAAATGAGTTGGAAAATAGGTTTTCTTATTTTCCCTTAACAAAACATTGGTGGAGACTCTAAATGGCAATAAAATGAATTAGACGTCCCTATAAAGCATGTCAATTTTTTTTGGGATATCTACAGTTTTGACTTCGTTGAGAAGTTAATTAATAAAGGGTTGAACTTGCTGCATACTTTAGGTGTTTTTATTGTGATTTTCTCCCATTTCAAAAAAGGCCACATTGGGGCGAGTTTGGCCTCTTTAGCCAGACTGGCACGAGTTTGGCCTCTCTAGTGAATTTCATGCGTTCTTGTTCTATGTTCTGCATGCTTGTTCTGCTTAAAATCTTCTTTACGGGTAGTTGTTTATTTGAAATGGTGTTCATTGCCCTGTTTTCAAACATTTCTGGAAATTCGTCCGATTCGGGCAAACCTGGGTTTTTAAGCCCAACTATTGCGAGTTTCATGCCCATCTTAAATTCTGACGAGTTTTCCCTCATTAAGCCAATATGAAGCTTTCCAGAACAGGAACAGACATGATTTATACATTGGCCTAATGGGCCTGTTAATATTTCTAGTTTTGTGTACAATTTTTGAATTTACTTTTACTTGTCACATGGGTGATTCGAAAGTTGTAACTTTTCCATTTTTTGTTTTATGTGTTTAATTGTTTTTCTATCCCTTCATGCCATGTAAAAAATGTTTTTGTCAAATAGAATGACCCCACACTACTTTCACGAATTTTTATATGAACTGCTTACTATCGAGTCGCTCAATTATAACCCCAAAACCGTCGAGACCCACCTACGGGGATTCCAATCTCCAATGACATTGGTTTCTCGCATAGTGGTAATCCTCATCCCGCTATGTGCTCCAAAGATCACACCAGCGGGCAGCCAATAAGCCTCTTAAGTCATTGCACAAACCACACATTCTTAGATTAAGATATGCATTCCATGACTCCGTCGGTTTTAGTATGTCGGGATTTTCTTGAGACAACGTCACCAACACACACTATGTTTCATTCAAAAGAAACTTGTGGTTATTATGTTAGAACATGGATTAAATAATATGTGTTATTGAATTCCATATGTTATAATCATTTAATAATGTTAAAGTATAGACAAAATATGTAGAATTCCATTAGGTGAAAGTACCATTAAATGATGGGCATAATGGTAACTTCTCACCACCAACATTGTGAAAGGGTGTAGTCCCTAAATGAGTGCCCCTTCTCAATCTATACATAGGCTATCCATCAGCCCATTTGAGACACTTAACATTCATCACAATTCAGTCATAAATCATTCTTCATTCATCAAAGAAGAACTAGTGTGGGCACAATCATTTAGAAGTACTTTCTTCCCTACTCTCTCCTTCATTCAAGAACAAGTATCAAGAACACAATCATGGATTCTTCACGTACACGCTTCCGTCTTCATCTACTTATCTTTCTTAATCTAGATATGAGATGGTTTTGGTTTATGGAATAATTATGTTCCAACATTTGGTATCAGAGCCTGCTCATATTCTTGATCAAGTTTGAGTATTTTGAAAAACCTTCATGTTTTATTATGATTTTAAATTCTTGAAAAGATTCCATGTTTATCATGAGTTCTTGAATGTGTTATGATACTCTAATTCAGTTTATAGAGTATTGTGTTAAATTCTAAATTGTAAAATTTTTGTTTTACTCATAAGGCTTTCAATTCTTAATGTAAGATTATCCAAATTTTGAACATAGCCACCATCATTTGATGCGTTGTGGGTTTATTCAAATGCGTGGGTTTATTCAAATGCATAGCCACATATTTAAAAATGTGTTGTGAGTATGTGGATCTACTTGCTTTGGTTGAATATCTATTCACCATTAAATTAAGGATTGTTAGTAAAAATCTGGAAAATTATATTCAGGGTCTGCTCGGTCGAGCACATTCCTTGACTCGGCCGAGCACCCCATTTGTATAAGCACAACATTTGAAATTTTGTGGAAAAGGCGCCATCCAACGGTCATGATGCTCGGCCGATCACCCCTAAGACTCGGCCGAGCACAAGGGATCAGAAAGGGGTGTTCTCTGGAGTGTTTTGCTCGGTCGAGCACTTTCCTTGACTCGGCCGAGCACCACTTGATTTAGGCCAGATTTTCAAACTTTTCAATCTTTTGCTATTTTGATCAATTTTTTATTCATTATTTGACTATAGTACACATTAATTTGTGCTCTAAAGCATGATTAATTATATGCTTAAACAAATTTATTCATTGTTTAAATAATATTGTTGCCAAAGTAATTTACGTTATTTAAATACAAATTTGTTAAAGTGATGAATGTTATTATTGATATGTGATAACATGCTTGTTTCCCAAAGGAGACCTTGTTGTTGACTAAGTATTTGCATTCAAGGGGTAATAATTGAATACAAATTTTGGTTATTTTAAATACTTTGTACCATCCCAAAGGAAGGCGGGTGTTTAAAATGAATTGTTTGTATTCTTTATTGTCGGGTAACAAGTATCTTAAACTTTAGGACATTTTTTATACTTGAAACAGCCCAAAGGAAGGTAAGTATTTAAATTTATTGTTTAAGTTATTTATTTACCCTAAGATAAATCAAATTGTGAGTCAATTCGCAATCCAAAGATTAGTCTTGATGTCATGATTGATTATATTTTATTTTGATGGAATTCATTTGATATAATTAATCATTGTGTGGATTCTTATATATGTTTTGTTTTATTCTTGTTGTTTTGCTTCAGATTTGATAAGTGCTTATCTGTTACTAATGCCTTAAACTCTATACCTTTGCTTACTTGGACTAATTTTAAAACATGGAAAAACAAGATTACAATGGTCTTAGGCTGTTTAGACCTTAATCTTGCATTAAGAGAACAATCTTCTGCCCCTTTAACTGACAAGAGCACTGCGGAAGACCGCTCAAGTCTAGAGAGGTGGAAACGTTCTGATCACGTAAGCCTAAGCATAATGAAAAACGCAGTCCCGGAGACATTTCTGAACAGTGTCTCTGAGGTTGTTGGAGCTAAAGGTTTCTTGGATGCCCTAGAAGAACGCTTAGCTAAAAGCGAAAAGTCAGAAACAAGTGCTACCTTAAGGAAGCTTATTTACATGAGATACAAGGGCACCAGAAGCTTAAGGGAATATATAATGGAAATGTTTCACCTATCTTCTAAATTAAAGGCACTCAAGTTGGACCTTTCGGAAGACTTGCTTGTGCATTTGGCTTTAATTTCTCTTCCTCATCAATTTGGTCATTTTGAAATGACCTATAACTGTCAAAAGGACAAGTGGAACATCAATGAATTAATTTCACATGTGACAGAGGAAGAGGATAGATTGAAACAAACTAAACCCGAAAGTGCTCATTATGCATCTAGCTCTTCTCGTGGGACAAAGAGAAAAGGTAAGGAGATTGCGGTTGCAACAAAGAAGCCTAAGGGATCATCAAATGATCAAAAGGTGAAGAAATGCTTCTTTTGCAAGGACCTTACTCACATGAAGAACGACTGCCTTAAATATCGCCAATGGCGAATTAAGAAAGGTATGTCATTTAGCTTTGTTTGTACTGAGGCAAATTTAGTTTCAATTCCTTCGTATACATGGTCGTTAGATTCTGGTGCAACTACTCACATAAGTTCATGTATGCAGGGTTGCCTGAACTACCGAATGCCCAATGAAGATGAAAGATATATCTACATGGGAGTTGGAAAGCCGGTAGAGGTTGAGGGCATAGGGACTTTTAGATTATCTCTTAGTACCGGATATTTTTTAGTTTTGAATAATGTATTTATTATACCGTCTTTTAGACGGAATTTGATTTCTATTACTACCTTAGATCAGGAAGGTTATTCTTGTATCTTTGGTAATAATAAATGCAATTTGTTTTTCAATTCAAAGCTCTTTGGTACTAGTTCTTTATCTTATGTTGATAATCTATATTTACTTGACACAGTCAATTCATTAAATGAGTCCCATAATAATGAAACTAACTCTAGAGGCATAAAACGAAAGTTTTCAAGTAAAAATTCTTATACCTTGTGGCATAGGCGTTTGGGTCATATCTCTAAAAAGAGAATTGACAAGCTTGTGTCCGAGGGAATATTACAAAAGCTTGATACTCTGGAAAATAACTTTTGTATTGAATGCCTTAAGGGAAAATTTACAAACAGCAACAAAAATAAAGAATCCTTGAGAGCTACAAAAGTCTTAGAACTGATTCATACGGATATATGTGGTCCGTTCTCTACCCCTTCATGGAACGGGCAAACATATTTCATTACGTTCATAGATGAATTCTCACGTTATGGATACATTTTTGCTTCATGAAAAGTCTCAATCATTGGAGGTTTTCAAGTATTTTAAAGCCGAAGTTGAAAATCAGCTTGAAAAGACTATTAAGAACGTTAGATCCGATCATGGTGGTGAATACTACGGTCTGAATGACGGTTCGGGAGAACAATGTCCAGGTCCTTTTGCTCGCTATTTGGAAGAGTGTGGTCCCTCACTACACCATGCCGGGGACACCTAGCATGAATGGTGTAGCTGAGAGACGTAATAGAACCCTTAAGGATATGGTAAGAAGTATGGTTTCTTGTACTTCTTTACCTCACTCATTATGGGGCGATGCTTTGAAAACCGCAACCTACCTACTTAATCGAGCTCTTTCAAAAGCTACTGACAAAACCCCTTATGAATTATGGACAGGCAAGAAACCGTCCCTAAATCATCTTCATGTTTGGGGTTGTCCAGCCGAAGCTAGGCCTTATAGATCTAACGAAGGAAAGTTAGACGCTAAGACCGTTAGTAGTTATTTTGTAGGATATTCTCAAAGATCTAGGGGATATAAATTCTATGACCCAAAGACTAGAACCTTTTTCGAGACGGGAAATGCTAGGTTCTTTGAGGATGTTGAATTTAGAGGGGAAAATTTGAATAGTGATTTTAAATTTGAAGAGTTAGAGGAGAAATTTGTTTCTCTACCTCTTCATATAGTTCCTATCGAAAATCAAGCACTTATGCCAAAAATTCGACAGGAACATAATATTCAAAATGACGTTAATTCTCCTATTAATGAACAACGTGAAAATGTTGATGAGAAAATTCAACAGCCTCAAAATCAAGATGAACCGGTGCCTTTAAGAAGATCTAATAGAGCAAGAAGGAGTGCTATACCGGATTATTATGATGTGTATTTTGCCGAGAATGAGGAACCGTTAGGTCTAGTGGGAGATGAACCAATCACCTTCCATGAAGCCATTAGTGGTCCAAATTCTCATAAGTGGATTAATGCCATAAATGAAGTGTTAAAATCCATGAATGATAATGACGTTTGGGATCTTGTCCCATTACCTAAGAATGTGAAACCCATTGGGTGTGAATGGGTCTTTAAGACCAAAAGGGATTCACAAGGTAATGTGGAAAGACATAAGGCTCGTCTTGTCGCTAAAGGGTTTACTCAAAAAGAAGGCATTGATTACGAAGAAACATTTTCACCGGTATCCTCTAAAAATGCTTTTAGGATCATTATGGCATTAGTAGCACATTCTGATCTTGAGCTTCATCAAATGGATGTAAAGACAGCTTTTCTCAATGCCGACATTGGGGAAACTATCTATATGAAGAAACCAAAAATGGTGACTAATTCGGATCAAACTAGTCAACTAGTTTGTAAACTTAAGAAATCCATTTATGGGCTTAAGCAAGCATCTCGTCAATGGTACTTAAAATTTAACCAAGCTATTCTTTTATTTGGTTTTAAAATGAATCTTGGTGAAGATTGTGTGTACCATAAGTTCAGTGGGAGTAGATTTATATTTTTGGTCTTATATGTGGATGACATTTTACTTGCTAGTAATGATAAAGAACTTCTTAAGGAAACTAAGAAATTTCTCTCAAACAAATTTGAGATGAAAGATATTGGTGAAGCTTCTTTTATATTAAGAATCCAAATACATCGTGATCGTTCACGAGGTATTTTGGGATTATCACAAAAGAGCTATATAGAGAAGGTATTACAAAGGTTTAGCATGGAAAATTGTAAGCCACATGACACCCCGGTCTCTAAGGAAGATAAATTCAGTTCAAAGCAATGTCCTAAAAATAATCTTGAATCCAAGTATATGGAAAATATCCCTTATGCATCGGCAGTATGAAGCTTAATGTATGCACAAGTTTGTACTCGTCCAGATCTTGCCTTTATTATTGGCATGCTTGGACGATACCAAAGCAATCCGGAAAGAGAACATTGGGTTGCAGCCAAGAGAGTGATGAGATATTTACAAAACACAAAGAACTACATGCTTACATATACAAAGTCGGATCATCTTGAGATCGTTGGTTATTCTAATTCCGATTTTGCTGGATGCCAAGATTGTCGCAAATCGACATCGGGTTACGTTTTCACATTAGCAAGTGGAGCGATATCTTGGAGAAGTACCAAGCAAACATTAGTAACTACTTCCACCATGGAAGCCGAATTTGTTGCTTGCTACGAGGCATCTAATCAAGCTATATGGCTGCGAAAATTCATAGAAGGACTGCGAATTGTCAAGAATGTTGAGAGACCTCTCAAGTTGTATTGTGACAATCGGGCAGCAGTTTTGTACTCCAACAACAACAAGAGTTCATCTAAATATAAACATATAGATATTAAGTTTCTTGTTGTAAGAGAAAGAGTACGAAATGAACAAATAGATATACAACTTATAGGGACAAAATCCATGTTAGCGGATCCATTTACTAAGGCATTATCTCCTCTAGTATTTCACGAGCATGTTGCTCATATGGGTCTAATATCTTTTGATAATGCTTAAATCAGCGGGAGTTTGCATTGTTTTCTATTTCTTTATGTTGTTTTTTATTTATATTGATCTCATTTGGTTAAGTAGGACTAGTTGGAGAATATATATACATATTCATTAATATTCCATGCTACATATCTATACTTAATCTATGTCATTTAGTTGAATATATATATATGTGATTAATGTGGGTTAAGTTGCGAATCAATTAAAATGACTGCCCCTTTAGTCCCTATACTTATAAGACTAATGGACGAGATTGAATTGGATGACAATAAAAGTGCACATAAGGGTTGTCATTCATATTATGAATGATTTAAGGAATTTATTTAGTAAAATATACATATTAATATTAATCCAAGTGGGAGATTTTTAGAACATGGATTAAATAATATGTGTTATTGAATTCCATATGTTATAATCATTTAATAATGTTAAAGTATAGACAAAATATGTAGAATTCCATTAGGTGAAAGTACCATTAAATGATGGACATAATGGTAACTTCTCACCACCAACTTTGTGAAAGGGTGTAGTCCCTAAATGAGTGCCCCTTCTCAATCTATATATAGGCTATCCATCAGCCCATTTGAGACACTTAACATTCATCACAATTCTGTCATAAATCATTCTTCATTCATCAAAGAAGAACTAGTGTGGGCACAATCATTTAGAACTACTTTCTTCCCTACTCTCTCCTTCATTCAAGAACAAGTATCAAGAACACAATCATGGATTCTTCAGGTATACGCTTCCTGTCTTCATCTTCTTATCTTTCTTATTCTAGATATGAGACGGTTTTGGTTTATGGAATAATTATGTTCCAACATATTATGGACGGATATCCGTTTATACGTTTGTAATTCAAGACTTCGATTAAATTAAATCCCTACATGCTTAGATTTGAAAATAAAATAGTGGAATTCGAAAAGTGTATGAGACCACGATATGTTCTATATAATAGTGTGATTTTTCCACTATTCTAAAGCCCTAAATAGAAACATAAAAGGACTTTGTACTTCCGACGATGTATAGGGCATAACGCATAAAAAAGTGTTTTTCTTTATGTTGTGAGTCGTGTGCCCAAAATGTATGCTAAGCCTCTTCCGTAACCCAACCCGTATTGTTGCTCAAACTAAAGGGGGTCTGTTCTTCTCTAATTAGGACCAATTGCTCCAATCCAATGTTACGGAGATTCTAATTACCTAGCAAGCATAAATAAGGGACACCCTTGACTAAAATAAATAAATAATAATAATTAAAAAAAAACTAGCTCAACAATAAATTCATCCACATGTTAGAATAGAACTATTGCGATAAACGACATGCGAATCAAAGAACATATTTTGTTCATCTTCGTGATAACCAATTCTTACTGGGCTTTCTACAATCTCGGTTCATTATTGTTAAAATTCAAGCAACCAAAATAAGTTACCTGTTGCCAAAATTGTACAATTTGAATCTTAAAACTCTAAAATTGCCTTTCACTTTAAATTTTAGGCCTCAGTTTTTGGATTATAATACTACTAGTAAGTTGGTAAGTGAATTCTATGCTACTGCTTTTCTCTTTTAACCTGCAGCTACAGCTTTGGATTAGTAGGTGATACATCATGCACACTTAGATATTTACATACACAATCTATTACTAAACAGAGACGTGATACACATATTGCACATAGACTTCATACTGTTTATCTTGAGTATTATATGCTTTACATGTTTGTTATAATATTCTGTATCCCTAGTTATTGTGAATAACTAGTATAAGTTCGTAATGGATAATCATAGAGATGATTATATGCATGGGGATGCACATTACACTTATAGGTACTTGTTAGAGAACAAGGTACTGGACTGACCCATCTATGAGATTTATGACATGGTCTATGGTCATATATGTCATGATTAAATCTCATAATAGTCGTGTCATTGGAATCGTTAATACTTGAGATTATCATCGTCTTTCACATGATGAACGTTGTGTTTGATGTAGTCTAACACTATCTTTAATAGGATAGCAATAAGGGCTATGTTGGCACGACTGGATTCTTATAGGGAAGAATTATAAGTCAAGATGGGATTTGTCCCTCATGAAGAGAGATGTCTGCTTGGGCCCTCGATGAATTGTGTTGATGAAATGTGTGGCCACACTCAAGAGATTTGATAGAGATCAAATGCACTTTGATTATCAACATATTCGGAGTCGAGAAAGCATTGAACAATATAAGTTGACATGGACCATGACATATGTTCAATATGACATCATGTGACAAAAGGATTGTGACATTGATCTATCAAGGAATCAAGCTTTGATGTTATATTTAATTGGGTGGACATAATGGCTTGCTAGAAACCACTTATGTCTTATGAAGTTGATATTTCAAACTCACTACCAACATAAAATATAATTCTTAAATGATATGCATATTAGCCGTAGGTACACATGATGTTACTTTACCTAGTAGACTAGTACTTATTTTGAACAATTGTTATTACGTTCCGGATTTGAGTAGGAATATTATTTCTGTTTCTTGTTTAGATAATGAAGGATATATGTTTCTTATTGAGAATAAGAAGTTTTCTATTTATTTAAATGATATGATTTATTGTATTGCAAATTCATTTAATGGCCTTTATATCCTTGATGTTGAGAAACAAAATGATGTTGAAAATATCTATCATGTGAATAAGAAATCTAAACCGAATGATGTGAACATGTTCATGTGGCATTGCCGGCTTGGTCATATAAATGAGAAACGCATTTCTAAACTCCATAAAGATGGAGTTTTAGATTCACATGATCATGAATCATATGAGATATGCAAATCTTGTTTATTGGGAAAAATGACCAAACCACCTTACACTAAGAGTAGTCAAAGGGCTAGTGACTTATTGACCCTAGTACATACTGATGTATGTGGACCATTAAGTAGCATTGCTAGGGGAGGATTTCGGTATTTCATTACTTTCACTGATGACTTATCTAGATATGGCTATGTCTATCTGATGAAGTCCAAAAGTGAAGCGTTTGAGATATTTAGAATATTTCAAAATGAAATACAAAATCAACTTGGCAAAACTATTAAAGTACTTCAATTCGATTGAGGTGGTGAATATTTAAGCCAAGAGTTTGACAATCATCTCAAAAACTGTGGAATCGTTTCAGAGTTAACTCCACCCGGAACACCACAATGGAATGGTCTGTCTCTGAGAGGATGAATAGAACCTTGTTGGACATGGTTCGTTCGATGATGAGTCAAGTTGACCTTCCTATTTGCTTTTGGGGATAAGAATTAGAGACTTCTGCGTTCACACTGAACATAGTCCCTACTAAATCGGCTCCTAAGACCCCACATGAGATGTGGCATGGAAGA
This sequence comes from Adenophora triphylla var. japonica, assembly GCA_022495995.1. Lineage (NCBI taxonomy): Eukaryota > Viridiplantae > Streptophyta > Magnoliopsida > Asterales > Campanulaceae > Adenophora > Adenophora triphylla. The sequence continues at coordinate 536,415 of JAFEMH010000331.1, forward strand.
AAACCAAATTTGTCTTTCATGAAGATTTGGGGTTGCGAAGCTTATGTGAAGAGACTTGTCTCCGATAAGTTAGCACCAAAATCTGACAAAGTTATTTTTGTTAGATATCCTAAGGAAACTAAAGGATATTACTTTTACAACCGCAATGAGAACAAAGTGTTTGTTGCTCAATATGGTACTTTTCTTGAGAAACAGTTTCTTAATAAAGGATCTAGTGGGAGTAAAATTGATCTTGAAGAAGTTCAAGAACCCGAAGTTAACATGGAACCAAGAGTAGAGACGGAACCAAATTCACAAGGAGTTGTGAAACCGGTTCAAGATGCACAAGTCCATCGTAGATCGGATAGGTTACGATCCGAACCCGAGAGATATGGATTTCTCATTTCGGAAAGTAATGAAGTGGAAGTCATTGAGAATGACGGACCTACTTCCTATCAAGAGGCGATGTCCACTCCTGATTCGGACAAATAGCTAGGAGCCATGCAATTCGAATTAAAACCCATGCATGATAATCAAGTTTGGAACTTGATTGATCCACCGGATGGTGTATAACCCATAGGGTGCAAGTGGGTCTTCAAGAAGAACACCGACATGAATGGGAAGGTGCATACTTATAAGGTTAGGCTTGTAGCAAAGGGATATAGGCAAATTCATGGTATTGACTATGATGAAACCTTTTCGCCAGTTGCAATGCTTAAGTCTGTTAGAATTTTAATTGCCATAGACGCATTTTACGACTATGAGATAAGGCAAATGGATGTCAAAATAGCTTTCCTAAATGGAAACCTACTTGAGGATGTGTATATGACACAACCTGAAGGGTTTGTCGATCCAAGAAATTCTAACAAAGTATGCAAGATGCAAAGATCCATATATGGGTTGAAGAAAGCTTCTAGGTGTTGGAATCTTCATTTTGATGAATCGATCAAATAGTTTGGCTTCATCAAGAACGAAGATGAACCATGTGTATACATGAATTTCAGTGGGAGCATAGTACTATTTCTAATATTGTATGTCGATGATATCTTACTAATTGGAAACGATATTCCTGCACTTCAGGTTGTCAAGTCTTGGTTAGGGAAGTGTTTTTCAATGAAAGATATGGGTGAAGCCGCCTACATCCTTGGCATCAAGATCTATAGAGATAGATCTAAAAGGATGATTGGTTTGAGTCAAAGTACTTACATTGACAAATTTCTTAGAAGATTCAAGATGAAAAATTCTAAGAGTGAAAACTTGCCAATGGGCCATGGTATTACTCTTAGCAAGACTCAGTGTCCTAAGACAACTGGTGAGCGAAAGAGAATGAATGAGATTCCATATGCTTCGGCTATTGGATCTATAATGTATGCCATGATTTGTACTAGACGTGATTTCTTGTATGCTCTAAGCATGAAGAGTCGATACCAATCTGATCCTGGTGAAAACCATTGGATGGCAGTTAAGACGATCCTTAACTACTTAAGAGGGACTAAGGATGCGTTATTGGTCTTTGGAGGGATGGAAGATGATCTTGTTGTAAGAGGTTACATATATGCAAGCTTCAAAACTGACAAAGATGATTTTAGATCGCAATCAGGGTTTGTGTTTATGCTTAACGGAGGTGCAATTTGTTGGAAGAGTTTCAAGCAGAGTAACATAGCCGATTCTACATCCGAGGCCGAATATATTGCGGCATCCGATGCAGCTAAGGAGGCAGTTTGGATCAAGAAGTTCATTAGTGACTTGAAAGTCGTTCCAAGTATCACTAATCTGGTACAACTTTATTGTGACAACAATGATGCCATTGCGTAAGCAAAGGAACCAAGGTCACATCAGCGATCCAAACACATACTTAGACGTTTCCACCTCATTCAAGAATTCATAGAAAGAGGAGACGTTAAAATATGCAAAGTATCAATCGGTGATAACATAGGGGATCCACTTACAAAGCCCCTCGCACAAGCAAAGCATGATGGTCATGTTAGGTCCATAGGTATACGATACATATGAGATTGGGCCTAATGCAAGTGGGAGATTGTTGGTGTTATGCCCTAGGCATATAGTTATTTTGACTCATAACTAATACCGTTATGTAATCGTCTTTACCATTTATAATAGAGAATGTTTATCTTGAGTATTAAATTCTTTACATGTTTGTTATAATATTCTGTGTTCCTAGTTATTGTGAATAACTAGTATAAGTTGGTAATGGATAATCATAGAGATGATTATATGCATGGGGATGTACATTACACTTATGGGTACTTGTTACAGAACAAGGTACTGGACTGATGATAAATTGCTATTTTATAGTCATTTATAGCATTGTATTTATATCATTTAGTTAGATTTCATTGCTATTTAGTTATGTTTTTAGGTTCTTTTATTATAAATATGGTATTTTATGCTTGTTGGTATGTTTTCATATTTATACAGGTTTTACAGCCATTTTTATGATTACAAAGAGCTTATGGATCAAGGCATAGAAGGGACAGCTTCAAATGATCATCCAGGCCAAAACCCTGCTAGAGCGGCCGTGCTCTATAAAGTGGAGCAGCCGTGAAACTCCTCCTGTCAAGCCAAAATAGCCCAAATCAATGGAGCGGCCGAGTCTTCAAACCTGGAGCGGCCGAGCAAATCAGGCCAAAGCGGCCATGCAGCAATTTCTAGAGCACCCATGTAGTCTGGCCAGTTCGAAATGGAATTTGGCGCCAAGGCTTGCACGTTCGTGCAAGTCACAACGCATGGCCGTGCACTTATTGTTACCGGGCTGAAAAGGCACCTTTTGAAGACAACTTTTTGAAGGATTGCATCCTTAGCTTAGATTGCCTATTTAAAGGCCCTTTTGTATCAGTTTTAAGTATCTGATTTTTGATAGAAATTACCTTAATATACATAAAAAAACTCTCTGGCAATTTTTACTTCAAAATCTCTCAAAGATTCAACTTTTTTTCTTGGGGTTACTTGAAGTATTGAAGAAATAAAGATATCAAAGTTTATTTTCAGCCTTCGTTTTCATACAAACAATAAGTTCTTCTATTCCTATCTTTTACTTATTTATGTATGTTTGTTTTAAATATGAATCGTGAGTAAATCCCCCTAATTCTTAGGGTTGGAAACTCAAAACGTCTTTATTCATCATCTTTTGCAAGTCATGTCATCTTCTCTTCATCTTAACAATTCTCTTTATATTAAACTCAAAATGACTTACATTTTGGAGACGTCCAATTTGTATGATTCTAGTTAATCGAGAGAAGTACCTAGCGGAGAATCTCGTTTAACGGAACCATATAGAGGAACTAGGTTTAATTATTCACGAGAGTAGTTCAATGGCCTAGGGATGTTCCTTGAATGGAAAGTACGTGGATTTCCGAACATTAATGGATCCTTATTAATTATGGGCCATCGAGAGATAGGGCATGATTAGTGAAGGATACAAACGCTAGTTGCTTGATCGTGAGAAGTAGTGTAGGTCTAATGTACCATCCTTGATTTGGATGAACATTTATTTTCAAAGACGTGAATAACTGATGAATAAACGACTATATGAATTCCAATCCCGAGAATGCTTCTGTATTATAAGAGTTCAACTAAAGTATTTCTGTGTATGTTTTTATCATTTTCTTAATTCAAACTATATTTCTCCCAATCTCATCTCTTTTCCTTAGTAAATACAAATATTTCCCAAAGTAAACCCTGTCCTCGTGGGATCGACCCGAACTCTCATTAGCTATACTATTATAGCCCGTGCACTTGCGGTATTTAAAAATAACTATTGGGTTTTGAGACAACAAGTTTTTGGCGCCGTTGCCGGGGACAACGGTTTACTTTTTATATTTGTCTTTACTACATATATTTGTCTTTAATTTCGATTTTTCTTCCAAAATTTGTTGCGTTTGATTTCTTTGTTGAGTGTTCTTGCAGTTTATGAAACGGACTCGGATCTTCTTTGACAATTTTGATCCATAACCCGAGAGAAGCTTTCACGAAAGGCTAAGAAAACTAAAAGAAACATTAAATCAATATATGACGGAAGAAGAACCTATAACACCTCCTAGAACCCTAAGGGACTTCGTAAATCCAAGTACCTCGGGAACTAGATCTCCTATACTTATGTCGAATGCTAATGCGGCCAACTTTGAAATAAAGCCGCAGATACTTCATATGGTTATGAATAACTAGTACAACGGAACTGCTTTCGAGGATCCACATCTTCATGTCCAAACATTTTTGGAATATTGCGACACAACTCGCATTCAGGGTGTCACATCGGAAGCAATCAGAATGCGCCTTTTCCCATTCTCTCTGAAGGACAAGGCAAAACAATGATTGAACTCGGTCCCCCATAACTCTTTAACAACTTGGGACAAGGTTCAAGAGGCTTTCCTAGGGTGTTTCCTCCCACCAAGCAAGATCGCCCATATTCGTACAAAGATCACAAATTTTTGCCAAACAGGAAGCAAATCATTGTATGACACTTGGGAGCGTTTCAAAGAGCTCCTAAGGATGTGCCCCCACCACGGGCTTGAAAAGTGGTTGATAGTTCATACCTTCTACAACGGTCTCACGTTCAAAACCAGAGAGACCATTGATGCCGCTGCAGGAGGGGCACTAATGAACAAAACTGTTGATGAGGCATACGATCTCATCGAAAACATTGCTTTAAACCACTATCAGTGGTCGAATGAGAGGGAGCAACAGCAGGGCAGTCCAGGTAAATATAATGTAGATTTCGTTACTCTTATTTCATCTAATGTTGATATGATATTGAAAAAGTTTGAAAATCTTAATGTCAATCTAACGTCAATGTTTTGTGTGAACTATGTGGGTCTAAAATAGTACAGATTGTTGTGATTTGCTTGACACTACTTCTAGTGATCAAGTGAATTTTGTTAATTCTTTTGGGCAGAAGGGGGGTATGTATTCAAATACATACAATCCCGAATCAAGGAATCACCCCAACTTCTCCTATAAGAATAACAATATTTTAAATCCGCAACCTTCCACACAATCTCTGGGATTCACATCAAAGAATTTCAATACTAATTCAAATTCTTTTCCTCCCCCTAATTCCAAATTAGATCTTTTGATGGAATTTGTGGATGAAAATAAAAATGCTCAAGAAAAGACTAATAACGAATTTAGGGAATGCTTTAAACTGTTGAATGCTAGGTTTGATAACCCAGACGCGCATAATAAGATGCTTGAGAATCAACAAGCTCAGCAGGCCAACACAACGAGTAGACCACAAGGGAGTCTTCCCGATCAACCTCAAAGGTCAAATGAGCATGTTAACGTGGTAAAAACTAGTAGTGATTATGAATTGATAAATGAATGCCCTAGTAAAGAAAATATTAGTTCAATCCCGCCGATGATTGAGACTAATACGAACATTGAAAAGGGGAAAGAATCCCCTAGGCTTGCTAAAACTTTCGAACCACCTTATCCTCAAAAGGTGGTCAAAAGAGAAGTAAACGAGGAATTTACTGAATTTTTAGGAGTTTTTGATGAAGTAAACGTAACCATTCATTTTTTAGAAAATATACAAGAGATGCCTCATTATGCTAGGCCCTTAAAACAAATGTTTTCAGAAAAAGAGAAACTTGAAGAATTTGAAAATATCATTCTAGCAGAAGAGGTAAGCGCAATTTTACAAAAGAAACTGGCTCTGAAACTCAAAGATCCGGGAACCTTCTCTATCCCTTGTTGCGTTGGCAGGTGTAATATACACAATGCTATGCTCGACTTAGGGGCTAGTGTTAGCATCATGCCTTTATCGGTTAGCGAGAAATTAGGAGTAGGGGAACTCAAACCCACTACCATCTCTCTTCAGTTGGCAGATCATTCCATACAATACCCTATAGGTATAATGGAAAATATGCCCTGTCGAATAGGGGACTTAATAATCCCTGTTGACTTTATTGTCCTCAATATAGAAGAAGACCAAGAAATTCCTGTCATTCTAGGAAGACCATTTTTAGCCACCGCATGGGCAATAATAGATGTAAAAAATGGTACTTTCTCTCTTAATGTAGGAAAAGAAATGATTGAATTCAATATGCAAAATGATCCCGGGGACATTTTTCAAAAAAAATTTGAAAGCTCACAACCTAAAGATCAAAATTATGAAATAAATGAAAAACCATTAGATTGTGATAAAAATTTGTTTGATTTTTCTGCTTGTCCCGATACTAACTATGCAGTGAAAGAACTCAAAGGAGTAAAAGTGCCAAATAAGAAAAGTATTTCAAAATATCAAACGTGAAAAGATTATAGGCAGCTTACTCCACCGAGAAAGAATACGAAATGTAGAATGTGTACAAACTCAAACACTCCGGAAGGTATGCAATGGAGAATTGTTAAAGACAATAGGCCACCACAATATCACACATCACCTATTTTGATTGCCGGAAAGGGGTCGAGTTAAGGACCTAAAACAAGCATCATCGAAATGGTAACCGATGGATTATTTTTTGTTGTTATTTATTTTATTTTATTTATTCATAAATTTGTTATTATTATTATTATGTTATAACTTTGTTTTGTAGGAAAAAAAATAAAAAATTCTTGAATATGGTGAACAGTGACAGAGCGGCCGTGCTCTATAAAATAGAGCGGCCGTGCAAGTCATAACGCACGGCTGTGCATGTCGTCTGGGAGTAAGCGCGGTCAGTCAAAAGACATACCTCTTCCCCTCTTCCCCAAATTCACTTCATCTTCTTCACTCTCTCTCTAAACCTCCACCCTATCCACCATAAAAAACCTCTCAATCCACCATATAATCCAGCTATATAACCTTCTTCCACTATAATTCCATCCTTCAAATACTTACCCATCCCAAAATATCCATCAATTCACCTCTACAAACCCCAAAATCCGGAAAACCCTAACTTCACCCCATTTCAAAAATTGAAGAAATCGCCTTGGAATTGAAGCTTAAGGAGGGGACTTTATGGCAAATTGAAGCTGCACATCAAGAAATTTGAAGTCTTTAACAACAAAATACTTTCTCTCATTCCTTGTTCTTCATAGCTGGGTCTTGAATTTTTTCTGCTATAACCGCATAATGGAAAGAGAGGGAAAGGGAAAGGCTACAGATAGGGTCCTAAAGAGATCCCGAAAGGAAGCCACCTCAACCTCTAATCTGAACCCCAACTCTTAATAATTTGGGTATTAAATTCAGAGATGCTTCCGAAGTGGCCAGATTTACGGCCCTTCGATCCTAGAGAATCAGGCCTACCCAATTCCTGGACACCCTTGCCTTTCGAACCCTAGGAATCGATGCAAATGTAAGGAAATTTCATCTTGGGATAGGTTGTGTAAGTTTTCTTGAACTTCATGAGAAAGCCTATGAAAGCATTACTTTGGAATTTTTGTGTACCTTAAGGAAGGAGTTTACAACTGAAATTTGTGGCCAAACTGGGGAGCCATACCAATTAATCCATCTCCATTTTCGATTGTGTGGTGAAGAGTGTCACCTTACCTCATTTGAAATCAACCAAATTTTTGGATGGCCATCTTTCACAAACTTTTAAGTCGACCCTCCCATTGAATTTAGGGAAAATGCCTTTTGGGAGCAAATAACCGGAATCCCTTCTTTCAAATCGAGATCCAGGAGGGTCTCTTGCATAGGATTTATGCTTGCATTGTCTTCGCGAGAGAAGATAAGGGGACGGTAAATAAAAAGGAGCTCTATTTGTTATGGACTTTTGTTAGGGCGCATAGGAGGGTGAATATAAGCCATTTTCTCATTGAGTTGCTTAGTGACATAGTTACCCCAACTTTCAATGGAGAAATTCATATATGGGGAATAGTAACTCTTTTTGCTAAGCATTTTGGGGTTTGTAGTGCCAAGTAACTAGGTTGAAGTTCAAAGGTCAACAAAATTGGATATTCTGACCCTGCAAACTATGCAAATGATTTTAGATAGAGGGCGTGGAGAGTTCAACTGGTTGGTAGGGCCTGGGAAAACACCCTACATAGTTCTCCCAAGCACTAACCTCCCCTTCGCCCAAACCTATCAACCCCCAACTTGGATCTTTCCCAATGCCATGAACCAGGGAGAAGGCCAAACAAGCCAAGCAAGACAAGAAGAAGAAGTGGAAGAGCAAACCCAACCCAACCAAACCCAATTGCCGCCCGAATTCTTCAACCGATTCGACCGAATGGAACTCCAAAACAACCAAATCCTTACCCGATTGAACGATTTTTCCCAAGAATTCCATTACTTTTGAAATGATATTCAAGGTTGAGTAAATACCATCCAAAGTCAAGTAAACTCGATCTACAACTATGGAGTTAACAATTGGGACAACTCACCACCTTTTCAGTAAGTATCTCTTCACCCTCCCCTCCTTTCATATGTCCTTAAAACATTGAGGACAATGTCTACCTCAAGTGTGGGGGGGTATTTATCTATTTTCATTTGCTTTTTAGTTTAGTTTTTTTTTCCTTTCTTAACTTAGTTTGCATTTCTTTTAATTTATGTATGCATCAAGTTTATTTAAAAAAATAAAAAACACAAAATTCCCTATGCTTGCTCATTTTTATGCTTGCAAATTACCTTATGATAATGTCTTTCCTTTCCTTTTCATATTTTCTATAAACATAGAATTATTAGGAAATAACTTAGGGATACTTTTAGGAAGTAAGTAATTAAATCATCATAAGTTAGTATAGCATTATATAGGATTTTGTTAAGAAAAAGCTTTATTTAGATTAGTTGAGTTCTTTTCGATCATCTTAAAGCTCTTGGTTGTTTAAAAATATTATAAGTTTTTTCTTCAAATTGTACACTTTAAAATTTTTGATTTTTATTCCCTCCTTAGAAATATTCATATTGTTTTGCATATTTTGAATCACAACCCTTCATAAAAATCCATCTTTCCATTCCCACTAATTAAATCAAGGCAACAAAATTTAATCTTAATGCTCAAAAGTGACAATGTCACCAATTTTGGTAAATAGAAAAAAGCATCTATTATTTTCTTAGTAACTCGGGGCACGGCGTTAGTTGCGATGATGCACTCTTGCCAAATAGAAATAATATTAAGCATTTTTTATCTAAGTATTAGGAACATGGGGTTCGTAGCCACAATGTATCCTACTTGTAAGGATCAAAATCACTTGAGTCTTTTGCAAACTATATCACGTTTAAATAAAGATAAATTTGTAGCCTTGATAAAATTTTCCACCATCATCCTCCAATTCCATCTTTATGATTAAGAAAGTGCATAACAATTTCCATGAATACTTCTAACTTGGGAATAAATGATCATTTTTCTTAAATTGTACATTTTAAGCAATAATCCCTTTTTCACAAATCACTCTAAAGAATGAAAATTTCTTTATACCAAGCTTATGATCCAAAGGTTCATCCTTCTCTACATTATGCTTTGTTTCATCAAATTCTATTTATGTTAGAGTGATTTATTGTTCTCAAGATTACTCTCTTAATTATCCTCCTAAAGCAATCTTTCTAAATAATCTCTAAAGTTATAAGAAAATATTTGAATAGGTAGATAAACACAATATCCTCATGGCAATAAGGCTTGTAGCATTTATTTATTTTCTGAGGGATCCAACTTTAGTTTTTACATTTCTTCTTCTATTTATTTTCTTATTAGCTTCTTTTATTATATATATGGGATTTTATGCTTGTTGGTATGTTTTCATATTTATACAGGTTTTAGAGCCATTTTTATGATTATAAAGAGCTTATGGATCAAGGCATAGAAGGGACAGCTTCAAAATGATCATCCAGGCCAAAACCCAGCTAGAGCAGCCGTTCTCTATAAAGTGGAGCGGCCGTGCAACTCTTCTTGTCTAGCCAAAATGGCCCAAATCAATGGAGCGGCCGAGCAAATCAGGCCAGAGCGGCCATGCAGCAATTTCTGGAGCGCCCATGCAGTCTGGCCAGTTCGAAATGGAATTTACGCCAAGGCTTGCACGGCCCTGCAAGTCACAACGCACGGCCGTGCACTTACTATTACCGGGCTGAAAAGGCACCTTTTGAAGACAACTTTTGAAGGATTGCATCCCTAGCTTAGATTGCCTATTTAAAGGCCCATTTGTATCAGTTTTAAGGATCTGAATTTTGATAGAAATTACCTGAATATACATAGCAAAAACTCTCTAGCAATTATTACTTCAAAATCTCTCGAAGATTCAACTTTTGTTCTTGGGGTTACTTGAAGTATTGAAGAAATAAAGATATCAAAGTTTATTCTCAGCCTTCGTTTTCATACAAACAATAAGTTCTTATATTCCTTTCTTTTACTTATTTATGTATGTTTGTTTTAAATATGAATCGTGAGTAAACCCCCTAATTCTTGGGGTTGGAAACTCAAAACGTCTTTATTCATCATCTTTTGCAAGTCATGTCATCTTCTCTTCATCTTAACAATTCTCTTTATATTAAACTCAAAATGACTTACATTTTGAAGACATCCAATTTAATTTGTATGATTCTAGTTAATCGAGAGAAGTATCTAGCGGAGAATCTCGTTTAACGGAACCATATAAAGGAACTAGGTTTCATTGATCACGAGAGTAGTTCAATGGCCTAGGGATGTTCCTTGAATGGAAAGTACGTGGATTTCTGAACATTAATGGATCCTTATTAATTATGGGTCATCCAGAGATAGGGCATAATTAGTGAAGGATACAAATGCTACTTGCTTGATCGTGAGATGTAGTGTAGGTCTAATGTACCATCCTTGATTTTGATGAACATTTATATTTTCAAAGACATGAATAAATGTTGAATAAACGACTATATGAATTCAAATCCTGAGAATGCTTCCGTATTATAAGAGTTCAGTTAAAGTATTTTTGTGTATGTTTATATCATTTTCTTAATTCAAACTATATTTCTCCCAATCTCATCTCTATTCCTTAGTAAATACAAATATTTCCCAAAGTAAACCCTATCATCATGGGATCGACCTGTACTTGCATTAGCTATACTATTATAGCCCGTGCACTTGCGGTATTTAAAAAGAGCCATTAGGTTTTGAGATAACAACTGACCCATCTATGAGATTTATGACATGGTCTATGGTCATATATGTCATGATTAAATCTCATGATAGTCGTATCATTGGAATCCTTAATACCTGAGATTATCATCATCTTCCACATGATGAACGTTGTGTTTGATGTATTATAACACTACCTTTAATAGGATAGAAATAAGGGCTATGTTGGCACGACTGGATTCTTGTAGGGAAGAATGATAAGTCATGATGGGATTTGTCCCTCGTGAAGAGAGATGTCTACTTAGGCCCCTCGATGAATTGTGTTGATGAAATGTGTGGCCACACTCAAAAGAATTGATAGAGATCAAATGCACTTGGATTATCAACATATTCGGATTCGAGAAAGCATTGAACAATATAAGTTGACATGGACCATGACTTATGTTAAATATGACATTGTGTGACAAAAGGATTGTGACATTGATCTATGAAGGAATCAAACTTTGATGTTATATTTAATTGGGTGGATATAATGGCTTGCTAGAAATCACTTATGTCTTGTGAAGTTGTTGTTTCAAACTCACTTCCAACATAAAAGATAATTCCTAAAGGGTCAAACACAAAGAACGGATTGAAAATGGCTCAGAAATGGAAAAGGGGAGGGGGCGATCGCGCCCTATGGTAAGGGGTGATCGGGCCTTTTCTCTGGTCTAAAGGGGCGACCGTGCGGAATGGTAGGGGCGATCGCACCTTTTCTCTGGACAAAAGGGGCGATCGCGCGCCCTAAAGGGGGCGATCGCGCCGTACCCCTGGTGTAGTTCCGTTTTTGCTTTTGATTAAGGCTTTTCTCCCTAACCTTTAGGGATATTTATAAAGTATAAATAGCCCCTTTTGCCTCAGCCAAGACACACGAATTTTAGGGCTTGAGAAACACAAATCTCTTGATTTTGATTACGAATTAAAGATCAAAACACCCTAGATTTAATTCCATATTAGCCATAGATTGTTGAAAAACGTTTCATCAATCGGGGATCATCTAGCAATCCAATAATATTCGATCTTGGTTCGTTCGCGTGTGGATTACAGATAGAGGGTGATTGCTTTATCACCTAAAGCTTGAAGGCCTAGCATTGTTGATTCATCACAAGGAAGAAGATCAAAGTTTCGTCTAGGACTCAAAGGTGAATTATGAATCGTATACGAAAGACAAACTCGCAACCAAGGTTAGTAAATTTATTTCATAGTTTTAATCTCTTCATGTTAGACGGATTCATGGCTAATGTTAGACGGATTCATGGCTAGGGTTTTTTGAATTGTGTAAATCTTCCGCTGCGCATGTACCCCCAAAACCCAACATAAACTTCCTCTAAAAACAAATTTTTATTCTCACACCGCAGGGTTTGCGCAGGGCCAAACTCCCGCGCCCTAACGGTGTCTGTTTTGCAGGTTGTCCGTCGTCCGTACAAGATATCATTCCCACTACCTGATCAAGTAAGTAATATCCACAAATTTGGCTCGATCATTGATCATGGTTTAGATACTAATTTTTTTTATTACATTATATTACATAAACTATATGTTATTAATTAAATTTATGAGAGTATAAATAAAATCATTAGTGGTGGACATGTGTAGCTGCAGAGTTGTTTTTCAAGTTAAATGTACAATTTAAATATGATGAATGTTTAAATTACATATAATTGAAATCTACTAGAAATTGTATTTCATTATTTTAACGCATGATATAATTTAATTATGTATTTACTAATAGCTTTAATGTTTGTTATAAAAGTTGCATAATTCATATTTACTGAATAGTAATTTATAATCTAATTTACTAAGATGACACTTAACATTTCTAAAGTAATTAAATTTTTTGTTGTTGTTAAAAAATAAATTACTAATATTAAAATTTTATTATTTCGGTATGCGAGTACGGTGATTTTTTTTAATATAACTCGCCACTTATTATTTAACAATAAGAAAGTTCAAGTTTATGAGAGATTCGAGGGTTAAGTTGTGAAATTAGAAGGTCTAGTAGCACCAATTCCACCAAATATTAGGATTAGTCTAAATTAAGTGTTATCAATCAATTTAATGAAAAATAAATAAATAAAGCAATAAAACAATAATTAATTTTAGTTAGTTATTGAAATGTCGTATTGTGTGATTCGAGATCACGTTAATTAATTGAAGCTACTCTACACTAATCATTTCGATGGTATTACACTATTCTTAAAAACAACAATAGAGAAGGTGAGAGGAGAAATCAATGATCTAGGGAATTTACATTGAAAGACTTCGAGATTCCAAGTTATAGCCTTGACAAAGGTTTAAGATTCGCGTATGTGAGATGTTAAAGACAAATTTAGAGAGAGATTTGAGGGTGTTTTGTGTGCTCTTTCAGGGAGAGAACTTAGCAAAATATGTGAAAGCAGGTCCAAAATAAGGAGGATAAACCTTGTATTTATACTCATTCAAGGCTTGTTGACCAAGAAATGAAGTAGTAAATCAAGAGGTATCAAAGTCATGATTTAGGAATTGATTAAGAAATAAATCAGTGTAGAAGGTTCAAGGAAGTCACAAATCTTGGTAAATCCGTGATGGAAAAAGTAAGAAGAATCAAGACGGAGAAGAAAAGTGAATTAGATCACATTCCGAAGATGTTGTCTTGTACGAGACACGTAGTCTCATATGTGACAAGTATCACTATTTTACTATTTTGCCCTCTCTAGTTATTCCGTTAGGGTCGTACGTCTAAAACTAACAATGTTAGTCAGAAACCTAACAAAGCATGACAAAACTAATGAATGTTCATCAAAACCCAAAGGCGAGACAAATAGTAGTTTAATCATGTATAATGAGTTCAAAATGGGGTATCTACGGAGTCCCTTGGCAAGAAGACTTATGAAAGAAGTAGTGTCGTCGATAGAAAGACATCCATTCAGAACATTAGGATGGTTTTCCTAAGAAGCTGCCTACGTATCCCAAGCGAGAACTAGACCAAACTTAGTTTGACTCTGAATATACTTGACAAGGCTATTACAGTATTTTGAAAATTATTTTTGCAAATCAATTTTGTATGCAAGGATAAATTCATACATAGGAATCATCAATCTGATCCAATTATGAAAAATATCTAGTTGTTGATGCCGTTTGGTGGACCAAACCATGTGTGATGATGTGCCCGATTTTTGAAATCAAACGGAGTCGCCACGCCGTTTTTGTTATAAGGGCCAAAACTTTGAAAAATGCCCGGGATTAGAGATTTGGGTTCGGAGGTCACGTTACACGCCGGGAAGGACGTTAGTGTACACCCGGAATGCCTCGTAAAACGAGTCTTCCAAGCATTAAAAATCATTTGTGTGTGTGTGTGTGTGTTTTGGCCAAAATAAGTTGAAACTCAGAAAAGTAAAAATTAGGAATTCTTTATAAGACTTTGGACAGATCCCATGATTTTTGGTGTGATTTTTGGGTTGAGTTTTGGTACTCAAAAGATTTTTGGAAGTTGGAAGAACACTTCTGCCAGAAAGAAAAAGGCAGTGGACACTTAATTTTGAAATGGATTTAAGGGCTTCAAAACTTCATAATCTTAGGAAACTCAGAGAATGAAAGTTGTTCCAGACACCTCAAATAAGATTTATGTGAAAGAATTTTCCATTTTGGAGAATATTTGAGGACCCAAAACCTTCTGGAAATCTCAGATATGAGATCTGGACTCCCAGAGACCGGTGATCTGACCTTCAAAACAAAATTTGGAAAATGGAGTTTTACTCACGTAAAAAATAAAGTAAAAATATTTCTGGATATCTCTGGATGTTGGCTACAAAAAGTGTTTTGTAGTCAACACCGAATTCCAAGTTTATCTGTGTCCAAAAATTTAGACCATGGACTGGGGTCTTAGAAAATTGCTACTGGACAGCAACTTCTCAAGAAGGAAAATGTGATTTTAAAGGGGGTTTGGCATCCATGCTTGTCCCCATTTCCCTAGGTTTTGATTAGTGATCACTTGACATTTTAGTGGTGAATCAACTATATCAAACCATCCTTGGGGTACATTAGGACTAAGCACTTCATTTGCTTGGGAAGGGGAATTTTATTCTTTGAAAATGAGATTTGGTGTATGAAAATGATTTTTAGGGTTTTGAAAATGTGTTTTCTTTGCAAGTAAGTAAGAACACTTTGAAAATAATGTTGATCCTTGTAGAAGATCATCCATGGAGATGAACTTCCATGGTGATCTTCTTGGATCTAAGGCAAGAAGATGAATGAACTACATTTTGTAGCTTGAAAATGCATGCATGGATGAGAGATTTAGGGTAAGAAGAGGGAGGTTATACCTATCTTCTTTGTGTTTTGGAGTTTTTGGCTTGAAAGTAAGAGTGTTTGAGGCTTGAATATGAGAGTGTTTGAGTGAGTGTGATTTTGGTTGAATAGTTGAGAAAAGGTGACAATTCTATGGAATTCTCACTGTTTTCTCTCTATTTTCGCCAAAGTGCAGTTGAGGAAATGTGTTCTTCTCTTCTTCTTTTCTGAGACTGAAGGCCTCAATTTATAGCCCTCTGAAAATGACAAACTCATCCGCGCGGATAGGACCTTGAGCGTGCACTGTTCATTAAATGCTGCTTCAGGCTTTGGACAAGAGGAATATTTTTCAAAAAAATCAAATTAACGGCTTTTTGTTCGCTTTCTATTTTTGGTTTTCTTTAATTTCTTTTGCTTTTTAGGATTCCTTTCTTGGTTTATCCTTAAATAACAATGCCCACTTTGCCCTTGCTTGGTTAGAAATGTTAGGAATGTTAGGAATTGTTAGAAATGTCATAACTTTCGTTAATTTTCTAACGAAAATACTAACAAGCTCAAATTGGAGCACTTACAGTAGCCCCTCGGCGACGGCGCTTTCGAAGGAAGCGGGGTCGTCGATAAGAGTAAGGCTCCATATTTGGCAGGATGATCAAGTGATCGAGTGGCTGAACCTATTCAATAGGCTACCTACGTATCCTTAAGAGGAATCAAGCCAGTCGTAGTTCAGGTCTTTGACCCTGGAGATGATGGCGTTTTAGGTACCTCGAACCTGATGAGCGAGTTCTGCAGTCGGTTGCTGGAAAGAAACTCTGCTGGGGATAAAAGATGACCATTTTCGGTCTGATGGCTATCCGCTCTGCTGGGGATAGGAATGACCATTTTTGGTCTGATGGCTGAACCTAATGATAGGCTACCTACGTATCCTTAAGAGGAATCAAGCCAGTCGTAGTTCGGGTCTTTGACCCTGGAGATGATGGCGTTTTAGGTGCCTCGAACCTTGATGATGGCGTTTTAGGTGTCTCGAACCTTGAAGATGGCGTTTTAGGTGCCTCAAACCTTGGAGATGACATTTTAGGTGCCTCGAACCTTGATTATGATGGCTTTTTAGGTGCCTCGGACCTTGATTTGAAATGGCCTTTCGGTGGACTTTGTCTGCTGTCGAAGGAGAGGGTGACCGTTTTGGTCGAGGGGCTGGACCTAATGATAGGCTACCTACGTATCCCTAGTGGGAATCAAGCCCTTTCGTAGTTCGAAATCTGCTCGAGATTCCGTTGGCTTTTTGGGATTCCGTTAACTTTGCTGGGGATTTTGTTAGCCTTTGCTAGGGAAAAATCAGACGTATTCGTCGGGAAAATCGGTCTTACGTTTTACTGCCGTTGATGATTTTGATGAAAGATACGGGATTCCGTTATCTTTCTCGGGGAAATCGGCCTTACGTTTGACTGCCGTTGAATGATTTTGATGAAAGATACGGGATCCCGTTTCTTTCTCGGGGAGATCGGCCTTACGTTTGACTGCCGTTGGTTGATTTTGATGAAAGAAACGGGATTCCGTTATCTTTCTCGGGGAGATCGGTCTTACGTTTTACTGCCGGGGATGATTTTGATGAAAGATACGGGATTCCGTTATCTTTCTCGGGGAGATCGGTCTTACGTTTTACTGCCGTTGGTTGATTTTGATGAAAGAAACGGGATTCCGTTATCTTTCTCGGGGAGATCGGACTTACGTTTGACTGCCGGGGAATGATTTTGATGAAAGATACGGGATCCCGTTATCTTTCTCGGGGAGATTGGACTTACGTTTTACTGCCGGGGAATGATTTTGATGAAAGATACGGGATCCCGTTATCTTTCTCGGGGAGATCGGTCTTACGTTTGACTGCCGGGGAATGATTTTGATGAAAGATACGGGATCCCGTTATCTTTCTCGGGGAGATCGGACTTACGTTTTACTGCCGGGGAATGATTTTGATGAAAGATACGGGATCTCGTTATCTTTCTCGGGGAGATCGGTCTTACGTTTGACTGCCAGGGAATGATTTTGATGAAAGATACGGGATCCCGTTATCTTTCTCGGGGAGATCGGACTTACGTTTTACTGCCGGGGAATGATTTTGATGAAAGATACGGGATCCCGTTATCTTTCTCGGGAAGATCGGTCTTACGTTTGACTGCCGTTGGTGATTTTGATGAAAGATAAGGGATTTTGTTATCTTTCTCGGGGAGATCGGTCTTACGTTTGACTGCCGTCGATGATTTTGATGAAAGAAACGGTATTCCGTTATCTTTCTCGGGGAAATCGGACTTACGTTTGACTGCCGTTGAATGATTTTGATGAAAGATACGGGATCCCGTTTCTTTCTCGGGGAGATCGGCCTTACGTTTGACTGCCGTTGGTTGATTTTGATGAAAGAAACGGGATTCCGTTATCTTTCTCGGGGAGATCGGTCTTACGTTTTACTGCCGGGGATGATTTTGATGAAAGATACGGGATTCCGTTATCTTTCTCGGGGAGATCGGTCTTACGTTTTACTGCCGTTGGTGATTTTGATGAAAGATACGGGATTCCGTTATCTTTCTCGGGGAGATCGGTCTTACGTTTGACTGCCGGGGAATGATTTTGATGAAAGATACGGGATCCCGTTATCTTTCTCGGGGAGATCGGACTTACGTTTTACTGCCGGGGAATGATTTTGATGAAAGATACGGGATCTCGTTATCTTTCTCGGGGAGATCGGTCTTACGTTTGACTGCCGTCGATGATTTTGATGAAAGAAACGGGATTCCGTTATCTTTCTCGGGGAAATCGGACTTACGTTTGACTGCCGTTGAATGATTTTGATGAAAGATACGGGATCCCGTTTCTTTCTCGGGGAGATCGGCCTTACGTTTGATCGCCTCTGGTTGATTTTGATGAAAGAAACGGGATTCCGTTATCTTTCTCGGGGAGATCGGTCTTACGTTTTACTGCCGGGGATGATTTTGATGAAAGATACGGGATTCCGTTATCTTTCTCGGGGAGATCGGTCTTACGTTTTACTGCCGTTGGTGATTTTGATTAAAGATACGGGATTCCGTTTTCTTTCTCGGGGAGATCGGTCTTACGTTTGACTGTCGGGGAATGATTTTGATGAAAGATACGGGATCCCGTTATCTTTCTCGGGGAGATCGAACTTACGTTTTACTGCCGGGGAATGATTTTGATGAAAGATACGGGATCCCGTTATCTTTCTCGGGGAGATCGGACTTACGTTTTACTGCCGGGGAATGATTTTGATGAAAGATACGGGATCTCGTTATCTTCCTCGGGGAGATCGGTCTTACGTTTGACTGCGAGGGAATGATTTTGATGAAAGATACGGGATCCCGTTATCTTTCTCGGGGAGATCAGACTTACGTTTTACTTCCGGGGAATGATTTTGATGAAAGATACGGGATCCCGTTATCTTTCTCGGGAAGATCGGTCTTACGTTTGTCTGTCGTTGGTGATTTTGATGAAAGATACGGGATTTCGTTATCTTTCTCGGGGAGATCGGTCTTACGTTTGACTGCCGTCGATGAATTTGATGAAAGAAACGGGATTCCGTTATCTTTCTCGGGGAAATCGGACTTACGTTTGACTGCCGTTGAATGATTTTGATGAAAGATACGGGATCCCGTTTCTTTCTCGGGGTGATCGGCCTTACGTTTGACTGCCGTTGGTTTATTTTGATGAAAGAAACGGGATTCCGTTATCTTTCTCGGGGAGATCGGTCTTACGTTTTACTGCCGGGGATGATTTTGATGAAAGATACGGGATTCCGTTATCTTTCTCGGGGAGATCGGTCTTACGTTTTACTGCCGTTGGTGATTTTGATGAAAGATACGGGATTCCGTTATCTTTCTCGGGGAGATCGGTCTTACGTTTGACTGCCGGGGAATGATTTTGATGAAAGATACGGGATCCCGTTATCTTTCTCGGGGAGATCGGACTTACGTTTTACTGCCGGGGAAAGATTTTGATGAAAGATACGGGATCTCGTTATCTTTCTCGGGGAGATCGGTCTTACGTTTGACTGCCGTCGATGATTTTGATGAAAGAAACGGGATTCCGTTATCTTTCTCGGGGAAATCGGACTTACGTTTGACTGCCGTTGAATGATTTTGATGAAAGATACGGGATCCCGTTTCTTTCTCGGGGAGATCGGCCTTACGTTTGACTGCCGTTGGTTGATTTTGATGAAAGAAACGGGATTCCGTTATCTTTCTCGGGGAGATCGGTCTTACATTTTACTGTCGGGGATGATTTTGATGAAAGATACGGGATTCCGTTATCTTTCTCGGGGAGATCGGTCTTACGTTTTACTGCCGTTGGTGATTTTGATGAAAGATACGGGATTCCGTTATCTTTCTCGGGGAGATCGGTCTTACGTTTGACTGCCGGGGAATGATTTTGATGAAAGATACGGGATCCCGTTATCTTTCTCGGGGAGATCGGACTTACGTTTTACTGCCGGGGAATGATTTTGATGAAAGATACGGGATCTCGTTATCTTTCTCGGGGAGATCGGTCTTACGTTTGACTGCCGTCGATGATTTTGATGAAAGAAACGGGATTCCGTTATCTTTCTCGGGGAAATCGGACTTACGTTTGACTGCCGTTGAATGATTTTGATGAAAGATACGGGATCCCGTTTCTTTCTCGGGGAGATCGGCCTTACGTTTGACTGCCGTTGGTTGATTTTGATGAAAGAAACGGGATTCCGTTATCTTTCTCGGGGAGATCGGTCTTACGTTTTACTGCCGGGGATGATTTTGATGAAAGATACGGGATTCCGTTATCTTTCTCGGGGAGATCGGTCTTACGTTTTACTGTCGTTGGTGATTTTGATGAAAGATACGGGATTCCATTATCTTTCTCGGGGAGATCGGTCTTACGTTTGACTGCCGGGGAATGATTTTGATGAAAGATACGGAATCCCGTTATCTTTCTCGGGGAGATCGGACTTACGTTTTACTGCCGGGGAATGATTTTGATGAAAGATACGGGATCTCGTTATCTTCCTCAGGGAGATCGGTCTTACGTTTGACTGCCGGGGAATGATTTTGATGAAAGATACGGGATCTTGTTATCTTTCTCGGGGAGATCGGTCTTACGTTTTACTGCCGTGGATGATTTCCTTGAAAGGGGGTCGACTTTGGTTAACTTTGGTTAACTCTGTTAAGTTGAGGACTGAACTGCAGAGTCCTGAAATTTTAAAGGGCAAAAGGGTCATTTTGACCCTTACAACCCTATCCGCGCGGAGGAGATCGAAGTCCAGAGGGTTTTAAATGAGGGCCAACGCCCTTTTCAGTTCCCTCTTCCCCATTTACAGCTTTTACGAGAGAGAGACGAGGGAGAAGAAGAAAACCGCCATTGTTGTCCAAAAAGCTCCAAAATTCTTCCGTTTTTCTTCGATTTTCAAGCAATGGAACACGCGGGAGGTGCTTTTCAAGGTCAAGGACGCGGCCCGGTCGCGGAGAGACGATTGGAGCTCGTTCGAATGAGGAGGCACTATTCTCTTTCGCAATCGATTGCGGAGGAGCATTACCCCGATGCTTGGCAACATTGGGCCACTGATCCGAGTCTCCGAACGGTATACTTCGAATCTTTTCATTCCCTTTGTCGATTTTTGCTTGAAATTGATTTTTTGGTGATTTTTCTTTTTTTTTCGAAAATTATGAGGAAAAAAAAAAATTGTTCTTGGCTTTGAATCTTGATTTTGATGCTTTGCATGTTGTAATGAGTATATGGGTAACTCAAAATGTGCATTTTGCTTGGGAAAAGAATTGGCATTTTCGCCATTTTTTTTTGAAATATGAGACTATGATGAACAATTTCCCGAATTTGGGACGGACTTCTTTTGTTGCAATGTAGGATTCTTGCAATGTTGATATGAATGTGTGCATGCTCTCTTTTTTTTTGTAAAGAAGTATGATGATTTTTTTTTTGAAAGACGGAACGGATTTTTCCTCCCGTTGAATGAATGTATGCATGTTATTCTATGAAAATGGGACGGAGTTTTTACTTCCGTCGACTCCTTGTATGAATGTATGAATGTAGGATCTTTTGGGATGATGGATGATATGCATGTATGCATTTTTTTTTTTTTGAAAATGGGACGGAGTTTTTACTTCCGTTGACTCTTTGTAAAATTTTTTTTTTTCATGAATGAATTGGGATTTGCTGAAAACTGTCTTTTTTGAGAAAAATGGGGCTAGGTTCATTGCATGCCGTTATGCTGCCGAATTTTCTTCAAAACTTTGTGTTGCGTGATGCATGTATATGCTTTCTTTTTTTTTTTTTGTGCAAATGCAAATGCAAATTTTTTTTTGACATTTTCTTTTTTTTTTTTGTTTTATTGCAGGGTGGAAACAACTACGTGACGGAGCAGTTGAATAAGATGAAGACTCGAGGATCAGTGGAGTCTGTAGTTGACCTGTGGGACCGGCTTCCGAATGCGGGCCGAGGAGCTTTGATGAGTCCGAGACAGATTGTCGTTGAGACCGGGCTTTGGGAGTTCATTGAGTGCTTGAGGGGGTTGGTTAAGTTCCCTAAGAGCAAGGGCCTGATGTTTGCTTTGGCGCAGCATTGGTGGGATGCGACCCACACGTTTCACTTCTTCTGGGGCGAGGCTACGGTTACGCCTTCCGACTACGCTGCGATCACGGGTCTGTCCTTTAATGGACGCAGCATTGAGTGGCGGGACGGCTACAGCGATGTGGACCTGCAGGCTCTTCTGGGCTTTACTCCCATTCCCAAAAAGGGGATGGGGATGGAGTACGCCGTGGTTTATGGGAAGATTGTGGAGATCATCGGGAGCTACGAGGCTGGGGATGAGAGGATAGGCGCTGAGCAGATTGCTAGGGCCTTTTTATGGTTTGCTTTTTCGAGCACTCTTTTTGGACATGCCGAGGGGACGACTGTCTTTGCTTTGCTGAGGTCCTTGGAGGACGTGGGGATGGCTGGAGAGATATCCTGGGGAGAGGCAGGACTGGCAGAGATCTATTTCGCTCTAGATCGGTATAGCCGGAAAGCTGTCAGTTCCTTGACATGCTTCGAGTTCCCTCTGGAGGTATAAGCTTTCCTTTTGCTTTCCCTCTTTTCTTTAAGCACGTATCTTTTTTCGCACTTAATTGATTTGATTTTTACCTTTCGCAGGTATGGGCGTTGGAGTTCTTTCACGTCACGATGTGGCAGCAGACGGTGGAGTACGTCGGGGCGTATCCAGCCATGCGTTCCTGGTCCAAGTTTGCCCGAGAGAAGAAGGGTTCTAGAGGGCGCACGACCCTCGAATACTGTGGATCGCCCGCCTCGACTGGGCCGAGACGGATGAGGAGATGATATTTTACCCCGGGATCGTTTCGATGTGGCGCACCGAGGGGCGCTGAGGTATGGACCGTGCAGCGGAGGATTTTGAGGGTCTTGAATTGCGACGTCTATTATCTGGGAGAGAGGGTGACGCGCCAGCATGGCGTGAATTCGCCTTTGATGACACCGGAGGAGCCTCCTGCAACCATGATGCACCCTAGTGAGAGATCTCGTGACTGGGATGATTACCGGGCGGCCAAGACTTCTCGGATTTGTGGCGATTGAGCCGTATCCGATTTGTCTTGAGGAGGCTGAGGACGCCCCAGGTTCTTGATAGAGAGGGGTTAGGGGTCCCGCGATACCCTCGGACGGACTTTTCATATGTCCAGGATGGGGTCCGATTGAGGGTGCAGATCCCTCAGCCTGAGCGGCTTCCACGAGCTTTCCGGCCTCGTCCGGGTATGAAGGTATGGCTTCTCCTCCCCACTTCTTTTTTTTTTGCTTCTGTCTTTTCTTTTCTTTCCTGTCATCATTTTTCGCTTCAACTGTTTCTGACGCTTTTGCTTTCGTGCAGTTTCCGGAGGTGGTCGTGGAGAAGCTGACGAAGCAGGTGATCGGGGCTAAGAGAATCATCAGGAGGATGGTGGCTTATGGAGCCCCTCGGGCTAGAGCGAGGCGACCACAGCCAGCGCCTGCCAGGCGGGAGGCTTCCCCTATTCCTTCAGAGACTTCTTCCGAGACTCCTCTTTCTCCTCTCCTTGATCCCCGCGTGGTACTACCTTCGGACCACGTCATTCTCGGAGATCCTTACGGGCAGGGACACGTCTGGCAGCATGGTGGATCTTCTTCGCACGTCCAGGAGTCTGACGCATTCACCTTTGGATATGATTTATTCGCAGATCTTGGCTTGCCCTATCAGAGCGTGCCGGTTGGTCCTGACGAGCCTTCTTCCGGGGACGAGGACGATGATTCTGAGCCTGAGATCTTCATGGCTACAGAGGAGGCGGGCCCGAGCCGCAAGAGAGACCGGGGGGACGGCCCAGCCACCGAGGACTCTGACTGACGATCCTTCGAGACTGACTTTTTGAGATTTATTTCTGAGACTGAGATTGTATTTAGACAGATACAGTTTATTTTTATGCACATTTTTTTTTTGCTTCTTTTTTTTTTTGCTTTTTTTCCTTTTTGGGAATGTAATAATTTAGGATTATTATTATTATTTTTTTATGAATGCAATGCTGTATGAATGCAATGTTGCATGAGCCTTGGTTTTTTGGCAAGGGTGTAGATGTTTGGTGTATGGACTGGCTTGGACAGGCTTTGGCTGGGACAAAATATTCCTTTGGTGCAGCAGTTTGGACTGTTGCAAAGATTTTTTTTTATTTTTATTTTAGGGAACAAACATATCCGCGCGGACAGCACCTGCATCTGACATTGCCTTTCAATTTTGCTTCAGATCTGGTCTCCCCTTATTTCAAATTCAAATACCTTCTTCAACCACCAGTTCAAACAGCCATTTTCGGGGAGAAGGAGAGAAAATCCATGGAAAACCATAGAAAAACTCCATCAAAATTGTCCCAAGAATCCCAAATGTCATTCTTTAACAAATTCAAGGATTGGTCCCGGGAGATTATGCATGAGAGGAGGTCATTCTTTGAAGAAAGGTACAAGGTGAAGTGTTTATGCTCCCTCAAAGAATTGGTTCCGGATTATGAGCTTTTGAGAGCTTCTTCCTCATTTTGGGATACTAGAAGGCACGTCTTTTGCCTTTCTTATAATGAGATGGTCCCGACTGTGGAAGAATTCCGGGCTTTGCTTGGCGGTCCGGAGGTGGAAGAGATTGCGGTTCCTTTGCCCGGAGGGGCCTCTTTCGTTGATAGATTGTGCAACCTCCTTCATCTTTCCCCGGAGGAAGCACAAGGTATGATCTGTAGTCCTGATCACTTTGATATTTCCGGTCTCCCTGATAGATTTAGGGGCTTAGGCTTGCTTGACGATGCCTATTGGGATGCCTTTGCACTTTGCGCGTTTTGGACCTTGTTCATGGTCTATTCTTTTGGGATTTGTCATCGGTCTCTGCTGGATATAGTCGTTCACTGTCGCTTGGGCAGAGACGTTGTACCTTAGATCCTGGGGGAGACTTTTCATGCTCTCGACACGCTGGCTACCGGGAGACGATATATGCACGGGGGCAGCCCGTTTCTCTTGACCCTGTGGCTGATGGAACGCTTGGGGTTTCTTCGGGAAACTTCTGATATGATCAAGCCTTGGACATTTGCCAGGAGGGGGGTTGCTGTAGATTTTGATGATCAGGGCTCATGGGAGCGTTGGATGGCTTATCGCCGGACAGAAGATATCAGATGGTCAGTGCCTTGTTGGCGGGTGGAGACTCACAGAGTGCTTCAGGACGGGTCTCATGTGGTCATGCTTCCGGGGCTTTCTCAGTCCAGCTTCTATATTCCGTCCTTGGTTCTGAGACAGTTTGGTTTAGAGCAGGTTCCTTTGGAGGACTTTGATGATATAGCCACCAGGGTGGTGGCTTCCGCTTCTATGGATGATCCTTCGGCGTTTTCCTTTCTTTCCCGAGCATGGAGGTATGACGTCTTTCCTCCTCGGGTTATCCTCAGGCGTCCGAAACCTGTGTTCTTGACCACTTGGTACCTGGATTGGTACGAGAGGCATTTGGGAGAGACTCAGATGGCTATTTTGAGGCGGCGTGAGGCCATTGTGGGTGCGGAGGACCTGACAGTTTTCGAGAGGAGGAGGGCCGAGGCGAGGGCCAACCCTCATGACAGGAGCGGAGATGTGGTGATCGACTATGAAGCTTATGTCAAGAGGCAGGAGAGGAGGACTCCTATGCTACCAGCTAGGCTACAGGAGATGAGAGATGATGCTAGGGCTACTAAGGCCCTGACAGAGGCTGGTTTGATAGATCCTGTTCCTATACCAGAGCTTGGTAGGAGGCAGACCGACATTTTTCCTGTTCAGAAGAAGAAGACTCGAAGGGGGAAGAAGAGGGGAGAGGCCAGTACGAGTGGCTTGGAGTGACCTTGAGGTTTCCGAGTATCCCTTTCTTGTCGCAGCAGACACATTAGTTTGATTATTTATCTTAGTTTTCTTTTAGCAGGTTGCCAGTTGTAGGAATGAACCGGGCTTAGACTCATCAAAAAGCTTTTAACTTGTAATGAATATGTGAATTGCTTTAGAGTTTTTCGAGACTCTTTCGTGGTCTGATCAATTGTATTGATGTCAGAGTATGACTTTTATTTGTGCTTTAGACCGAACCGTTTCCGGCTGCCTACGTTCCCCTCATTTTGAGGAGCTCAGGTCTTCGTAGTTCAACCTGGTCGATTTTGTTGTTTTCTTTTTTGTTTTTTTTTTTGTTTTTTGTTTTTTTTTGTTTGTTTTTTTTTTGGTGCAACCCTGTTTTTTACCTAGGCCGCCCTTTTCGGGTTTTCAACCTAGTTGGGTATTACTCTTTTGGCACTCTTTTTTTTTTGTTTCTCTTTTTTTTTTGACTCAGCGTTTTTTTTTACGCGTAGTATCTGCGCAGCTTGTCACCATTCACTGGGTGTACAAAGGGATTTTCGTCGAGGTCTGCAAGTTGCATGGCTCCTCCGGAGAAGATCTTTTGGACGATGTATGGCCCGACCCAGACAGGCTCCCATTTGCCAAGCGGGTTGACACGGACCGGGGGCTTTTCTTTCAAAACGAGATCACCTTCTCGGATCTCCCGATGCTTTACTTTCTTGTCGAAGGCTCTGGCCATTCTCCCTTGGTAGGCTCGGATGTGTTCCATTGCTTTCAATCGGCGCTCATCTAGTAGGGCCAATTCATCATGGCGACTTTGGAGCCATTCGACCTCGTTGATCTGACTTTCCAACAGTACACGGAGTGAGGGGATCTCTAGCTCGATTGGGAGTACGGCTTCCATTCAGTAGGTGAAGGCAAATGGTGTTTCCCCGGTTGCCGTTCTGACGGATGTTCTGTAGCCCCAGAGTGCCAGGTGTAGCTTCTCGGGCCAATCTCGACCTTGGACAGCCATTTTCCGAATGATGTTTTCTAAGGTCTTGTTTGCTGCCTCGACGGCTCCGTTGGTTTGGGTCCTGTAAGGAGATGACTTGTGACCGGTTATTCTGAATTCTGCCTGCAGCCTTTCGCATTCCCCTTCGAAGTGGGATCCATTATCTGAGATGATTTTGGCTGGCAACTCGTATCTGCATATGATGTTTTCTTTGATGAAGAGGGCTACTTCCCTTGAGTTGAGGATTTTGTAGGATTTTGTAAGGCATCCTTTCCAGTTCCTTCGAAGAAATCACCAATCTGCGTCTCTTTAGGCTCTTCCGCAGTTCCCAGATTCACACTCGTCAAAATCTCTTCGGCAGCTTGGGCTCGATTTTCCTCTTTCCGAACAACCTGCTTAAAGATTTTTGTTCTCTTCTTTTTTTTTTTAATGTGTCTGCTTCTTTATATAATGAATTATTATTAAATGTTTTAATTCATCATTAATTAAAGTGGCAATCAAGGGATACTCAGAAAGGTTCGTCATTTCATTAGGAACGAAAGGAAATACAGCATTTGCTACAGACTCATAGTCTTCAGGCGTAGGGCCGTCGGACGACTCTAGAGACTCGACCTTAAGAATGAAAGACTCGGAGGACTTTTCCTAGATTGACACAAAGGGATGGGAGACCAATCCAGGCTTGGTGATCATTTGTTCTTTGGTTGCGGACGGGCCTGAGAGAGTTTCCCAATTCTTTAGCGGCATTGCTGTCAGAGGCCTCATGACTCGGGGGCTGTCTCGTTTCTGTTTTCCTTCCTCAGTCACTGCTATCATCTCTTTCTCTGAACCAGGATCAATTGTGTCCGCCGCCTGAAAACTGAGCATATGAATGTAGGGATCTTCTGCCGCATCCTCAATTCTGGGGAATTCTATCTTGTCACAATCTGACCGTTCAATCCAGATGTAAGGACGTATTGCGCCTTGGTGTGCTGCTGGAAAAATCTCATGCCCCATGCTTGAGCGGAAAGGCTTAACATGCAGTTCAGCAAGGAGGACGTCCCATACGACGTTCATAGATTCGAGTTGAGTATGACGATGCTTGTCGATCTTTATCATGAAAATTTCCTTGCTTGGCAGGGTCAGAGAGTGGGTTTGAAGAATGGTGACAAAGTTGTGATTAGGGACCTGGGGTTTGTGTGCCTGTATCATGGCGGTGTTCAATGTTTCCCTCCAGTATGGCTCCAAATGTTGGAAATGACAATTGAATTTGATGAATCGAACCTCTTCGGAGTCTGCTCACTTGAGTGCGTTGACATAATTGGCATCACCGGATTCTGGGGGATTCTGATGAGACTTGCCCCGATAGTCCCTTGGTCGATTCGGAGGAGGTAGCCCCGGTGTCTGGCTAAGAGCATGCTTAGTGACGGTCTCGGCTTCGTTCCCTATGAGGAAACTGTCACCCCTTATGACTTCAAGGTCCCCTTGTCGGTTAATGAATTTGACGCATTGGTGGAGGGTGGAAGCTATGGCTTTCATGTGATGCAACCAAGGGCGTCCTAATAGGGCTGTGAACTCGGATGGGATATCCATTACATGGAACTTTGCTGGCACCATTTGGGTTTCGTACCAGAGTTCCAGAGTTACTGTCCCCAGGATGGGACGAGACGAGCCGTCGTAGGCCTTGATAATCCGGGTAGATGGGATCATATGCCTTTCATTGATGCGCAGGGCCCGCATCATGCTAAGGGGAAGGACATTAATGGCCGATCCATTATCCACCAATACTCCAGGGAGCGATACGGTGTTGAGCTTAATGGTGATGTACAAAGCTTCATTGTGCTGGGAAACATCTCTTGGCAAATCTTCATCGCAGAAGGTGATCATGCTACCATGTAGGCGGGGATCATAGATTTGGTGCTTGTCTGGAGAAAGAGAGTCATCAAGCCAGTCACTTCGTGCCTTTTTCTTGCGAGGTAGAACCTTAGCTGAAGCCCCTGGGTTATGCTGAGGCCGTTTGTAGCGGTTGCCGTCCCCAGTCAGCATATTGATTGAGTGCGAGCGCCAAACTAGCATTGGTCTTTCTTCGTCGGTGTACACTCGGGAGCTGGACAAACTGAATCTTGGCTGATCCCTTGGGGGATGGATTTCTGAACCTCACTCTTCTTTGGATGAATGTTGACATAAATGCCTTTAACTTTATTCATTTGTTGTTCATTGACATTCAGTATTAGCGTGATGTGTGATATGTTTAGCCCCTACGCCTTCTAATGATAGCTTCATTCTCAAAATTGTTTAGACATAACTATTATCATTTGCAAAGTTTTGAATTTGTTTTTTATTGTGATGTTTATTGTTTTTGGGTTCATTGTTCTTTAAGTATTTAATCATTGGCTGTGTATGTTTATCATGTTTTGGTTAAGCCAACTTATCATTTTTAGAAATTTCATGATGTTAAATGATAATAAAGAAATTGAACAACTTGGAAGAGCGTATGTCGAAAGAGGAATGATTTTTTATTAATAAGGAAATTTAGAAGACAAAAACTAGAAGGAGAAAGATAGACTAGAAAGAGAGAAATCTTTTCGAATACATAGTTAACCTAATATTCCTTTTTTTTTCTTTTTTTGTTTTCAAGGAGAAAAGGAGAGGATAGTCAAAGCCCCAATGTGGTTGTGTATATCTTGAATTTTTCTAGAGGCTTCATCTTCTTCATAACCTTTATTACTTGGGTAAGGTGATGGCATTCGTTGGTGTCATGCTCACAATGGTTGTGGAACTTGCAGAACAAGTGGGGAGCATTATTGTAAGGAAAGCTTGTCTAAGGAGGAGCCCCTTCTCTAGGATTGGGTTTTCCTTCTTTTACAAGAAGGTTAATGATCTCTTATTGGGTGAGTCTGGTAAGGTGCGCATGATCCCAATCTTTTTTGCTTCCCTTGCCATGTCGAGGTCTTTTATCTTTGGGTCAGATCATCTTATGAAGTATTTTTATCTCATCATCATAGTATTATCTTTGTGATTGTACGCAAGCTTAAAATTCAGCTTCCATTTGAACTCTTAGGTTAGACTCCACTTGGGTACACACAACAGTGATGCATGCTTTGATGATCAACTCAACTTCCTTGTGTTCATTATTATCGGTGGTTTTGCTAGCCTTAGGAGTAGAACAACTAATATATGAATAAGGACCATTGCCTTTTTTTCTCTTTTTCTTTTGGCTTTATGGTCTCCTTTATTTCTAGATTGTTGAGTCTTGTCATGAGATTGGTCATTTGTTCGATATTAGCCCTTTGTTCTTGCTCGAGATGAATCTTAAGAGTCTTGATTTCCGTTGACATGAATTATATAGCTCAAACAGTCTCATCAGATGCACCACTTTTGTTAAGTGTAATTAGAGTAGTTGTCATTGGTGAGGTGGGGGAGTATGATGACCTTGAAGATGAACTCGAGATATCCCAACAAAATGCCTTTTAGAAGAGCGGTCACAAATAATAGATAGAAAAGGATAGTGGTTAAAATTATCCCACGAACAAGTTTTAGTTTGAATTTTTATTCTTATTATGGACAAAGTTTGACTCAAGGACGGAGTGCACATCGATTATCAATCACAAACACACATTCTACAAAACTAGTCTCGTACGAGACAAGGTAGTCTCATACGAGGCAACCACATCAGATTCTGGGTTTTTGTTTTATTTTGATTTCCTAATTGCATGGTCCGACGTACAAAGGTCTGTTTTCTATCTAAAATAATAAGCAAACTTGCAAGTATATATCATTCAAACCAAGACTAAGGACTTGGTGGTAGAAGTGATTCAAAGTGACATCAAGTTTGAGCAAAATTACCTTAATTTGGGACTTCCTAAAACCTCCCACACATATTTGTTACCTAAATCAGTTTCTTCAAATATACTCTTTGATTCCTTCTACAATTACTACTCATTTTCTTGGTTAATAAGTGAAGAGATGAGTATAAATACAAGGTGTCTCTTCCTTCGTATTTTCTCTACGCAATATCTATATATTTCTCACTATATTCCCGAATTCCTAGATATGAAAATCACCCTTAAAACTCCTCTTAAAATTAGATTTTTTTGAACAAGTGCTTTTGATAAACAAACCTCTGTCAAGGTTATCCTTTGGATTGCTCAAGTTTAAGGTAAACTCCCTAAACTCTCTTCTAATCTATCATCATCTTCTTCTTTTCTACCCATTTCTATTGATTTATGAGTAGTGTAATCACCTTCAAAAGGATTAGGCGAGAGTCACTTCAATTCATGAAGGTGACTCAAAGTACACAATTTGGTATTCAAATAATTAACTATATTAATAATTTTTGTATTGTTACTTTGAATTGATTTATAATACATAATCAAGACCAATCTTAAAATTGAGTGGAATTGGTGTTTCTTGACCTTCCAATTCCAAACATAACCCCCGAACCCTAAAATCTCGTAAATCATTATTTTCTTATTGTTAATAATAAGTGGCGACTCATGTTAAAAATTCACCATACTCACAATGGCAACTCCGTTGGGGACTAATATTAAAGAGAGTTAGACTTCATGTACTAGGTGTTATCAATATTTTCTATTTTCTGTAAATTTTGTCGAAAATCTTCATTCAGAGGTGCTTTTATTGGACGAGGCTACCTTATCTCGTACGAGACATGTAAAGACCCTAACTCTAGGCACTAATTTAGCATCCTATTATATGCATTTTATGTTAATTGTTGGCTTTAGGTGCTTGTTTTATGTCTTTGATTGTTTATGAAAGGTTAGGATGGTTGTGAGATAACTTTAGAACCTTAGGATTTAATTGGAAATAAGATAAAGTATTTTGGTGAAGTTATAATAATTGAAATTTAATAAAATAGTATGAGTGGGTGAGGTGTCTTTGTGTAAAGAATTGAAGTTGAGGTGTTAGATGTATTTCCTTAAACCTTGGAGGACTTAAGTGTATATTGTGGGAAGATTTTAATTAATGTTAGTCAAGGGAGGCCATGCTTCTCTTTTTCCCTCACCTCCTTTATTAACCTCCCCATACCTCCCCATTTCTTCAATCATCTTCTTCCACCTCCTTCTCAAAATCCTCCATCGAAAGCCTTCCCTAAACTTTTCATTCCAAAATTCATAATAAATTCAATTTCCTTCCATTTGAAGATCCGTTTGTACTTTTTTGTTCGTGGCGGCGAGGGGAGCGCATCAAGCCCGAAAAATAGATATTTCGTTTCACATCAATTTTGTAATTTATTATGACTTCCTTCTAATAATTGCTCATTTTATGGGTTAATGAATATTTTGTGGAAAGAAAACGGATTTTGGTATTTTTGAATAAGGTTATTTGAGAAAAATGGGTTATGTAAGGTTGAATTGATTTTTAGTTATGAGATGGGGGTCTAAGTTGAAAGAATGAGGGTATAAGGAGTGTAAGATGTTAATGACTTTAATGGAGTTATTGTATGTGGCTATGTCCATCTTATTTTGATTTGGGAAATGTTATGAGTATATTTCAATAGGGTAGAAAGAAGTAGAAAAGGATTTGGTATACTTTTAATGATGTGAGTTATTATGACTTCCCTTCATAACTAGTTTTTGAAATGCTTGGTTTTGTTATTATGTTATTACCATTGTTGTTGATGATTTAGAGCACTTTCTTGGAGTTGAGAATTTGGATAATGACCTAATGTGGTGTTGTGTCCATGGAAATTGATAAAGAGAAAAGGGTTGTGGTTTAAGTGGAAATAAAAATGTTATATGTGAAATGGAGTAGTGTGCTGAGTGGGTAAGGAATTCCGGCTTGGGCGGTCGCCCATGTGGGGTTGAGCGGCCGCCCCCATGTACAGCATATTGGCCTTCAGTTCTCCCCATGCTTGGGTGGTCGCCCATCTTCTCTTGCGCGGTCGCCCACTTCAACAGCAACTTCACCCCCTTTGTGACCTCGACTTGGGTGGTCGCCCACATAATCTTGGGCGGTCGCCCGTGAAAGCAGTATGCTTCTCAGGTTTTCCTTTCTTTCTGATTCCTATGAATTAATTCCAGGTCCTCCTCCTTTACCATTTTACACCTCCAACTCTCTAAATTCCCAAATCGTCCTCAAACCCTTGGTTCACTTCGGTTATCAAGGATGATTGATGATAAATTGATAGGCAAACATCATTTATAAAACCACTCATCATGACTCTTAACTATTTTAAAAGCTATATAAATCTAATCTACTTAGAGTATAAATGAACCCTCTTTAACTTAGATTAAAGTAGAATACTTTAGCTATACCATGAAGTCTTCCTGGGTCAAAATGGAATTGTGGAAGTAGATTAAATATTGTTAGAAAAATGGTTGATAAGCTTGATTCGTAACTTCAACAAAGTGGTTCAAACTTTGAATTAGGTCTTGATCTTTTATAAAGGTTATTCAAGGTTATGAAAGGGCTAGGTAGGACTGGTCTATGATACATGGTGGATAGTGGAATAGTGTAGAAGCTATATGTCACACTATTGTGCTAGTTTGAAATGTGTATTTATCATATTGTTACCTTGTCATCCCAAGAGTGGATTTATTCTATGTTGTTATATTGTATCCCTAGTGTGGATTACTTGGCATGTTGTTATATTGTATCCCAAGTGGGGATTATTTAGCAAGTTGTTATGTTGTATCCCAAGTGTGGATTTATTGGTTATATTGTTAACTTACATGGATTCATACTCATTGATGGTACTATGCATAGTGTATTAAATGAATGTTGCACTATGGTATTGATTTAATATGAGTATACATTACCATATTGTTATATTCTTATCCCTTTGGTGGATTTTATTTCAAGTAACTATTATGTGCTTGATAGTGTTTATATTATATGAGGTTCAGGGGTATAATGGGATACAATCAATTATGGATTTGTTCTATAAGTGATTGAAGATCATTATACCTGTGAGTGTCCCCTCTGTGGCCACAGAGTGGGTTTGCATGCTTCTGTATTGAGCCAAAAGCCTTACAGATAGCTGTGATTTGTTGGAGTTAGGTGGAATGCTTCTGTGTTGAGCCAAAAGCCTTACAGATAGCTGCGTTATTATATGGTACTCTGAATGAAGAGTCATATAAGTATTTTCTTTCCTTATATAGATCTCTGGAGTATGAGTCCTATAAGCGGTGAATGTGCACGGGGCAATTCACCAAAGAGCGGAGTTTTACTCCCACGTTGTACGACATATTGTTTAGACGGGAAAGGTAAAATTAGGTAACGTAAGGTGTTTACCACTTTAATAATGTGTTATGTGTAACCATGCTATGTGTTGCATCTTGTTTGGCATCGTGCTGCATTCATAATAGCTTATTGAGATTTATTCTCACCCCTTCCCCTTTACTGTTTTAGATCGTGCTGAGACAGGTGACCTGAACCAGTGAGGCCGAGGGAAAAGAGTTTGGACTTTACTTTTGGGACTTGTCAGGTTATGTATATGAGTAGGTTGTCTGGGAGTATTTATTAAGTATTATTCTTTTGGAAAGTTGTATAGAAAACTCTTTTGTAAAACAATTTTATTTGGGGGGTTTCAATGTAATTGATCAGATTATGGTTTATTGTAGTTGTTGTTGAAATTCCTCCAAGTGGAGATATTATCAGTTGATTTTATTTTGGCAGTTTGAGAATTGGTTTTCTTTTAAGGTGAAATAAAAGTTTTTAAAAATAAGATGGGTTTTCTTAGTTTGGGCTTCTCAAGCTCGTTGACACGTGTTGGGTTCCGGGTTGGTGTGCTCACAAGACAAGCCTTCCAATTTTCGGTTTTTGGTTCCTTATGTCTGAAAGTGGAGTTCATATCACACGTAAAGGGGATCCCAGATTCTGTATTTATCGAGTCTCTTCATCTTATGACCTTTCTAATGATGAAAGAATCCATCTTTATCATTTTGATCTTGTGCTAACTCTCCTTTGCAGGATTATAATGATTAATGTATTATTGAATGTTTGAGATTGAATTTTTAATTACCGATCACTGGTTGACTCGGGCTTTATAGTTAATTAATTCTCTCTCTCTATCTCTATCTCTCCTTATGTGTGAACTACATTGGCTTGAGTCTCTCTATTAAAGGGGAAACATAGGCAATCACTTGGTACGACCATTATCTGCTTTTCTTTTCAAAACGAAAATTATTTCGTCACCTAGATTTGAGTTCACACACACGAACTCATGATTAACAGTTGCATTGCATGTGAACAACCCTTATTTAAAATGGGGACCCAAGCTTAGGACGAATGTCAGTCATCTTTATCGCTGGTCTCTCAAAACCTTGTGCACCCCGCTCCGTGGTTTGCTTCCATATGATCGTCACATCGTGGAGAACCTGAGCTTTAAACCTGCATAAAACATATATCATGTAGATTATTTTCTAAGACTCTCCTTGACCAGTGGGTTTGACCTTAGAGACTTTGTAATCTCTTGTCGAGATTAAGTTATGTGCAGTAAATCATGGGAAGGAAACCAACAATTGTCCTTACAAATTTGTTTCTTCGGAATTTTCCTATGGTTGTCCCTTTGGATTTGTCCCTATTGTTTGTTCCTAATAAAATCATATTCCTTAACAAATTTAATGCACGAACTCGATGTTACTTTGGATTACTTTGACTCCTAGGTCCTTAGGTTTGATTTG
The DNA here is from genome assembly GCA_022495995.1 of Adenophora triphylla var. japonica. Lineage (NCBI taxonomy): Eukaryota > Viridiplantae > Streptophyta > Magnoliopsida > Asterales > Campanulaceae > Adenophora > Adenophora triphylla. The sequence goes on from JAFEMH010000331.1 coordinate 571,655, forward strand.
AATGATATATATCTGCAAGTTTGCTTATGATTCTAGATAGAAGACGGACCTTTGTCCGTCCTTCCGACCATGCAGTTAGGAAATTAAATTAAAAATCCATAATCTGATGTGTATGTCTCGTACAAGACTACCTTGTCTCATATGAGACTCTCTTTGCAAAATGTGTGTTAGTGATATATAATCAATGTGCACTCCCTCCTTGAGTCAAAATTCTGTTCTAATTAAAATTAAAACTTTAAAAACTAACTCGTGGGATTATTTTAATCACCATCCTTTCCCATCTAGGATCATTTGGGGCTAATATTCTTATAAGGCATTTCATTAGGGTATCTCGAGTTTATCTCTAAGGTCGTCAGGCTTCCCTACATTTCTAATGACAACTACTCTAGTTACTCCTGATGCAAATGGTGCCTTCTATCATAAGGTCCAAGCGATAGAATTCATGCTCAAGGAAATCAAAGCTCTTAATAATCATCTCGAGCAAGAACAAAAGGCGCATGATCAAGAAATGACCAATCTCATGACAAGTCTTAACGAGCTAGAAGCCATGGAGGCAACGAAGCCACGAAGAAAAGAGACAAAGACACACAAGGCAATGGTCCTTCTTCATATATGGTTTTACCCCCAAGGATAGCAAAACCACCGATGAACATGAATACAAGGAATTTGAGTCGATCATCAAGGCATGCATCATTGCTATGTGTACCCAAGTAGAGTCCGACCTAAAAGTCCAAATGGAAGCTAAATTTCAAGCACGCCTACATGCACAAATAAGGTACTATGAGAAGAGATTAAAATATTTCGTAAGATGGTCGAACCAAAAGAGAAAAGTCCTCAACATGAAGAAATATTGTGATCATGCTCACCTTACCAAACTCACCCAAGAGGAGCTCATTGACCTCCCCGTGAAAGAAGGAAACTTCAAGCGTAGAGAAGATGGTCCTTCTAAGACAAGCTCCCCTTACAATCATGCACCCCACTTGTTTTGCAAGTTCCACAACCATAGTGACCATGACACCATCGAATGCCATGTTGTGATTTAATAATTAATCAAGGCTGGCATGATCCAAATCCTTCTCAAAAATAGAAGTTACCAAGAAGATGAAGCCTCTAGAAGAATTCAAGATCTACAAAACAACATTGGGGCTTTAACTATCCTCTCCCTTTCTCCTTGAAAAAAATAATAGATTAGGTCAATTTCCTAGTCCGTGCTCGAATAGTTTTTTGTCTTTCTAGTCCATCTCTATCTCCCTCATTCTAGTTTGTGTTTTCTGAATTTTCCTTATAAATAAAATGTCATTCTTCATTGTTATACACTTTTTCGAGCTGTTCTACCTCTTGAATATCATCAAAACTTCAAGAAAATTTCTAAAAATGGTGAGTTGCCTCAGAGAAAACATGATAAACACATACAAAGTTAAATGAGTTTAAAAAGTTGTCGTTAGAATACCTAGGGGCTGAACACCGTCATATCACCTCATGCTGAAAGTCAGAGGACTACAATTAAAGAAAGACAAAGGTGTTACTTTCACCATTCATCATAAGAAGAGTGGGGCTACTCAACTCAAACTTTGAAAGTACAAAAAATAGAAGAATAAAAAGATAGCTGGCTGAAAATCCTGAAATTGGCCTAGGAAAAAGTTAGAGCACAAGAAAAAAACCTCTCAAGCTTTCATCACCCCACAAAGAAGAAGCTTCAATCAATTACAACGAAGACAAGGAGGATTCTCCAACATCATCTCCTTTTACTATAAAGCTCCACAAAAATGCAAGCAAATGAGACTTTCAGCATCAAGACCATCTCCATCAACAAAATATCATCCATATATATCATCCATGAAGATAATACATTTACCCCTAGGTTGTACTAGTGATTCGACTTCTTCTTAAAACTCGTCAAGACATTTCTAGATGATTCATTTGCAAAACAATCAAAACTAATTTTAATACATCAAAAGGTAAAAATACATGGATCCATTAAAGGTATAAAAACTTTTCTAGATCTTTTAGCCATATAACGTTCTTTATTGAGTCAAGGGGCTTCCTCTTCTCCTTCCTTAAAATCCAAATATTTGGAGCCATATAGCATTCTTTATTAAGTTAATAGGCTTCCTCTTCTCCTTTATTAAAATCCAAGTATTAAAACTGGGGCTTTCTATCTTTTTCTTCCCCAGCTAGTCTCTTCTCGAGACACACAAACTCTTTAAGCAACAAAATACAAGCTACGGGCTATTTCTCCACCTCCTACTATCATATACAAAAGAGTCGATACAAAATACCATTCCAAAGAGTCGATGCCTATATTATATTTTCCAAAAATTGATACAACCTCTCCTAACTTCTAGTCGATGCCTATATTATATTTTCCAAAAATTGATACAACCTCTCCTAACTTCTTTTCCTCAACAAGGTCAATATCTTCTCCGTCTCTCCTTAATAGAGACAAAACTCTCTCCTCGCTAAGTCCCCCTTATACTCCTTCAAAAAAATGGAAAATGACACAAAATAGATGACCGCTAGATTGAAAACCTGAAAGGGCGATCTAGGCAAAAAACTGGGTGTGTCACAAAAAATACAAGAGAGAAAAATCAAAGACAAAGAGAGATCATCCTTCGACCTTCTTCGAATTGAATGGAATTATGAGCGTAATCACAAAGTCATCTAAAACAAACTAGATTCTGGGGGCTTAATACAAAGAAAAGCTTTGGACAATACATGCTTTTGAGTAAGTATCATAAATTATGCATAGCAAAGGCTATTGAAGTGGTTTAGACATTAGATAATGATCAAAACATGGGTAACTTGGGGCTTGACAAGGAAGAAGTCCAACAACAACAACCGGTACTCGTAGTATCCTGAAACTAGGGGCTTGACAAGAAATAGAAGTCCTATGATCAACAATCAAATTTTGAACCTTAGAATTGAACTTGGGTTATATCGATAAAACCCAATTGGATGACTGTCTAAATCGATCTCTAGATGGGCTCCACGAGTTTGTCTTTCAAAAGATATCATCTCATATAGAAAAACATATCATAAACAATAGTGACTCCCCGCAGAGTAGAACTAGACCGGTCTGATTCCCTCCTACGGATATATAGGCAACCTCTGGCCTGAACAACCTTTAAATCACTTTCTCCCCACTGATTCATCGATTCGAGTGCACATTAATCATCTTGAAAAAATATTTTAATGATGTTATACAAATGCTTTCACGAACTCTCTTACAGGCACGTAAAATCTACAAAATACATCTCACTAAGAGATGACACATCAAAACAGAATAAGGTATACCTTTTGATGATTTGGAATGTAATAAAGTTATATGGTTCAATTATACTTGGATCGTCAAACTATCCACTTGTTGATTTAGAGTGTAATCAAGTCATTATGCTCAACTATACATGGATCGTCAAACCATCCTCTTGTTGGTTTGGAGTGTAATCAAGTCATCCGATTCAAATATACTTGGATCGTCAAATCATACTCTTGAAGATTGGAGTGTAATCAGTCATCCGATTCAGATACACTTGGATCACAAAACCATCCTTTTGAATATTGGAGTGTAATCAATCGTTCGGTTCAAATATATATGGATCGTTAAACCATTATCTTAAATATAGAAGTGTAATCAATTATCCGGTTATGCATGGATCGTCAAACTATCCTCTTGTTGATTTGGAGTATAATCAAGTCATCTGGTTCAGATATACTTGGATCGTCAAACAATACTCTTAAATATTGGAGTGTAATCAATCATCCGGTTTAGATAACTTGTATCATCAAGTTTACAATGATCAGATGTAATAAAGTGACATATACGTGGCTTATATATACTTGAGTGAGATTTATAAGGCTCAGATATACTTCAGTAACATCTACAAGGTTCAGATATATTTGAATGACATCAACAACCGAATATTTTTAAGAATTGGATCAAAGAGTTGATTCCTCACTATGAATTTATCTAGAGTTCCTAACACTTAATGAGATCTATCTCGCATCTGGGAACACAATCCCGTGTCTGTCATGATTCTATTTTTGACTATATGATGAGATCTATTACGTGTATTCAATGAGGTCTATTCCATGTATACGATGAGATATATTACGTGTATTCGATGAGATCTATCTTGCATTTGCAAAGAAAATTCTGAGTTGGCGAAGATAATTCTGCATTTGTCAAGACGATTCCGCGCTCACGGAGAAATAACTCAACAAATATCTACAAGGTTTATTCCGCCAAACGAAATCAACAACCAAATATTTTCAGAACTAGATTAGAGAGTTTATTCCTTTATAAGAATTTATCTTTCAATTATAAAGATTTTCCTAAATAATTCCAAAATACCTAAAATAGCCTTTTCCGAGTATTTTTGTTACCTAAATCAGTATTTTCAATATACTCTTTGATTCCTTCTACAATTACTATTCCTTATCTTGGTCAATGAGCCAAGAGATGAGTATAAATACAATGTGTCTTCCTTCGTATTTTCTCTGCCTTCTCTACATATTTTCTCTCTAATGTCTCTGATTACTAGATACAAAATGCACGCGGGGTCTTAACCTGATGGTTAGAGTTCATGGCTTCCAACCTGGAGGTCATGGGTCAATGAGCCAAGAGATGAGTATAAATACAATGTGTCTTCCTTCGTATTTTCTCTGCCTTCTCTACATATTTTCTCTCTAATGTCTCTGATTACTAGATACAAAATGCACGCGGGGTCTTAGCCTGATGGTTATAGTTCATGGCTTCCAACCTGGAGGTCATGGGTTCGATTCCCCCACCAGTGGTTAGAGAGAATGAAATTGCCCTCCCTAGCATAGCTAGGTGCCTCTGTGAAGTGCATCAAGGGGGGAGCGGTGAAATGTGTTGATCCCCTTCTTTTTAAAGATATAAAAAAAAAAAAAAAAAAAAAAAAAAAAAGAAAAAAAAAATCACTGTTAAAATTCTCTTAAAATCATATTTGGTTGATCAAGTGCTTTGATAAACAAACCTCTATCATGGTTATCCATTGGATTGTTCAAATTTAAGTTAAATTCCTTAAAATATCTTCTAATCTCTCATCATATTCTTATTCTCTACCTATTTCTATTGATTTTAGAGTAGTGTAATCAGAATCAAAAGGATTAGCGTAGAGTCTTTTTAATTTATTAAGGTGATCTCAAATCACCAAATCCGACATCCAATTAATTAACTAAATTAATTATTATTATATTGTTACTTTGAATTGATTAATAATATCTAAGCAAGACCAATTCAAATATTGAATGGAATTGGTGCTCCTTTACCTTCCAATTTCATAACATAACCTACGAACACTCAAATCTCGTATATTGATATTTTCTTATTGTTAATAATTAGTGGCCATCCATATTAAAAGTTCACCATACTCATAGAGTGCAAAATAAATTTATATGGTGTTTCAGTTATAAATGACTAATTGTTACTATTATAAAAGGGAGTATGGGTGCGTGTATATGAATGAATCGATTATTTGAAATATAACTTGAGATTTTGTTGTCATTACAAAATAAAACTCAAATGTTAAAATTCCATTACTTGAGTTAAAAAATAATTTTATAAATAACTCATTGTTAATATTGATAAATGAAATACGGTGGACATATATACATATTTAACGAGTTATAGGATTATCTTGTATAATTAAATTTGAAGCTTGTTGTGCGTAAAAATTACGCTTATAATACGAATCCTTGATTGTCTTTATCGATAATGCAAGCACCACACTCTTCTCTTACAATCAATATCAATAGATGGATATTGATTATTTATTTCACTCTAAAATCCAAAGATTTTAGTGGTAGCTTAGAGAAAAGAATATGATAGAAATAATATATAGGGGAGAGATATATTTTGCATATGTTATATTATGAGGTTAAAGACATTTTATATAGTTAACTTGGTTACACTCAGAATGTCACTAGGATTGTACCTGGCCAACATTATCAAACAATAACTTGGTAATATCCTATTTTAATGTATCAAAATTGGTAACAAGAGTCCAAATTCAACAAAATAAAATAAATAAATTTACATAATGTTTCAATTATGGTGCAATTGCAAATATTTTTGAAAGGGATACATGTGTACATAAACGAGGTGTTAGATCTCTGATTTTACAGAACCACGTAAATGAAGAATTAGATCTCTGATTTGATAATATTGAAAGTGTGTGATGTCTCACACATATTGACAAGTCAAAGGTTGATTTATATTAAGATTTGTTTCATTCTTTATATTAGTTAATTTAGGTAAATATTGTATATATTGTAATTAGGTTTATTTTATTTACTAACCTACTAACCAAATACTGGATATGTTTAGTGTATATTAGTTATTTCATAGGATCTCTCACACAAGGAAAGAGTCCAAGATAAGGAATGATTGCTTGGATTGAATAAAGAAGGTAGAAGTCTAATTGGAAAAGATCTTCTCGAGCAAATCATCTTCTACAAACAAGGACATCATTCTCTATAAAATAATAGTACACGACACATTATTTCCTGTGGCTTTTAGACTCTAAAATTACTGAAGGTTTATAGATTCTTAGAGTTCTAAAGTGTGAGAGAGTTCTTTTGAATATTTTGTTCTTCTCTTAGTATTCTTTCGTGTAACCGAGTTGGTTATTTATTTTTAATAAGAGAAGTTTTATTGTCTACAGCAAGTTTCTTTAGATAAGTGTTAATTTCGTGTTTTAGTTTAATTTAAACCGTTTATTCCACTGCCTTTTGAATTGGTGCTAGTGCTGGTGCTATCACACCAGGACTCACATCAGGTTCGTTTGTGTTCAATTGTCATTCCTAGCCGCTCAATTTCTTTCAATTGGTATTAGAGCTCCACTCGATTACACTGAGTGAGATCCAAGAAAGAGTAGCCATTATGGAAGGACATTTGAATCAATACTGTCCTCTTGTTTTGGATGGAACTAATTATGCAATTTGGAAAGATAAAATGCATCTTTTCATCAAAGCAATTGATGAGAGGGTATGGCTTAGTATCATTATTCCATGGTCTCCTCCTAAGGTTGAAAGTAAGAGTGAAGAGGGGGAAACCTCAGAAAAAACTTTCAAACTCAAACCTGAGGAAGAATGGACTACAGCTGAAGTCACTCTAGCTAATTATAATTCCAAGGCTCTTGGTGCTATATCATGTCATGTGGATGAACACATGTTTTGAATTGTTATAAATCAAAATGTAGCAAAAATATCCTGGAATATTCTGCAAGGTCACTGTGAAGGTGATGATAGTGTTAAGGCCACTAGGTTGAGAATTCTCATGACCATGTTTGAAAACTTGAGGATGAATGAGACTGAGGACATAAAAAGCTATTCCGCTAAATTGAGAGAAATCTCAAATGAATGTCTCTCCCTAGGTGAGCCTATATCAAATGCTAGATTGGTAACAAAATGTTGAGAACTGTTACTGAAAAATTCAATATTAAAATTGCTGCTGTTGAAGAAGCACATGATACCATAACTATGGGTTTAGATACTCTTGTGGGTATTTTGACCATGTTTTAGATGAACTTGTCTATTCAAAAACAACATAAAGCTAAAAATATTGCTTCTGCAACTGCTCTTTCTAATGTATCCAATGTGTCAAAAGAGATTGAAGAAATCTCCAAGGAAATTGACACTTCAAATTTGGAAACTGAAGATGTTGCCCTTTTGACCAAAAAATTTACGTCCTTTTTAAAAAATAAATGGGACAACAAGTTTCCTTCGAAAATTCAAAACACTATACTGAGAGTAGTTTCAAGAAACTTACTAGTTTTTCTAAGAAAAGATCTGAAACTGTTCAATGTAGAGCCTGCAATGGCTTGGGCACTATGCCAATGAGTGTGTCATTACTCTGAAGAAAAATGGAATGAGCTTTTGTGCGACCCTTAGTGACAGTGAGGATGAAGATGAAATGCTAAACTTAGCAATCATGAAAATCTCGCCCACTAGTCACGAACATCAGACTGATGTAGCTTTAGATGTAGTCACACCAACCATCACATCTTCTGACTTTGAGTTATACTGTTTCATCTCTCCCCTGTCTGAGAAAATAGAGAATGAAGAAGAAAGTGATGAAAGTTACCAAGAACTTCTTGATGCTTATGCTGATTTATTTGCTGACTGCGAAAAATGAGTAGAAAAAATGGCAATTTTCCAAAAGGTTAATGGGAAACTCTCTACTTAAATCTCCACTTTAAAAGGTGTTCTTGAAAAGGTTACCACTGAAAATAACAACCAAATGGATGCCATAACCATACTCGAGGTCATGCTCATCAAACATGATATTGAACTCGAGAAGACAAAAACTGAACTTGAAAAGGCCAACGGAACTTTTGCAAAATTAAATACTAGAATGGCCAAACTTGAAGAAGTTCTGAATAGTGGAAATTATTTGAAAACTGGTCTTTCCTATGAATCCACTTTTGTGAAAGAAGGAGCGATTCCCTCAAAAACCAAAGTTTTTCAAAATCATAAAACAAATCCTAATAAAAAAGGTTTGTATGCCACTACTGTTTTTCCCCAGGTCACATTAGACCCTTTTGCTACCAAATGATTCATGACCTCAAAAAATCTGCTCCTCATATGAGCCCCCAGATGTATTCACATCACTAGAAATCTGGTCAGATTGTGTGGGTGGAAAAGATAAGTGAGGAATGAAAAGTGGTATTCACCTCACTCAAGAGTAGCATAGCTAGCTCATGGTACTTCGACAGCGGGTGCTCAAGGCACATGACAGGTAATGTAGAGTTCCTCACCGATTACACGATAATTAAAGGTTGAAACGTGAACTATGGGGGAGGAGCCCAAGGTAAGATTGTTGGTAAGAGAACTCTATGTGTTAATCATATGTGTAAAATGAAAAATGTCTATCATGTGGAAGGCTTAAAAGCTAAAGGTGGAAACGTGAACTATGGGTGGAATGGGTGCTTCTTGACCTTTCCATTCCATAACCTAATCCCCGAACCCAAAATCTTTCAAAAAATTGTTTTTCTATATTTCCAATCAATAATATAGGTGGCGACTCTAAAAACGAAAACAAATAGTCCGAGAAAACCGAGTTTTTCCGCACATCGCTACAGTTTGGCGACTCTGCTGGGGATTTATAAATTTAAAGTGGCTTAAACTTGCATTAATATGAGGGGTTTTCAAATAAAAAAACGTTTTTTTAATTCAGTTCAGGCTAGTCTCGCACGAGACAACTCTTTGTCTCGCGCAAGACAATGCTTTGGTATTCTGTTGGTGTTATGGTTTTCTCGTTCGTCTCGAGATCCGAGATAAGAGTCGAACACGTAAAGGAGATTCCAGATTACATTATTTGCAGAGTTCTTTCATCTTAAGGCCTCCCTTAAGATGTAGAACTTGATTCCGTATTTTGTTTAAATAATTGATTATTATTTATAACTGCGTGTGATTGGGTTTTGAATTAAAGTCCGGTCCATTGGGGATTCGGGAGTTGTAACTTAAATTATTTATTTCTCTCTCTCTCTCTCTTTCTCTCTCTCTCTCTCATTAAGTGAAACTACGACGGCCTGAGTCTCCCTAAATTGGGAGAAATGTAGGCAACCACTTGGTGCGGCTATTATCTGTTTTTATTTTATTTTTTAAAAAAAATCTCTATTTTATCTATCACCTAGATGAACTCTCACATACGCGCACTCATTCTATATCTGTCATTGCACTACATACCCCGATTAACCCGGCACCCACGCTAAGGACGGATGACGGTAACACCTAGTCGCCGGTCTCTCCGAAGTTGGATCATCCCACTCCACGTATTCAATCCATCTAGATTGTCATATCGCGGGGAGCCTAGCCTTCTAGCCCTGGATCGCCACATATCATATAGATTGTCTTTATAGGATCACTCCGTGACCGGTCGGTTTCGACTTGGTGATCTCTCTTGTTTTTGATCAAAATAAAGCCATGTAAAATTGACCATAAAGAAGGACTCGAAAAAGTCCCTTCGGAATGTTCCTTCGAAAAGTCCCTTTGAAATGACCCTTTCAAAAATTGTCCCATCAAAGAAAAAAAAATCCTTCAAACAATATTACATGGCTTTATTTTACAAAAATCAGACTGATTACTTAGTCATTAGGTTTGGATAAAGACCTTAGAAACCCCTCAAAACGGATCTTCTGTTCCGACCAAAAATTAGGTTTAACAAAAATCAACTTTCCGTGTGCTTGTCTCGCACGAGACTGCCTGTCCCGCGCGGGACAATGATTCTATTTAATGTGATTGAGCCTGAACCCTTTAAGCCTTCTTCCGACTCGTTGGGGCTAGATCTGATCCTGATTCAATCTCTGCATCTTCTCTGTCAGTTTTCCAAAGCTACTCAACCTCAAGACTCCCAACGCAATGTCCGGCATCGACGAAATTCCAGGTGACGAAACTTTGTTCGAAAACAACCACAAGCTGCTAGAAGAAGCCAATGGTCGCTTAGAGGAGCAAGCAACCCAAATCCACACCCTCGTGGAGGAAATCCAAGAGCTTAGGGCGGCACTAGCCTCAAAAGAAAAGAAAAAGAAAGATGGTTCTTCCTATGAAGAAGAGGAATCATATACCAAAAAGGCTAAGAACCGTCGCAAAAGCAAAAGCAAGAAAAAGAAATATGAGCCAAGCTCGTCATCTTCCTCCTCTGACCATGAGAGTTACTCCTCCAAGAAAGAAAGCAAGGGGAAAGAAAAAACGAACCCCTTACCATGGCAATGCTAGAAAAGAAACTTGCATCCCTCGATGTGAGTAAGGGAGCCTCGCTCTCTGATTATGACACTCTTCGTCAATCCATGTCCAAATTTCTTAGAAAGTACAAAATACCCGACATTGCAAAATTCAAGGGTACTACCAGTCCCAAATCTCATTTGGAAACCTATTCTTGGGCCTTGCTACCTATGGGTGTTGATGACAACCTGCTAGCTCAGTGCTTTCTGCAAACTCTTGATGGTGCCGCTAGAGATTGGTACATGACTCTTCCACTCTCCACAAGGCTCGATTGGACACTCGCCATTCGTACCTTCCAAAAGCAATATGAGGACAACTCTACTTACCGATCTACTAGAAGGTACCTCGAGCAAACCAAGCAGCTCCCTAGCGAATCCTTCACAGATTTCGTCAAAAGAATAGGCCAAGCCTAGACGAGCAAATTCACATCCTCATTCAATGTCTCCGAGAAGAGTATCAAGAAAAACTTACGGGTAACTACTTCCCTAGTTTGCCGAACTCCACAAATTCGGCATACGAGTAGATGACCTCATCAAGCAGAAAAAGGAAGCCAAGAAAGAAAGTGGGTTCTGTTACAACATGAGCTCCTCTTCCTCTTCCAACCCCAAAGACACTTCCGTCAATGCCTTAGTCTTCAATCATCGCAAAAATGGTAAATACTCTGCAGTACCTCCACCCCAAAAGAAGAAAAGAGATAGGCATTACTTGAAGGAATAACTCAAGAAGAACTTCTCGAGGTGCTTGTCAAGAATAGAAAAATCAAACCAAGAGAGGGTGGCCCACCAAGGAAGGATCTTCCGGCTAATCATGCTCATCATCTCTTTTGCAAGTATCACAACACTACCGGCCACGACACCAACTCTTGATTCCACCTGAAGGACGTGATCCAAGATCTGTTCGATGCTAAAGAGATAGGGCTTCCTAATGTTGTTACTGTAAGTACCCCAATCTGAATCACCCTCTTTCGAGCATCCGGGAAACACCACAGACTCACTCAAACGCAGTCTCGAACTCAAAACCCTTCAAAAACAATCAAAGGCCCAAAAAACCACCAACCAAACCAAGGGGGGGCTTTCTGGGACCAAAAAACACAAAAGGGCTTTTTGGGAATTATGAAGAAATTGGAAAAGCAGGGAAGGTCCGTACGGACCTCTTTGCATGCTAAAAGGTCCGTACATACCTTCTTGCTACCAACTCTCATAATTACTAAATCCCTCTAAAGTCCACGAGATTCCCCTAAATCTGGGAAAACCAAAACTTTATATTACCTAGGAGGTCCGTACGGACCTTCTTGCATTTTTTCCTACACTATAAATAGAGGGCTCCCTCTCCCTCATTTCACACATCATCCTCTTCTACTCTCTCCCTAAGCCTTCTGGCTCCCCCTCTAAGTCCTTACGAGGCACTCCCGGCCCCTTTCGGTTCCTTCTGAGGCCTTCCGAGCTCCCTTGTGGTGCTCCGAAGTCCTTTCGAGCGCTCCCGAGACGCTTCAGCGCTGCCCCGAGGCACTCTCGAGGTACTCTGAGGCCCCTCATGGTACTTTGAGGCCTTACCTGGTCTTTCCCGAGGCATCCCGGCTCTTTCCGAGTCAAACCGGCAACTCGGACGCACGCTGAAACTCTGCCCGAATGCAACCGACGATCCCGACGCACGCCGAATCTCTGCCCAAATCCAACCGACGATCCCTGCGATCCCAACGCACGCCGAAACTCTTCCCGAGTACACACTTGAGAATCCCGAGGCACGCCGAAGCTCTATTCGCAGACAACCGGCACATCTTGAAGTAATCCCGATCTGTCCCGAAACATTATTCCATCCTCAAATACTATTCCCCAGCGGAAGACAGACACGAACCAACATTGGTAAGGCTTCCTTCCTACACTATTTCAATACATTTCAATAAGCAGTGTACAATGTAGACATCCGACACACATAATGCATTTTAAAAAGCACACACACACACACACAACATTTAAAGAAAGAAGGGGTGTCGAAAGACTCGTTTTTACGAGGCGACTCGGGTGAGCTCTAATATTCTAATATTCTCTTCCTGAGGAGTAACCTGGCCTCCAAACTCAAAAATCACATCACACAAAAAAAACAGTTTATTTTTAAACTGATGCCTTTTCTCAATTTTTTGGGCTTACTCAAAACGGCGTGGCAACTCTACAAAGAAAAACACAGCGAGACATCCCTCCAACGCAGCGAAAATGCCGGATGCCGGGGCCCGATCGCGCTGCCTCTCGGATCTGGGTAATTTCAATTGGCGACTCTGCTGGGGACGATGTTGTTCTAAAAAAAAAACTTTTAAATAAAAACAAAAGATTTTTTAAAACAATGATGAGGGTCAAACTTTCATTTTACCCCTTTCTTTAACTGTTCTATGTGTGTGCATGTGCTTTACTTTTTATTTACAAAAAAAAATTAAAATACAAAAAAATGCATCAATATACATATGTGTACATACATTTAAAATTCTTCAAAAACTTCTGTTTTACTCAGAAAAAAGAATTTTAGAGACCGCACACTACTCGCATTGCTGCCTCGGTACACCGCACGCTACTCGCACTGCTGCCTCGGTACACCGCACGCTACGCGCACTGTTGCCTCGGATACACTGCACACTACAACCCTCAACCCGTGGTGGTCTCAGTTGCAGTTCGTTTGGCCTACCTACGCCTCTCGGACGCACACGGGATCATTCCAAACATCCCATCCTAGCCAGTGTCAACCATGCACGCTTGAGTCACACTCTGTCCAGACTCGGTTGGTTTTTACCCAGTCCGTGTCATACAGCCTGGATACATATCCCATGTCGGCCATTTTCTGAGTTAAAGCTCGGAACTCAAGATCCCTTGCGCAAGCAAAGCGATGAAAGGTCATGCTAAAATCTTGACCTGATCTTTATTTTCCGAAGCTACACCCAGATGATGTTCCGTCCCGGATATACATCCATGCCCACATGACACCACGTCATCAAGCCTTTAATACGGGTCATGACGATATGACCCAGCCAACGCCTAACGTCACAGATCCCTTGCGCAAGCAAGGTAGAGAGAGGTCATGCCGAACTCTTGACCCAATCTTGACTCAGGTGCCGGCACAGCTCACTATTCACATGGCTAACGCATTAAAACGAACATGACAGGCTCGGTCCTTAGGTTCAATTTTTCTTTTAGGCCGGTGGAAACCGCTTGCCCTATAGGACCCTTGCCTGGGGCTGTCCACCCCGGGATGTCGAAATACAGGTGCAAAACGAGGGGCTTATAGCCGCACAGATGGTCTCCACTGATCCAGGATCTAGCATAGTTACGAAAAAGAAGAGCAATCTTTTCCAACCTACCTAGGATTCTGAGAAAACACTGTTTTAAGTAATTAAAACAACAAAAAAAATATAAATAAATAAAAGCGGAAACCGCATGTCACGTGAGCTTTCTCCCTTTTATCCCGCAAGACCTTCCCATGTCTAAACCTTACCCGTCACCCCCTCCAGCGAACCGAGAGTGGTTGAGAATACTCGGGAGCCGCCTTTTCAGTATCGAGGTCACAAGGTCTGACAGCCTTTCCAGTTCAGCGGTCCGCATCGTCCGCTACTCCCCCATAACGGGATCAACAGATAACTGTGAGGGAAACGGAACCCCGCCACTAAGAAACCTTCAGACAATAGAGGAGGTGCTGCGAGCCTTCGAAACTCTCAAGAAGCGCCAAGAGGAGCAGCAAGCCTGGATCGTAGACACCCTGCACCTTCGTGGAATCATTGTTATTCCCCAAACTGATGGGACCTTCGTTCTCATAGAAGACGAAGAAATGCCAGCTCCCCCGGGTCCTCAAAGCTATCAGCATGTCCCACCTTCGCCGAGCTACGAGATCCCAGCAGCGCAAAGCAGATCTCGCTCAAAGCTCCACTCAGGCAACAGTCAAGCAGCTCCGATAGGCCCGCCTCAGCATAGTCAATTTCCCGGCCCTGCGCCCCAAGCTCAGTATCAACAGCACACATACGGGCCTGCTCCACTAGATCCGAGTACATCTCGCACCCCCCAGGATTCAATCCTCTGCCTCTATTCGAGACCCATAGCCATAACAAAATATCCCCATGCTTAACCGGGACAGGCATCCCAAGCGGATATCCCAACATCTCAAACCTGCCACCTGCTGGTCTGCCACTTGGGGCTAATGAAACATTTCCCCAATTCCCAAACACAACCCTTAGCGGCCCGGGTAATCACGCCCTTAATTTCAACAATCCAGGGTACGGGATGGTATACACCCAACTACCTCCCCAAGACTCCCGAATGGCGATCCCATCGGCCAATCCACCTCCATCTTCAGTTTGCATCCCCGAAAATGGCAACCCGCCTCAGCCTGCCGATCCCCACATGGCTTGGTTGATCGAGCAAATGAAGGACATGCAAGGCAAACTAGCCAGTTCTTGGAAGGACTCCCTCATGCCCATTGATCCAAACAAGGTGGTCCCGCTTCCTCCGAAATTCAGGATGCCGGAAATGGAAAAGTTCGACGGGACAGAATGCCCAAAAACCCACATCGACACATATGTCTTGGGTATGAGAGCCAAAGGGGAAGCCCCTCAACAAATGATGGATCACTTCCAGCATTCTCTCAAATCCACAACGCTAAGGTGGTTCCTCAACGTAAAGGCAGAAAACCGCTCCACGTGGGACCAAATCAGTGAGATCTTCCTGGAGAAGTACCGCGCCAACCTTGAGTGGGAGACAAACCGCCACGATCTGCAAGCCACCGAACAAAAGGACGACGAGCCTGTAGGTGAGTTCTACAAAAGATGGAACTGGAAGCTAAGCGAGATAATGGATCCACTTTCCAAGGAATAGCAAATGGACATCTTCCATTCCTGCCTCAAACCATCTCTGAGGACCTTGATCAGCCATCACTTCTATCCAGATCTCCGTGCCATGGTCAACGCCGGAACCAAGTTTGAAAAGACCCTGAGCCTTCAGAAGACAACAGCAACCCCTGCTTCGTCCTACCACTATCGGACAAACCTGTCAAATCCAGCACCTGTCCCGAACAAAGGAAAAGAAGCAGCCGGAACGGTACACTACATCCAAAATGGAGCACAAATAAACCGTGATCAAGCACCCCCGAGGAATAACAATCCCCCTTGCATCCCACAGTTCCAGCATTTTGACAACTTCGAAAAGCCTCTGGGCCAAGTATTCGAGGCATTGGTAAAGCGAAATCTCCTCAAGCCTCTTGAGAATTTCCAACCAAAGACTCTCAAGCCCAACATGGATATGAGCAAGCACTGCGCCTTCCACAACTACCCCGGTCACACCACCGACAATTGCTTCGTGTTAAAGTAAGTGGTCCAAGGGCTAATCGAAGAAGGAAAGTTGGAACGCCCCCGTGGCCCCAACACCATTGGAAATCCATTCCCCTAAAATGACAGGGTGAACACGATAGCCTTCTACGAAATTCAAAGCAAGAGTAGGCCTCCTGCAGTCTCCAAAACTGTCAACATGCTATCCCGCTACGAATGGGAATGCGAAACCAGAGTCAAACGGTCCCGCGACCGGGAATCCAAACAAAAATGCCCAAGGGCAAGTGTCTCCCTATGATCCCTACCCCGATCAAGACACACCAATGGATGGATCAAATGCTCCCCGGAGGAGACTGAATCGAACGACAGCACTGGAAGCGGTCTAGCCTTCACAGACGAAGACTTGCCGATATGCGAAAATAGACACAACGAGGCTCTCCTCATTCTCATAAAGATAGAGATGTTCTACCTCCCGAACGTCTTGATCGATAATGGCTCTGCAGTCAACATCATTGCCTTGAGCACACTGAAATGCCTCCGCGTCGACCGCTCCCTGATGAAACCTTCGCCCCGGATAATCCGAGCTTACGACTCCACTCCACGCCCTATCGTAGGAGTCATCAATCTAAGGATCCAATTCGACATGCAATTGGAGTCGGTAGAATTCCAAGTTTTGGATATCAAACCAACCTTCTCTACTCTGCTGGGATGACCTTGGCTGCACCAGATGAAAGCGGTATCATCTTCTCTTCACCAATGCGTGAGATTCGTCAATGCCAAGGGAAACCTCGAGGTGATCCGCGGAAGCAGCACGATGGCAAGCGCTTGGCCAGCAAGCTATGACCCAGAAGAAGGTCCTGACATGATCGAATACTCCTCTGCGGGTTAGTCTCTAGCCCTGTCCCACTACGAAGTGGATCCCTACATCCACGCTTTAAGCCGCGATGAGCTAGAGATCGAAGGGCTCATGGGTCAAGATGACAACTCCGACCTATGCGACTGCGAAGAATGCTTGAAACAGGATCAAGAGATGGATGCCCAGATGGAGATTGACCGAGGAGTAGACCCCTACTTCGCCGAAAACCCTCTTGAAAACTGGCTCATCACCGACCCACTGGTGTAGGACAACCCTCTGACGAACACTCTCGGATCTCACGGGGACAGCCATCACAGCATAGTCCAATTCAACATCCCGATATTTGACCTAGATGAACAATGGCGCAACCTCCTCCAAAGCCTAATCAGAGAAGGAGAGATAGCCTGCCCCCTCGATTTGGACATCGTAAATGTCGTCCAAGCAAAGATCACAGATAAGGAGGTAGATTCTATGAAAATGATCAACATCAGCAAGAATTAACTCCGAATTAGTGAATGCTTCGCCCTCCTGGAAGTAGCTCTCAGCAACTTCTATCATCAAGGTTCCCCAAGGTCTGGTGGCAACACTAATGGAGGGACATCATCAGGGGAGCAACCAAAAAACTCCGCGATCTGGTTTGAAGTCAAACCACAGGCAAGTTATCCTCCGGGATCCACCTCAACTGTAGAATGGCCACCAAAGCCATTGCCACCCTCTCTTAGCCTGCAGCCCGCAAAGAGTAATGAAGCCTGGTCCAATCCCTCGTCACCTAGAGTCTAGCTTCGAGTCATGTTGTCTAGGAATTCACGTCTTTTGAGTCATCTGACGGCTTTATGCCCAAAGATTGTGAGTCCATGATTAACAATGTATCTTCTCTACGCTTTCAATAAAAGGTCCGACCTTTCTAAAATATCCTTTCATTGCATCTTTAACGAATGATGAATTAACTAATCAAAACAGTTAATAACAATTCATCTAACAAACAAGCAGACACATTAATTGAACGAATGCATTAAACCAACATTTAAGCATATTGTCAAACGAGAGAAAAATCGGGCCCAAGCTGCCGAGAAAGGTTTTAATCAAAGTGAACTTGGAGAACTACTGAAGAGCCAAAGAGACGCAAGTCAGAGGCCTCCTCATCAGCATTGCATAACAACCAGGTCTTCCAATACCTCAAAAGCGGGGAAACCGCCTTCATGAACGAGGAAGGTCAATGCAGGGAAGGAGTCAAAGCCAAGAGCATCATGGCCCTAAAATGTCTCGCCTCTCAATTTGTCATCCTTGGGGGACATGCTATACAAAAAGCGCTACCAAGGACCGCTCCTATGCTGCATCAGCCAGGAAGAAGCAAACGAGCTCATGAACGAAGTCCACAATGGGGCTTGCGGCCCCTACATGAATGCCAGAGCCCTGATGCAAATCATTCTTCGGATGGGCTACTACTGGATCTCCATAGAGGCAGACTGCATCCACTTTGTCCGAAGCTGCGACAAGTGTCAACGGTTCTCCAACCTCAATCATCTACCTCCTCACGATCTCTACTTCATGACTACGCCCTGGCCTTTCGCCATATGGGGAATCGACGTCATCGGGAAAATCGCTCCGCCAAGTAGCAACGGCCACGAGTTCATCTTGGTAGCCATCGACTACTTCACCAAATGGGCCGAAGCCAAGTCCTACAAGGTGCTCACCTCCAAGAAAGTGGCACATTTCCTCAAGGAAAATGTCATCTGCCGATACGGCATCACGAACGAGGTCATATTAGACAACGACTCCCACTTCGAAGGTGAATGCGACAGACTGCTGGCCAAATTCAAAATCACACGCCACAAATCATCTCCCTACTGGCCACAAATGAACGGCGCCGTGGAAGCAGCAAATAAGACCCTCGAACGGATCATCCGAAAAATGACCACCCGAGGATGCGATTGGCCCGAAAAGCTGCACCTTGCACTTTGGGGCTACCGAACATCAGTCAGAATAGCCACGAGAGAAACTCCATTTGCCCTGACATACGGGATGGAAGCAGTACTGCCCATTGAGTTGGAAATTCCCTCACTCCAAGTGTTGCTGGAAAACGAAATCAACGAAGTCGAATGGCTTCGAAGCCGACACGACGAACTGGCTCTGCTGGACTAGAGACGACTAAAGGCCATGGAAGCAAACTTCGCAGATACTTCACCTAAAGAAGAACAACTGTGCATCTCTTGGCACTCCATGTAGTGTCGAACTACGTAGACCTGAGCCCTCTAGTCCGGGGGAACGTAGGCAACCTTAATTGGTCCGGTCTAAAAACACACAAAAAAGTCAAAAGTTTGAATGTCAATCAAGACCTCCATCAAACTACGCACTTTCCAAGAGCATGCCCCCAACATCACCTTGACCAAGTCAAATGACGGCGGCAACATCAAATGACATTCGAGGGTCACTCAACGTCAAACGACTGACCCATGTCAACTTCCAAGCTAGGGGCTTGTCTTCGCCCCCACGCGCTTCGAAAAAAAAACAAAGAGCTCGAGCAAAGGCTCTCAAAAAAAATAATAATCTCAAGAAGAAGCTACAAAAAAGAGGTCAAGAGCCCGACGCCAGCAAACAAGAGGCAAGGAAGCCACGGAAAAGACCGTCTAAACAACTTGTCAAGGGATCACCCAACCTCCCATACAAATACAAAACCCAAGCGAAAAGGGATTGCCGTCAAGGTCCAGGCTGCTTCAGTCCACAAATGCAACAGAAAAGTCCAAAGATGGACGCCATAAAGGCTCACAAAAGAAACAAAAGGTGAACAAGAGATCTTGCGTCTCGAAAAAGCTTTAAAAGTAAATCACAAATCACTAATGATTACAAAATATCATGATGAGTTCAAGCACGGTCTACTCTCAAGTTCACAACATGCTAAATGATAGCTTAATACATTTAACAAATAATGTGTTTGCAATGCAATGAGTGGATACCTAGGAGGTCATTCCGCGCCATCTGCGCTTGTCCCCTCGCCATTCTTCCCTTTCTTTCCTCATCCCCGGCGAGTCTTCTTTCGCTCCACGCGAGCCAGCTCTGCATCTCTTAGTCCAATATTAGGGGTCCTACCCATAGAGTCAAACAATCCAGTAGCTCGCAGGGCTTCATTCGCCCGTGCTTCGGCTCAGATCTCCTCCCTGCGAGTCTGCAAGAGAGGACCTCTCTCTGTCACTCGATCAACTCTGGTCTCGTTGTCAAACAAAGTGTCTCCCGTAACATCTTGAGGGTCAGACCAGGCTTCGGCACTCCTAAGGCAATAGCTGCAATGGCAATCGGGCCCCAGAATCGCTTCACGCCTGCTCCCCAAATTCACTTGGGACTGCCCAACTCGCTGCTCGTACCAATCCAGGTACACGGTAGTCAATACAACGCTCTCCCGACGTCAAAGAAGCACAATAGGGGGGAAAGCGGAATACTTCCATACCCTCAGAAAATACAAAAGAGCACCTGGAGCTGCCATACAAAGAGGAGCCACCTCCACAGTGGCAAGGTCATCCCAGCCCAACAAAGGCTCCTGCCTCATCCCGAACTGTCGAGAAACAAGCGACGGAATGTGGAAGGAGGACTAAGACAAACCTGGAACTCTGACAACATAGGACCCTTCCTGAAAGGCCCTCTGAATGAACGCTCGCCGAAAAATATCATTTTTTTTTTAAATAAGGAGGAAATTTTCCTTTGAATGAAAAGTTTTCCGGTTTTTGGGAGTCGCCATGCCATTTTTTTAGGAAAACATTGAAAAACCTATTTTTTGAGAGATTTTGGGTTCGGGGGTCTGGTTACGTGTTTGGGAAGAACTTGAGAGTTCACCCAATACGCCTCTTTCGAGACTTTCAATCAACATTGAACAATTATGGACATTCAAAATGTGTGTGCGATATGTGTCAACAAGTAAGGCATGCAAATTTGAAATTTCATTAATGCTATAGGGACTGGATACAACTTGTGAGCCATGATAGGGGGCCACACCCTTTACATATGATGACTTTCATCACAAGGAAGAATGCTAAGACAATCTGCTCAGGAAGCTCTGATGTCATCCAACACAGGACTTCCCATGAAGGGGATGTCGGATGACAGAAGGCCTCGTGGTCAGATTGCCTTTTACAATGATAAGGCCACTCTGAAACTGGAACAATATTATTTCACCCAATGAAGACACCATTTAGTGGTCTAAGTTCAGTTTGGGGGTTGATAGGAGTGAGTAAAGTCATGATTGACTTTTAATGATACGGATGTCATATGACATAGAACATCCGAAGTCATCTATGTCATGTGGCAAACCGCCTCCATCAACAGATCGCACCCAAACAGACCTTAGGCACTCCAAATAGTGGCTTATGAGCCAATAACTACTTAGGTAAGCTTTGAGTTACGAAATGGGGTTAAATCTGACAGATCTGAAGTCCAAGAAAAGCCTTACAGCCATCTGGGAACTCCATGTCGTATGACACAGGATCTCCAGAGAGTCCTGTGTCGTCCGACAAGAGCAGCCTGTTTCAGTGCCCTTCAGTCTGTTTGATTTCCCCTTTGTTCCCAAAGCAAACCAAGCAACATTATTAATTGAAAACTGTAAAAAAGTAATACTACGTGAGTATTATGGGAGGATCACATGGCTTTAATGGCCAAATGTGATGAATCACATGTTTATGGCCATTTTTATGTAGCCATCTCCTCCTAACTCGATGGAAACTAACAAAGATCCAAACTTTATTGATGCTAATGTCACCAAATGTTCAGATCTGAGGTGGGGAGAAGTGAATATTGAAGATTCACTTCTCCACAACCTTTATCATGCAAAAATCCCAATATTTCACATAATATCTAAGCAAATGAACATGCAAGGTGATATAAGTGTATTTAAAGAGAGAGAGAGAGAGGGTTTAGTGGCTACCTATTATAGTCCACAAGGTAAGATCACCAGTAGTATGGTGTCTACCCCTTCAACACACCAACAAAAGAACCTTTCTTTGGATCTTGGCTTTGGTGTATGTGTGTGTGTGAGGAGGGAGGTGAGTGTGTGTGTATGAGAGAGAAGGAGAGACTCTATTTCTACAGAGTTTCCCCTATTTTTTCTGATATCCCTCCCAAAACTCTCCCAAGGTCCCTTCAAATGATCAGCCATGCCTTGTATTTATAGGCAGGCTGATGGGAAGCTCCATGTCATCCGACAGAGGGAGTTAAACCGCCTTAGTGTCGTCCTATGTCGGACGACAGCGTACTGCTTTTTGGCATATTGGGCCGAATGGATGGCAGGCCCAATGGGTTGAGTGGGCTGTTGGCTAATTGGACTCAATATTGGATTTTAGCAAATAAATGAGCCCAAAAATCAAGGAAAGTGGACCCAAAACCTGAGTTCGGGTCGGGGTACTCACAGAGCCCCTCGGCGACATCACTTCCATGGGAAGTGGGGTCGTCGACACAATGAGAATCCCGAGCCGGACACGAACGGCGGGGAAAGAGGTGACCAAGATGGTCAAGTGGCTGGACCTCTTATGAAAAGGATTCCTACGTATCCCGTGGGGGAATCAAGCCAAATCGTAGTTCGTAGAAGATGGACGTTAGCGTCCCGAGGAAATTGACTATGATGGTCATGCGGCTGGACCTTTTACGAAAAGGATTCCTACGTATCCCGTGGGGGAATCAAGCCGAATCATAGTTCGTAGAAGATGGACGTTTGCATCCCGGGGAAATTGACCATGATGCTCATGCGGCTGGACCTTTTACAAAAGGATTCCTACGTATCCCGTGGGGGAATCAAGCCGAATCGTAGTTCGTCAAGGGTGCCAATGAAAGGCCACGGGTTTTATACCCGAAAAGTGACTGTTCCAAGGGGAGTCACCCCGAAGATGGGCGTTTGTACCCGAGATTGACTGTTCCAAGGGGAGCCACCCCGAAAATGGGTGTTTGCACCCGAGATTGACTGTTCCAAGGGGAGTCACCCCGAAGATGGGTGTTTAAACCCGAGATTGACTGTTCCAAGGGGAGTCACTCCGAAGATGGGTGCTTGCACCCGAGATTGACTGTTCCAAGGGGAGTCACCCCGGAGATGGGTGTTTGCACCCGAGATTGACTGTTCCAAGGGGAGTCACCTCGAAGATGGGTGTTTGCACCCGAGATTGACTGTTCCAAGGGGAGTCACCCCGAAGATTTGACTTTTTTCTTTGGGAGTCACCCGCGAATTTGACTTTTTTCTTTGGGAGTCACCCGCGATTTTGACTTTTTCTTTGGGAGTCACCCGCGATTTTGACTTTTCCTTTGGGAGTCACCCGCGATTTTGACTTTTTTCTTTGGGAAGTCACCCGCGAATTTGACTGTTTTGATGGGGGGGGGTCACCCCGAATTTTGACTGTTTTTGGGAGTCACCCGAGATTTTGACTTTTTCTTTGGGAGTCACCCACGAATTTGACTTTTCCTTTGGGAGTCACCCGCGATTTTGAATTTTTCTTAGGGAGTCACCCGCGAATTTGATTGTTTCGATGGGGGGTCACCCCGGAGATGGGTGTTTGCACCCGAGATTGACTGTTCCAAGGGGAGTCACCCCGGAGATGGGTGTTTGCACCCGAGATTGACTGTTCCAAGGGGAGTCACCCCGAAGATTTGACTTTTTTCTTTGGGAGTCACCCGCGAATTTGACTTTTTTCTTTGGGAGTCACCCGCGATTTTGACTTTTTCTTTGGGAGTCACCCGCGATTTTGACTTTTTCTTTGGGAGTCACCCGCGATTTTGACTTTTTTCTTTGGGAAGTCACCCGCGAATTTGACTGTTTCGATGGGGGGTCACCCCGCGAATGTGACTGTTTTGATGGGGAGTCACCCCGCGAGTTTTATTTGGTGGGAGATCTGTACGGTCTTCCGGACCGGGTAGTTTATAGCCATTCCGGGCTATTTTCTGTGTGGGAAACTGTACGGTTTTCCAGACCGGGTAGTTTATAGCCATTTCGGGCTATTTTCTGTGTGGGAAACTGTACGGTTTTCTGGACCAGGTAGTTTATAGCCATTTCGGGCTATTTTCTGTGTGGGAAACTGTACGGTTTTCCGGACCGGGTAGTTTATAGCCATTCCGGCTATTTTCTATGTGGGAAACTGTACGGTTTTCTGGATCGGGTAGTTTATAGCCATTCCGGGCTATTTTCTGTGATAATGATCTCGGGAAAGATTGAGATAGATGGGCATTTATACCCGAAAGAGTTGGTGAATTTTGATGATAGGCAGTCTATAGGGATTGACAGAATTGACCAGGGGAAAAAGGGGAAAATCACCCCTTCTGGACTATGGATGTCATCCGACATGGGGAGTTTCCCAAGCTGTTTTAATTAAAACAGTTAGGTCGTAAGACAGACCCAAGAATAGCATACTCCGCCGAGTTCATAGAGAGAAAGAGAGAAAATATTCGAAAATTCCTCCCTCCCTTTTTGATTTTAATCAAAAATTGACAATGCCTCCGTGAGCGGAATCGAGGAGGAATGTGCAAAGATCATTGTCCGAGAGGAGGAAGCTCGTCGATCGGAACAAACGGAAGAAATTTCCGAAGGGCAATGGGCTTTATCCGGGCCTTGATTTTCATACTTCCACCATGGAACAGAAGGGGGTAAGTATTCTAAACCATCGACCCTTCCCTTTTCCTTTCCGAAAATTGGATTTCTAGTGCTCGAGATAGAATTTGGGGGAAATCGCACCCAAAGAGGAATTGCATGCTTGGCATGAAATGCATTGTTTTGAAAAGATTTTTCTTTTTCTGTTCTTTTGAAAGAATTTGGGGATTTTTTGAAAATGTACATGAATGAATGCACACATTGTTATGAGTATGTTTTTGATACCTGTGTTGTGCTTAACTGCAGACTTTGCGGACCAAGGGGTCCCCTGAGGCGATTGTGACTATTTGGGGCCTTCTTCTCGGCTCTTCTGATCTGCCGGGTAGTCCCAAGGGCTTGGTTTTTGCTGCTGGTCTTGGACCATTCTTTACTGCCGTTGGAGACTTTTGTGACACGCCCATGAGTGTGGAGCTGGTGCGGGCCTTCAGGAAGTATTGGTGGGACTCTACCCACACTTTTCACTTGTCTTGGGGTGAGTCGACCATCACTCCTTATTTACTGCCATTACAGGTCTGCGGTTCACGGAGAGGCCCATCATCTCTGAGGACCCTGGTGTGCTGAGCACGGACGCTATTCAGACATTGACTGGCATGACCCTTCGTCCGAAGGGTAATGGGGCCCCGTTGGCGGATTTGCACTTGGCTTTGACGCATCAGTGCCGTCTCTTTTCTGAGGGTGAGGCTGCCGTTACGGCTGAGCAGTTGGCGAGAGCCTTTGTCTGGGCAGGGTTTTCTGACACCCTATTTTGTAATGCTTCTACGACGGCATTGACTCTTCTGCTGGAGCCTCTTAGGGACTGGGGCCAGGTATCCACTTTTTCATGGGGAGAGGCTGGTTTGGCCCAGGTGTATAGAGGTCTGGATGAGGTGAGCAGAGGCAGCGTGACCTCTTTGGACTTTTATCAGACTGTGCTGGTGGTATGCTTTTTGTTTTTCGCACATTTGACTGCTGTATTGACCTTTTGTCACCATTCCTTTATTGTTGCTGCACACTGAAAGCTTTTTGTCTTTTGATTTCAGGTGTGGGCTTATGAGGTGTTTGGCTGTTATGCCTGGGCTGTGCCTGAGAGGATTGCTGCAGATTTTTCCCTGCTATTCGCCGGTGGACTTTTGGAGTTAGGGAGAGCCGGAGAGTGGACGGGGTGAAGCCCCGTAAGATGGCCTGTTACCATGACACTATGATTGCCCTTAGGGGCACCCCTGCTGGGTTGAGACTGTTTCCCTGGCATGGCAGGTATGGCGAGGATGTGGTTGGTGATGCTGCCCTGGTGACCAGGACAAGGAGGCTTTTGATTGGCCTGGAGGGAGATGCCCTGTACTTGGGGGAGAGAGTTTGTAGGCAGCTTGGTTATGGCGCTGCCGCTCGCGTCCCTTATGATCCTCCTGCGAGGATTTGGCATATCCGGGCCTTGCCTGACTTGGAGCGGCTGCGGACCGGCATTGACATTACAGAGCTATCCGATGAGGGGGATTATGCTCAGTTTGTCTTCACCCAGCTGGTGACCCCCTCAGGTTATGGCTGCCAGGAGGGCGGTGGGGATGCAGATACCAGCGCCTCCCCGATTCTTTAAGTATGAGGCTGGGGGTGTCATTCGCCGCTCCTCATTTGACATGTCTGAGACTCATCATCATCTGCGGCTTCCTTGCGGGACTACCTCTGTGAGTAATCTTTTCTTTTCTGATTCGTTCGAGCCTTTTACTGTTTTTACTGTCTGTATTGATTGCTTCTGACTGCCTCTTTTGTTTTCATTGAACAGGTCCCAGCCAAAACCTTCAAGGTGGTGGCCAAGGCGCTCACCGGAGCTGTGAAGATGCTGCGCCAGTTTCAAAGGAGCGTGGAGCATTGGAAGGGAAGATGCAGCTCCCAGCCTGGTGACGTCGTGCCTCCGAAGAAGAGTCCTAGACCGGCCTTGGCTCCTTCTAGCTCACAGGCGAGCGGTTCGAGTCAGCAGCCCCAGCCCAATGATGATGGCGAGGATGACCCTTATCAGCCCCCTTTTACCACGGTGCCTGAGTGGCACGGGTATTATGGCAAGCCCCAGCCTTGGGCCCAGTATGAGGATGATGATGATTCGGACCACGAGATCCATGAGGCGCTGGAGGGTGGCGACGACCAAGAGTAGAGCAGCTCTGAGGAGGAGGTGGGCAGCGTCCAGGACGACAGCGGCTCCGAGGAGGATGAGGAGGATGATTCCGAGTCAGAGTGATCACGGCGATCCCCTTTTGCCATGCTTTGGACTCTTTTAGGGAGAGAGATTAGATGCATGCATTATTTTTGTTCTTTTTGGGTTGTAAAACAAATATTTTGTACTTTGATGACTGAAACATTTGTTTATTTATATATATTTGTTAGCTCATATGCACAATTTCGTCCCAAGAAAGGCACAAAATGGTGGCTTTTGGGGTATTTTTGGATTTTTGTATGCATTGGGTGACGTTTATGCGTCTGTGGGTGTATTGGATGCGCCGGATCCTCTCCCATGGGCTTGATGAGCGAAAGGGAGTGTTTATGCATGATTTTCTGGTGTTTTGGACAGGTTTGGGTAGGAATTTGAGCAAGTATTGGGCTGCTAGGGGGTTGCTGCAGCTGCTGCTGATTCTGATGGGACTCTCCATGTCGTCCGACACAGGACTGCATGGAACCTCCCTGTCGTCCGACATGGAGAGTCTGGGAGACAGATTTTTTGATCAGCAAGCCCCCAGCATTTTATAAATGGCAGACTCGTAAAAAGCACATTCCAGCAGTCACAGCAGGCTTCAAACTTGCCTTCCACCTCAAAATCGCCCCCAAGATTCGACCTTTGGCCCAAAATGGAGCATTATAATGACAGATCTAAGACCAAAGAACGTCAATTTCATTCCGATCTCATAAATCTAACCCACCATCATCGTAGCAACAATAGGAGGGTTATCGACCAATGATATGGGTTGAGATGCATCTGGGCATTAAAGGAGTGGGCGGTAGATTGGAATCTTCTCCGGGCTGCATCCAGGTACTGGGATTATGAGAGGCATGTCTTTACCCTCTCGTATAATGACCTCACGCCCACTATCGAAGAGTTTCGGGCACTGACTGGGGCAGTTGAGCTCAGAGATGCTGTTTTCCCACGAGATCCACGACCCTTGACTGAGCAGTTGGCCGATTTCTTGGGATTTCACACAGAGCAGGTAACTGATCTGATTCTCGACCTGTCTTTTGTTGACCTGGCCCAGATAGCCCGATTGGCTGTTTCGCATCCGAAGCTGTTTGACCCATCCACGACCATGGATATTTTTATGCTGATTATGATATCCCTATACTGCTTTTGTGAGTATGACGGGGTATGCTTCGGTTTACTGTTGGGAGTTGTTAGACAGATGCGGGGTTCTCGTGGTACCGCATTGACTGAGATCCGACCTGCGTAGGGAGAGAGAGACATAGTTCCCATTCTGTTGGCAGAGACTTATCATGGGATAGACCGACTGGTCGGAGGGTCATTGCACATGGGACGCGGCAGCCCCAGTCTCTTATCATTGTGGCTCTTTGAGCGGTTGAGGCTTATCTCTCCATTACCTGCAGGACAGACTGCAGCACCATGGGTTACACAGCAAAGGCGAGTGGCTCCTGAGGCTTCACAGGAGAGCTGGCAGAGGCGATTGGCCAGGTATACTACCACTGATATTCAGTACTGGGTTCCTGGATGGAGGCTTGAGACCATGAGCGGCAGGCAGGATGATTCTGCTGTAGCGAGGCTGCCGGGATTACACTTCTCATCATTCAGTATCCCCCTGCTTGTTCAGAGGCAGTACGGATACCCACAGCAGGCTGTTGATGAGTTCAGAGAGCAGATGGCCCGGGATACCGTTCTTCTTGACATGACTAATGTCCGGACCCTCAGGTTCTTTGTCAGGGCCTTTTCAGGAGCAGCTTTTCCTGCTCACACGCTGATACGGAAGACCCGAGAATCACATATCTGTCCACCCTGTATCTCATTTGGTATGGGGAGCACATGGGACCAGTTCAACACATCATTGAAGCATATTGCCGAGGGATCCGAGGAGGAGATCAATCTAGCCGGGAGCTACGCGATGCTGAGGCACAGGCTGACCCAGACAATATGACCGACGATCCGACAGCAGATTTTGAGAGACTCGTAGAAAGGAGAGCCAAGATGAGGGATGACCCTGAAGTTATGGCTCGGAGGACAGCTTTGAGAGAGGAGAGGGCTGCCCAGGCGGCGCTGAGAGCTGCCGGATTGGTTGACTCATCGACTTGTATTATTCCTGAGCCGGGACGACGGGAGACAGAACTATTTGGGATAGCTAAGCCAAAGACCTCCCGATGACCGAGGAAGAGGAAGAAGAAGAATGCTAGTTCGGGAGTGGGAACGAGTGATTAGGATTAGGTGACCTATCATTGTATCCCTTGTTGCCGACACAGACAATCTAGATGTTCTTTTTAAAAGATATTATTTCTGCGAATGTTAATGAGTCGAGAGTAGACCGTGCTTGAACTCATCAATGAATGTATTAATGTGATGAAAGTTGAAATTACTTCAGAACTTAATCAAGACACATTTTGGTAATCACAAATACAACTGTTGACAGGATTTGGTGGTTTTTATGATTTTTAGACCGAACCGTGAACGGCTGCCTACGTTCCCCTTTTACAAAATGGACTAAGGGGCTCAGGTCTCCGTAGTTCGACCCAATTAACTTTCTGTTTAAGAAAGGGATAACGGAACCACCACCGGTTCCCCCACTCCACACAAAGCATGGACTAGGATACGTCATCTCCATCCATGATGAGGATGACGAAGAAGAGTGGAGCTTCACTCAAATCGAGTGGGAAGGAACCACATACAAAGACCACAAAGACCCAAAGGCCAAAGATTGCAACCTCCAGCCATATCGAAAGACACTCAATGGCTACTTCGTTTGAGAAGGGGAAAGTATTCCCTACTTTATCTTTTCAGAACCATGGACTGATGATAAAGGAAAGCGCCAACCGGGCTTTGAAATCTTCAGCGACTGCGATGCTTCTCCAGATGAAACAGAACCCGTCACACTAATCCCTAATGATTTGTGGGGCACGAAGGCAGAAATGATAAGTGAATGGGACTTTGTGTTGGGAGAAGACATGCCGCGACAGTTCCAGGACCTATGTCGACTAGAAGACAGCCAGATCCATGCAATCTCCAAGGGGGACGCTCCAACGGTTGATTACACAAGGCTAATACAGAAATGTGATGAGCCAATTCTAAACTGGCACATCACCGGAGGACCAGTTCTTGATGAAGACTTCATGATCAAAGAGCTTGGTTGCACTCCCCATCCCCGCAGGAAGATAGGCCCTGTAACTTTCACATTAGAAGCAGGCTCCACCTCCGATGAACTCACTCAAGAGGAAATCGAGGCGGTGGCCGAACATGTATTCCCTTACTTCCTTAATGAAAGCTTTGATCTTTCCGAGTACCCTGAGATTGCTAACATCGTGAATGATGAATTAACTAATAATAATCAATATAACGAACAGGTTAATGATGAATCATACGATGAGATAGAACAAGAAAACGAACAAATCTTAAAAGAATTAGCTAAGCAAGTAGGTCATTGTGGAAAGAATGGCCCTGTTGACGACGAGGAAATGCAAACGATTAATCTTGGGACAACAGAAGACCCTAGAGAAACAAAGATCGGTAGCTTCTTCAAGGAGGAAGACAGAGAAACCTTGACGTTGCTCCTCAGAGAATATGTCAACGTCTTTGCTTGGTCCTACAAAGATATGCCTGGGTTGAATCAGTCAGTTGTAGAACACAAGATACCGCTGCTACCCAACGCCAAGCCAGTCAAACAGAAACTACGTAGAATCAAGCCGGAATGGTCAATGCAAGTAAAAGAGGAAATCATGAAGCTCTTGAATGTAGGGTTTATCAAAGTGACCGAGTATCCGGAATGGCTTGCAAACACAGTACAAGTAGCCAAATCAAATGGGAAAATACGAGTCTGTGTCGATTTCAGAGACTTGAACAAGGCATCCCCTAAAGATGACTTCCCGCTACCAAACATAGACATGTTGGTCGATGCCACAGCCGCATACGAAGTTCGCTCATTCGTCGACGGTTTCGCAGGGTATAACCAAATCCTCATAGCAGAGGAGGATCAACACAAAACAGCATTCACCACACCTTGGGGTACGTTTTGCTACACGGTCATGTTGTTTGGTCTCAAGAACGCTGGGGCTACTTATCAAAGGGCAGTTACGACACTATTCCACTACATGATCCACAAAGAAATAGAGGTATAAATAGACGACATGATTGTTCACTCAAAAGGGACGGATGGTCAGCACTTCAGAGATCTCAGAAAATTCTTCAATCGACTGAGACAGCATAAGATGAGGCTCAACCCCTGTAGGTGTTAGTGCCCTAGGCCTATAGAGATAGACCTTTATGTAATGTCATTGTTCATTTATATATGAGATTGTTTATTTGATTATTATATGTGTTTGCATGTTTAGTTATAATAATCGTGTCCCTAGTACTTATGAAGCACTAGTATGAAGTCTAATGGATAATCATGTGATGATTATATGCATGGAGATGCACATTAGATTCTTGGGTACTTGTTAGAGAACAAGGTACTGGACTTGACCCATTATGAGATTTATGTCATGGTCATATGTCATAAATAAATCTCATATAGTCATATCATTGATATCCTTTGACCTGAGATTATCATCGTCTTCCACTCGATGAATATCATGTTTGATATAGTTTAACGTTGTCTTTAACCGGACAACAATAAGGGCTATTATTGGCATGATATGATTCTTGTTGGGAAGAATGATAAGTCAAGATGGAAACTTGTCCCTCGTAAAGAGAGATGTTTGCTTGGCCACTCGTGAGTAAGATTGATGTAGTGCATGGCCATGCCCGAATGAATTAATATGATTAATGTCATTCGATTAATCAATTTACTTGGTAACGAGAAAGCATTGAACAATATGAGTTGACGTGGACCATGACTCATGTTCAATATAACATCGTGTGACAATGGGATTGTGATATGTTCTATGTAGGAAAAACGAACTTGATATTATATTATTTGGGTAGGCATGATGGCTTGCTAGAGTCCGCTCATGTCTTATGAGGATCGATGTGATCGAACTCATTGCCAACATAATATAGTCCTATGGGGTCACACGCATCGAACGAATTGTCAAAAATGAATTATGGATTTCTGGTGTGTTGGGCGACCGCCCAAGGTGCTATGGGCGACCGCCCATGTTATTTGAAAAATCGGGCATTGGAGACTGTCATGATGGGCGACCGCCCTTGTCTATATGGGCGACCGCCCATGTTGGTTTCGAATAAGGGATTAAAGCTCTGGACACTTGGGCGACTGCCCATGTCCTTATGAGCGACCGCCCATATGGGTTTTCGGAGGAAGGGATTAGGCGCTGGACACATGGGCGACCGCCCAGGTCCCTATGGGCGACCGCCCATGTACCCTGAATGCTGAAACCGTTTTTCTCAAGGGTTTTTAATAGGGCATACTATTTATAGAGTATAAATACTTTCCTTCAACAACCCTAGCAGCCAGTTCCGTTTTTGAGCTTTGAGAAAGACAAAAATAGAGAGGATTTTCAATTGTGAATTGAAAATCATCACACCAATTCCATAATTCATCATAGATTGAAAAGGTTTCAATCAAGGGATCTAGCAATCCTCCTAGAAAGAGTTCTAGGGTTCGTTCATCGCGTGGATACTCGTAGAGGATCTTCGCTTCTCAAGATCATTTGTTCGTGATTCAAGGATCGTATATTGAAGGGTTGCTAATTCATCAATCTGGAGTTAGACTACGTATATCAACGACAAAGGCATTCAAGGTTGGTAACCCTAATTCATACTTCTTAATTATTCATCTAGAACGGATTCTAGGGCTTTGGGTATTCGAGTTATTTGCATTATCCGCTGCGCATGGACCCTCGAAACCCAACAGTGGTATCAGAGCCCCGTTCATGATGTTTAGTTAGATAATCATGATTATTGTGTAATATGATTATATGAATTTTCATGATAAATATGATTTGGAATGTGAAATTGTATGAGTATTGCTTGTGAAGTAATTGTATATAGTGATATACCATGATTATGAAATTGAAATATGTGATTAATATGATTAATCTAGGTTATGGGATGTCAATTTCATTTATATGATTAATGTGATTAATCTAGGATATTTGTGAAGTATTACTTGGTATATGGGCTGGACACCAAAACCTTCCCCACAGGCACTTCGATGGAAGTGTGGGATAACCTTGGAGCACGTGGCCGCGTACTAGTAATTACTGACCAAATGTGATTTGTGTTGTATCATTCCATGTTCATAATTATGCTCATATAGTTTTTCATGAATCAACCTTGCCATGTTAATTGATAAACATAAAAAAAATTGAACCTTCTTTGAAATTTTGAGTTTGTTTATGCTACCCACTTTAAACACTTGTGAGTACACGGGTAGTTTTATGTAGGCTCGCCATAGCGAGGTACATTAATTCTATCTTTGTATGATCAAGATGAGCAAATAGTGATTGCTATACGTTTAAAATGGTTGAACTCAATAAGGCTATCAAAACAGTTTTGGGCCTAATGCATAAGATGAGATTGAAACATGTGACATATGATGTCTATAATCTCATAAAAGATCTAAGAGTCATATGTTGATATGATTGATAAATGTTATCTACCTTTTTAGTTTAATTTTGAGCTTGATCGTGCCATAGCCGAGCTTGAAATTAAATTAAAGTTGGGTCTTAGCCTATTAAATTATATTATGCATGTTTGTATATGAAGGTTATATAATTTAGTGGGAGTATTTGTGAAATACATTATTTAATCTCTTAAATGAAATTGGTGCTCATATATGTTTATATCTTGTTGCATATCTTTGTAGATCAATGACTGCTAACACTAATCAGAATTTGTCACTTTGCGATCGATCCTTGAGAAGGACAAGTTAGAAGAGAATGGCAACAACTATGTGGATTGGATCCATTGTTTGAGAATTGTTCTCAAACAAGAAAGGAAGTTGTACATTCTCGATGGACCCATTCCACCCGAGCTGCCGCTAATGCACCTAAAGCTGAAAGGGACCAACATAAGAAACATGTGGATGATTCTATAGATGTTGGTTGCACGATCTTGGCTACTATGTGTAAGGCCCTTCAGAAGGACCTTGTACACATGGAAGCTTATGATTTGGGAAATCATTTAAAGGAAATGTTCCAGTTGCAAGCACGTCGGGAAAGGTTTGACACTATGAAGGCTCTTCATTCATGCAAGATGATTGAAGGACAACCTTTGTTGGGCCTCATGTGTTGAAAATGAAGGGTCACCTCGAACATCTTGAGAGGCTTGGGTATCCTATCCAGTTAGAGGCGCTACGGATATGATATTGCATTCACTCCACGAAAGTTATAATCGGTTCGTTACGAATTATAAAATGAATGGGATGAATAAATCTCTGTCTGAATTGCATGGGATGCTAAAGAATGCGGAGAACAATATTACCAAGAAAACCAATCAAGTGTTGATGGTGAATAAAGGAAAGGGGTTCAAAAACAAGGGTAAAGCAAAAGTTGCTAAGCCGGAGGCAAAGGTTGCCGTTGTTGAGAAGCCTAAACCCAAATCCCAAAAGGATGCGGTATGCTACCATTGCAATGGCTGGGCATTGGAAGCGTAAGCTGCAAAGCTTATCGGAAGGGTGAAGAAGAAGGGCAATGTGATTGCCACGACTTGAGGTATCTATATGATAGATGTTCTACTTTCTACTTCTAGTTCTTGGGTATTAGATACCGGATGTGGATCTCACATTTGTCTAAATGTGCGGGGACTTAAGAATAGAAGGTCGCTCAAAGAGGGTGAAGTAGATCTGCGGGTTGGAAATGGAGCAAGAGTTCTTTGCATTGGCCGTAGGGACTTACGAAGTCACTTTACCTAGCGGATTAATTTTAGTTTTAAATAAGCATTATTATGTTCCGGATTTGTGCGAAACATTATTTCTATTTCATGTTTAGACAATGAGGGTTACAATTTTCTTATTGCGAATAAGAAATTTTCAATTTATTTGAATGACATGCTTTATTGTGTTGCTCATTCTTTTAATGGCCTTTATGTCTTGGATGTTGAAAATAATGTTGAGAATGTTTATCATGTTAGTAAGAAATCTAAACCAAATGATGTGAACAACACATACAAATGGCATTGCCGTCTTGGTCACATAAACGAGAAACGCGTATCTAAACTCCATAAAGATGGATATTTAGACTCATATGATTATGAATCATATGATGTTTGCGAGTCTTGTTTATTGGGCAAGATGACTAAAGCTCCTTTTACTAAGAGTAGTGAAAGGGCTAGTGATTTATTGGCTCTCATACATACTGATGTGTGTGGACCAATGAATAGCATTGCTAGGGGAGGATTTCGGTACTTCATAACGTTCACTGATGACTTCTCCAGATATGGCTATGTCTATCTGATGAAGTACAAAAGTGAAGCATTTGAGATATTTAGAATATTTCAAAATGAGGTACAAAATCAACTTGGCAAAACTATTAAAACCATTCGATCCGATCGAGGTGGTGAATACTTAAGCCAAGAATTTGACGATCATCTGAAAAGTTGTGGAATTGTTTCAGAACTTACTCCACCCGGAACACCACAATGGAATGGTGTATCCGAGAGGAGAAATCGAACTCTATTAGATATGGTTCGATCAATGATGAGTCAAGTTAACCTTCCTATTTCCTTTTGGGGACATGCACTGGAAACAGATGCTTTCACGCTTAATAAGGTCCCTACTAAATCGGCTCCTAAAACCCCACATGAGATGTGGTATGGAAGAAAGCCTAGCTTATCTTTCATGAAGATTTGGGGTTGTGAAGCTTATGTAAAGAAATTAGTTTCTGAACATAAACTTGCACCTAAATCTGATAAATGCATTTTCGTTGGTTATCCTAAGGAAACGAAAGGATATCTATTTTACAACCAATCCGAGAACAAAGTGTTTGTTGCTCGAAATGGTGTCTTTCTAGAGAAAGAGTTTCTCTCTAAAGAAACTAGTGGGAGTAAAATTGATCTTGAAGAAATTCAAGAACCCGAAAATGACAAGGAACCGATAGTAGAGACGGAACCAAGTTCACAAGTTGTTGTGGAACCGGTTCAAGATACACAAGTTCTTCGCAGATCGGATAGGATACGATCCGAACCTGAGAGATATGGATTTCTCATGACGGAAAGTAATGAAGTAGAAATCATTGAGAATGATGAACCTACTTCCTATCAAGAGGCGATGTCCACTCCTGATTCGGACAAGTGGCTAGGAGCCATGGAATCCGAGATCAAATCCATGTATGACAATCAAGTTTGGAACTTGATTGACCCACCTGAAGGTGTAAAAACCATAGGGTGCAAATGGGTTTTCAAAAAGAAAACCGACATGGATGGGAAGGTACATACTTATAAGGCTAGGCTAGTTGCTAAGGGGTATAGGCAGATTCATGGCGTTGACTATGATGAAACCTTTTCGCCCGTAGCAATGCTTAAGTCTATTAGAATCCTAATTGCCATAGCCGCATATTACGACTATGAGATATGGCAAATGGACGTCAAAACAGCGTTTCTTAACGGAAACCTACTTGAGGATGTATACATGATACAGCCTGAAGGATTTGTCGATCCAAAGGGTTCTAACAAAGTGTGTAAGTTGCAGAGATCCATTTATGGATTGAAGCAAGCTTCCCGGAGCTGGAATCTACGTTTTGATGAATCAGTCAAAGAGTTTGGCTTCATCAAAAATGAAGATGAACCTTGTGTATACAAGAAGATAAGTGGGAGCATAGTGCTATTTCTGGTATTGTATGTCGATGACATCTTACTCATTGGAAACAATATTACTGCACTTGAGACTGTTAAGTCTTGGTTAGGAAAATGTTTTTCAATGAAAGATATGGGTGAGGCGGCTTATATCCTTGGTATCAAGATCTATAGAGATAGATCAAGAAGGATGATTGGTTTGAGTCAAAGTACGTATATTGACAAGGTCCTTAGAAGATTCCGCATGGAAAATTCTAAGAGAGGGAACTTGCCAATGGGACATGGCATTACTCTTAGCAAGACTCATTGTCCTAAGACAAATGATGAGCGAAAGAGGATGAGTGATATTCCATATGCTTCGGCAATTGGATCTATCATGTATGCCATGTTGTCTACTAGACCCGATGTCTCGTATGCTCTAAGCGCAACGAGTAGATACCGATCGATCTGGTGAGAACCATTGGATAGCTGTCAAGAATATCCTTAAGTACTTGAGAAGGACTAAGGATGTATTCTTGGTATTTGGAGGAATGGAAGATGATCTGGTTGTAAAGGGTTACACAGATGCAAGCTTCCAAACCGACAAAGATGACTATAGATCGCAGTCTGGTTTTGTTTTTATGCTAAATGGAGGTGCCGTTTGTTGGAAGAGTTCCAAGCAAAGCACTGTTGCTGATTCTACAACAGAAGCCGAATACATAGCAGCATCGGATGCGGCTAAGGAGGCGGTTTGGATCAAGAAGTTCGTTAGTGACTTAGAAGTCGTTCCGAGTATCACTAACCCGATAGAGCTGTTCTGTGACAATAATGGTGCTATTGCCCATGCAAAAGAACCAAGGTCACATCAACGATCCAAACACATTTTGAGACGTTTTCACCTCATACGAGAAATCTGTGAAAGGGAGGACGTCAAGATATGCAAGGTACCAACGGATGACAATATTTCGGACCCTCTCACCAAGCCTTTGCCACAAGCTAAACATGATGGTCATGTTAGGTCCATGGGTATAAGATACATGAGTGACTGGGCCTAGTGCAAGTGGGAGACTGTAGGTGTTAGTGCCCTAGGCCTATAGAGATAGACCTTTATGTAATGTCATTGTTCATTTATATATGAGATTGTTTATTTGATTATTATATGTGTTTGCATGTTTAGTTATAATAATCGTGTCCCTAGTACTTATGAAGCACTAGTATGAAGTCTAATGGATAATCATGTGATGATTATATGCATGGAGATGCACATTAGATTCATGGGTACTTGTTAGAGAACAAGGTCTTGGACTTGACCCATTATGAGATTTATGTCATGGTCATATGTCATAAATAAATCTCATATAGTCATATCATTGATATCCTTTGACACGAGATTATCATCGTCTTCCACTCGATGAATATCATGTTTGATATAGTTTAACGTTGTCTTTAACCGGACAACAATAAGGGCTATTATTGGCATGATATGATTCTTGTTGGGAAGAATGATAAGTCAAGATGGAAACTTGTCCCTCGTAAAGAGAGATGTTTGCTTGGCCACTCGTGAGTAAGATTGATGTAGTGCATGGCCATGCCCGAATGAATTAATATGATTAATGTCATTCGATTAATCAATTTACTTGGTAACGAGAAAGCATTGAACAATATGAGTTGACGTGGACCATGACTCATGTTCAATATAACATCGTGTGACAATGGGATTGTGATATGTTCTATGTAGGAAAAACGAACTTGATATTATATTATTTGGGTAGGCATGATGGCTTGCTAGAGTCCGCTCATGTCTTATGAGGATCGATGTGATCGAACTCATTGCCAACATAATATAGTCCTATGGGGTCACACGCATCGAACGAATTGTCAAAAATGAATTATGGATTTCTGGTGTGTTGGGCGACCGCCCAAGGTGCTATGGGCGACCGCCCATGTTATTTGAAAAACCGGGCATTGGAGACTGTCATGATGGGCGACCGCCCTTGTCCATATGGGCGACCGCCCATGTTGGTTTCGAATAAGGGATTAAAGCTCTGGACACTTGGGCGACCGCCCATGTCCTTATGAGCGACCGCCCATATGGGTTTTCGGAGGAAGGGATTAGGCGCTGGACACATGGGCGACCGCCCATGTACCCTGAATGCTGAAACCATTTTTCTCAAGGGTTTTTAATAGGGCATAGTATTTATAGAGTATAAATACTTTCCTTCAACAACCCTAGCAGCCAGTTCCGTTTTTGAGCTTTGAGAAAGACAAAAATAGAGAGGATTTTCAATTGTGAATTGAAAATCATCACACCAATTCCATAATTCATCATAGATTGAAAAGGTTTCAATCAAGGGATCTAGCAATCCTCCTAGAAAGAGTTCT
The DNA here is from genome assembly GCA_022495995.1 of Adenophora triphylla var. japonica. Lineage (NCBI taxonomy): Eukaryota > Viridiplantae > Streptophyta > Magnoliopsida > Asterales > Campanulaceae > Adenophora > Adenophora triphylla. The sequence continues at coordinate 610,383 of JAFEMH010000331.1, forward strand.
AGGGTTCGTTCATCGCGTGGATACTCGTAGAGGATCTTCGCTTCTCAAGATCATTTGTTCGTGATTCAAGGATCGTATATTGAAGACTTGCTAATTCTTCAATCTGGAGTTAGACTACGTATATCAACGACAAAGGCATTCAAGGTTGGTAACCCTAATTCATACTTCTTAATTATTCATCTAGAACGGATTCTAGGGCTTTGGGTATTCGAGTTATTTGCATTATCCGCTGCGCATGGACCCTCGAAACCCAACAACCCCGCCAAATGCTCATTCGGAGTGGTCAAAGGGAAAGTCTTAGGGTACATGGTCACAGAGCGTGGCATAGAAGCATACCTCGCCAAGATAAGGGCTATCATTGACATGCCTCCACCCAGAACACAGAAAGAAGTAAAAGGATTCATGGGCAGACTTGAATATATCAGTCGATTCATCAATCAACTGACTACAATGTGTGACCCCATCTTCAAACTACTTAGGAAAAATGCACCTCAAGAGTGGACCGAAGAATGTCAAGAAGCATTCAAGGAAGTTAAGCACTACTTAACTTCCCCACCCATCCTGGTTCCACCTCACAAAGAGAAGCCCTTGAAATTATACCTCACGATTACAGACAATGCATTAGCGGCTATGCTCGCTCAAGAACAGCCTGCCTCGCACACAGAGAATGCCATCTATTTCGTCAGCTGTAGATTCCAAGGCAGCGAAATCAATTACTCTCCACTCGACAAATCCTGCGCTGCTCTTATTTGGGTATATCAAAGGCTAAAGCACTATATGGAAGCCTTCCCAGTTCGTCTCATTACAAAGATGGATCCACTGAAATATATCCTAGACAAATCAAATTTGTCTTTGAGACTGGTCAAATGGTACTTCATGCTCGCGGGGTATGATATCACTTACGTCACTCTGAAATCCGTCAGGGGGAGTGTATTCGAAGATCAATTGGCCGAATTTCCTTGCGACGAAGTGAAGGGGGAAGACCCGCGATTCCCTGATGAGGACATCATGAGTATAGAAGAAGAAAATAAGTGGCAATTATTTTTCGATGGCGCAGCCAACAAGAGAGGGTTCAGCATCGGAATGTTGTTGGTAGATCCTAATGACATCTATACTCCACTGGCAATACGTCTTGACTTTGACGCCACCAACAACACCGCAGAATACGAAGCTTGCATAGCAGGGCTTGAGGCAGCCCTAGAACGCAACGTGACTGAACTCGAGGTATTTGGGGATTCCCAATTAATCATCAATCAGACATTGAAGAAGTGGAGGGTCCAAGATCCAACCCTTCAAAGATACAGTGCCCACCACCAAGAGTTGGCACAACAGTTCCAGGATGTCTCATTCCACTATCTCCCTAGAGACAAAAATCGTTTTGCTAACGCATTGGCCACTCTCGCTTCCTTGGTCAAAATTCCTAAAGGGAAGGCAGTCAAACCCTTCAAAGTAACACGGCGTGCAACTCCGGCCTACTGCGCCGTTATCGATCTCCATGACTGCAAAGACAAATGGTTATCCGAATGTACCATTGTCGAGAACTCCGAAGAGAAACCATGGTACCATGACATTTGGCATTTCATCCTAGATGGAACCATCCCACCTGAGACAGACCAAAAGACTCAGATCGCCCTTAAGAGATTGGCTGCTAATTACGTCATCACTGCTGGCCGTCTATTCAAGAAGCATTCACAAGGAAACCTTCTTTGTGCCACCAAGGAAGAGGCCCGAGAAATAATGGACCATGTTTATCAAGGCGTATGCGGAACCCACATGAGCGGAAACATGCTCGCCAAAAAGATCATCAGACAAGGGTAATTTTGGCTAACCATGGAAGCTGACTGTACCAGGATGGTCAAAAAGTGCCACAAGTGTCAGATACATGCCAACCTTCAGCATGCACCGCCTTCCTTACTATACCCTATGACTTCTCCTTGGCCGTTCTCCACATGGGGGATAGATGTGATTGGAAAGGTCACACCCGTAGGAGCTAACGGACATTGCTTCATCCTAGTAGCCATCGACTATTTCACTAAATTGGTTGAGGCCGCCTCCTACAAGGTTCTGAATGCCAGAAAGGTCGCAGAATTCATCAAGCACAACATCATTTGCCGATACGGGGTTCCGCAAGAGATGATATCTGACAATGGGTCACACTTCGAGAAGGAAACCGATCGTCTCCTAACTGAGTACAAAATCACAAGGCATAAGTCATCTCCTTATAGGCCTCAAACAAACGGAGCAGTTGAAGCCGCAAACAAGACAATCGAAACCATCATCAGAAAAATGGCAGTCACTGGGAAAGACTGGCCCGACAAGTTACCCTTCGCGCTATGGGGATACCGCACTTCAGTCCGAACAGCTACAGGAGAGACTCCCTATGCCCTCACATTCGGAATGGAAGTTGTCTTACCAATAGAATTGGAAATACCATCACTACGGGTTCTCCTAGAAAACCAAGTGAACGAAGTCGATTGGCTGGGAAGCAGATACGAAGAGTTGGCCCTGTTGGACGAAAGAAGGTTGAAAGCAGCCGAACACACTCAAGCTTACCAAAGAAGAATGGCAAGGGCTTTCAACAAAAAGGTCAAGACAAGGAACATCAGAGTAGGTGACCTGGTTCTCCGTGAGCACCGTCCCGGACCTTTCAACCCGTTAGGCAAATGGGGACCAAGATGGATAGGACCCTACATCGTGAAGAAGATATTCTCTGGGGGAGCCCTTCAGCTAGTGGATTTAGATGGAGATCAACTACCGAAGCCGGTCAACATGGACAAGCTCAAGAAGTGCTTCGCGTGACTTGGCCTCCTAAAAAGAAATCGCTCGCTAGGTTGAAAATCCCGAAAAGGACGGCCTAGGCAAAAATTAGAGCTCGCACAAGAAAAGAAGCCCGCTAGATTGAAAACCCGAAGGAGCGGTCTAGGCAAAAGAAAGGGTGTGCATAAAGAAAAAAAAAAGAATGGGGGGCTTATCTCGTGCGAGATTACCCTTCAGTAGGAAGCCATATTCTGTCCTTTTTTATCTCATAAATGAACTACGTTAGACCTGAGCCTCTTATTTAATTGTTGTAAAAGAGAAATGTAGGCAGCCTTCGGGTTCGATCTAATCAAATAAATAAATCTACTTTTGTCCTTTTATTAATCGAATGCATTTTATTAATGACAAAAGGGAAATCCTAACCACAACGACTAATTTGCTAAGCTAACATTAACAACCATGAAAAAATACTAATAAAATAAAAACTATCGATCTATCAAAGCAATCTCTTGGTACTCCTAAAAGATCTAGCCTTTCATTGACTTGGTAGGCCGGCAGAAATGATCTCCACCGTCTTCGCGATCCTTCTTGCGCTTTGAGCCCCTCAAAGCAGTACATCCCTCGAGGCGATCAAAGACAGACTCCGAAAGCCTTTTGAAGACATTGGGCCTATCTAAAGCTTGCGTCTTTCCAGGCATCCCTTTGCCTCGCATCTCATACCAATCCTCATCAAGAAAATCCTGGGTTGGATCCGTCCGTACATTAGCAGGGTCAGACTGAGCCTCGCTCCTTCGCAAAATACTGCTAGCTACAAAAGAATCCCCTAGCAGTGAAAGCCGCAAATCATCAATCTTCTCTGCACTAGGGTGACCGGTGTGAAGAAACCAATCCAAATACATATCAGATAAGAAAATGCTTGCATTAAAAGTTCGAAGGTTCGACTAGCGGTCCCGACTGGTTCCTTCACCCCATGCTTGAGCTAGCGCCTGCGCAAACTCTACACCAATGTAAGACACTCCACGAGAAGCTCCTTCGAAAAGATAAGTGTCTTGCGGCGGCTCAAACTGACGGAGCACCAGCTTGGGAAAATAAAAGGAGGAATCGCGCAAACCCGTAAGAACAACCCTGTCAAAGCCCTTGGTATTGGCAACGTACTTATTCAACCTCCAATAAGGCGGACACCAAAGAATGTCAGCCGTTTCAGTCTTCGCAATCAGCTCAGCCCATTCATCCGCTGAAAGATCCTTGATCAATAACTTTCGTGTATGATATGTGAAAGGGAATATTCCAATGGGGGCCTACCAACTTGAGATGCTCCCTAAGCCAAATAGTCAACGAAGAGGACTCCCTTGAGTCATGGCACCGGTCCTATGCGGCTCATCAAGACCATGCAGGTCTCACCCATGATTAGCGGGATAATGTTCCTAGAACGTTTTCTAGCACACGAGAACAATTTCCACCAGTTGGGAGTCAGCCAAGCCATCCCTGCATGTAAACAGGACATCTCTGAAAAGAGAAAGGGCCAGAAAGTTCCGCTTGTAGACATGACAAGCATCATCACCCGAATCACCGCTAAAGCGTTCTGGAAAAGAAGAGCAATCAACCCACTTGCGGTGCACCAACTCATAGCAAGTATCAAGGGGGATCCCTAGCAATTCATTCAAAGCCTCCGAATGATTCCTATGGTACTTAGGAACAGCAATCTCACCGGTCAAAGGCATATCCAAGATAATGGCAAATTCCTCCACAGTAGGCACCATCTCATTCAAAGAAAAATTGAAAAGATGAATAGAGGGATCCCAAAATCGAGCAGCACCCTGCAAGAGATTCCAATCTGGTTGGAGGTTCTTCAAGGTAAAGAGGATTCTGAATCCGAATTCTGCAATAAACTTATTGTGAGATCGGTTGCGAAATGACATCACAAAATCCCTTGATGCTTGCTTGAAAGATTCTATCGCTTCAGACGACAGAGAAAAGTCATCAACAATCATGGACGTTGGGGCAATCTCTTTGGAAGCCATGGATCGTAGGGTTGAAGAAAAAGACAAGAGTTTTGCCCTAACAAGATATCTCTAGAGTTTGTAAGGCTAGAATGAGGTATCTGGCCGGACTACAGGGCGATTTTATAGGGAAAACTGACAAAATCCTATTCGGAAAAGAAGAGATCTACGCACGACTAGCGTGTCTCGTGCGAGACACCTTATCTCGCGCGAGATATTGCTACGGCAAGACAACAATGTTTTACATTCAAACAGCAATCTAGCCCCGACTTGATGAAGCAAGCCTCGAATAAACCTGCGTGTACAGTTCATAACATGCAGTAAAACACCAAGATTCAAGCTCAAAATTGTGGCCTAACGGCCATTCCATTCCATTTCCAAAAACATGGAAAGTCGAGAAAGTTAATTAAATAACTAATTAAACCTAGGATTAGGGGTTAAGAAAAACCATTGTTTTGTGCTACCTACTTGTTCCTAACAGGTACCAAAGAAAAAGAAAAATTGTTTGGGCCCACACGGCCAATATGTACAAATCATCAGAAATCAAATAAAGAGAAAAGGAGGGGATCATGCCATCAAGTCGCCCGAGCCGCCGGCACCTCCGCCATCACCACCACGGGGGCTACCATCCCTCCTCGATCTTTTGGCTCCGCAAGTAGGGGTCACCGCCGAGGCCACTATCGAGGCCGCCAAAGAAGCCTTGTGGAACAGCCTCTCGAACAGGTCCGACACCAGAGCCATCAGTCCCGCCATCTTGGTCGCTCCACGGTTGTAATCGACCGCGGACAGAGTGACCTAACAACAAAAGAAAAGAAATGCTCAGAAGAAGTCAGACATATACACTTATATGGACGAATACGAGAGATAATACAAATAGAAACATACTGAGGAGACATCCGGTGGAAGGCGGTAACCCTTAGGAATATGATCCAGAGTCGGGATGTGCCCCACCATTGGCATGGTCGCCATCATGTAAGTATAGCTCAAAGGGCCGAAGTCTGGGGCGAATGGCAGAGAACCAGCAGACTGGGAAGAAGTGCTAGGGGCTGAGGAACCTGAAGCGCGAAGCGGGCGGAGCCACGAGCATGTGATCGCCTATCCCCCACCAGGAGGGGACCCATCAGCCGAGGCAGAAACTCCGCATAAGAGGCCCCGGGGATGACACAAGCCATCGCTACATCCCCTACCAGAAGACTAGCATAATCATCCTCCGGAATAGAGTGGGTGGGATACATCGCCCTCGGCGGATCCGCCGGCACGCTATATGGCAGGCTACCCCGGCCATGCTGTGGGAACACCCGCTCACCAAGATACATGGTATCTCCCTCGAATGATGCCAGTATCCTCTGCATCTCGGTAGCATCCCAAGCACGATGCACCTCCCGCTCCAACAAAGTCCAGGGATATAGGCCCAGCCTCTCATACTCAAAAGCGTCCAGCATGGCCCGCGCCACCGCGACCGTCAAGGTCCAATCCTGATCCTCCTCCTCATCAACGCTCCGGTTAGGGTGGCTCCACCTCCTGATATCTGGGAACATAGGGGTCCGGCTCTCCAACTCGAACCTGTACAGCCCTAGGACAGTGTAGCCCCATATCTGCACAAGAAAACAAAATAGATTCAGTCGGGGATACAGACAGAGAATACAGACAGAGAACATAAACAGAATCAAAGGGCATACCTCCCAGGCATAAGAATACCCTGACAGGGAATCCTTGGTGTTCCTACATGCCTCATCCATGGCGTGGTAGCAGAAGGCCAGCCCCGCTGAGCCCCAATCATATCCGCTCACCTCATCCAAATTCACCAACAAACCCAACAAAGAAAGACGAGCCGTAGAGGAGTGGTTCGCGAAGATGGTCTTATAAAGGATGTACCAGAGGGCACCCCTCACCAATCGATCCGTGACTGCATTCGGCTTTTCAGCATAGTCCTAAATCGGCCTTGGGAGGGGTGTCCAACTCGACGGTAAACCCCTTGACCTTGTTAGGGGAGAAACCGATCAGCTGCCTCCACACGGTGGGGCTCGCGGGCTTATAACCCGTAGTCTTCGGCAGGGGATCACCAATGAACTCCAGTCCCGTGATGGCAAGAAAATCAGTCGGGGTCATAGTCGCTTCCCCGAAGCGTAAATAAACTATGTGGGTAGTATCCCACCACCTCTCTCGGATCGCCTGAAGAACTTGGGGAGTCCGCCTTATTCCCCGAAGATTATCAATGAAAGTCAAAAGCCCCGTTTGGGCCACCCTATCCCGAACGCCATCAAGATCCTTGATCTTGTCCCATACCGCTCTAGCCATCTTTGGGCTCCCTCGGCAATTCTTTGTCGGCCTATACGACTGCAAAACAGAGGAAAAACAAAAAGGGAAACATTAGGAATCATGCCATATCAAAAAATCAATGAAATAGAAGAAAATTTTCATTGGGGCATTTCATCGAACACTTGGCGTGCGTACAAGAAAAGCTTGCCCAAGAATGTCATTCGTGATTCGAATCAACCTCTCCTACAATCCATGATGTGTAGGAGGCTCATACGCACACAATGCAACGACAATCACCCAAAGAAATGCACAAAATCAATGCATGCAAGAGGAACCTAGTTCTAGGCATGAACAAGAACAAAAGCCATTGATGGAATTTTGAATTCAAGAGAGAGGGGATTCAAACTCAATGCAATATGAGAAACAAGAGGTGAAGAATAAGTTCTTACCAAGCCCTCCCGAACAGCGGTGGAGATATGCGCGTGCCTATCGAAGGTGAGATCATCGCGAGGATAATCCTTCCCTAGCAAATAGCTCCCCAAAATCGGATTTCTTTGTTCTTGAGCCATTGATTATGGAGGGAGGAGGGATTGAGAATGGATTAGGAGGAGAATCACCAAGCAAATCCACGAAAAAAATTGCAAAGAAAGCGACCTTGGCTTGAGCTAGGGGGGGATTTTGAAAAGGATGTTTTCAAAATAAACAAGAGTTACTGATTTATAAGCCTCGGCAGAGGAAGTCACGCGCGGTATAACTTATCTCGCCGCGAGATATACCTTCTGGAAATTGACAAAATTGTCATCGACAATAAGCGTCTACGCAACGTCAAAATTCAAAATTTTGACACATTTACCCTTGGAAGTGATAAACTAGCAGGGAAACGTGGAAAAACCGGCACCGCAAGTCACGGAACGAGCTGAACGTGACGCCCGCACGATCGCCCGGTACGGCACCAGTCGCCCAAAAACCGAGTGGTCCAAAGATCAACTCAATCCACATGATTCAGAGCCCAGAAAGGTGAATCATCAAATAAAAAGCCCGGTCCAACGCCCAAACAGGTGGATCGTCATCATAAAAGCCCGGTCCAATGCCCAAACAGGTGGATCGTCATCATAAAAAGCTCGGTCCAATGCCCAAACAGGTGGATCGTCATCATAAAAAAGCTCGGTCCAAGGTCCAAACAGGTGGATCGTTATCAGAAAAGCCCGGTCCAACGCCCAGATAGGTGGATCGTTAAACCAAAAGCCCGATTCAACGCCCAAACAGGTGAATCGTCATCCTCAACAACAAAGCCCGATTCGGAGCCCAGAAAGGCGAATCGTCACAAAACCGACAGGACTCAAAGGACCGGACAGGTGAGCCTTTGTTTTCTAACATATTTCCCGCAGGTTCGGAGCCCAGACAGGCGAATCTTCAAACAGACAGGTATATTCAGAATTGGGTCTTGATTTGATTCCTCAGTATGAATTTATCTTTCAAAACAAAATCTCCTCGATTTTCAAATGATTTTCAAAATACCTAAAGCAGCCTTTTCGTGTTTTGGAGTCGAACTACGTCATGGTCTGATTCTCCAATAGAGATACGTAGGAAGTCGTGCGGTCCGACCATCCCGATGTTCAGAATGATGTCTTTTCTATCATCGACATGACTTCTTCCATAAGACTTTTCGATGATGGGCTCTGTAGACACCCCATTCTGAACACATCGGGTCATATTTATACCACTCTAAGTCTCGCTTTGAGTCAAGAAGTAGAAATCCACCATTTCGTCATGTTTCGTTAAGTTTTGACTAACTATCGTTAGTTTGGGACTAAACTGCATGCGAGATAGCGAGGAAAGGACAAGACTGTCCATAGGAGCAATATCTCACCGCGAGATGGCATGTCTCGCGCGAGATGTCCTCCCTCTGCAGCATGCAGACGACAGTTTCCTCGTCGATTTCAACCTCTTTTCAGGATAAAACTTTATCCATCCGGCCAACCAATGGGATTTGGAGTCTAGAACCTTCTGATTGGGTTTTACCTCTCCACTTCTTCATATCTAACCCCTATAAATACTTGGTGACTTCCAAGGCTCAAAAGGTCGGCAATTCCACAATTCACACACATTTTGTTGGCTTCTTTCCCTGAAAGAATCTTACAAAATCACCCTAAAACTCACTACAAAGTTTGTTTGTCAACCTTGTTGAAAAACAAACATCAAGACCCAAGTCAAGGACTGAGACGAGGCTCCGTCCGTATCGAGAGTTGATTCTAAACTTAAGTCAAAACTCTGCCCAAATCACCTCACGCAAGGTAACCCCTAAATACCTTTCCAATTGATTGTTAGAGTGGTATAAATCTATTGAATCTAGGATCAGCCTAGAGCCTCTCCAAATCATGGAGACGGTCTCGAAGCAATCGATCCTACATTCCGTTTAACCTCGTTAAATGGATATTTTATTGTTTAAAATCTCTTTTTTTTCTCTCTTTTGAAAACCTCTCTTTTCTTTAGCAAGACCGATCTCCGAATTGGGTGAAATGGATGCTCCTTGACCTACCCATTTCATAACCTAAGCCCCGAACCCAAATCTCTTTCAAAATGGTTTTTCTATGTTTCTAAATGAATAATATAGGTGGCGACTCAAAAAGATAAAATTCTTCTCACAACGCTACACTACGCTTCGGGGAAGCTGCCATGACTCCGACGGACTTTCTTGCTATTACAGGGCTAGAATTCACCGGTGAACCCCTTCCGAAGACTACGGGTTATAAGCCTGCGAGCCCGGCTGTGTGGAGGCAGCTGATTGGTTTCGCCCCTAACAAGGTTAAGGGGTTTGCCGCTGAGTTGTCACCTCTCCGAGGTCAACTTGAGACTTATGCGGAGAAGCCGAATGCGGACACTGATCGATTGGTGCGGGGCGCCCTCTGGTACATTCTGTCGAAGACCATTTTTGTGAACCACTTTTCTACGGCCCGTCTCTCTCTCTTAGGTTTGTTGGTTGATTTGGATGATGTGAGGACTTATGATTGGGGCTCAGCGGGGCTGGCCTTCTGCTATCATGCCATGGACGAGGCGTGTAGGCACACCAAGGATTCCCTGTCGGGGTATTCTTATGCTTGGGAGGTATGCTCCTGACTTTGTTTCTGTCCTTTATCTGTGCTCTTTGTCTGTATTTTATACTGAACCTGTTTTGTTTTCTGATACAGATATGGGGCTATGTTGTCTTCGGGTTGTACAAGTTTGAGCTAGATAGTCGGAACCCTTTGTTCTCGGATATCAGGAGGTGGAGCCACCCCAATCGGAGTGTTGATGAGGAGGAGGATCAGGAGTGGACCCTGACAGTTGCAGAGGTGCGGGCCATGTTGGATGCCTTTGAGTATGAGCGGCTGGGCCTTTATCTATGGACCTTGGTGGAACGGGAGATTCACCGCGCTTGGGATGCCACTGCGATGCAGAGGATGTTGATATCTCTGTAGGGGGAAACCATGTATCTGGACGAGCGAGTATTTCCTCACCATGGCAAAGGTACACTGCCGTATAGGGTGCCAGCGGATCCACCGGGGGCGATGTACCCTACCCATTTCATTCCAGATGATGATTATGCCACTCTTGTGGAGGGTTGTGCGACTACGGCTCATGTTGTCCGAGGAGCTTCCTATGCGGAGTTCTTGCCTAAACTGATACGTCCTCTTCTGGTGGGTGCTAGGTGATCGCTTGCTCGTGGTTCCGCCTCTGCCTCTGCCTCAGGTTCATCAGCCCCTAGCACTTCTTCCCAGTATGCCGGTTCTCTGCCCTTCGTGCCAGATTTCGGTCCTCTGAGCTACACGTATATGATGGGGTGCATGTCGATGATGGGCCACATCCCGACTTCGGATCATATTCCCGAGGGTTACCGTCTTCCTCCTGATGTCTCCTTGGTATGTTTCTGTTCATACTATTTCACGTATTCGTCCATATAAGAGTATATGTCCAACTTCATCTGAGCATCTCATTCTTTCGTTGTCAGATCACTATGTCCGCGGCTGATTACAACCGTGGGGCGAGCAAGATGGCAGGATTGATGTCCCTGGTGTCGGACCTGTTGGAGCGGCTGTTTCAGAGGGCATCTTTGGCAGCCTCGACGGTAGCCTCTGCGGTAACCCCGACTTGTGGAGCCAAGAGGTCGAGGAGGGACGGTAGCCCCAATGGTGGTGAAGGCGGAGGTGTCGGGGGCTCCGGTGACCTGATGGCTTGATCCCCCTTTTCTCCCCATTTGTTTTCTGATGATTTGTAAATATTGGCCGTGTGGGCCCAGACAATTTTTCTTTATTTTTGGTACCTGTCAGCACGTAGATGGCACAAAAACACAGTTTTCTTAATTCCTAGTCCTAGGTCTAATTAGTTAGTTTTTTAACTTTCTCAACTTTCCGTGGTTGGAAATGAAATGGCCATCTAGGCCACAATTTTGAGCATGATTTTGGTGTTGCACTGCATGTTAGGAACTGTACGTGCAGGTTTTCGAGACTTTCTTCGTCAAGTCGGGGCTAGATTGTTTGTTTGTGCAGAATTGTTGCTATTCTTGCCGTGGCGATGTATCGCGCGGGACAAGGCATCTCGCGCGAGACACGCTACCCAGGCAGAATCCTTTTCCTTCTTCGAACGGGATTTTGTCAGTTTTCCGTATAAAGATACCCTGTTGTTCGGCCAGATAACTCATCCTAGCCTTTCAAACTCTAGAAGATATTCTGTTAGGGTGGAGTTCTTGTCTTCTTTTTCAACCCTGTGATCCATGGCTTCCAAGGAGATTGCCCCAACGTCCATGATTGTTGATGATTTTTCTTTGCCGTCTGAAGTGATTGAAGCCTTCAAGCAAGCATCAAGAGATTTTGTGAGATCATTTTGCAACCGATCTCGCAATAAGTTCATAGCAGAATTCGGATTCAGAATCCTTTTCACCTTGAAGAACCTCCTACCGGATTGGAATCTTTTGTAGGGTGCTGCTCGATTTTTGGATCCCACTGTTCATCTCTTCAATTTTTCTCTTAATGAGATGGTGCCTACTGTTGAGGAATTTGCTATTATCTTGGATATGCCCTTGATACTTGCTATGAGTTGGTTCACCGCAGGTGGGTAGATTGTTCTTCATTTCCTGAGCGATTCAGCGGAGATTCAGATGATGACGCCTTTCATGTTTACAAATGAAACTTTCTAGCCTTTTCTCTTTTCGGAGATGTTTTGTTCACATGAAGGGATGGCTTGGTTGATACCCAATTGGTGGAAATTGTTCTGCAGGCTAGGAAACGTTCTAGGAACATCATTCCGCTAATTTTGGGTGAAACCCTGCATGGTTTTGATGAGTTGCATAAGACAGGTGCTATGACTCAAGGGAGTCCTCTTTTGTTGACTATTTGGCTTAGGGAGCATCTCAAGTTGGTAGGTCCCCTATTGGAATATTCTCCATTCACATATCATACACGAAAGTTACTGATCAAGGATCTCTCGGTGGATGAGTGGGCTGAGTTGATTGCGAAGACTGTAACTGCTGATATCCTTTGGTGTCCACCTTATTGGAGATTGAACAAGTATGTTGCCAATACCAAGGGTTTTGACAGGGTTGTTCTCCCTGGTTTGCGGGATTCCTCCTTTTATTTTCCCAAGCGGGTGCTCCGTCAGTTTGGTTAGCAGCAGGACACTTATCTTTTTGAAGGGGCCTCTCGTGGTGTGTCTTATATTGGTGTAGAGTTTGTGCGGGTGCTAGCTCAAGCATGGGGCGAAGGAACTAGTCGGGACCGATGGTCGAACCTTCGAACATTTGATGCAAGCGTCTTCTTATCAGATAAGTATCTGGATTGGTTTCTTCATACTGGCCACCCGAGTGTGGAGAAGATTGATGATTTGCGGCTTCCACTGTTAGGGGATTCTTTCGTAGCTAGCAGTATTTTGCGAAGGAGCGAGGCTTAGTCTGATCCTGCTAATGTACGAACCGATCCAACTCAGGATTTTCTTGATGGGGATTGGTACGAGAGGCAAGGCAAAGGGATGCCTAGAAAGACGCAGGCTTTAGATAGGTCCATGTCTTCAAGAGGCTTTCGGAGTCTGTCTTTACTCGTCTCGAGGGATGTTCTGCTTCGAAGGGCCCAAAGCGCAAGAAGGATCGCGAAGACGGTGGTGATCATGTCCGCCAGCCTACCAAGTCAATGAAAGGCTAGATCTTAAGGAGTACCAAGAGATTGCTTTGATAGATCAATAGTTTTGTTTTATTAGTATTTTTTTTCGAGATTGTTAGCTTAGAAAATTAGTCGTTGTGGTTAGGATTTCCCTTTTGCCATTAATAAAATGCATTTGATTAATAAAAGGAAAAAATTAGATTTATTTATTTGATTAGACCGAACCCGAAGGCTGCCTACGTTCCTCTTTTACAGCAATTAAATAAGAGGCTCAGGTCTAATGTAGTTCATTTTTTAGAGAAAAAGGATAAAATATAGTTTCAGGCCGAGGGGTAATCTCGCGCGAGACAAGGTCCCCTTTTTTTTTATCCACACCCTTTCTTTTGCCTAGACTTCCCTTTCGAGTTTTCAATCTAGCGGGCTTCTTTTCTTGTGCAAGCTCTAATTTTTGCCTAGGCCGTCCCCTTCGGGATTTTCAACCTAACGAGCGTTTTTCTTTTAAGAGGCCAGGTTACGCGAAGTATTTCTTGAGTTTGTCCATGTTGACTGGCTTCGGTAGCTGATCTCCGTCTAAGTCTACCAGTTGAAGGGCTCCCCCAGAGAATATCTTCTTTACGATGTAGGGTCCTATCCATCTTGGTCCCCACTTGCCTAGCGGGTTGAAAGGTCCAGGCCGATGTTCGTGGAGAACCAGGTCACCCACTTTGATATTCCTTGTCTTGACCTTTTTGTTGAAAGCTCTTACCATTCTTCTTTGGTAAGCTTGAGTGTGCTTGGCTGCTTTCAGCCTCCTTTCATCTAGCGAATCTTCGTATCTGCTTTCTAGCCAATTGACTTCATTCACTTGGCTTTCTAGGAGAACCCTTAGTGATGGTATTTCCAATTCTATTGGCAAGACAGCCTCCATTCCGAATGTGAGGGCATAGGGAGTCTCTCCTGTAGCTGTTTGGACTGAGGTACGGTATCCCCACAGCGCGAAGGGTAACTTGTCGGGCCAGTCTTTCCCGGTGATTGCCATTTTTCTGATGATGGTCTCGATTGTCTTTTTTGCGGCTTCAACTGCTCCATTTGTCTGAGGCCTGTAATGGGAGGACTTGTGCCTTGTGATCTTGTACTCGGTTAGGAGGCGATTGGTTTCTTTCTCGAAGTCTGAGCCATTATCGGATATCATCTCTTGCGGGACCCCGTATCGGTAGATGATGTTGTGTTTGATGAATTTTGCTACTTTTTTGGCATTCAAAACTTTGTAGGAGGCGGTCTCGACCCATTTAGTGAAACAGTCGATGGCTACTAGAATGAAATAGTGTCCATTGGCTCCTGTGGGTGTGACCTTTCCAATCACATCTATCCCCCACGTTGAGAATGGCCAAGGAGAAGTCATAGGGTACAGTAAGGAAGGCGGTGCGTGCTGAAGGTTGGCGTGTATCTAACACTTATGGCATTTCTTGACCATTCTGGTACAGTCGACTTCCATGGTTAGCCAAAAGTACCCTTGTCTGATGATCTTTTTGGCGAGCATATTTCCGCTCATGTGGATTCCATATATGCCTTGGTGAACATGGTCCATTATTTCTCGGGCCTCTTCTTTGGTGGCACAAAGGAGGTTTCCAATCTTTCTTGAATAGACGGCCAGCAGTGATGACGTAATTAGCTGCCAGCCTTTTAAGGACGATCTGAGTTTTCTGGTCTGTCTCAGGTGGGATGGTTCTATCTAGGATGAAATGTCAAATATCATGGTACCACGGTTTCTCTTCGGAGTCTCCGACGATGGCATATTTGGGTAACCATTTGTCTTTGCAGTCATGGAGATCTATAACGGCGTAGTAGGCAGGAGTTGAGCGTCGTATTATTTTGAAGGGTTTGACTGCCTTTCCTTTAGGGATTTCGACCAAGGAAGCGAGTGTAGCTAATGCATCTGCGAACCGATTTTTGTCTCTAGGAAGATAGTGGAATGAGACATCCTGAAATTATTGCGCCAACTCTTGAAGGTATGCACTGTATCTTTGAAGGGTTGGATCTTGGATCCTCCACTTCTTCAGTGTCTGATTGATGATTAACTGGGAGTCCCCAAATACCTCAAGTTCAATCACGTTGCGCTCTAGGGCTGCCTCAAGCCCCGCTATTCAAGCTTCATATTCTGCGATGTTGTTGGTGGCTTCAAAGTCAAGACGTATTGCTAGTGGAGTATAGATGTCGTCGGGATCTACTAACAACATTCCAATATCGAACCCTCTCTTGTTGGTTGCGCCATCGAAAAATAATTGCCACTTATTTTCTTCTTCTATACTCATGATGTCTTCATCAGGGAATCGCGGGTCTTCCCCCTTCACTTCGTTGCAAGGAAATTTGGCCAACTGATCTCCGAATACGCTCCCCCAGACAGATTTCTGAGTGACGTAAGTGATATCATATCCCGCGAGCATGAAGTACCATTTAGCCAGTCTCTAGGACAAATTGGATTTGTCTAGGATATACTTCAAAGGATCCATTCTTGCAATGAGACGAACCAGGAAGGCTTCCATATAGTGCTTTAGCCTTTGTGATACCCAGACAAGAGCAGCTCAAGATTTGTCGAGTGGAGAGTAGTTGATTTTGCTGCCTTGGAATCTGTGACTGACAAAGTAGATGGCATTCTCTGTGTGTGAGGCAGGCTGTTCTTGAGCGAGCATAGCCCCTAGCGCGTTGTCAGTGACCGTGAGGTATAGCTTTAAGGGCTTTTCCTTGTGCGCTGGAACCAGGATGGGTGGGGAAGTTAAGTAATGCTTAACTTCCTCGAATGCTTCTTGACATTCCTCGATCCACTCTTGAGGTGCATTTTTCTTAAGTAGCTTGAAGATGGGATCGCACATTGTGGTCAGTTGATTGATGAATCGACTGATATATTGGAGTCTGCCTATAAATCCCTTTACTTCTTTCAGTGTTCTGGGTGGAGGCATGTCTATGATGGCCTTTATCTTGGTGGGGTCTGCTTCTATGCCACGCTCGGTGACCATGTACCCTAAGACTTTCCCTTTGACTACTCCAAATGAGCATTTTGAGGGGTTGAGCCTCATCTTGTGTTGTCTCAGTCGATTGAATAATTTTCTGAGATCTCTAAAGTGTTGACCATCTGTCCCTTTTGAGTGAACAATCATGTCGTCCACGTATACCTCTATTTCTTTGTGGATCATGTCATGGAATAGCACCGTGACTGCACTTTGGTAAGTAGCCCCAGCGTTCTTGAGACCAAACGGCATGACCGTGTAACAGAACGTTCCCCAAGGTGTGGTGAATGTTATCTTGTGCTGATCCTCCTCTACCATGAGGATTTGGTTATGCCCTGCGAAGCCATCGACGAATGAGCGGATCTCGTATGCTGCAGTGGCATCGACCAACATCTATGTTTGGTAGTGGGAAGTCATCTTTAGGGGATACTTTGTTCAAGTCTCTGAAGTCGACACAGACTCGTATTTTCCCATTCGACTTGGCTACTTGGACCGTGTTTGCCAGCCATTCCGGATACTCGATTACTTTGATAAACCCCTCGTTCAAGAGTTTCATGATCTCTTCTTTCACTTGTATTGACCATTCGGGCTTGATTCTGTGCAGTTTCTGTTTGACTGGCTTAGTGTTAGGTAGCAGCGGTATCTTGTGTTCCACAATTGACTGATTGAACCCAGGCATATCTTTGTAGGACCAAGCGAAGACGTCGACATATTCTCTGAGGAGCTGTGTCAAGGTTTCTCTGTCTTCCCCCTTGAAGAAGCTGCCGATCTTTGTTTCTCTGGGGTCTTCTGTTGTCCCGAGATTAACCGTTTGCATTTCCTCATTGTCAACGGGGCCATTCTTTCCACAACGACCTACTTGCTTTGCTAATTATTTTAAAATTTGTTCGTTTTCATGATCTATATCATCGTATGATTCATTATTAACGTGTTTGTTATATTGATTATCATTAGTTAATTCATCATTCACGATGTTAGCAATCTCAGGGTACTCGGAAAGATCAAAGTTTTCATTAAGGAAGTAAGGGAATACATGTTCAGCCACCCCTCGATTTCCTCTTGAGTGAGTTCATCAGAGGTGGAGCCTGCTTCTAATGTGAAAGTTACAGGGCCTATCTTCCTGCGGGGAAGGGGAGTACAGCCAAGCTCTTTGATCGTGAAGTCTTCATCAACAACTGGTCCTCCGGTGACGTGCCAGTTTAGAATTGGCTCATCACATTTTTGTATTAGCCTTGTGTAATCAGTTGTTGGAGCGTCCCCCTTGGAGATTGCATGGATCTGTCTGTCTTCTAACCGGCACAGGTCTTCAAACTGTCACAGCATGTCTTCTCCCAACACAAAGTCCCATTTTCTTGTCATTTCTGCCTTCGTGCCCCATAAATCTTTAGGGATTAGTGAGACGGTTTCTGTTTCATCTGGTGAAGCATCCCAGTCGCTGAAGATTTCAAAGCCCGATTGGCGCTTCCCTTTATCATCAGTCCAGGGTTCTGAAAAGATAAAGTATGGGATGCTTTCCCCTTCCCGGAGAAAGTAGCCATTGAGTGTCTTTCGATATGGCTCGAGGTTTCCTTCTTTGATCTTTAAGTCATTGTGGCTTTTGTATGTGGTTCCTTCCCACTTGACTTGAGTGAAGTCCCACTCTTCTTCGTTATCTCCATCGTGAACGGAAGTGATGTAGCCTAGGCCATGCTTCGTGTGTGGTGAGGGAACTGGTGGCTGTTTCGTCATCCCTTGCAAGTGTTTTCCAAGTCCCAAGCCAGGAAAGTAGCCTTTTGATTGCATCATTCTCCAAACAGGAAGGTTTCTGGAAAACCGAAGTGCTTTGGAGTAATCGTTTTCATTGCAAGTTTCTATGACATTCATGGTGCTTTCTTTCTCGATCTCAAAGCCACTGAACATGTAATCAGAAGTGCTATGTTGTACCTCGAGGATAGGGCTAGCAGTAACCATTTCTCCGTGTATGGTGACTATTGTATCGTTGTGTCTGAACTTGATACATTGGTGTAGGGAGAAAGGTACGCCCCCTATGTCGTGTAGCCAAGGGCGTCCAAGCAGCAAGTTGAAGGATGCCGGGATATCGATGACTTGAAACTCGATGCTCATTATGACTTGTCCCATTTCTACAGGTATCACAATTGACCCCAAAGCGGTTCTAGCAGTACAATCGTGCCCCCTTACAGTATGCCCAAATGGCTTAAGGTCTTTGTGGGTGAGGCCTAATGATGATAAGGCTTTCTTCGGAAGGACATTGATTGCAGAACCATTGCATACCGATCATTTGAGTAAGCTCTTCAGGTGTTGCTTCCGAGGAAATGGTCATTTGAGCCAATGCCTTTGTCAAACATCTCGCGATGCTTGTGAGATACTCCTATGAGATCCCAAACTGAGATGTTTGCTTGTGTCTTCTTTAGCTGAGTTAAGAGAGGGTCGTCTGGTTCGCTTGATGATGAAGATTTTGCTTGTTTAGGAGGATTTTCGTCCCTTGGATCTTTGTTGATGATCACACGACCGGATCGTGTGAGGAGATTGACTATTTTAGAACCCTTTTCCTTTTGTTCTAAGATTTCATCCCAAGACATCATATAACAGAAAGAAGATTTATTAAATTCAAAAGGGCTCTCATCCACAGTTGTGGCTAGACGATTAGGGTCCTTGAAGCTACTTTCTACTTCTATCAAATTGACTTCATTGTTTGGTAAAGGATTAGTAACAACATTAGGTAGCCCTATCTCTTTATCGTCAAACAAATCTTGGATGACGTCTTTCAAGTGGAAACATGAGTTGGTGTCGTGGCCGGTGAAGTTGTGGTACTTGCAGAAGAGATGATGAGCATGGTTGGCAGGAAGATCTTTCTTTGGAGGTCCACCTTCTCTTGGTTTGATTTTTCCATTCTTGACGAGCACCTCGAGGATTTCTTCCTGAGTGATCCCTTCAAGCTTGTCATAATGCCTATCCCTTTTCTTCTTTTGTGGTGGAGGTACCGCAGAGTACTTACCATTTCCGGGATGATTGAAGACAATAGCATTGACAGAAGTGTCCTTAGGGTTGGAAGAGGAAGAGGAGCTTTTGTTGTAACTGAACCCACTTTCTTTCTTGGCTTCCCTTTTCTGCTTGATGAGGTCATCTAACCGTATGCCCGACTTGTGGAGTTCGGCGAAGCTAGGAAAGTAGTTATCGGCAAGTTTGTCTTGATATTCTTCCCTAAGACATTGTATGAGGATGTGGATATGTTCGTCTAGGCTTGGCCTATCAACGATTTCAGTTAGTTTGGCCCTCCACCTTTTGAAAAAATATGTGAAGGATTCGTTCGGAAGCTGCTTGGTTTGTTCGAGATCCCTTCTAGTGGTACGGTAAGTGGATTTGTCCTCATATTGCTTTTGGAAAGTACGACTAGCGAGTGGCCAATCGAGTCTTGTAGAGAGTGGAAGAGTCATGTACCAATCCCTAGCGGCACCATCGAGAGTTTGTGGAAAGCATTGAGCTAACAGGTTGTCATCAACACCCATAGGTAGCATGGCCCAAGAGTAGGTCTCCAAATGTGATTGGGACAGGTGGTGCCATTGAATTTTGCAATGTCAGGAGTTTTGTACTTTCTAGGAAGCTTGGACATGGATTGACGAAGGGTGTCATAATCAATAGAGAGCGAGGCTCCCTTACTCACATCGAGGGATGCAAGTTTCTTTTCTAACATGGCCATGGTGAGGGGTTCGTTCTTGCTTTCCCCTTTGCTTTCTTTCTTGGATGTGTAGCTCTCGTTGTCAGAGGAGGAAGATGACGAGCTAGACTCGTACTTCTTTTTCTTGCTTTTACTTTGGCGGCAACCCATGGCCTTTTTGGTGTATGATTCCTCTTCTTCGGAGGAAGAATCATTTTTCTTCTACTATTCTTTGTTGGCTAGTGCTGCCCTAAGCTCTTGGATTTCTTCCACGAGAGTGTGGATTTGGGTAGCTTGCACTTCTAGATGGTCATTGGCTTCTTCCAGAAGTTTGTGGTTGTTTTCGGACAAGGTTTCATCACCCGGAATTTCGTCGATGCCGGACATTGTGTTGGGAGTCTTGAAGTTGAGTAGCTTCGAAAAACTGACAGAAAAGATGTAGAGATGACGTCAGGATCATGTCTAGCCCCAACGAGTCGGAAGTTGGATTAAATGGTTCAGGCTCAACTACAACAAACAGAGGCATTACCTCGCGCGAGATATGTAGTCCCGCACGAGACAATCACACGGAAAGTCGATTTTTATTAGACCAAATTTTTTGTCGGAACGGAAAATCCGTTTTGAGGGGTTTCTAAGGCCTTTATCAGAACCTAATGACTAAGCAATCAATCCAATTTTGTAAAACAAAGCCATGTAAGATTGTTTTTGAAGGATGTTATTCTTTTCTTTTTAAAGGGACATCCGAAAGGGTCATTCTGTAGGGACTTTTCCGAAGGGACTTTTCCGAGGGACTTTTCCGAGTCCTTCTTTATTGTCAATTTTACATGGCTTTATTTTGGTCAAAAACAAGAAAAGATCACCAAGTCAAACCGACCGGTCACGGAGTGATCCTAAAAAGACAATCTACATGAAAATGTGGCGATGCAGAGCTGGAAGGCTAGGCTCCCCGCGATATGACAATCTAGGTGGATTGAATATGCGGAGTGGGATGATCCAACTTCGGAGAGACCGGCGACTAGGTGGTTACCGTCATCCGTCCTTAGTGTGGGTCCCAGTTTTATAGAGGGTATGCAGTGCAATGACAGATATAGCGTGAGTGCGCGTGTGTGATAGTCAATCTAGGTGATAGATAAAAATAGATTTTTTTTTGAAAACAAAAAGAAAACAAATAGTGGCCGCACCAAGTGGTTGCCTGCATTTCTCCCAATTTAGGAAGACTCAGGCCGTCGTAGTTTTAAGTAATGAAAGAGAGAGAGAGATGAATAAATTAATTACAACTCCCGAATCCCCAATGGACCGGACTTTAATAAAATAAAACTCAATCACACGCAGTTTATAAATAACAATCAATTATTTAACTAAAATACGGATTCAAGTTCGACATCTTAAGGGAGGCCTTAAGATGATGGAACTCTGCAGATAATGAATTCTGGGATCCCCCTTACGTGTTCGACTCTCGTCTTGGATTGTGAGATGAACAGGGAAAACCAGAAGACACCAGATTGCCGAAGAGATATCTCGCGCGGGATAAGATATCTCGTGCGAGATATGCTTGATCTGGAGAAAAAAAAATGAATTTTACATATTTTTTGAAAACCTCTCTTTTAATTTTGACGCAAGTTTAAGCCTCATAATTTTATTGTCCCCAGCGGAGTCGCCACTGTAGCGATTGTAACGATGTTGTGTCCATTTTTCCGAAAGATTGTTATTTTTCTTTTCTTTGAAAATCAATCGAAAAAAACACGGAGTCGCCACGCCATTATTATTTTAAGGGCCAAAACTTTGAAAAATGCCCGATATTAGAGATTTGGGTTCGGAGGTCACGTTACACGCCGGGAAGAACGTTAGTGTTCACCCGGAATGCCTCGTAAAATGAGTCTTCCAAGCATTAAAAACCATTTGTGTGTGTGTGTGTGTTCCTTTGGCCAAAATAAGTTGAAACTGAGAAAACTAAAAATTGGGAACTCTTTATAAGACATTAAACAAGTCCCATGATTTTTGGTATGATTTTTGGGTTGAGTTTTGGTACTCAAAAGATTTTTTGAAGTTGAAAACCATTTCTGCCAGAATGAAAAAGGCAGTGGACATTTGATTTTAAAATGGGTTTAAGGGCTTTAAAACATCAAAATCTGGGGAAAGTCCGAGAATGAAAGTTGTTCAAAACACCTTAAATAAGGTTTTTATAAAAGAACTTTCCCATTTGGAGGTGATTTGGTGGACCAAAATCTTCTGGAAATCTCAGATATGAAATCTGGATTTCCAGAGACTGAGGAACTGGCCTTTAAAAGAAAATTTGAAAAAGGGAGTTTTGCTAACGCAAAAAATAAAGTAAAAATATTTCTGGAAAGCTCTGGATGTTGGCTACAAAAAGTAATTTGTAGTCAACACCAAATTCTAAGTTTCTGTATGTCCAAAAATTAGACCATGGACAGAGATCTTAGAGAAAGGCTACTGGACAGCAACTTCCTCTTGAAGAAAAACATGGTTTTAAAGGGGGTTTGGCATCCATGCTTGTCCCCATCTCCTTAGTCTTTGATTAGTAGTCACTAGACATTTTAGTGGTGATCTACTATATCAAGCTATCCTTAGGGTACATTAGGACTTAAGCATTTCATTTGCTTGGAAAGGGGAATTTTATCCTTGAAAATGAAGATTTGATGTATGAAAATGATTTTTAGGGTTTTGAAAATGTGTTTGCAAGTAAGTAAAGACACTTTGAAAGTAATGTTGATCCTTGTAGAGGATCATCCATGGAGATGAACTTCCATGGTGATCCTCTTGGATCTAAAGCAAGAAATGAATAAATTACATCTTCAAAGTTTGAGATGCATGCATGTATGAAAGAGATTTAGGGTTGGAAGAAGGAGGTTATACCTATCTTCTTTTGATTTTTGAGTTTTAGGCTTGAATGTAAGAGTGTTTGATGCTTTGAATTTGAGAGTGATTAGTGAGTGAGATTTGGGAAAATGGTCAAGAGAAAAAGGTGACAATTCTAGGGAATTCTCACTATTTTCTCAAGTATTTTCGCCAAGGTGCTGTTGTGAATTGTGTTCTCTCTCTTTTTTTCTGAGACTGAAGGGCTTAATTTATAGGCCTCTGAAAATTCCAATTATGTCCGCGCGGATGGTTATGGCAACGTGCACTGTTCATTAATTGCGGCTGCAGGATTTGGACACAAAGAATATTTTCAAAAAATTCAAACTGGTTGCTATTTTTCAGCTTGCCAATTCGGGTTTTTTCCAATTTCTTTTCTTTTTAAGATTCTTTTCTTGGTTTATC
This sequence comes from Adenophora triphylla var. japonica, assembly GCA_022495995.1. NCBI lineage: Eukaryota > Viridiplantae > Streptophyta > Magnoliopsida > Asterales > Campanulaceae > Adenophora > Adenophora triphylla. The sequence goes on from JAFEMH010000331.1 coordinate 633,445, forward strand.
TTTAAATAGCAATGCCTACTTTACCCTTGCTTTGTTAGAAAAGTTAGGAATTGTTAGAAATGTTAGGAATGTTAAGACTTTCGTTAATTTTCTGCTAACAACTCAAATTGGAGCACTTACAGTAGCCCCTCGGCGACGGTGCTTTCGAAGGAAGCGGGGTCGTCGATAAGAGTAAGGCTCCATATTTGACAGGATGATCAAGTGATCGAGTGGCTGAACCTAGCGATAGGCTACCTACGTATCCTGAATGGGAATCAAGCCGGCCGTAGTTCGGGTCTTTGACTGTTTTAGGATGTCAACCTGGCGAGCGAGTTCTGCAGTCGGTTGCTGAAAGAAACTCTGCTGGGGATAAGAAGTGACCATTTTGGTCTGATGGCTAAAGTTGTATATCCGCTCTCCTGGGGATAGGAATGACCGTTTTGGTCTGATGGCTGAACCTAATGATAGGCTACCTACGTATCCTTAAGAGGAATCAAGTCAGTCGTAGTTCGGGTCTTTGACCCTAGAATGACTGTTTTGAGGCGTCAACCTGGAGATGATGGCATTTTAGGTGCCTCAGACCTAGATGATAGCATTTTAGGTGCCTCGAACATTGAAGATGTCATTTTAGGTGCCTCGAACCTTGAAGATGGCGTTTTAGGTGCCTCGGACCTTGATGATGGCGTTTTAGGTGCCCCGAACCTTGATGATGATGGCATTTTAGGTGCCTCAGACCTTTGGGGATGATGGCATTTTAGGTGCCTCGAACCTTGATGATGATGGCATTTTAGGTGCCTCGGACCTTGATTTGAAATGTTTTCCCTTAATGGTTTGGGATGGATGGTCTTCGATGGACTTCGTCTGCTACCGAAGGAGAGGGTGACCGTTTTAGTCGGGTGGCTGGACCTATGGTAGGCTACCTACGTATCCTTAAGAGGAATCAAGCCAATCGTAGTTCGAAAAGCTGATGGGGGTTTCGTTGGAGAAAAATCGGGCTTACGTTTTACGGCCGTCGATGATAATGAGGAAAGAAACGGGATTCCGTTGACTTTGCTGGGGATTTTGTTAGCTTTTGCTGGGAAAATCGGACTTACGTTTGACTGCCGTTGATGATATTGATGAAAGAAACGGGATTTCGTTATCTTTCTCGGAGAAATCGGACTTACGTTTTACTGCCGTTGAGGATTTTGATGAAAGAAACGGGATTTCGTTATCTTTCTCGAAGAAATTGGCTTTACGTTTGACTGTCGTTGATGATTTTGATGAAAAGAAACGGGATTCCGTTATCTTTCTCGGAGAAATCGGACTTACATTTGACTGCTGTTGATGATTTTGATGAAAGAAACGGGATTCCGTTATCTTTCTCGGAGAAATCGGACTTACGTTTGACTGCCGTTTGATGATTTTGATGAAAGAGACGGGATTCCGTTATCTTTCTCGAAGAAATCGGACTTACATTTGACTGTCGTTTGATGATTTTGATGAAAGAAACGGGATTCCGTTATCTTTCTCGGAGAAGTCGGACTTACGTTTGACTGCCGTTGATGATTTTGATAAAAGAAACGGGATTCCGTTATCTGTCTCGGAGAAATTGGACTTACGTTTGACTGCCGTTGATGATTTTGATGAAAGAAATCGGACTTACGTTTGACTGTCGTTTGATGATTTTGATGAAAGAGACGGGATTCCGTTATCTTTCTCGAAGAAATCGGACTTACGTTTGACTGTCATTGATGATTTCGATGAAAGAAACGGGATTCCGTTATCTTTCTCGGAGAAATCGGACTTACGTTTGACTGCCGTTTGATGTTTTTGATGAAAGAAACGGGATTCCATTATCTTTCTCGGAGAAATCGGACTTACGTTTGACTGCCATTTGATGATTTTGATGAAAGAAACGGGATTCCGTTATCTTTCTCAGAGAAGTCGGACTTACGTTTGACTGCCGTTTGATGATTTTGATGAAAGAAACGGGATTCCGTTATCTTTCTCGGAGAAGTCGGACTTACGTTTGACTGCCGTTTGATGATTTTGATGAAAGAAACGGGATTCCGTTATCTTTCTCGAAGAAGTCGGACTTATGTTTGACTGCCGTTGAGCTCTTTTGATGAAAGAAACGGGATTCCGTTATCTTTCTCGAAGAAATCGGACTTACGTTTGACTGTCGTTGATGATTTTGATGAAAGAAACGGGATTCCGTTATCTTTCTCGGAGAAATCGGACTTACATTTGACTGCCGTTGATGATTTTGATGAAAGAAACGGGATTCCGTTATCTTTCTCGGAGAAATCGGACTTACGTTTGACTGTCGTTAAGTTCTTTTGAAGAGGGGGTTAACTTTGGTTACCTCTGTTAAGTTGAGGACTAAACTGCAGAGTCCTGAAATTTTAAAGGGCAAAATGGTCTTTTTGACCCTTCCATCTTATCCGCGCGGGCCAGAATGGAAGTCAGATTGGTTTTAAAAGAGGGCCGCCGCCCTTTTGGTTCCTTCTTCCCAATTTTCAGTTCCACGAGAGAGACGAGAGAGAATAGTGCAAAACCGCCATTGTTGGCCTAAAAAGCTTCGAAATCTTCTGATTTTCTTCGATTTTCGAGCAATGGAACACGCGGGAGTAGCTATTCAAGGCCAAGGACGTGGCCCGGTAGCGGAGAGGCGATTGGAGCTTGTTCCAATGAGGAGGCATTACACACTTTCGCAATCGATTGCGGAGGATCCGTACCCCGATGCGTGGCAACATTGGGCTTCTGATCCTAGTCTCCGTACGGTATACATCGAATCTCTTCATTCCCTTTGTCGATTTTTTCATTTAAAATTGATTTTTGGGATTTTTTTTTTTAATATCCGAAAATTGATGTGCTTGGGCTTGAAATTTGATTTTGATGCTTTGCATGTTGTAATGAGTTTATGGGTAACCCAAATGTGCATTTTGTTTGAAAAATGAATGGGCATTTTGCCATTTTGAAATATGAGATGAAAACTTGCCCGAATCCGGGACGGACTTTTTGTTGCATGTAGAATTCTTGCAATGTGATGTGAATGATATGAGTGATATGAACGCTTTTTTTGGTAGAAAATATGATTTTTTGTGAAAATGGGACGGATTTTTCGTTCCCTTGATTGGATGAATGAATTGTAGAAAACTGTTTATGCATGCTATTTCATGAAAAATGGGACGGAGTTTTTACTTCCGTTGACTCAATGTTATTGACATTTTTGCATGATGAATGATGGTTGTTGGAAATCTTTTCTTTTGTGCAAGAAAAATGGGGTTGAGTCTATTGTATGCCGTTATGCTGCCCGATTTTCTTTTTTTTTTTTTTTTTTTTTTTTTTAAAAAAAATTTATGTCTATGATGCATGTGTATGCTTATGCAATCTTATTTTTTGTCACATTTTCTTTTTTTTTTTTAAATGCAAATGCAAATTTTTTGACACAATTTTTTTTTTAATTGCAGGGTGGAGATCGCTTTGTGACGCAGCAGCTGAACAAAATGAAGACTCGGGGGTCAGTGGAGGCCGTGGTTGACCTATGGGACCGGCTTCCAGTCTTGGGCCGAGGAGCTTTGATGAGTCCGAAACAGATCGTCATTGGGACTGGATTGTATGAGTTTATCGAGTGCCTGAGGGGGTTGGTTAAGTTCTCCAAGAGTAAGGGTCTGATCTTTGCTTTGGCACAGCACTGGTGGGACGCAACCCACACATTTCATTTCTTCTGGGGGGAGGCCACAGTCACACCTTCCGACTACGCAGCGATCACGGGCCTGTCCTTTAAAGGACGGAGCATTGAGTGGAGGGATGGCTATAGTGACAGGAACCTACAGGATCTTCTGGGCTTTACCCCCATTCCCAAAAAGGGGATGGGTATGGAGTACGCCGTGGTCCATGGGAAGATCGTGGAGAGCATCGAGAATTACGAGGCTGGTGATGAGAGGGTGGCTGCGGTGCAGATTGCTAGGGCTTTCTTGTGGTTCGCTTTTTCGAGCACACTTTTTGGACATGCCGAGGGGACGGCGATGTTTGCCCTGCTGAGGACGTTGGAGGATGTGGAGATGGCTGGGGAGGTGTCTTAGGGAGAGGCAGGGCTGGTAGAGCTATATTTCGCTCTGGCTCGATATAGCCGGAAGGCCGTCAGCTCCCTGACGTGCTTCGAGTTCCCTTTGGAGGTATAAGCTTCTGCTTTTCTTTTCCTTAAGCACGCACTGTTCTTTTCGCACTTGATTGATGAGATCTTTCTCTTTCGCAGGTATGGGCTCTGGAGTTTTTCCATGTCACGATGTGGCGGCAGCCGGCGGAGCACATCGGGGCATATCCGGCCATGCTCTCCTGGAGCAAACATGCCCGGGAGAAGATAGGTTCTAAGGGGCGCACGACCCTTAAGTACAGGGAATGCCTACCTTTGACGGGGGCTGAGACGGATGAGGGGATGGTTTTCTACCCCTGGGGCCGCTTCGAGGTGGAGCAGCTGAAGGGTGTCGAGAGATGGACTGTGCAGCGGAGGATTTTGAGGGGCTTCACCTGCGATGTGTACTATCTGGGGGAGAGAGTGACGCGCCAGCATGGCGAGGGTGCACCTCTGATGGCACCGGTAGAGCCTCCTGCCGACTTGATGCATCCGAGTGAGAGATCGGAGACCTGGGGTGACTATCGAGGTGGCCAGCACTTCTCGACGTTCGTGGCAATTGAGGAGTATTCGAGATTTATCTTGAGGAGGCTGAGGATGCCCCAGGTTCTTGAGAGAGAGGGGCTAGGGATTGTGCGATACCCCCGGACGGACTTCTCATATGTCCAGGATGGGGTCAGATTGAGGGTGCAGATCCCTCAACCTGAGCGGGTCCCACGAGCTTTCCGGCCTCGTCCGGATATGAAGGTACGGCTTTTTACTGTCTCTTCTTTTTTCCTTTCGCTTCATCATTTTTCGCATCAATTCTTTCTGACTCTTTTGTTCCCGTGCAGTTCCCGGCTGTGGTGGTGGAGAAGCTGACGAAGCAGGTGATTGGGGCCAAGAGGTTTATCAGGAGGATGGTCGCTTGTGGGGCTCCTCAGGCCAGAGCGAGGCGGGCACAGCCGGCGCCTGTGGAGCGGGAGACTTCCCCTATTGCTTCGGAGCATTCTACCGAGACTCCTCTCTCTCCTCTCATAGATCCTGGCATGGAGCTGCCTCCGGACCACGTCATTCTCGGAGATTTGCATGGGCAGGGGCACGTTTGGCACCACGGCGGGTCATCTTCACACGTCCAGGAGTCCGATGCGTTTACATTCGGATATGACTTCTTTGCAGATCTGGGCTTGCCCTATCGTAGCGTGCCGGTTGATCCAGGCGAGCCTCTCTCTGGAGACGAGGATGACTCCGAGCCCGAGACATTCATGGCTACTGAGGAGGCGGGCCCGAGCCGCAAGAGGGATCGGGGGAAAGGGCCGGCCTCTGAGGATTCTGACTGACTATCTTTGATTTCTGAGATTGTACCTATTTAGACAGATGCACTTTATTTTCATGCACACATTTTTTTTGTTTTTTTTTGTTTTGTTTTTTTTGGAATGTAATAATCTACTTTTTTTTTTATTATGAATGCAATGTTGCATGAGCCTAGGTTTCTTGGCTAGGGTGCGAATGTATGGTACGTGAACTGTTTGGGCAGGCTTTGCACAGGTTTCGAGCGGGCGGGATGAAATATTCCTCCGTGGTGCAGCAGTTTGAACTGCTGCAGATTTTTCGATGGTGGCACTTATGTCGCGCGAGACGAGACAGAATCGACACTTTGTCCTTTAATTTTGCTTCAGATCTGGTTTTCCTTTATTTCAAATTCAAACACCTTCTTCAACCACCAGTTCAAATAGCCATTTTCGGGAAGAAGGAGAGAAAAACCATGGAGAGAATTGTGAGCATGCAAAATCCACCCAAATTATCCCAAGCTTCTCAAATGTCATTCTTCACCAAGTTTAAGGAGTGGTGCCGGGAGATTATGCATGAGAGGAGGCCATTCTTTGAAGAAAGGTACAAGATACGATGCTTGTGGTCTCTTAAGGAATTGATTCCGGATTATGATCTTTTGAGAGCTTCTTCCTCATTTTGGGACACTAGAAGGCATGTTTTTTGCTTCTCTTACAATGAAATGGTCCCGACTGTTGAAGAATTTCGGGCTTTGCTTGGTGGTCCCGAGGTGGAGGAGGTTGCGATTCCTTTGCCCGGAGGAGCCTCATTCGTTGATAGGTTGTGCAACCTTCTTCATCTTTCCCCGGGGGAAGCACAATGTATGCTCCGTGGTCCCGATCACTTTGACATTTCTGGTCTTCCTGATAGATTTAGGGGCTTAGGCTTGGTGGATGATGCCTATTGGAATGCTTTTGTACTTTGCATGTTTGGTACCTTGTTCATGGTTTATTCTTTTGGAATTTGTCATCGGGCTCTGCTGGATGTAGTGGTTCACTGTCGTTTGGGCAGAGATGTTGTACCTTTGATCCTGGGGGAGACTTTTCATGCTCTTGACAGGTTGGCTACCGGGAGGCGGTACATGCACGGGGGCAGCCCGTTTCTCTTGACCCTGTGGCTGATGGAGCGCCTGGGGATCTTCGAGAAACTTCGGATATGATCAGGCCTTGGACATTTGCCAGGAGAGGGGTTACGGTGGATTTTGATGATCAGGGCTCGTGGGAGCGTTGGATGGCTGGTCGCCAGACTGAAGATATCAGATGGTCGGTGCCTCATTGGCGGGTGGACACTCGGAGAGTACTTCAGGATGGATCTCCCGTGGTTATGCTTCCGGGACTTTCTCAGTCCAGCTTTTACATTCCGGCTCTGGTTCTGAGACAGTTTGGCTTGGAGCAGGTTCCTTTGGAGGACTTTGATGATATAGCCACTAGGGTGGTGGCTCTTGCTTCTATGGATGATCCTTCGGTGTTCCCATTTCTTTCCCGAGTATGGAGATATGACGTCTTTCCTCCTCGGGTTATCCTTAGGCGTCCGAGACCTGTGTTTCTGACCACTTGGTACTTGGATTGGTACGAGAGGCATCTGGGGGAGACTCAGATGGCTATTTTGAGACGGCGTGAGGCCATTATGGGTGCGGAGGACCTGACAGTTTCGGAGAGGAGAAGGGCCGAGGTGAGGGCCAACCCTTATGACAGGAGCGGAGATGTTGTGACCGACTATGAGGCTTATGTCAAGAGACAGGAGAGGAGGACTCCTATGTTACCAGCTCGGCTACACGAGATGAGAGATGACGTTAGGGCTACTAGGGCCCTGACAGAGGCTGGTTTGATAGATCCTGTTCCTACACCAGAGCTTGGTAGGAGGAAGACCGACATTTTTCCTGTTCAGAGGAAGAAGACCCGAAGGGGGAAGAAGAGAGGTGATGACGGTACGAGCGGCTTAGAGTGACCTCGAGGTTTCTGAGTATCCCTTTCTTGTCATAGCAGACACATTAGTTAAATTATGCACCTTAGTTTCTTTTAGCAGGTTCTAATTTGTAGGAGTGAACCGGGCTTAGACTCATCAAAAAGTTTTTAACTGTAATGAATATGTGAATTGCTTTAGAGTTTTTCGAGACGCTTTCATGGTCTGATCAGTGTATTGATGTCAAAGTATGACTCTTATTTGTATTTTAGACCGAACCGTTTCCGGCTGCCTACGTTCCCTTCGGACAAAAGGGCTCAGGTCTCCGTAGTTCGACCCGATTACTTTTTTTTGTTTGTTTTTTTTGGTGCAACCCTGTTTTTTACCTAGGCCGCCCTTTTCGGGTTTTCAACCTAGTTGGGTATTACTCTTTTAGCACTCTTTTTTTTTTATATATTTTTTGTTTTTTTTTTTTTTGGTTTTTTTTTTTTGGTTTTTTTTGTTTGACTCAGTGTTTTACGCGTAGTATCTGCGCAGCTTGTCACCATTCACTGGGTGTACAAAAGGATTTCCGTCGAGGTCTGCGAGTTGCATGGCTCCTCCGGAGAAGATTTTCTGGACGACATATGGCCCGACCCAAACAGGCTCCCATTTGCCAAGAGGGTTGATGCGGACTGGGGGCTTCTCTTTCAAAACGAGATCACCTTCTCGGATCTCCCGATGCTTTACTTTCTTGTCGAAGGCTCTGCCATTCTCCCTTGGTATGCTCGGATATGTTCCATGGCCTTCAATTGTCGTTCATCTAGCAAGGCCAATTCATCATGGCGACTCTGAAGCCATTCGACCTCGTTGATTTGACTTTCCAATAGCACTCGGAGTGAGGGGATTTCTAGCTCGATTGGGAGTACGGCTTCCATTCCGTAGGTGAGAGCAAATGGTGTTTCCCCGGTTGCCGTTCTGACGGATGTTCTGTAGCCCCAGAGTGCCAGGTGTAGCTTCTCGGGCCAATCTCGACCTCGGACAGCCATTTTTCGGATGATGTTTTCCAGAGTCTTGTTTGCTGCTTCGACGGTTCCGTTGGTTTGGGGCCTATAGGGAGATGACTTGTGACGGGTTATTCTAAATTCTGCTAGTAGCCTGTCGCATTCCCCTTCAAAGTGGGATCCATTATCTGAGATGATTTCGGCCGGCAACCCGTATCTGCATATGATGTTTTCTTTGATGAAGAGGGCTACTTTTCTTGAGTTGAGGACCTTGTAGGATTTGGCTTCGACCCATTTGGTAAAATAGTCCATAGCTACCAGGACGAATTCGTGGCCGTTGCTTCCTGGTGGTGTGATTTTGCCTATGACATCAATTCCCCAAGTGACGAAAGGCCAAGGGGTTGTCATGCAGTATAACTCGTGAGGAGGCAAATGATTGAGATTTGAGTACCGCTGGCATTTGTCGCAGCTTTTGATGAACTGGATGCAGTCGGTTTCCATGGAGATCCAAAAGTATCCCATTCTCAGTATGATTTGCATTAGAGCCCGAACATTCATATGGGGGCTGCAGGTACCACCATGTACTTCTTTCATGAGTCCGGTAGCCTCTTGTTTGCCGATACATCGCAGGAGGGGCCTTGATAATGCTTCTTGTACAGCATGTTTCCCAAAAGGACATAGTGGGAGGCGAGTTGCTTTAGGGCTGAGAGGCTTTTTGCTTTGATTCCTTCTTTATATTCCCCATCTTCATTTTTGAAAGAGGCTTCGCCATTTTTCAAGTACTGATAGATCTGGGTATACCATGGATCACTGGCCAGTTCGGCCTCCGCTTCTATTTCAAAGCAATAAGCGGGGTTTTCTCTTCTCCCGACTCTGAATGGTTTGACAGACTTTCCTTCGGGTATTTCAACGAGGGAGGCTAGTGTAGCCAGAGCATCCGCGAATCTGTTGCGATCTCTCGGCAAGTAATGGAAGCTGATTTCCTTGAATTGAGTTACTAGCTCTTCCATGTAAGTGTGATATTTCTGCAGACCCGGGTCTACGGTCTTCCATTTGTTAGAGACCTGATTGATGATGAGGGCAGAGTCACCATACACCTCCAATTCTTTGATATTTCTTTCAAGGGCGGCTTCCAACCCAGCTATGCAAGCCTCGTATTCAGCAGCATTATTGGTGACCTCGAAGTTCAGTCTTACTGCTATGGGGGTGTGCTCGTCAGTAGGATCGACCAGAAGCATTCCTATTCCATTCCCCCTTTTGTTTGACGTCCCGTCGAAGAAGAGTTGCCAGCGATTTTCTCCTTCTAGAGTAAAGATTCCATCATCAGGAAATTGAGGTTCAGGTCCTCGAGACTCATCACTTGGGAAGTCGGCCAACTGCTCTGCCATTACCCGCCCTTTCACGGATTTTCATGATACATAAGTGATGTCATATTCAGCCAAAAAGAACGACCATTTTGCCAACCTCATGGATATGGAAGGCTTGTCGAACGGATATTTGATGGGGTCTATCTTTGAGACGAGATGTATCGGGTGAGATTGCATGTAGTGTTTCAGCTTTCCCACTACCCAGACCAGGCCTGCGCAAGTCTTCTCACAAGCAGAGTAATTGAGTTCGCTCCCTTGAAGCTTTCTGCTCACGAAATAGATGGCATTTTCGACCTTGGAATCTTTATTTTCTTGAGCTAACATAGCCCCAATTGCTGTGTCCGTGACAGTTAGATATAGCAACAGTGGCTTTTGCTGATGTGGCGGGCAAAGGATCGGGGGATTCACAAGGTATGCCTTGATCTGTTCAAAAGCGAGCTGGCATTCTGGAGTCCATTCTGTGTAGGCATTTTTCTTCATCAGCTTGAAGATCGGCTCGCAGATCGAGGTCAGCTGGTTTACAAAGCGGCTTATGTATTGCAGTTTTCCTATGAAGGATTTTACTTCTGTCAGTGTCCGGGGTGGCTTCATTTCAACTATGGCCTTGATTTTCTGGGGGTCTACTTCAATTCCCCGTTCTGTTACCATATATCCTAGCACCTTGCCTCGTCTTACACCGAAGGTGCACTTGGCTGGGTTCAGTCTCATGCTATGGTCTCGGAGGCGGCCGAAGAATTTTCTCAGATCAGCAAAGTGCTTGCCGTCCGACCCTTTGGAGTGTATTATCATGTCGTCCACATAGACCTCAATTTCTTTGTGGATCATGTCATGGAACAAAGCTGTAGCTGCCCTCTGGTACGTAGCCCCAGCATTCTTTAGTCCGAACGGCATGACTGTGTAGCAGTACGTACCCCAAGGGGTTGTGAAGGCTATCTTGGCTTGATCTTCTTCTGCCATTTTGATTTGGTTGTAACCGGAAAAACCATCGTTGAAGGATTTAACTTCATGGTTGGCCGTGGAATCTACTAGAATGTCGATGTTTGGCAGGGGGAAGTCATCTTTTGGACTAGCTTTGTTCAAGTCTCTGAAATCTACGCAGCATCGGATCTTTCCGTTGGCCTTGGTTACCGTTACTATGTTGGAAAGCCATGTAGGATATTCAATGACCACGATGAACCCCGCTTCCGAGCATCTTTTCTATCTCTTCCTTCACTTGTAGGGACCATTCGGGCTTAATTCTTCTTAGTTTCTGCTTCACTGGCTTGACTTCTGGGTCGAGCGGTATTCGGTGTTCAACTATGGAAGGATCGAGGCCTGCCATATCTTTATAGGACCATGCGAACACATCCACGAATTCTCTTAGAAGCTCAATCAGATCGTCCCTTTCAGTCCCTTCGAAGAAACTACCAATCTGCGTCTCTTTAGGCTCTTCCGCAGTTCCCAGACTCACACTTGTCAAAATCTCTTCGGCAGCTTGGGCTCGTTTTCCTCTTTCCGAACAACCTGCTTAAAGATTTCTTTGATATATTGTTCGTTTAATGTGTCTGCTTCTTTATCTAGTGAATCATTATTAACCATTTTTAAGTTATTAGTTAATTTATCATTAGTTAAAGTGGCAATCAGGGGATACTCAGAAAGGTCGATCATTTCATTAAGAATGAAGGGAAATGCAGCATTGGCTACAATTTCGTAATCTTCAGGCGTAAGGCCATCGGACGACTCAAGAGACTCAAACTCAACAATGAGAGACTCGGAGGACTTTACAAAGGTTGACACAAAGGGACGGGGGACCAATCCAAGCTTGGTGATCATTTCTTCTTTGGTCGCGGACGGGCCTGAGAGAGTTTCCCAATTCCTTAATGGCATCGCTGTCAGTGGCCTCATGACTCGGGGGTTATCTTGTTTCTGTTCTCCTTCCTCAATCATTGCTATCATCTCTTCGTCTGAACCAGAATCAATCGGGTCCGGCACCTGAAAACCGAGCATATGAATGTAGGGATCTTCTTGCGGATCTGCCGCATCCTCAATTCTGGAGAATTCTAACTCGTCACAATCTGACCGCTCAATCCAGATGTAAGGACGTATTGCGTCTTGGTGTGCTGCTGGAAAAATCTCATGCCCCATGCTCGAGCGGAAAGGCTTAGCGGGTAGTTCTTCGAGGAGGACGTCCCATACGATGTTCATACATTCGAGTCGAGTCTGCCGGTACTTGTCGACTTTTATCATGAAAATCTCTTCGCTTGGCGAGGCCAGAGAACGGGTTTGAAGAACGCTGACAAATCTCTGATTGGAGACTGGGGGTTTTTGTGCTCGTATCATGGCGGTATTAAGTGTTTCTTTCCATTCTGCCTCCAAATGTTGGAAATAGCAATTTTTTTTTTTTTTTTTTTTTTTTTGGAAATAGCAATTGAACTTGATAAATCGAACTGCTTCAGGGTCTGCCCGCTTGAGTTCGTTGACATAGTTGGCATCACCGGATTCTGGGGGATTCTGATGAGACTTGCCCCGATAGTCCCTTGGTCGATTCGGAGGAGGTAGCCCCGGTGTCTGGCTGCGGGCATGCTTGGCGACGGTCTCGGCTTCGTTCCCTATGAGGAAACTGTCACCCCTAATGACTTCAAGGTCCCCCTGCCGGTTAATGAACTTGACGCATTGATGGAGAGTGGAGGCTATGGCTTTCATGTGGTGTAACCAAGGGCGCCCCAACAGAGCTGTGAATTCGGATGGGATGTCCATTACATGGAATTTTGCTGGCACCATTTGGGTTTCGAACCAGAGTTCCAGAGCCACCGTCCCCAAGATGGGACGAGACGTGCCGTCGTAGGCCTTGATTGACCGGGTAGATGGGATCATGTGCCTTTCATTGATGCGTAGGGCCCGCATCATGCTGAGGGGAAGGACGTTAACAGCTGATCCATTGTCCACCAATACCCCCGGGAGTGATACGGTGTTGAGCCGAATAGTGATGTACAAGGCTTCATTGTGTTTGGAGACATCTCTTGGCAAATCTTCGTCGCAGAAGGTGATCATGCTACCATATAGTCGGGGATCATAGATTTGGTCCTTGTCTGGAGAAAGAGAGTCATCAAGCCAGTCACTTCGTGCCTTTTTCTTGCGAGGTAGAACCTTTGCTGAAGCCCCTGGGTTATGTTGAGGCCGTTTGTGGCGGTTGCCATCCCCAGTCAGCATATTGATTGAGTGCGAGCGCCAAACTGGCGTTGGTCTTTCTTTGTCGGTATGCGCTCGGGAATTGGACAAACTGAATTTTGGATGACCATGCGGGGGGTTAGACTTCTGATTGGCAGTAAAATTACCCAGATCTATAGTATTCTGGTGTCCGAAGGTCTCAAATCTGTCGTTGGCAAGGCTTTTCGGCTTTCCTACCCCTGTTTGCTTTGGGGAAGACTGGCTGGAGTAGAGTACATAGTAATCAAATCCCCCAGATGGCTCCCCGAGCGTACCCACACTGGTATCACCGGCCTCGAACCTCTCTTTCAATTTTTGCTGGGAGGAAATTTTCTTCTTCTTAGGAGGACGGTCCTCGTGTATCCAATCCTGATAGTCCCTTTCAAGGCAGTCGGGGCAGTCACAGATATCCCACCAAATGTGCTCTACAGCTGGCGGCGGGTTTGGGAACTCGGTTTGAGCTGTGCTGGAATGACTTTGAGTCGAACTGGTCTGGGGAGATCTGCTGTTGGGCTCATCGAGAAGCAAATGGTTGGACTCCGCCGGGTAATGAGAGGTATTAGGAGCCGGGGGAACAGGCACATATTTGTCCTTCAAGGGAGCCCCAGTCAGTTGGGGGATTGACAATGTTCCGAAATGACGTGTGGCCTCTTCGATCCAGGCCTGCTGTTTATTCTGGCGTTCCTCGAGAGCCCTGATGGCTAACCATATTTCCTCTGTTTTTTCCCAATCTCCGTTCCCCTTACTGATTTCTGCGGGATCGGTATTACTCCGAGAGGGGACACCTGATGGCTGCTGAGGTATGCCGAGCTGCTCCATCTCTGACTGCTGTTGGAATGGCGGCCCTTTGAATTGCTGTTTGGGGGCTAGTTGCCCTGTAAGTCGACGGGCAGGAGTCCCGGCGGTGGAGACATAGGAATCTTGTGGTGGCATCTTGACATATCCAGGACGGCTGAGAGTGGGAGGAGGGCTTTCTTTCTTCTTTACGGTAAAAGTGCCATTGGGATTTAGGCTGGCGGCCAAACCGTGGCTCTTAATAGCCTCCACAAGGCTATTCAGGTGTGCTTCTAGCTGCAGTCTCATCTGTTCGGCTAACTGATTCCACTGCTGTTCTGTCTGAGGGGTCCCGGGAGGCGGAGTGACGTTGTCCCCGTCATTACCAGCTGATGCAGACATTCTGAAACCCGCAGTAGGAACAAATGATGAAGCTGACGATGCGCTTGACTCTTCCCAACTGATCAAACGGTGACCCGGTGCCCGAAACTAAGCTTTGTGAGGAGCTGCGGGGGAAAAGGCACGAGGGTTCAGATGTCTGGGGATAGAAGGAGGGTAGGTGTTTGGGCTTTTGGACTCATGCAACATGCAGTTATTTGTTTTTGTTTACTTAAAACATGTTTTATTAACCTAATCGGTTGGATAAGATTGCTCTTCTTTTTCGCAAACTACTCTGGATCCTGGATCAGTGGGCCCCGTCACTACGTCTATAAGCCCCTCGTATTCCACCTGTACTTCGACTCCCCAGGGTGGACAGCCCCGGGCGAGGGTCCTATAGGGCAAGCGGGTCCCACCGACCGAAAGAAAAACGATCCTAAAAGTCTGGCGGGTAATCGAGTCTTAACGAGCATTCGATGTAAATTACGGACAAAGCTGACGTCAAAGTCAAGATCATGTCCGAGGGCTCGACAAAAAGTCGGCATGATTCGGACTGATAAATGTCCACAATTGACCTTGACTTGTCGTCAATTAGGCCGTAATTAGGCATGGAATAATAATTAATCCTTGATGACTCAGTGTCATGCTGGGAGTCAGTGTATAATTTGTGCCAGTCAGAGTCAAAGTCAAGGCGCCAGTTAATATCTGGTCAAAGTCCGTGACGGAAAACCGGCAGGACTTCGACTGATTAGGGTCCCGAAAGATATTAACGTGGTAGGCCGACTAAGGCTTGAAAGGAAAGGTCTATACACAGATAGGGCATGACACAGACCAGACTAAAAACCAACCGGGTCTCGGACAAAGTGTGTCAAGGACAAGTGCATGGTTGACACGAGGCTCCATGGGATGTTTGGGTAGTCCCGTGCTTGCACCGAGAGGCGTAATAAGACCAAAAGGGCCGCTACAGGGATTTCCCCGGGTTAGGGACGTAGTGTGCAGTGTAAGGCCAAGTGCGCGTAGTGTGAAAGCAGTCTATCTTCTTTTTCTGATTAAAATAGAAATTTTTCGCATGTGTCTTAAAAAGTATGATGCATGCACAAAATGATTTTTTTTTTTGAAAACTTTTTTTTTTTGGAAATCCTTTTTTTTTTTTGAATTTTTGATTTTTTTTTTTTTGAGCATTTTTTTTTTTTGAAATTTGTTTTTGAAAATCTTTTTTGAAAGCAAAAAACACATAAGCACATAAGCACATAATTCAAAATTCAAGGCAACGGGTCTGATAGTCAAAATTTTGACTTTTTCCGAGGCGACCAAAACAACACAAAAATGTGAAAAATCCACACACACACAACAAATGATTTCAAATGCCGGACGGAAGCTTGACCCACAAAAGCTTTTCTTTTTTTTTTGAAAAGATAAAACTTATTTGATCCCCAGCGGAGTCGCCACTGTAACGATGTTGGGTCCATTTTTCCGAAAGATTGGTATTTTTCTTTTCTTTGAAAATCAATCGAAAAAAACACGGAGTCGCCACGCCATTTTTATTTTAAGGGCCAAAACTTTGAAAAATGCCCGAGATTAGAGATTTGGGTTCGGAGGTCACGTTACACGCCGGGAAGAACGTTAGTGTTCACCCGGAATGCCTCGTAAAACGAGTCTTCCAAGCATTAAAAACCATTTTTGTGTGTGTGTGTGTTCCTTTGGCCAAAATAAGTTGAAACTGAGAAAACTAGAAATTGGGAACTCTTTATAAGACATTAAACAAGTCCCATGATTTTTGGTATGATTTTTGGGTTGATTTTTGGTACTCAAAAGATTTTTTGAAGTTGAAAACCATTTCTGCCAGAATGAAAAAGGCAGTGGACATTTGATTTTAAAATGGGTTTAAGGGCTTTAAAAATTCAAAATCTGGGGAAAGTCCGAGAATTAAAGTTGTTCAAAACACCTTAAATAAGGTTTATATAAAATAACTTTCTCATTTGAAGGTGATTTGGTGGACCAAAATCTTCTGGAAATCTCAGATATGAAATCTGGATTTCCAGAGACTGAGGAACTGGCCTTTAAAAGAAAATTTGAAAAAGGGAGGTTTACTCACGAAAAAAATAAAGTAAAAATATGTCTGCAAAGCTCTGGATATTGGCTACAAAAAGTATTTTGTAGTCAAAACCAAATTCCAAGTTTCTGTATGCCCAAACCATGGACAGAGATCTTAGAGAAAGGCTACTGGACAGCAACTTCCTCTTGAAGAAAAACATGGTTTTTGTTTTGGTAGAAAAAACAATAAAGTTGAATCTTAACTTTGACTAGTGTGTGGATTAAACAATAAGAAGGGGACTGTGGAATTCGATTATATGGAACAAAAGCAAGAAAAGAAACGATAACACCACGATTTGTTAACGAGGAAAACCTTAGAGGTGATAACCTCTTTGGAAAAAACCCCGGGAGTTAGGTCTCCAACCTTAAAAGTTTCACTATGATGATCACGAATTCAACTTTGGAAGATAATGGAGAGGATTACAAATAGCTTGTGTGTAAAGTGTGTGCGTATATGGGAGTGAGTGTGTTCCGTCTCCATTTCCCCTTAAATATAAGTAAGTATGAATAAGTCAAATACGGTTCCTACAATCTCGGGATAGAAGCTTATCCTCCTCAACCTCCGTGAGACCAATTCGTCCTTGCCGTTGAAGATGTGTTGAACGTGAGTGGAAAATATCCCGTATTTCTCTCTTAATTACTGGAAAATAAGAATACGGATATTAGAAAATATTAAATACATAAATATTAAAACGATACTTACAGTGGAATGACATCTTGATATGCAGGATCAACTGAAGATGTTATCATGCTGAAAAATACCCACAACAATTTGTCCCCAAAAACATTTGGCTATGTAGGCAACTGAAGAGGCAAAATGTTTTTCTCTCTAATTAAATGCTCAACCGCCAGCTTTACTTGATGGGACGGTTTAGGGATACGTGGCGTCAATGGACGGTTGGGGAGAAGTGTTTGGAAAAGTAATTTTCTTGAAATAAGAATTCTTTTTCTCTTTAATAACCGCTTGGATAAATAAGCTTCTCAAAGCTTCTTTTTCACCCCTGTTAGCTTACTGCGCCGTTCATCTTCAAGGTAAAACTTCTTCCTTTCTTATCTTCTTCCATTGTTTACCTTTTTTCTTTCCTTTATCAACCATGGGTAGGACCAGGTGGTCTTCGTCCAAACCTAAAAGTGTCCAGTCCCCACAAGGTCCCATAGAGGTTAGTCTTACCGATTTCGTTCGTGAAAATGCCCTTGTAAAACCGGATGAAGAAACTTGTTTGTTTAGTGATACTCAAATAGAATCACTAAAACAACAATGTTACTTCCCCAAAGACGCGATCTTTCACCCTTTCTCTGTAAACCTTAGATCTGACTTTGTTTCCGAAAAATGGATTTGTTTTCACGAATATCCTTTTCTTCTAGGGTTTAGTTACCCCTTCCCGTCACTGGTTTCTGAGTTTTTCCAAAAGACTCAACTTGCCTATGCTCAACTGATGCCCATGGCTTGGAGAGTTTTTGCGTTTGTTATCAAAATGAACAGGGAAAATGGGTTAAATCTAGGGCTTCAAGAGATAGCATATTCGTATGATCTCCAACCCTTTGGTTCTAAAAGGTATCTCTTTAGGAAAAGATCAGGTAGGAATTCTTTGATGAGCACTACGTCTTCTAGTGATAGGGGATGGAAGAATAGATTTTTCTTTGTTGATAGGGCATCTATTGGAGAAGGAAATGAGATATCAAGCAAATGGAACAAGGGAGGTACTTAAATTCTTACTTTTGTGGCTTCCTGTTCTTGAAACAAACTGAATTGTAATTGTTCTTGCCT
This sequence comes from Adenophora triphylla var. japonica, assembly GCA_022495995.1. Lineage (NCBI taxonomy): Eukaryota > Viridiplantae > Streptophyta > Magnoliopsida > Asterales > Campanulaceae > Adenophora > Adenophora triphylla. The sequence continues at coordinate 651,304 of JAFEMH010000331.1, forward strand.
TTATGCAGATATCGACTGGGAAGAACTGTTCCCACCTGCTGAAGACACTTTAACCAAGGTTGAAGAATTTTTCAGGCTCCCCCTAGACAAGAGATCTCCTAAGGGATTATTGGAACCATCTTTGGCTATCCCGGAAGAGCAAAAGGCCTCCACCTCCGTTATTATGTCCACAGGTAAGCGCGTTGTCCTCTCAATTTAATTTGTCAAACTGATGCACTATACTTACTAACAATCGTTCATATGTCAATGCAGTTTCCAAACCAGTCATCTCAGGATCGGATTTTGACCTCGATGAAATTGAAGCCATGTTTACAGACTCTATTGTGAAGATAGAGACGAAGCCTCTGCCCGCCCCTAAGAAGACCCAAACTTTGGACGAGAGCGCAGGTATTGGCTTTAGAGTGAAAAAGTGAAAGGCTAATCAAGAAGAGGTAGTCGACGTTGTAGATTGTTTTGATGGAATGCCAGTAGGGGATTTCAAGAAGAAATACATGAGCTTTGCGACTGGGGTAAGATATTATTAATTGGATATTAACTAGCTCAAAAAGTTTTTATAACATCTAATAATGTCAAATTATGATTTTACAGACTGTAGGTTATCTGGAGGATATGGCAAAAGAAATTGAGATGCTGAAGAAGAAGTCAAAAACTGACATTGCTTTGGTTAGGAAAGAGAAGACAATGTCGGAGAATAAGGTGAAGGAGCATGAGAAGACCTTAGAACAACAAGTGAAGTTGCTGGCGGAGCAAGAGCAGACGGTTAAGGATTTACTGAATAGTTTGGCTAAAAGTGAGGATGATCATCTTAAAGAGATCGCAGAGGTGAAGAATTCCTGCAAACTGGCTGCCGCAAAAACTGTTTCCCAATGCAAGATAAAGATGATGAGGGAATTTCAAGAAGGGAAGGCTGAGAGCTGGGATCTCCATAAGGAATGTGCCCACTTTTCCAGGTTGACAGGCGAATCGGTGGATGAAGGTGAAGTGTCCTCAAACCCAAACGAAGCAATTGTAAGAGATGCGGCAGAAGTTGGAGAAGTTACTTCTAATGCAACACCTGCGGCGGATGCCACCTGATAAAGAAGGTAAAATAACTTTGTCCTTGGTTTTTTGAATGGTTTTACTGGGGTGGAATCCCAAAGACAATTTTAATTTTAGTTTGGTTATGTAATAGGTCCATAAGGACCAAAGACAATTTCTTTTGCGTGTTGGGTTGGTCCAACACTTTTGCACTTTAATGTTGGTAGCTTGGATATTTTTATGGTTAGTTTAATCTAGTTAAAGTTTAGTAGTTTTCAAGCATGTCAAGGCTTGTTTCTTTTGGATGAAATTTCTCTTTGTATTGGTTATTCGTTATGCTCGTAAGGTGACATGACAATATGTCAAAACGGTAGGTACTTAAGATGACATGTATATGTCATAACCCGTAGATACTTTAGATGACACGTATATGTCATAACCATAAGAATAATACGTTAGATCAATCATTTAACTGAGTGGGAATGGGTAAGCTATATGAGTTTACCCATATAGGCCCACCCCACACCTCAATTAAAGAGATATCTTACGCTCCAGGCGAAGGTGTGATAACCTAACATCTTAAGAAAGAGGTAATTAACTCTTTAAACCTTAGAAGGGATTGTGTACCTTTACTTGAGAAGAGATGGCCAGTCTCTAACGGAGGAGAATTCGTTGTTCCTTGTGTACTCTTGACATGTCTCCACGTATGTATGTCGACACCTCATAAGACAAAAACATGTTAATAATGGACGTCAACTAATGTTGACGCCTCTCCACAAGGTGTGTTAGTGACATCTTGATTTGCAATAAAGTAATGAAAGAGTACATAGAAAAATAAAAGGTTATAAATAAATAAAAGTTTGTCCATACCTGGGAAGAGATGAATTCAAGGGGGGTTTCGTTCAGATGTAATACCTTTTAAGGTGAATGGCGTTCCAACTTCGTGGTATCATTTGGCCATCCAAGGTTGCCAGGCGATATGCTCCTTTCCCGGCTTGTGCATCTATTAGGTAGGGTCCTTCCCATTTTGGGGCGAGCTTGCCTGCATTGAGCTCCTTTGTATTTTGGAATGCCTTTCGTAGGACTAAGTCTCCTACTTGAAACCTTCTAATCCTTACGTTTTTGTTGTAAGATCTGGCTACCCTTTGTTGATATGCTGCCATGCGAACTTTGGCCATGTCCCTCAGTTCATCTACGGTATCTAAGTCATGTGTCAAGATGTCTTTATTATGTTCAGATGTCAACAAACTGTATCGGGCCGTAGGTACAAGGACTTCTGCTGGAATAACTGATTCTGTTCCAAATACAAGTGAGTAGGGGGTTTGCCCAGTAGCGTTCTTAGATGTCGTCCTATCAGCGCATAGAACCATTGGTAACTATTCTGCCCATCGCCCTTTCTTCTGGTTCAGTCTCTTTTTCAAGTTGCTTATGATTATTTTATTGCTAGATTCTGCCTGTCCATTGGCTTGAGGGTGAACGGGTGAAGATGTCACCATCTGACTCCCCAAGATGTCAAGAAATCTTGGGTTCTCTTACTAATGAATTGAGAGCCGTTGTCACAAATTATCTCTGATGGTATTCCAAATCGGCTGAATATGTTTCTTTTGATAAAAGATATAACCTCTTTGTCACGAACTTGTACGTATGCCTCAGCTTCTACCCATTTAGAAAAGTAGTCTGTCATAGCCAGTAAAAATACTCTTCCACCTGGTGCCCTGGGTAATTTTCCTACAATGTCCATTCCCCAAACCATAAACGGCCATGGAGACAGAATAGGATGTAGCAATTCAGCTGGTTGGTGTAGGATGTCCCCATGTCGTTGACAGGAATCACATTTCTTTGCGTAGTCGACGGCGTCTTTTCTCATTGTGGGCCAAAAATAGCCCATTCTAAGAGCCTTGGTATGCAGACTTCTACCCCCGGTATGATTTCCACATTGTCCTTCATGCAGCTCCTTGAGAACCTGATGGGCTCTATCTGCTTCTAGACATCTTAAGTAGTGACCTGCAGCAGATTTTCTAAACAAGAGGTTATCAATAAGTAAATATTTAGATACTCTTACCCTGAAGGCTCTAGCATTTTTCTCCTCGGCTGGGATCGTATCATCTAAGAGATACTTGATAATAGGAGCTGTCCAAGAGGTTGCTGCTGGAGAGGAAGGTACGTCGACATCTAGAGCGAACATCTCAAGATGGTCAATTGCTGGGATGTCAATATGCACAATTGGAATACTTGTTTGTGAAATGCTTTTGAAGGCTGAACCCAAGTTTGCCAGAGCGTCTGCTTGAGAATTTTCTTCTCGTGGGATTTGGTCCAAAGAAAATGATTTGAATTTCGCCGAAAGAATTTTTACGATTTCCAAATATGTCGTCATCTTAGCATTTTTCGCTGTGTAGGATCCGTTATAATGGTTAACAATCAGCAGAGAATCTATAAACACCCGGATATTCTTGACATCTAGGTCCTGGGCTGCTGTTAAACCTGCAATTAATGCCTCATATTCTTCTTCATTATTAGTGGCCTTAAAATTGCAACAGATGGATTGTGGTATTATGTCCCCTTGTGGCGATTTTAGTACAACTCCAAGACCCGTACCTCTCATGTTAGAGGCACCATCTGTGTAGAGAGTCCAAATTTTCAGGATGTCATCATCTTGAAGTTGTTGTACTTCCAATTCTACCTCTTGTTGCATGGTTGGACTAAAATCAGCCACAAAATCAGCTAGGGCTTGAGATTTTATTGCAGTTCTGGGCTCATATTTGATGTCGTACGTGCTTAATTGTACATACCATTTTGCCATTCGACCTGACATCTCTGGTTTTCTCATAACATTCTTAATAGGATAGTTAGTGCGTATAATTATAGTATGTGTTTCAAAATAGCGCCTTAATTTAATAGAAGCAGTTATCAAAGCTAAAATTAACTTCTGTAAATGAGAATACCTGGTCTCCGCATCTAAGAGTGTCTTACTTATATAGTAGATGGGTTGCTGATTACCATCTCGTTCTGTCACCAAGACTGCGCTTACAGCGCCTTCTGATACTGCTGAGTAGATGTAAAGATGCTCCTCCTCCTGAGGTTTGGCCAATAACGGAGGTATCGACAGGTAAGTTTTGAGTTCTTGAAAGGCTTCTTCATGTTGGTTCTCCCACTGGAACTTCTTGTTCTTCCTTAGGATATCATAGAAAGGTTTGCATCGATTCGAGGATTTTGAAATGAATCTGGTGAGTGCAGCAATCTTTCCTGTCAATCTTTGGACGTCCTTGACAGATTGAGGTGACGACAGATTGATAATAGCACGTATCCGTTTCTCGGGGCGCCTTCATTGCCTCTTTTAGTAACCATATAGCCCAGAAACTTCCCTGCCCTCATTGCAAAGTTGCATTTAGCTGGGTTAAGCTTCATATTGAAACAATCCAAGATGTCAAAGGCCTGGGATAAGTTGCTTATGTGATCTTCGGTTTTCTTGGATTTTACTACCATGTCGTCGATGTATACTTCCATTGTGTCCCCAATCTGATCTTTGAACATTTTGTTGACGAGCCTCTGATATGTTGCACCTGCATTTTTTAGACCAAAAGGCATAGCAATATAACAATAAATACTTATAGGTGTTATGAAGGCGGTGTCCTCTTGGTCAGATGGTTCCATCTGGATTTGTTGAAATCCTGAGGATGCGTCCATGAATGTGAGGAGCTCATGTCCGGAAGTGGCATCAACCAACGAGTCTATGTGCGGCAAAGGGAAAGGATCTTTTGGACATGCTTTATTCAGGTCTGTGAAGTCGACACAGACTCGCCATTTCCCGTTTCTCTTCTCTACCACAACCACATTTGCTAACCATCTTGGATAATCGACCTCTCGTATCATGTTGGCTTTAAGTAGGCGCTCTACCTCTTCCTTGATGATCTGGTTTTTGGTTTCTGCAAACTTCCTACGTTTCTAGTGTACTGGTTTAAATCTAGGATCTATGTTAAGTTTGAGAGTGATGACATCTTTGCTGATGCCTGTCATGTCATCATGTTTCCAAGCAAAACTCTTTATTCTGCTTCTTAATAGGTCCACAAGCTTCTCTTCTATTTCTGGTGGGATGTCAGTGCCTATAAGTACTTTCATGTCCGGGTTGGAAGGGTCTAGCAATACTTCTTTCACATCATCCTCCCTGGCTTCCAGGACTTCACGTACTTTCTTCGGTAATTGCTATGCTTGTTTTGGAGATGTCGACGCCTTCATTGAAGTTTTGTAACATTCCTTGGCCACCTGTTGATCACTGTAAATCTTAGCGACACCCCAAGGTGTTGGGAACTTCACACACTAATGGTAAGTGGAGGGTACAGCCTTCATTCCATGAATCCACGGTCTTCCAAGAATGACATTGTAAGATGTTGCGCAATCAATTACGCAGAATCGTTCCATGGTATTGAGACCCTTCGAGTATATTGGAAGCTTTATCTCCCGCACCGTTTCTTTGACTTCACCGCTGAAGCCTACCAGTACTGAGGATTTCTTAATGATCTCCGATTCTGGAATGTTCATTTCCTTAAGGGTGCCCAACATGATAAGATTAACAGAGCTACCCCCATCAACTAGGATGCGCCGGATTGTACAGTTGGCGATCTGCAAGGAAATAACTAGACCGTCGTGATGGGGTTCCAGCAAGTTATCTCGATCGCTTTCATCAAAGGTGATTGGATCCTGACAAGATGTCGGCATCCTGGGCTGTCTTTCTGGTTTCTCCTCTTTTGACTCCTTAGCATGTCGTTTTGCATCATAATAGGATGTTCCACATATTTCTGAACCTCCACTAATGAAATTAAACACCTTTGTTGGTGCTGGGGGAGAGACTGGTCTTTCGGCTTCATGAGGAGCTTCCGCATTTTCAGCCTTCTTCTTTCTGGATCCCAGCAACTCCTTAAGATGTCCTTTCGAGAGCAAGTAACTGATCTCCTTTCTTAATGCGATGCAATCTTCGGTGACATGTCCAAAGTCTTCATGGTAAGCGCACCATTTTGATTTGTCACGCCATCCCGTGGCTTTATCCGTCTTCTTTGGCCATCTGGCTTTGTCCCCAAGGTTGCCCATTGCACAGAGTATACCTGAAATGTCAACAGAGAAACAATAATCAGAAATGTTAGGCACATTATCATTATCTTCATCCTCACCATCTATTGAATTAATTTTGCTAGTGTCAATTCTCGGATAAGGATTGGAACGGTTGTTCCTGCGATGGGACGATTCGGTCTTTCTGTCGGGGTTGTCATATGTCGACATCTTGGATGAGGATTTCGATCTTCGCAGCTCATCTTCCTCCAGTCTTATGAATCTCACTGCCCTGCTCCTGACTTCTTCCAACCGCTTACAAGGAGTCATCACCAAATCTCGGTAATACTGTGAATCCTTCTTCAGCCCCATTTTGAATGCTTCTGTGGTCAGTCGACATGTCAAGATTGGGAATTTCTAGCACTTCCTTATTGAACCGGTGGACATAGTCCTTTAGAGTTTCATTAGGTCCGCTGGGTCACATTGTAGAGATCACTTGTCAACCTTTCAAATTGTCGATCGCATGAGAATTGGTTATAGAACATGTTGATAAGTCAGGGCGTAAGAACCAATTGAACCTAGAGGTTGCCTAATCAACCATTTGAGGGCTGGCCTGCATAAGGTTGATCCAAATCCCCGCATAAACAGGCCTCCCTAATTGAAGAGGAATATGGATGATGTCCATCTTTTCTTGATAGTGGGCAATGTGTTCTTCTCGGGATCCGTGGTACCGTCGTACAACTTCATAGATGGTACACCGAATCGCTTCGGATGTCGACATTTGCAATTGCTAGGACAAACCGGGATTGATCAGTAGCAGCTTTGAGTCACCGGTTGGATTGGAGGAGTTACGCCCGGCACGTTCATTATCGCCTCTCCGAGATCCCGCATCTGTTTGGCTAGTGGGTTTCCCGCAAAAGGGTCAGCCATAGGAATACGATTGAAATTATTATTATTGAAAAGATTATTTAGCAAACCAGAGTCGTCTCGTAGTAGTTGTGACAGTTGTGTTGTCGATGAATGGGATGAACTGAGTGTATCCCGCAGTAAGGTGGCGTCGTCGTGGTGTCCCCGGGCAAAGATGTTGACATCATTAAGGATGTCAGCTGACGAGTTTGAGGCGGACTACCCATTGGAAAAAATTTACTCTGAAGTGTAGGTCCTTCGGTGTTGTCGAAGTTGAGGTTCCTCGCACGTAATGGCGATATGTTGTCAAGCCGAGATGTGATGAACTGTTGATCTTTTCGCATCTTAATCATGGAATCGGCCACCTTTGAATTGCCGTCTTGTTGGTCCAAATTCTCCGATTCAACTTGGTCAGATACTCCGGATGTCGGCATCTACATTGGAAGAGGTCGTTCCCTTTTGTGGAGTCTTCGTAGGTTGAGTTTGCCGAGGTCCTGGCCTCCGAGGAGGTGGCGGCAACAAGTCGGTTCTACCTCCTGATGTTTGAGCAACAGCAGGACTCTTGCCGGCGGCGGATACATTGGAGGGTGCAGACATAATGAATTTGCTTAGGAAATGATCCAAATAACCGATAAACCACGAGGCCCCTCGGTGGGCGCCAAATTGTTTTGGTAGAAAAAACAATAAAGTTGAATCTTAACTTTGACTAGTGTGTGGATTAAACAATAAGAAGGGGACTGTGGAATTCGATTATATGGAACAAAAGCAAGAAAAGAAACGATAACACCACGATTTGTTAACGAGGAAAACCTTAGAGGTGATAACCTCTTTGGAAAAAACCCCGGGAGTTAGGTCTCCAACCTTAAAAGTTTCACTATGATGATCACGAATACAACTTTGGAAGATAATGGAGAGGATTACAAATAGCTTGTGTGTAAAGTGTGTGCGTATATGGGAGTGAGTGTGTTCCGTCTCCATTTCCCCTTAAATATAAGTAAGTATGAATAAGTCAAATACGGTTCCTACAATCTCGGGATAGAAGCTTATCCTCCTCAACCTCCGTGAGACCAATTCGTCCTTGCCGTTGAAGATGTGTTGAACGTGAGTGGAAAATATCCCGTATTTCTCTCTTAATTACTGGAAAATAAGAATACGGATATTAGAAAATATTAAATAAATAAATATTAAAACGATACTTACAGTGGAATGACATCTTGATATGCAGGATCAACTGAAGATGTTACCATGCTGAAAAATACCCACAACAGTTTTAAAGGGGGTTGGCATCCATGCTTGTCCCCATCTCCTTAGGCTTTTATTAGTAGTCACTAGACATTTTAGTGGTGATCTACTATATCAAGCCATCCTTAGGGTACATTAGGACTTAAGCATTTCATTTGCTTGGGAAGGGGAATTTTATCCTTGAAAATGAAGATTTGATGTATGAAAATGATTTTTAGGGTTTTGAAAATGTGTTTGCAAGTAAGTAAAGACACTTTGAAAGTAATGTTGATCCTTGTAGAGGATCATCCATGGAGATGAACTTCCATGGTGATCCTCTTGGATCTAAAGCAAGAAATGAACAAACTACATCTTCAAAGTTTGAGATGCATGCATGTATGAAAGAGATTTAGGGTTGGGAGAAGGAGGTTATACCTATATTCTTTTGATTTTTGAGTTTTAGGCTTGAATGTAAGAGTGTTTGAGGCTTTGAATTTGAGAGTTATTAGTGAGTGAGATTTGGGAAAATATTCAAGAGAAAAAGGTGACAATTCTAGGGAATTCTCACAGTTTTCTCAAGTATTTTCGCCAAGGTGCTGTTGTGAATTGTGTTCTCTCTCTTTTTTTCTGAGACTGAAGGGCTTAATTTATAGGCCTCTGAAAATTCCAATTATGTCCGCGCGGATGGTTATGGCAGCGTGCACTTTTCATTAATTGCAGCTACAGGCTTTGGACACAAAGAATATTTTCAAAAAATTCAAACTGGTTGCTATTTTTCAGCTTGCCAATTCGGGTTTTTTCCAATTTCTTTTCTTTTTAAGATTCTTTTCTTGGTTTATCTTTAAATAGCAATGCCTACTTTACCCATGCTTTGTTAGAAAAGTTAGGAATTGTTAGAAATGTTAGGAATGTTAAGACTTTCGTTAATTTTCTAACGAAAATGCTAACAACTCAAATTGGAGCACTTACAGTGATGCGCGGATTTTAAACATCCCCTTTTTTTTATCTTTTGAGTCACCACCTATATTATTCGTTTGGAAACATAGAAAAACCATTTTGAAAGAGATTTTGGGTTCGGGGCTTAGGTTATGGAATGGGAAGGTCAAGGAGCACCCATTCCACCCATTCCGGAGATCGGTCTTGCTAAAGAAAAGAGTGGTTTTCAAAAAAGAAGAGGATTTCAAATAAAAAAAAAAGAATAAAATAAAGATCCATTTAACGGGGTTAAACGGAATGTAGGATCGATTGCTTCGAGACCATCCCCATGATTTAGGGAGGCTCTAGGCCGATCCTAGATTCTATGTATTTATACCACTCTAACAATCAATTAGAAAGGAAATAGGAGTTACCTTGCGTGAGGTGATTCGGGCAGAGTTTCGACTCAAGTTTAGAATCGACTCTTGACACAGACAGAGCTTCGCCTCAGTCCTTGACTCAGATCTTGATGTTTGTTTATCAATAAGGTTGACAAACAAACTTTGAGGTGATTTAAGGGTTGATTTACAGGAATCTTTCAAGGAGAGAAACCAGTAAATGTAGGGGGATTTTCTTGGGATTGTAGACCTCTGAAATACTGGAAGTCACCAAGTATTTATAGGTGTAGGAGAGGTGTTGAGGATGAAATCAAACACCTTGAGAAGGTTCCAGACTCCAAAATTCATATGGTTGGCCGTATGGATGAAGTTTTATCTCGAAAAGAGGTTGAAATCAATGAGGAAACTGCTATCTGCATTCTGCAGAACACCATTATCTCGCGCGAGACACGCCATTCCGCGCGAGATATTGCAGTCTGTGGACAATTCTGTCCTTCCCCCGTTATCTCAAATGCAGTTTAGTCCCAAACTAACGGTGGTTAGTCAAAACGTAACGAAACATGACGAAATGGTGGATTTCTACTCCTTGACTCAAAGCGAGACTTAGAGTGGTATAAATGTGATCCGATGGGTTCAGAGTGGGGTGTCTACAGATCGAGCCCGGTAAAAGGATCAAAGAAGGAAGGCTCCGATGAACCCTCTCCCTGAGACTCCTGCTCCGGCAAGAACTGATGAAAAATCGGTTGCCGCCGGACCCCCGAAGACGTCCCTACATCCATGCTATGCCGCCCCCGAATGGGTCCTTCCTGCTGCGGCCCTGGCTCAGCCCTCGACGGAGGAACGTCTACAGAATGCCTCGAAGGCATCGGCTCATATGCCGGCACACGTCGCGAAGACTGGCAAGACAGCTTCCCCGCCATGTTCTTCACAAAAGACCGCATCGCCACGTAACGGCTGGTCAACGTGTCAAAGGATCTCCCCGAGACCTGCACAAGCAAACAACCAAAGAAACACTCAACAAAAGAGATACAGTCATACTCAACAAAAGAGAAAAATACAGAAAAGATGCCAAGATGGAAAAGAGTATACACACTCACCGGCGCATCTGGGTCAACTCGACAGGCAGCAGGAGCCAGCTCAGGCACGTGTACCGACACCCTCCGCCTCGACGAGTCGCCCCGAACATATGTAAAGTTCGGCCCCGGCACCGAAACATCTGGAGGACGAGGTGGGCCATCCCACCTCTCTCTCGCCAACACTTGTGGCGTCCTCAGCTTCCTCCTGATGAAGGACCAGTACTCCTCAAATAAAATGAACTCCTCGGCACTCACGCCGCCCAAGTACCTGTCGTACTCTATCATATCCATGTCACGGGGATGCATCATCCCAAAGGGCGGATCCCTCGGAGCCATATGGGGCACACCCGAGCCATGCTGCCAGAAGACCCTCTCCCCAAAATGCAAGACATCGCAAGTCAGGCCCCGCAGCATCTTCTTCTGCGCCGTCACCACGGGACCACCCTCAAGCTCGTTGCCTCCATACCGAGCCCAGGGATACAGCTCAAACCCAGCCGAGCTATCCTTCTCCAGGTACTCCTGCACATCCCCATAGGCGATGGTGAGCTTCCCCCTATTCCTCCTCCTCCTCCTCCTCAGCGGACGGGCCCAGCCCAGCATAGCAGGATAGGCCTTCATGGCCTCAACATCTCGATCCCACGGAAAGCACCGGAAGATCTCATAAAACCACACCTGCAATAAAAGCAGAAAAGGCTCAGGGCAAAAGAAAACGGAGAAATGACAAACTGCTAAATCAAAAACAGCAATAAACTCATACCTCCAAAGAAAAATCGAAGCATCTCAGAGAACTGGCCACGCCTCGGCTAAACCGGTCCAAGGAAAAATAGAGCTCGGCCAGGCCCGCCTCGCCCCAAGCTATCTCACCAACCCTCTCCAAATCCACCAAACTCTCGAGCAAAGGAAAAGGAGCCGAGGTAGCTTGATTCGAGAACAAAGTCTCGGAGAGAGCAAACCACAAGAAAGAGCGCGCAAACTGCTCAACCGTCACCAAGCCGGTACCCCGACGATAGGCCCCGATGTTGGTCATAATCTGTGCCTCCACATCGCCATATAGCATGCCCAGACCCCTACGAGGAGAAGGCGCGAAGCCCAGCAGCTCAGCCAGCATCCCATCGGACATCCTGTCCCGCCACCTCACTGGCCCTCCTTTGAAGGAAAGCCCGGTAATAGCTGCAATGTTAGTAGGAGTCACCGTCACCTCTCCCCATCTCAAATGGAAGGTGTGCGTGGTGTCCCACCAATACTCAGACAAGTCCAGGAAGATGCTCTTGTTCTTCCTCGTCTCTGAAATCCCGGCCAGGTTCTCCACGAACGCGCCCAAACCAGAAGCAAAGACCAGCCTCTTAGGACTCGGTCTACCCTCCCGGGAAATATTCGGCAAATGCTTCCATAGCTCAACCACTGCCTCGAGCGACCCCCGAGACTTCATCTTCTTGGCTTTTCCAGACAAAAGCCCCTCATCCTGCAGGTAAACACAGCAAAGGTACGTCAGTCACAGTACTTAATGCAAAATACCAAAAGGAAACCAAAGCATAAAAAGTCCGTCCTAATACGGAAAAACAAAAACAACCCGTCACAAAACACGGCACACATTGCACATAATTTTCACATGTAACCCGTCACAAAACACGGCACGCATTGCACATAATTTTTCCATGCAGTCCGTCACAAAACACGGCACACACTGTACAAATTTTCTTAACAGAGGGATTAAGCCCTACACGACACAGTTTCAAAAAGTCCATCCCTACACGTCACACACTCAAAAAAAAACCCGTCACAAAACACGGCGCACATCGCACATAAACTCCCCACAAAGTCCGTCACCAAAAACACGGTGCACAATACATGACACATTTTCGAAAAGTCCGTCCCTACACGGCACACACTTTCAAGACAAAACCCATCACAAAACACGGCACATGTCACACTCTTTACACAAAGTCCTTCCTTACACGGCAATTTATCACAATGTACATACAAGAAATAGCATAGGGTACAAAACACCAAGGCATGCATTTCAAAGAGAGGCACTTTATTACAAATAAGAGCTAACCTCCACATTTTTGCACAAAAAATCACATACATGCCCAATTTCAACAATTCATCACGAATTTCACAAAAAAACATGGCAATAACAAAAAACCCCAAATATACGAAGAATTAAAACCTAGTTCTAGCATACAATAATTCGAGCAAAGAATCAAGACGAAATTGATTTCTTACCTCCCCGACGGCTCTATCTCGCATATTGTGCACCTCCAGATCCGGATACAACACATCCGGATTCCTCGACGAAGGTACAAAGGAAGTGCAATTCCTTTGAAGGTCCACCCTTTGCTCAATCGCCTCTTGGCCCCGTTGACGACGACCTCTCCTTGCTCTTTCCGCCATGACAAGCAATTCAAGCGAAATGCGGAGGATTTACTTGGAGAATTTGGATCAAAATGGAGGTTTTCTCTCCCTCTCTCTCGGTTGTTCACGAACTGGAAGAAGAAAAATGGGGAAATGCCTCATTTCTGGAACTGGTCAAATTCTGGGGAATTTAAAATTTCATAGAGGTCCGTACGGACCTCTGTGCACACATAACAGGTCCGTACGGACCTCTTTGCCATATAGGGCCAAATTACCTCTTTGCCCTTATAATCTTTGCCCCTAGCTGTCCAAAGGCCTATTTCAGCAGATTCAATGCAGTTTGGTCCTTAACCCAACAAAACCAACCCCGGCCGTCATCGTAAGTCCGGATTTCGCCCACTAAACGGCAACACAAACACCGGCCGTCATCGTAAGCCCGAACCTCGCCCACTAAACGGTAAGACAAACACAAAAGGCGCAAACGCCTCTAAACACGAGTTCCAAGGCACAAAACACCCCCAAAACAAAAAATGGTGAAGCAAACACCAGCCATCAAAGTAAGCCCGAAATCACCTTCTCAGCGGACAAAGCCCCTACGAGACTACGCGTCCCCAGCAGACGAACACCGGCAGTCATCGTAAGTCCAACCTTTCCCCCGCGAACAAAGCACGAGGCCATCACGCCTCTAACAATTAAAGCACAAGGCAATCACGCCTCCCAACAAACACAGTCAGAGGACACAACACGTCCCCATGCATGACGCAACCACAAGTCACAAGGCATAACATGCCCTCATCTGTATCCCCAGCCCGGAAGGCTTTAAATCACTCGGTATGGGAGACTGCATAAATCATCCAAATCACTATCTCCATCCTGGAAGGCTTTAAATCACTCAGTCCGGGAGACTACATAAATCAGCCAAATCAACTATCCGCAGCCCGAAAGGCTCTAAACCACTCGGTCCGGAAGACCGCATAAATGTCCCAAAACATTTTCAGAACTAGGTAGACCCCTTCAAAAAGTCACAACTAGGTAGACCCCTTCAAACAGTCACAGTTAGGCACAAACGCCTCCACACTCACAATTTCACGACGGCGAACTACGATCAGGCTTGATTCCCGTCAGGGATACATAGGAATCCTATCACAGGGTCCAGCCAACCGACTTATATGGTCACCCAGGACACCACCACGTCCTCACAACCGACCTATACGGTCACCCAGGATGCCACCACGTCCTTACAATCGACCTATACGGTCACCCAGGATGCCACCACATCCTCGCAACCGACCTATATGGTCACCCAGGATGCCACCACGTCCTCACAACCGACCTATACGGTCACGCACCCAGGATGCCACCACAACTGACCTATACGGTCACCCAGGATGCCTCCACGTTCTCACAACCGACCTATACGGTCACGCACCCAGGATGCCACCACGTCCTTACAATCGACCTATACGGTCACCCAAGATGCCACCACGTCCACACAACCAGCCTATACGGTCACCCAGGATGCCACCACGTCCTCACAACCAACCTAAACGGTCACCCACAGGACACTGACACGTCCACTTCCCCACACACCCGAACTACAATCAGGCTTGATTCCCGCCAGAGATACGTAGGAATCCTATCGCAGGGTCCAGCCAACTGACCTAAACGGTCACACCTCAGGACACCACCACGTCCTCACACGATCTAGATCAGGACCCTTATCTTATCGATGACCCCACTTCCTCCGTAAGCGACGTCGTCGAGGGGCTTCTGTAAGTACCCTAATCTGGATCACCCTCTTCCGAGCATCCGGGAAACACCGCAGACTCACTCAAACGTAGTCTCGAACACCTGGAACCCTCAAAAAACCCTAAAAACCATTCAAAAACCCTCAAAGGCCCAAAAAACAACCAACCAAATCAGGGGGGGCTTTCTGGGACCAAAAAACACAAAAGGGCTTTTTGGGAATTATGAAGAAATTGGAAAAGCAGGGAAGGTCCGTACGGACCTCTTTACATGCTAAAAGGTCCGTACGGACCTTCTTGCTACCAACTCTCATAATTACTAAATCCCTCTAAACTCCACGAGATTCTCCTAAATCTGGGAAAACCAAAACTTTATATTACCTAGGAGGTCCGTACGGACCTTCTTGCATTTTTTTCTACACTATAAATAGAGGGTCCCCCTCCCTCATTTCACACACCATCTTCTTCTAATATCTCCCTAAGCCTTCTGGCTCCCCCTCTAAGTCCTTCCGAGGCACTCTCGGCCCCTTTCGGTTCCTTTCGAGGCCTTTCGAGCTCCCTTGTGGTGCTCCAAAGCCCTTTCGAGCGCTCCCGAGACGCTCCTGCGCTGCCCCGAGGCACTCTCGAGATACTCTGAGGTCCCTCGTAGTACTCTGAGGCCTTGCCAGTTCTTTCCCGAGGTGTCCCGGCTCATTCCGAGTCAAACCGGCAACTCGGACGCACGCCGGAACTCTGCCCGAACGCAACCGACGATCCCGACGCACGCCGAACCTCTGCCCGAATCCAACCGACGATCCCTGCGATCCCAACGCACGCCGAAACTCTGCCCGAGTGCACACTTGACAATCCCGAGGCACGCCGAAGCTCTGTCCGCAGACAACCGGCACATCCCGAAGTAATCATGGTTCGTCTCGAAACACTATTTCATCCTCAAACACTATTCCCCAACGGTAGACAGACACGAACCAACATTGGTAAGGCTTCCTTCCTACACTATTTCAATACATTTCAATAAGCAGTGTACAATGTAGACATCCGACACAACGTGCATTTTTAAAAGCACACACACACACACAACATTTAAAGAAAGAAGGGGTGTCGAAAGACTCATTTTTACTAGGCGATTCGGGTGAGCTCACATATTCTAATATTCTCTTCCCGAGGAGTAACCTGACCTCCGAACTCAAAAATCTCATCACACAAAAACATTTTATTTTTAAACTGATGCCTTTTCTCAATATTTTGGGCTTAATCAAAACGGCGTGGCGACTCTACAAAGCAAAACACAGCGAGACATCCCTCCAACGCAGCAAAAATGTCAGATGCCGGGGCGCGATCGCGCTGCCTCTCGGATCCAGGTAATTTCAGTTACTAATCCATTACCAAACAATGAGGTCAATCTGATAGAGATAGAAAGTAGCTTCGAGGATCCTACTCGTCTAGCCACAATTGTGGACGAGAGCCCTCTTAAATTTAATAAATCTTCTTTCTGCTACGTGATGTCTTGGGATGAAATCTTAGAGCAAAAGGGAAAAGGGTCTAAAACAGTCAATCTCCTCACACGATCCGATCGAGTGATTATCAACAAAAACCCATGGGATGAAAATCCTCCTAAACAAACAAAAGCTTCACCATCAAATAAGCCCGATGATCCTCTCTTAGCCCACCTAAAGAAGACACAATCAAACATTTCAGTTTGGGACCTCATAGGAGCATCCCACAAACATCGTGAAATGTTGAAGAAAGCCATGGTTCAAATATCTATCTCCTCAGAAGCTACACCTGAAGATCTTACTCAAATAATTGGCGAAGTACAATTTGGCAATGTCATCACTTTTACTGACTTGGACCTCCCATCCTATGGGAACAATCATCATGAGGCCCTATACATAACTGCTAAGGTGAATGGATACCGAATGCCACGCATTTTGGTCGACAATGGTTTTGCAATCAACGTCCTTCCAAAGAAAGCCTTGTCATCATTAGGCCTCACCCACAACGACCTTAAGCCATCAGGGCACACTGTACGAGGTTATGATTGCACTGCTAGAACTGCTTTGGGCTCAGTAGCGATACCTATAGAAATGGGACAAGTCACCATGAGCATCAAATTCCAAGTCATCGACATCCCAGCATACTTCAACTTACTGCTTGCCGCCCTTGGCTGCATGACATAGGAGGTGTACCTTCATCTCTACACCAATGCGTCAAGTTCAAACACAACGACACAATAGTCATAATACACAGGGAAATGGTTACAGCTAGCCCTATCCTTAAAGTACATCATAGCACTTCGAATTACTTATTCAGTGGCTTTAAGATTGAGAAAGATAGCACCGTGAATGTCATCGAGACTTGCAATGAAAAGGACTACGCTAAAGCACTCTGGTTTTCCGAAAACCTTCCTGTTTGGAGAATGATGCAAGCAAAAGGGTACTTTCTTGGCTTGGGACTTGGCAAATACTTGCAAGGGGTAATATAGCCACCGCATGTTCCCCCACTGCACACAAAGCATGGCCTAGGATACATCATTTCCATCCACGATGAAAGTGATAAATAAGAGTGCGACTTCACTCAGATCAAATGGGAAGGGACTGCCTATAGAAGTAAAAATAACCCAAAGACTAAGGGTTGCAACCTCGAACCATACCGGAAGACGATCAATGGATACTTCATTCGAGAAGGGGAAAACATCCCGTACTTTATCTTTTCAGAACCATGGATTGACGATAAAGGAAATTGCCATCCGGGCTTCGAAATATTCAATGACTGCAACGCTTCTTCGGATGAAACATAACCCGTCCCGCTAATCCTCAAAGATTTGTGGGGCATAAAAGCAGAAATGACCAGCTAATGGGACTTTGTGTTGGGAGAAGGCATGCTACGATAACCTGTGCCGACTAGAAGACAGCCAGATCCATGCAATATCCATGGGGGACGCTCCAACAATTGATTATACGAAGCTAATCCAGAAATGTGATGAGCCAATTCTAAACTAGCATGTCACTGGGGGACTAGTTGTCGATGAAGACTCCATGATCAAAGAGCTTGGTTGTACTCCCCATCCCCGCAGGAAGATAGGCTCTATAGCTTTCACTTTAGAGTCAGGCTCCGCCTCTGATGAACTCACTCAAGAGGAAATTGAGGCGGTGGTCGAGCATGTATTCCCTTACTTCCTTAATGAAAACTTTGATTTTTCTGAGTACCCTGAGATTGCTAACATCGTGAATGATGAATTAACTAATAGTAATGAATATAATGAACAAGTTAATAAAGAATCATATGATGAGATAGATCAAGAAAATGAACAAATTTTAAAATAATTAGCAAAGCAAGCAGGTCGTTGTGGAAAGAATGGCCCTATTGACAATGAAGAAATGCAAACGGTTAATCTTGGGACGGCAGAAGACCCCAGAGAAACCAAGATCGGTAGCTTCTTCAAGGGGGAAGACAGAGAAACCATAACACAGATCCTCAGAGAATATGTCGATGTCTTTGCTTGGTCCTTCAAAGATATGCCAGGGTTAAACCAGTCGATCGTAGAGCACAAGATACCACTGCTACCTAACGCCAAACCAGTCAAACAGAAACTGCGCAAAATTAAGCCTGAATGGTCAATGCAAGTGAAAGAGGAGATCATGAAACTCCTGAACGTAGGGTTCATCAAGGTGATCGAATATTCGAAATGGCTAGCCAACACAGTGCAAGTGGCCAAATCGAATGGGAAAATACGAGTATGTGTCGACTTCAGAGACTTGAACAAGGCTTCCCCTAAAGATGACTTCCCATTACCGAACATAGACATGCTGGTCAATGCTACCGCAACTTATGAGGTCCTCTCATTCGTGGATGGTTTAGCAGGGTATAATCAAATTCTCATGGCAGAGGAAGACCAACACAAAACAGCGTTCACCACACCTTGGGAGACGTTCTGTTATACGGTCATGCCGTTTGTTCTGAAGAACATCGGGGCTACTTATCAAAGGGCGGTCACAACACTCTTCCACGACATGATCCACAAAGAAATAGAGGTGTACGTGGACGACATGATTATCCATTCAAAGGGGACAGATGGTCAGCACTTCAGAGATCTCAGGAAATTCATCAATCGACTGAGACAACATAAGATGAGGCTCAACCCCGCAAAATGCTCATTTGGGGTGGTCAAAGGAAAAGTCCTGGGATACATAGTCACCGAACGTGGCATAGAAGTAGATCCCGCCAAGATAAAGGCCATCATAGACATGCCACCACTGAGAACACAAAAACAAGTGAAAGGATTCATGGACAGACTCCAGTACATTAGTAGATTCATCAACCAACTGACTACAATGTGCGATCCTATTTTCAAGCTACTCAAGAAAAATGCACCTCAAGAATGGACCGAGAAATGTCAAGAGGCATTCGATGAAGTTAAGAACTATTTGACTTCCCCACATATCCTGGTTCCACCGCACAAGGAGAAACCCTTGAAACTATACCTCACGATTACTGACAATGCACTAGGGGTTATGCTTACTCAAGAACGGCCAGCTTCGTACACAGAAAATGCAATATACTTTGTCAGCCGTCGATTCCAAGGTAGTGAAATCAACTACTCTCCGCTCGATAAGTCTTGTGCCGCTCTCGTCTGGGTAACACATAGACTAAAACACTACATGGAAGCATTCCCAGTTCGTCTCATCGCGCGAATGGATCCTCTGAAGTACATCCTAGACAAATCAGATTTGTCTTCATGCCTAGCCAAGTGGTACTTCATGCTCGTGGGGTATGACATCACTTACGTCACTCAGAAATTCGTCAGGGGCAGTGTATTCGCAGATTAGTTGGCCGCATTTCCTTGCGACAAAGTGAGGGGGGAAGACCCGCGATTCCCTGATGAGGACATCATGAATATAGAGGTCGAAAATAAGTGGCAATTATTTTTCAATGGCGCAGCCAATAAGAAAGGTTATGGCATCGGAATGCTCTTGGTAGATCTCGACGACATCTATACTCCTCTAGCAGTATGTCTCGACTTTGACGCCACTAACAACACTGCCGAATACAAAGCCTGTATAGAAGGACTCGAAGCAGCCCTAGAACGCAATGTGACTGAACTCGAAGTATTTGAGGACTCCCAGTTGATCATCAATCAGACACTGAAGAAGTGGAAGATCCAAGATCCGACCCTTCAAAGATACAATGCCCACCTCCAAGAGTTATTGCAACAATTCCAAGATATCTCATTCCACTACCTCCCTAGAGACAAAAATCGGTTTGCAGATGCATTGGCTACACTTACTTCCTTGGTCGAAATCCCTACAGGAAAGGCAGTGAAACCCATCAAAGTAACTAGGCGAGCAACTCATGCCTACTGTGGCGTCATAGACCTCCATGACTGCAAAGATAAGTGGTTATCCGAATGCGCTACCATTGAGGACACCAAAAAGAAAGCATGGTACTATGACATTTGGCATTTCATCCTAGATGGAACCGTCCCGCCTGAGGCCGACAAGAAAACTCAAGTTGCTCTTAAAAGACTGGCAGCCAATTACGTCATCATTGTCGACCGTCTATTCAAAAAATACTCCCAGGGAACCTCCTTTGAGCCACCAAAGAAGAGGCCCAAGAAATAATGGACCATGTTCATTAAGGGGTTTACGGAACCCATATGAGCGGAAACATGCTCGCCAAAAAGATCATCAGGCAAGGGTAATTTTGGCTAACCATGGAAGCCGACTGTACCAATATGGTCAAGAAATGCCATATATGTCAGATACACGCCAACCTTCAGCATGCATCGCCTTCCTTGCTGTACTCCATGACATCCCCTTGGCCATTCTCAATATGGGTCATAGATGTGATTGGAAAGGTTACATCTGCGGGAACCAACGGGCACTATTTTGTTCTAGTAGCCATCGACTATTTCATTAAATGGATCGAGGTCGCCTCCTACAAAGTCTTGAATGCCAGAAAGGTAGCAGAATTTATCAAGCACAACATCGTTTGCCGATATGGGGTGCCCAAAGAGATGATATCCGATAATGGTTCCCACTTTGAGAAAGAAACTATCATCTCTTGACGGAATACAAAATCGTAAGGCACAAGTCTTCTCCCTACAGGCCTCAGACGAATGGAGCAGTTGAAGCCGCAAATAAAATGATTGAAACCATTATCAGAAAAATGGCAGTCACTGGGAAAGATTGGCCCGACAAGCTACCCTTCGCACTTTGGGGATACCGCACTTCAGTCCGAACAGCTACAGGTGAAACCCCATTTGCCCTTGCATACGGAATGGAAGTTGTCCTACCAATAGAGTTGGAAATACCATCACTTAGGTTTCTCCTAGAAAACCAAGTGAACGAAGTCGACTGGTTAGAAAACAGATACGAAGAGCTAGCCCTGCTAGAGGAAAGGAGGGTGAAAGCAGCCGAGAACACTCAAGCCTACCAAAGGAGAATGGCAAGAGCTTTCAACAAAAAGATCAAGACAAGGAACATCAGAGTAGGTGACCTAGTTCTCCGCGAACACCGTCCTGGACCTTTTAACCCTCTAGGCAAGTGGGGACCGAGATGGATAGGACCCTACATCATAAAGAAGATATTCTCTGGGGGAGCCTTCAACTAGTGGACTTAGACGGAGATCAACTACCGAAGCCGGTCAACATGGACAAGCTCAAGAAGTACTTCGCGTGACTTGGCCTCTTAAAAATAAAAATTGCTCGCTAGGTTAAAAATCTCAAAAAGGGGCGGCCTAGGCAAAAATTAGAGCTTGCACAAGAAAAGAAGCCCGCTGGACTGAAAACCTGAAAGGGCAGTCTAGATAAAAGCAAGGGTGTGCATTGAAAAAAAAAAAGGAGAGGCCTTATCTCACGCGAGACTACCCCTCGATCTGAAATCAAATTTTGTCCTTTTTCTCTCAAGAATAAACTACGTTAGACCTGAGCCTCTTATTTAATTGCTATAAAAGAGGAATATAGGCAGCCTTCGAGTTCGGTCTAATAAAATAAATAAATCAAATCTTGTCCTTTTATTAGTCGAGTGCATTTTATTAATAACAAAAGGGAAATCCTAACGACAACGACTAATTTGCTAAGCTAACAATCTTGAAAAAATACACTAATAAATAAAACTATTGATCTATCAAAGCAATCTCTTGGTACTCTCTAGGATCTAGCCTTTCATTGACTTGGTAGGCCGGTGGACATGATCGCCCCCGTCATCTCGATCTCTCTTGCGATTTGGACCCTTCGAAGTAGAACACCCTTCAAGGCGAGTGAAAACAGATTCTGAAAGCCTCTTGAAGACATGGGGCCTATCCAAAGCTTGCATCTTTCTGGGAAGACCCCTACCTCGTCTCTCATACCAATCCCCATCATGAAAATCTTGGGTTGGATCAGTCCATACATTAGCAGGATCAGACTGAGACTCAATCCTTCTCAAAATACTGCTCATTACGAAAGAATCTCCTAGCAATGAAAGCCGCAGATCATCAATCTTCTCCGCACTTGGGTGACCGGTATGAAGGAACCAATCCAAGTACTTGTCAGATAAGAAGACACTTGCATCAAAAGTCCGAAGGTTCGACCAACGATCTCGATTAGTTCCTTCACCCCATGCTTGAGCTAGCACCTTCGCAAACTCCACACCAATATAGGACACTTCACGAGAGGCTCCTTCAAAAAGATAAGTGTCCTGCTGTTGGCCAAACTGACGGAGCACCCGCTTGGGGAAATAGAAAGAGGAATCTTGTAGGCCCGGAAGAACAACCCTGTCAAAACCCTTGGTATTGGCAACATACTTGTTCAACCTCCAATAAGGTGGACACCAAATAATATCTGCAGTGGTGGCCTTTGCAATCAACTCAGCCCACTCATCCACCGAAAGATCCTTGATCAGCAACTTCCTCATATGATACATAAAGGGAGAATAATCCAACGGAGGAGCTACCAACTTGAGATGCTCCCTAAGCCAAATAGTCAATAAAAGAGGACTCCCTTGAGTCATGGTGCCAGTCTTATGCAGCTCATCAAGACCATGAAGGGTCTCACCCAAGATTAGCGGAATGATGTTCCTAGAACGTTTCCTAGCCTGCAGAACGATTTCCACCAATTGGGAGTCAACCAAGCCATCCCTGCATGTGAACAAAACATCTCCGAAAAGAGAAAGAGCCAAGAAATTCTATTTGTAAATATGGAAGGCCTTGTCATTCGAATCTCCGCTAAAGTATTCAGGAAAGGAAGAGCAATCTACCCATCTGCGGTGAACCAACTCATAGCAAGTGTCAAGGGTGATCCATAACAATTCGTTCAAAGCTTTCGAATGGTTCCTATCGAACTTAGGAACAGCAATCTCACCAGTCAAAGGCATATCCAAGATAATAACAAATTCCTCAACGGTAGAAACCATCTCATTAAGAGAGAAATTAAAGAGATGAATAGAGGGATCCCAAAATTGAGCAGTGCCCTGCAGAAGATTCCAATCTGGTTGGTGGTTCTTCAAAGTGAAAAGGATTCTGAATCTGAATTTTGTAATAAACTTATTGCAAGATCGATTATGAAATGATCTCACAAAATTCCTTGATGCTTGCTTAAATGCTTTGACTACATCGGGCGGCAGATAAAAATCATCGACAATCATGGACGTTGGAACGATCTCTTTGGAAGCCATGGATAACAGGGTTGGAAAAGAAGGCAAAAATTCGACCCTAACAAGATATCTCTATAGTTTGGGAGGCTGGAATGAGTCATCTGGCCGGACTACATGGGGATTATATAGGGGAAAACTAGCAGAATCCTGTTCGAAGAAGAAAAGAACTCTTCCTGGGTAGCGTGTCTCGCGTGAGACACCTAGTCCCGCGCGATACAAACCCTTCGGAAAAATCAGCAGCCTTCCTGCACAAATGAATGATCTAGCCCCGACTTGAAGAAGCAAGTCTCGAAAAATGCAAGAAAAGTTCCTAATATGCAGTGCAGGCATTAAAAACCAGGCTCAAAACCTTGACCTAAATGGTCATTTCATTCCACCACGGAAGTCGAGAAAATTAAAAAAAAAATTAATTAGACCTAGGATTAGGAATTAAGAAAAATTTGTTGTTATGCTCCCTACTTGCTAACACGTACAAGAAAAGAAAATTGTCTGGGTCAACCCGGCCAATATTTACAAGTTCTCAAGAAATGAATAGGGGAGAAAGGTGGATCATGTCATCAAATTTCCCGAGCTGCCAGCACCTCCATCATCTTCACTACCGTCGGGGCTACCGTCCCTCCTTGACCGCTTGGCTCCATAAGAGGGGTTGACTGCAGAGGCTATCATCGACACCGTCGAAGCCGCCTTTTGAAACAGCCTCTCGAACATATCTGACAACATGACCATCAGGCCAGCCATCCTGCTCGTACTACGGTCATAATCCTGCGCGGAAAAGATGACCTGTTAGACAAAGAGAGATACTCAGAGGAAGTCGGACATATACACATATATGGATGAATACAAAAAACAGTATAAACAGAAATGTACCGAAGATGCATGGGGAGGGCGACGATAACCCTCCAAAATCTGGTCCGAGATCGCAATATGACCCACCATCTGCATACCTCCCATCATGTACGTGAAGCTCGGAAGACCATAATTTGGTGCAAAAGTCACGGGACCCACATACTGTGATGAAGAGCTTGGGGCTGGCGAGCCTGATGCAGAGGCAGAAAGCAGAAGCTCGAGCACATGACCGCCTGCCGTCTACCACAAGGGGACCCATCAAGCGAGGCAAGAACTCCTCATATGAAGCCCCTCGGACAACGCAATCCGTCGCCTCATAGCCATTAACAAAATTGGCATAATTCCCATCGGGGATAAAATGAGTCAGATGCATTGCCCTAGGCGGATCCTCCGGCACTCTCCGTGGAAGTGAACCCATGCCATGCTGAGGGAAGACTCTCTCACCTAGATAAATGGTATCTGATGGATAAAATCTCCTTCTTATTAAAAATACCTAGCAAGTGTACTAGCAACCGCTGTAGTAGTATGCACAAGCAAGGGTCGAATCCACATAGATTTGAGTGTTGAACAAATTGGTTTAATTAGTGTGAAAAGAAATAAAGGGGGTTTGGTTTTGATTTTTATTTAAAGCTAATGACGACAAGCAATAAAACTATTAAAGAAGCAAGCAAACAAAACAAGGAAGCAAGTATCGAAGGGATTTACCAGATTAAAAGAATTCACGGATTGGATTTCGTAGTTGTCTCCTTTCTATGCTAGAGTTTAATTGATAATAAAAATAACAATCTCGTTCAAAGTATCTTTCACTTGACTAAGGGTTGGGACGTTTGGTGTTCGAATTGCAATCCCAATATTTCTATCGTATTGTAAATTCCGGTAGGTCAAAACAATATTCAAGAAATTCATTAAGCAAATAAGAAATTTATGAATCTAGGTTTTCTTGAATTCCAGTAGGTCAACAATTAAACCTAATTGATGAAATAATGATCTTTATATAAATTTTCCATGGTAGTGCAACAATCTAAACCAAATAAATTGAATGATAAATATTTCATTAAATAAGAACGAGAAAGTTTGGAAGAATGAAAATTGTTTTAGCATAGAAATTTGACAACTACTACATCCAATCCATGAAAAAGAGAAATTAGCTACTCATATTCATGATTGAAATCACAAAATATGAATAACAATACATAAAACCTGATTGATAGATGAAAAGTAAACTCCTCCAATCCCTATTACACCTTCAAAAGTAAAAAAATAAAGCATAATGAAAAGAGTCTAGGCTTCTTCTATATCTACTAGGGCAGAACAGGTGAAAAATTAGGAAAGGAACATAGAATCCTCCTTAGAATAGGAAACTGATCTTTAGAAAAACGGGCACTGGGCGGTCGCCCACCATGGATATGAGCGGCCGCCCACATGTACAGCGGCTGAATTAACTTCTGAAACTCAAGCTTGGGCGGTCGCCCACCTTGCCCTCAGCCGTCACCCAGTTCAACAGTCGTTTTGTGCTTTTCCTTTCTTTCTGCATTCTTCCAAAATTCCTCTGAAGTCCTCCTCTTTCCTTAGCCACTTTGCTTCAACATCTTTTCCAAATACCTGAACAGTCCTCTTCTCTTCCTCAAACTCTTGGTTGACTTGGTCTTCAATGAAACTTGTTTGGGACTTTAACACCAAATTTTCTAAACTATTACATTAGGCAAATAAACATCAAAAATTGCCTCTAAATAAAAATAAACTCTCAAACTCACATAAGTTCTAAAAATTACATTAAAATAGCACAAGATACATGAAAATAGACTAAAATACTCGGAACAATAGGGGATAAAAATATAGCTGAAATCACCACATCAAATTCCCCCACGCTTAAACCATTACTTCTCCCGAGTAATATCCTAACCCCACTTCTAAAGCACCGAGTCTAACAAGCGTAGGATGGGATAAAATGACCCCTAACTCCTCTAGTCTACCAATTCAAGATGTCAACCACAAACAAAGGAGTGTAAGAAACTCCTCTCCATACAACTCCCAGATGAAAAATCAATAATGGCCCTAGCTTGAAATACAGACCAATGACAAGAAGAAACCATATCCAAACTAGGGCCCACTCATAGAAGCGAATGGGGGACTAAAAATTTCCTAATTCCCCCACGCTAGTCTCACACTACTAACTCTTTCATAAAAAGAAATCCATGTCAGGGAAAGAAGTCCCACACATGAATTTACCTCATATAAAAGCTTCAACACCCCTTATAACTCCAACAGAAAAGACTGAGGGTTTACTAACCTAACTCCTCTAAACATTCCTCCTCCATCAAAAAGAAAATCCTACCCGTACTCCGAACCCCCCTTATGACTTCACGCTGGTGATTCTAAAATATATTCATTCAATTCTCACACCTCTCCTTTTGCCATAGGCACCCTTTCATGTTTTCACCTAGCCTCTCTAATTTTTATTTTATTTTATTTTCTTTTAATTTTTTTTTAATTTTTTTTTAATTTTTTTTTAATTTTTTTTTTGAATGAAGAAACATATACATATGGTGATGAAAACAACAAAACCAATATAAACTGCACCCCACCCCCAAACAAATAGTTACATTATCCCTAATGCTATCATAAAATAAAATAGGGGGATAGAGGTACCTCCAACCAAAAAACACTGAAACTGGTCCCAAGGACCAAACGATCCACTCATACTCGAGTCCGAGATTGTCTTTCTTCTGCGAGGACGCCGGCTGCGCATCCCACGATGGCCACCCCATCAACTCCTGCGGGTCACGGTACTGAAGTGGGTGATATGGAACATGCTGTGGCGATGGAAGGGGTGGAAGTATGTCCCTTATCTCATTAAACATCGCTATCTGCTCATACTCCATACGCTGCCTCCACATACCCGCAGCAAAAATATCCTCAGTAACCTGAAACTGCATCTGCCTCTGGCTCTCTTCCATACTTGCCAGTCTCTGATCAAAACTACCAAACTGCACTCGCAGCTGCCCAATCTCACTCGACAATGACTCCACATGACCCACCATATAATAAGCTGCCTCTGTAGGGGTAAACTGCTGCTCTTCCATCTCCTCTTCTAGAACTCTCTCTGACCTTCCCCTTGACGAACCTTTACCTTGCTGCGGAGCATGCCCCTTTATTGTGAAGGTCTTTTTACTTACTGCCGTCCCAGATGACACCATATCCCTCACAATACGCTGGCGAGTGAAATTAACCCTAGCCAGCTCAATCAACCCAGAAATCAGTAGTGGAAAGCTGAAGTTGAACCTGCCCATAGCCTTGTAAGTGTTCACAATCTCCATAGATATTGCAAGCCCGATATTTAAATTCTGTCCGGTCAACACAACATTCATAAACAAATCCCATCTCCAATGTACATCATTATAATGAGACATGGGCATACTTCGCTCACAAATAAACCTATGAAGGGCTCTCAATTCTAAACTCAGATCCCTTGTCTTCTTTACATACCCATTCCTTAACAATGACATGTCAACATCCACAATTTTCGGGGCTAACCTATGGAGATTACCCTCCACATTCCTTTCCATTATTTGCGCATTATAATAGTAAGCACACGAATCAATCGTCAGCTCGGGAGACCTCATCCCATAGTAGTTATTAATATCAGCACCGGTATAACCCACTTGTTTTCCCCTCACGAATGCAATCCCCCTCTCTTCCCCCGTCTCGAAAGCATTTGCATAAAATTCTTTTACTAACATTTTCAACCCCTCATTAGCCGGTCGACACGCTAAATTAGCCCACCCATACCTTTGGAATACATCACCAATCCAAGCCCCTCGGGCTTAAACTCATTCTCAATCGTAAAACCTTTGTTTTCATACTTATCAAAAAATGTCTTGGCTTTACTCCCTACAAATTTGGTTGAGTCAAATTCAATCTCAAGGACCGGGATATTTTTCTTTCTCGACATTATCTCAACACCCACAATAATTCCACAAAATAAGCACTAAAAGGTGAGATTGAAATCTTACTTGATCGGAAAATTCGTCGGAGAAGTCACCGGAGTTAGCCGGAGTCTCGACGGAGCTTTTGAAGATGACCGGAGAAGAAAGACTATGCCTTGAACAATGATTCCCCCAACAACCCCTCAATTTCGAGCTTCAAAATCCCACCTTTCAAGCTTCTTCTTCCCTTTTTAACCTTTCAAAATTTCTTCCAAATCTTGCCTAACAATGGTGAATTGGATCCTTTTCTTTCGATTTAGAGGGTTGAGGATGGTGGGGAAGGTGATTTAGAGAGAAAAGGTTGAGACTTTGGGTGCTTGGGAAAGAGAATTTTAGAGAGAGGAAGAGATGGGAGGCAGAATTGTTAGAGAGAGAATGGGGAGGGCGGCTTAGGGTATAAAAGTTCATGCCAGAAATTGCCTTTGAGCGGTCACCCACATACACCTTGGGCGGTCGCCCATCTATACAGAAGGTTTTGTCAATTACGACTTAAGCACCTAGGCGGTCGCCCAACCCATCTCAGCGGTCGCCCATCTATACAGAAGGTTTTGCAACTTTTCAATTCAGCTTTGGGCGGTCGCCCACTTGTACAGTGGGTTTTAACAATTTCGAATTCAACGCTTGGGCGGTCGCCCACCTCATTTTGGCGGTCGCCCAATTCAACAGTGGATTTTGAACAGCTTCTTTTCTCCATTTTTTTTTTCTGGTTCAAGATCTGCACATCACCACGAAACAAAAACAAAGCGTAATATCTATTGCTACACTAAAAATGACTCAAAAAAATGAAAATCTTTTTGTAGGGTGACACTATATACACACTCCTATAAACCCACAAACTCGGAGCGATCCGTAAAAGGGCGGCACGGACTGAACTTTTGATCGTACTTTCGCTACCTACGTCCCCATTACAGTGAGCGGACTACCCACTATAACAGGCTCTAGTCACCGTAGTTCGAACCGACCCCGAATTTAAGGACAATAAAACGATAAAGCAGGCAAATAATTTTTTTATTTTTTTTTAATATCTGAATACCACCACCCCCACACTTAAAGAATGCTATGTCCTCATGGCATAAACCAAGAAAAACACAACTTAAATGCAAAGATGATAATAACTGAAAGGAAAATACTGAAAGCAATAAATGTTACATACGTTGGGTTGCCTCCCAATCAGTGCTTTGGTTATAGTCGTTAAGCTCGATGTCAAGCCCCAAAGAAATTAGGTAGCCTCCTCCGGGTCCACCAACTCGACCACATCAATCATCTCTAAGATTGAAACCCCTTCATAGTATGGCTTCAAACGATGCCCATTTACCTTGAAGGTTCTCCCACTTTTCAAGTCCTTGATTTCAACCGCTCCATGTGGAAAAAAAGTAACTACTTCGTATGGCCCATACCACTTGGAACATAGCTTACCTGGAAACAACTTTAACCTTGAATTGAAAAGAAGGACTTTCATACCCGACCTCAAAAATTTAGGCCTCAAGTGTTTCTCATGATAGCGTTTGGTCCTTTCTTTGTACAACTTTGCACTCTCACAGGACTCTTGTCGGAGCTCCTCAAGCTCATCAAGTGCAAGCAACCGCTTTTCTCCCGCAGCATTCAAATCCATGTTCAATTCTTTAACAGCCCAATATTCCTTGTGTTCCAACTCCATCGGGAGGTGACATTCTTTCCCTTACACGATCCTATACGGACTCATACTAATGGGTGTTTTATATGCCGTTCTATATGCCCACAATACATCCCCCAACTTCAATGCCCAATCTTTTCTGTTGGGACGCACTATTTTCTCAAGAACACCCTTTATTTGCTAATTACTCACCTCCACTTGGCTCGACGTTTGAGGATGATATGTTGTAGCAAGCTTATGCACAACCCCATACCTTTTCAAAACAGCATTGAACCTCTTGTTAGTGATGTGAGTACCTTGATCACTGATAATCGCCTGTGGCACTCCATACCAGCTAAAAATGTTATCAACCACAAACTTCAAAACAACATTAGCATCGTTAGTCCGTGTAGCTATTGCCTCCACCCACTTTGAAACATAATCAACAGCCACAAGTATATACAAATAGCCATAGGACGGGGGAGAAGGGCCCATAAAATCAATGCCCCACACATCAAAGATATCAATAATAAGATTATGATGTAACGGCATCTCATCTCTCTTTCCTATGCCACCGGACCGTTGGCATCTATCACACTTCTTATAAAACTCCTGAGCATCCTTAAAAATGGTGGGCCAATATAGTCCGGATTGAAAAACTTTTCTAGCGGTCTTTTGACCACTAAAATGCCCACCACAATGGAGCTTGTGACAAAACCTCAAAACACTCTCCTGCTCATGCTCAGGCACACGTCGCCTCACAAGATTATCTAGACATAACTTCCACAAATAAGGATCATCCCAAATGTAGTGTTTCACATCAGACTTAAACTTACGCTTTTGGTCATATGTGAAATTTGGCAGAATCATACTAGATACCAAATAATTAACAAAATCAGCATACCAAGGCTCTTGGACATGTAAAGTAAGAAGTTGTTCATCTGGAAAATTTTCAGTCACTGGAATCACACTCTCTTCAACATTAAGGTACGAGTAGTCCTCAAGCCTCGATAAATGGTCTGCCACCACATTTTCGGTTCCCTTTTTGTCCCGAATTTCAACATTGAATTCCTGTAACAACAACATCCACCTCAACAAACGAGGCTTAGCATCCTTCTTATTAAGCAAATATTTTAATGCAAGATGATCAGAATAGATAATCACCTTCGATCCAAGCAAGTAAGAACGAAATTTTTCCAAAGCAAACACAACAGCCAAAAACTCTTTTCGGTTGTGGTGTAATTGATTGTGCATCATTGAGTGTTCTACTTGCATAATGGATGACGAGAATGTAATTTATCTATCCGTTGTCCCAAAATAGCTCCAATAGCAAAGTCTGAGGCATCACACATGATCTCAAAGGGATGAGACCAATTGGGACTAGAAATAATGGGAGCACAAGTCAACTTCTCTTTAAGTAAATTGAAAGCATCAACACAATCTTGATCAAAGATGAACTCAGTATCCTTGGCAAGCAGATTACCTGAGGCTTACAAATTTTTGAAAAGTCTTTTATGAATCGCCTATAGAAACCCGCATGCCCAAGGAAACTTCGCACCCCCTTAACCAAACTAGGGGGAGGTAATTTAACAATCACATCAATTTTTGCTCTATCAACCTCAATCCCCTTACTCGACACAATGTGCCCCAACACAATACCATGTCGTACCAAAAAATGACACTTTTCTCGACTCAAAGTCAAGTTGGTTTCACAACACCTTTTCAAAACAGATGCCAAATTCTTTAAACAACACCTTTTCAACACACCTTTCAATCATATCAAAAAAAATGGAGGTCATGCACCTTTGAAATGTCGCGGGTGCATTGCAAAGCCCAAAAGGCATCCTCCTAAAAGAATACGTGCCAAAAGGACATGTGAAGGTAGTTTTGGATTGATCTTCAGGGGCTATGTCAATCTGATTGTACCCCAAAAAACCATCAAGAAAACAGTAGTAAGAATGACCCGCCAATCTCTCTAGCATTTGATCAATAAAAGGCAATGGGAAGTGATCCTTCTTGGTTGCATCATTTAATTTTCTCAAATCAATACACATCCTAAGACCGGTCACTTCCCTAACTGGCACATCCTCACCTTTCTCATTTTGGACAACAGTAATGCCTGATCGTTTTGGCACAACTTGTACCGGGCTTACCCATTCACTCACAATAACCGGGTAAATAATCCCGCATCAAACAATTTAAGGACCTCTTTTCTCTGACTTCCTCCATGTGAGGATTTAACCTTGTTTGTCTCTCTCTAGACGGCTTTACACCATCCAAGAGATGAATTTTATGCATGCACATAGAGGGACTAATTCCCTTAATGTCCTTTAAGGTCCACCCTATGGCCTCTCTATACTCACACAGAACAGATATCAACTGGGCCTCTTGTTTTGTGGTCAAATCTGATGCAATTATAACAGGCAAAGTCTCTCCCTCTCCTAAGAATGTATATTTTAAATTTGCAGGGAGAGTTTTTAGCTCAAGAACAGGAGGTGTCACGACAGAGGGCGCCAACTTCTCATTGAAGTGGCCTAGGGAGTGAAATGGGCTATCACTCAGGTGAAAATCACCCGCCTTATCATCAATGGCCATTACGTGGAAACTCACATTATCCCCAATCTTCTCACCGCCATTTAGAAGCCTCTCCAATTCATTAACCTCTCAAACATGCCACTTAGACTCATCATGCACACACTCATCAATAATATCCAACTCACCTACAAGCATGCAAGACACATCATGTTCCACAGGATGTTTCATTATATCAAACACATTTATTTCAATCCTTTCATTTGCCACAGTCATGGAAAGAGTGCCATTACCAACATTTATCACGGTGTTGGTCGTTGCCATGAATGGTTGCCCAAGCAATATGGGTGAGTCACGGCGACTTCCTTCACCGCGAGGCATCTCAAGAACCACAAAATCGACCAGAATAATCAATGAACCAACCTGAACTAAAACATCCTCTACGATGCCCAAGTGTCTTTTAATTGACCTATCGGCAAGTTGTAGGGCCATCATAGTGGGTTTTAGTTCGGGTAAACTCAACTAGAGATACATGTAATAGGTCAACAAATTTATGCTAGCCCCGAGATCTAGCATAGCCTTCACCATGTTAGAATCCCCCAAAGTAATGGAAATTAGAAAACTCTCGGGATCTTTCATTTTTGGCGGAAGACTATGTTTGACCACAACACTTGCACTCTCTCCCAACAACAATCTATCATCTTTCCCGTACTTAATTTTCCTGGAATTTATTTCTTTAAAGAATTTTGCATAAGTCGGAACATTCTTTAACACATTCAAAAGAGGTAAATTTATATTTACTTTCGAAAACATGCCAATCAGCTCTTTCATTTGATGATCTAGTTTATTTCTTAAAAATCTTCAAGGAAATGGGACGGGAGGTACATATGGCTTGGGGATGGGAGTATCAGCAATCACATCTTTCCCCAATCCATTTGTGCACTCATCATCAGACACAACATCCTCAACAACCATAGTTTTAACATTAGGTGGTTCCAAAATAGGGGACTCCACAACAGGGGATTTAGGGGGAGAAGAAGGAGAAGCTACCTGATTGTCTACCTGTTTGCCACCACAGTAAGGTGATGATGGCCTTAGCTTGCTCCCCTTGGCTAGGGAATATACACATTGTCATCCCTATAGTGCTTCAGTCAATTGACCCATTTGGATCTCCAACTTTTTCATTGCAGCAGCTTGGTTGTTACTTGCTTGATGCTGCTCTGCTCTCATCTGATGTTGCTCAGCTCTCATCTGATCTATGACCTCTTCCCAAGGCTCTTTCTTGCTCTCAAAGGGTCCCGGTGACGGTGGAGGATGGAGAGGCTTATTCTGCTGCTGATTGCCTCCCCAAGAAAAATTAGGGTGCTTCCCCTACCCAGGATTGTATGTCTGAGAGAATGAATTGTTCTGTGCAAACCTCTGCATATATGACTGCATCGCCTGTACCTGTTCAGGATCATACAAAGGGGGACTAGTGGTGGGGAAAACATCATAAGAATGAGTGTTAGAACCATAAGTTACACAACCATCATGTATTACTTACCAACATATGACACATTAGATGCAGCATTAGAAGTACTACTCATGTCCAACTTATCAAATTTTTGATTTAGTAGTGCAATTTGTCTTGTAATTTCATCACTCATCCCTACTCTGTTCACACTATTGGTTTTACCCCTTGACCCCTTTTGTTGAGAGTTAGATGCTAGCCTCTCAAATAGGGCTTGGGTCTCCTCAGCAGTTTTGGCTCCTAAAGAACCTCCAGCTGCGTTGTCAACTATAGCCTGATCAGCTTGTGTCAACCCCCATAAAAATTCTGATGCAATAAAGGTTGAGAAAAATTATCTTTGGGGTTCTTGCACCAAAAGCATCTTAAATCTGTCCCATGCTTCATGAAATGCCTCAAATGAGTCTGTGTGAACCCTATGATTTTTGTACGAAAGTGGCTAACGTAGCATGTGGGAAGTATTTTCTCAAAAATATATCATGTAACTCATCCCATGTATTAATGCTCCTAGGTGGGAGAAACATTAACCACATCTTAGCATTGTCTCTCAAAGCAAAGGGAAAACATTTAAGCCTTAGGTGCTCATCGGTCACACCCTCTCTCAACGGAAATCCTGACACTATCATCATATATTCCCTCAAGAAATTCAAAAAGTCCTCAGATGGGAGGCCATGAAATTGAGGGATCATGTTGAAAAGATGGCCTTTGACCTCATAACTTTTTGTTGCATCAGTTAACACAATGCACGACACAGATGTGTCAACCCTAGGCCTAGAGAAGGCATCCATAGTGGGCGCTTCCAACGCCATTTCAAATTCAACTTCTTCTCCCTCGGTGGAAGAAGTTTCAAGGTCACTTTCGAGGGGATTGCCCACTTTTAGTTTAAGTTCTTTTAAACGCTGACCCAACCTATCAATGTCATCGTTCAATGGTTCCAGGGTAGGACTCAAAGAACGCTGACCAAGCATACAGAGCTAAACGAACTTGTTCAAATCACAACAATCCCCGGCAACGGCGCCGAAAACTTGATGGATAAAATCTCCTCTTATTAAAAATACCTAGCAAGTGTACTAGCTACCGCTATAGTAGTATGCACAAGCAAGGATCGAATCCACAGAGATTTGTGTGTTGAACAAATTAATTTAATTAATGTGAAAAGAAACAAAGGGGTTTGATTTTGATTTTTATTTAAAGCTAATGACGAAAAGCAATAAAACAATTAAAGAAGCAAGCAAACAAAACAAGGAAGCAAGTATCGAAGGGATTTGCAGTTAAAAGAATTCACGGATTGGATTTCGTAGTTGTCTCCT
Source organism: Adenophora triphylla var. japonica (assembly GCA_022495995.1). NCBI lineage: Eukaryota > Viridiplantae > Streptophyta > Magnoliopsida > Asterales > Campanulaceae > Adenophora > Adenophora triphylla. The sequence continues at coordinate 686,400 of JAFEMH010000331.1, forward strand.
TTCTATGCTAGAGTTTAATAGATAATAAAAATAACAATCTCGTTCAAAGATTCTTTCCCTTGACTAAGGGTTGGGACGTTTGGTGTTCGAATTGCAAGCCCAATATTTCTATCGTATTGTAAATTCTGGTAGGTCAAAACAATATTCAAGGAATTCATTAAGGAAATATGAAATTTATGAATCTAGGTTTTCTTGAATTCCGGTAGGTCAACAATTAAACCTAATTGATGAAAGAGTGATCTTTATATAAATTGTCCACGGTAGTGCAACAATCTAAACCAAATAAATTGAATGATAAATATTTCATTAAATAAGAACGAGAGAGTTTGGAAGAATTAAAATTGTTTTAGCATAGAAATTTGACAACTACTACATCCAATCCATAAAAAAGGGAAATTAGCTACTCATATTCATGATTGAAATCACAAAATATGAATAGCAATACATAAAACCTGATTGATAGATGAAAAGTAAACTCCTTGAATCCCTATTACACCTTCAAAAGTAGTAAATAAAAGCATAATGAAAAGAGCCTAGGCTTTTTCTATATATACTAGGGCAGAACGGGTGAAAATTAGGAAAGGAACATAGAATCCTCCTTAGAATAGGAAACTGATCTTCTGAAAAAGGGGCACTGGGCAGTTGCCCACCTTGCTTCTGAGCGGCGGCCCACATGTACAGCGGCTAAATTAACTTTTGAAACTCAAGCTTGGGTGGTCGCCCACCTTGCCCTCAGCGGTCGCCCAGTTCAACAGTCGTTTTGTGCTTTTCCTTTCTTTCTGCATTCTTCCAAAATTCCTTTGAAGTCCTCCTCTTTCCTTAGCCAATTTGCTTCAACATCTTTTCCAAATACATGAACAGTCCTCTTCTCTTCCTCAAACTCTTTGTTGACTTGGTCTTGACTTGGTCTTCAACGAAACTTGTTTGGGACTTTAACACCAAATTTCCTAAACTGTTACATTAGGCAAATAAACATCAAAAATTGCCTCTAAATTACAATAAACTCAATAAACTCTCAAACTCACATAAGTTCTCAAAATTACATTAAAATCCCACAAGATACACGAAAATAGACTAAAATACTCGGAACAATAGGGGATAAAAATATAGCTAAAATCACCACATCAGTATCCCCCTCCAGCGATACCAAGATCCTTTGCACATCGGTGACGTCCCACGCACGGTGAACCTCACGCTCCAATAAGGTCCATGGGTACAGACCACGCGCTCAAAATCGAAGCTATCCGGCAAGGCCCGTGCCTCCTCATGGTCGGGGTCCGAGTCCACGATCCCCGCCTCCTCGTCCATGGTTCGGTTGGAGTGGCTCCACTTCCTGATATCCGGAAACTTGGGATTGCGATCATCCAGCTCAAACTTGTGCAACGAAAAGATGGCATACCCCCATATCTGTACAAGAAAATAGGGCAGATTCAGTACAAAGGCACAGGCAAAACGTACAGATAAACGACAAAGAATGTCAGAAAATGTACCTCCCAAGTGTAGGAATACCCTGACATGGTATCCCTGGTATGCCTACATGCCTCATCCATGGCATGATAGCAGAAGGCCAGTCCGGCTGAGCCCAAATCATAGGTCCTCACCAGGTCCAGATCCTCCAGCAACCCCAAAAGAGCAAGGCGAGCTGTAGAGGAATGGTTAGCAAAGATAGTCTCTGATAAGATATACCAGAGAGCACCCCTCACCAACCGATCCGTGTCCGCATTAGGCTTGTCAGCATAAGCCTCGAGCTGATCGCGAAGAGGCGGTAATAGCAAGAAAATCAGTAGGGGTCATCGTAGCTTCCCCAAAGCGAAGGTGGACCATGTGGGTAGTGTCCCACCACCTCTCCCTAATAGCTTGAAGGACTTGAGGAGTCTGCCTCATCCCGCGGATATTATCAACAAAAGTAAGGAGCCCCGTCTGAGCCACCTGAGCCCGGACTCCTTCCAAATCCTTGACTTTGTCCCACAAAGTCTTGGCAAATTTGGCACTTCCCCGACAGTTCTTAGTTGCCCTAAACGGCTGCAAAATAGAGAAAGGACAAGGGAGCAATGTCAGAAATCATCCCATGGAAAAACTTCAAGGAAATAAGAGAAAATTTTCATTGAGGTATTTCATCAAACACTTAGCGTGCACACTAGAAAGTCATGTCCAAGGAAGCATTTGGCTACCCAAATCAATCCCTCCTACAATCCAAGATGTGTAGGGAACTCATACACATGTCAATACACCAACAACATCCAACGACATCAACAAAAAATGAAGCATGCAATGATAGAACCAAGTTCTAGAAAAATGACCAAATGGATGAATTTGGGGATTCCACACAAGGGATTCAATACAATGCAAAGAATGAAACAAGATTGAGAAAGAGATTCTTACAAAACCCTTACGGATAGTATGGGAGATATACGAAGGTCGATCGAATGTGAGGTCATCCCGCGAATAATCCTTCCTAAGAAAATGGCTACTAAAAATCGGATTTTTCATCTCTTGAGCCATGGATAATGGAAGAAGGAAAGATCAAAATGTTGATTGAGAAGAGAAATCAACAATCAACACACAAGAAATCTCAGAAAAAGTGCCTTGGCTCGGACTTGCAAAAACAAGTTTGAAATGGGTGTTTTAAAATAAACATACAGCTGCTGTTATATTGCCTCGACAGTCCTTGTCCCACGCGATACAGGCTGTCCCGCGCGAGACAAACCCCCTGGAAAAGTACAAAATTGTCCTTGACAATAAGTGTCTACGCAACGTCAAAGTTTAAAATTTTGACACATTTACCCTCGGAAATGATACCCTAGCAAGGAAACATGAAGAAATCGGTACCGCAAGTCACGGAACGAGCCGAACGTGGCATGCGCACAATCGTCCGATACGGCATCCAGTCACCCGAAATGATTGATTCAGAGATCAGATCATCCCGCACGATTCAGAGCTCAGACAGGTGAATCGTCATAAAAAAGCACGATTCAGAGCCAAGACAGGTGAATCGTCAAAACAAAAGCCCGATTCAGAGCCTAGACAGGTGAATCGTCAAATCAAAAGCCCGATTCAGAGCCCAGACAGGTGAATTGTCATCAAAAGCCCGATTCAATGCCCCAACAGGTGAATCGTCATCCCCAACAAAACCCCGATTCGGAGCCCAGATAGGCGAATCGTCACAAAGCCAACAGAATGCGAAGGACTGGACATGTATGCCTTTATTTTCTAACATCTTTCCCCACAGGTTCGGAGCCCAGACAGACGAATCTTCAGATAGATAGGTATATTCAGAATTGGACCTTGATTTGATTCCTCAGTATGAATTTGCCTTTTCAAAATAAAATCTCCTCGATTTTCAAAATACCTTAAGCAGCCTTTTTCGTGTTTTGGAGTCGAACTATGTTATGGTCCAATTCTCCGATAGAGATACGTAGGAAACCGTGCGACTCGACCATCCCGATGACCAGAATGATGTATTTTCTATCATCGACATGACTTCTTCCATAAGACTTATCGCCGAGGGGCTCTGTAGATACCCCATTCTGAACCCATCGGAGCAGAGTAATACCACTCTAAGTCTCGCCTTGAGTCAAGAGTAGAAATCCACCATTTCGTCATGTTTCGTTAAGTTTTGACTAACAACCGTTAATTTGGACTGAACTGCATACGAGATAACGAGGGAAGGACAGAATTGTCCAGAGCAGCCTTGTCCCGCGCGGGACATGGCGTGTCTCTCACGAGACTAAGCTCCTGCAGGCGTGCAGAAACCAGTTTTCTCGTCGATTTCAACCTCTTTCTTGATAAATCTTATCATCATCTGGTTCTCCAATAGCAATTGAATTCAGGAACCTTCCTAGGGTAATTTCCCTCTCCACCTTTACCTCTTCAACCTCCTATAAATACTTGATGACTTTCATTATTTCAGAGGTCAACAATTTTGGATCCCTGATCCAAATAACACAACACACACATTTTGTGGGTTTCTCTCCCTGAAAGATTCCTACAAAATCCCCCTAAATCACCTAAAGTTTGTTTATCAACCTTGTTGATCAACAAACATCGAAGTCCGAATCAAGGATTGAGGCGAAGCTCTGTCCGCATCAAGATTCAAGTCTAGGATTGAGTCGAAACTCTGTCCGAATCTCTTCTTCAAAAAGGTAATCTTCCTTCCTTTTCTAATTTATTGTTAGAGTGGTATAGAACATTGAACCTAGGATCGGCCTAGAGCTTCTCCAAATCATGGGGACTGTCTCGAAGCAATTGATCCTATATTCCGTTTAACCTCGTTAAATGGATATTTTAATTGTTTATTTAAAATGTCTTTTTTTTATTTGAAAAATCCCCCTTTAGCAAGACCAATCTCCGTATTGGGTGGAATGAGTGCTCCTTGACCTTCCCATTCCATAACCTAAGCCCCGAACCCAAAATCTTTCAAAAAAGGGTTTTTCTATATTTTCAATCAATAATATAGGTGGCGACTCTAAAAACGAAAACAAATAGTCCAGGAAAACCGAGTTTTTCCGCGCATCGCTACAATTGCACGATATCTCTCAGTGTGTTCACTTGTATTACTTCTTTGACTCGACTCCTCTCTGAATTGTGAATCTCTCTTAAAAAGTGTTAACATCTGTTAACTCATATTTATCCTTTTAGATGTCTCTTGGTGGGTGCCTAATCTAAGGGAAACAGCTGCTCCACTCTTGGTATGAAGCCATTTCAATGTGATCAAAATGACATCAAGAGAAAGTTTGGGTCAATTGACAAGATCATTCGAAAGAGGGCTATCCATGAAGGTAAATAAGAGTGAAAGCTACCCACAAATAACTTTTCCCACAAATTAAAAATGGGTGGGTGCATCGTAGAGGCAAGCAAGACAAGAATTCAATTCATTGACTTTTTTAGAGGAGATGTGTCCCCTGAAGTGATCACATCCCATAGATTTATCCTACACGTGTTTATACATTATGCATCATTATCTTAGTCATAAATTAGGTCAACCTGGTCATTGGTGAAAATATTATACAAATCTTTTTCTTTCCCTAATTTATTAGGTTAAAAGATCTTATGCTCAATAAAATTGTGAATTTCTTGTTTATGATGATAATGTGTTTAGGGGGGGTATTTGTGCAAATATTTGTGATATTTTTATGGCAGGTATATTATTCACAAAGGAGAAAGGAATTTGACCTTTTCAAGGTTTGCTAAAAATTGAAACATCTAAGGAATTTCAAGAAGTTGAGGTTAATTCCTAATTCGGATACCAAGGTATTAAGTTCTCTCCTTCTTAAACTATATCTCCCTAGGTGTCCTTCTCCTACTAGGTCTATTTTATTGGAGGGAACACAAAGTGTTGCATATGATATGATTTCTAATGTGGCCACATCTAGACTCATATCTGACCCATTTCATTCATTCTGGTCAAAAAGGGGGGAGAAGTAAGTCAAAATTGAGGATAGAAACTGAAGTTGAAAATAGAAACTGAAACTTGTTTGATAATTTAGTGGGAGTTTTCTATATTTGGTGAACTGGTTTTTATGAAGGGAAAGAGTAAGTCAAAAGGGTAGATACAACTGAAGTTTGAGGATAAGTTGTTACAAATTTAGGGAGAGTTGGATCATTTGCTTATTTAAGGGGAGATTAATATGTGATCATTAGTTTATTCTATATGATCTTGGCTTATGATTCGTTTTGACCAGAAAGCAACAAATCAGGGAAAGATTGAAAGTGTGTGATGTCTCACACACATTGACAAGTCAAAGATTGACTTATATTAAGATTTGTTACTTTCTTTATATTAGTTAATTTAGGTAAATATTGTATATATTGTAATTAGGTTTATTTTATTTACTAACCTATTAACCAAACATTGGATATGTTTAGTGTATATTTTGATTATTTTATAGGATCTCTCACACAAGGAAAGAATACAAGATAAGGAATGATTGCTTGGATTAAATAAAGAAGGTAAAAGTCTAATTGAAAAAGATCTTCTCATGCAAATCATCTTCTACAAACAAGGACATTCTTCTCTCTATAATAGAAGTACACAACACATTATTTTCTGCGGTTTTTAGACTCTAGATTACCGAAGGTTTATAGCTTCTTAGAGTTCTAAAGTGTGAGAGAGCGCTTTTGATTATTTTGTTCTTCTCTTAGTGTTCTTTCGTGTAACCGAGTTCGTTATTTATTTTTAATAAGAGAAGATTTATTGTCTACAGCAAGTTGTTATAGATAAGTGTTAATTTCGTGTTTTAGTTTAATTTAAACTGTTTATTTCGCTGCTTTTTGTACTGGTGCTAGTGCTGGTGCTATCACATCAGGACTTACATCAGGTTCGTTTGTGTTCAATTGTCATTCCTAGCCGCTCAATTTCTTTCAAATATAATTAAAAATTAGATTTTAATTTTTTTTTGATAAAAATAAAATGATATGAATTGAAATAGAGTGTGTTAATGTTCAGATTAGTTTTAAGAGTAGGAAAAAATTATAACACGAAAATGACGAATTAGTTAAAGATATTAGAAAAAATAATTATTAATTAATTAAATAAATAAATATTAACACAACAATTTTTATCATTTTCAAGAAACAATTTCGCTACTAACTCATATTTTCTCTCCAAATTGAAATATTCTCCGTCCAACTTTCCATCCAAAATAAAATTTGGATTTTCTTTTAAAATTTCTCATGTGAATCTATTATAGTATATACTCCCTCCGTCCCACGATAATATGCAAAAAGACCCTTTTGGACGTCTCACAATAATCTGTACTTTCCTAAAATTGAAATGGGACCCACTTCTCTCTATTCACAACCATTACTCACTTACTCCACTTTCTCTCTCCTACTCAACCATCTACATTCACAACACATCACCTTTTTCACTTTTTATCTTAATTCCCGCGTCACCACAAAAAGTGCATATATTATTGGAACCGGGGACTATATATATAGAGGTGTAAAAAAAGTTCCTTATACCAAATATAGCGGTACCATCTTCCGTTTTTTGCAGTGATGCTAAGGATTATACGGAAATTGATTCTTAATTTAAATTAATTGTTTTCCTGATATTATGTTCGATCCCAAATACTTGTCGATTTTGGACAAATTTTAATCTAAAATAATTGTCGATATTAGTTTAAAAGTATTTAAATTTCTATTTTAACCTTGTATTTAAATTTATTTTACCTTTTTAATTGATTTATGATGAGAAGTAATATAGGAGATATGTAATAAATAAATATAAAAGTGGTACTTTAATAATTAAGTGGGCGATTGAACCGCATAAACCGTTCACGATTCAATGGGTCGGGGGCCTTCAAATACGACACGGGTCAGGCCCAATTACAAAACACAACCTATGAAACGACAAGTGGAGTGAGCTTTCCTACCATACGTCATCTTTGTCTTACTCAACTTAATCATAAGTCGACCAAATTAAATAGCTTCCCTACCATACCTCATCTTTGTCTTACTCGACTTAATCATAAGTCAACCAAATTAAATAGCTGGCAGCAACGTCGACTAAGGTTATGCCACGAACAATCCTTGTCCGGTATGCATGGCCGATCACATCAAGTTGCACTCTTTTGACCATTCTCCACTGAATTCCAGATGTCAAAGTGGTCTTCGTCCCAACAATCTCTCCTAGAATTCCAACAATCTCTCCTAGAATTCCGCACCAAGACTCTTCACCACCTCAATTTACAATGGTCTATGATAAATTCAGTTGCACTCTTTTGACCATTCTCCACTGAAATGTGCGGGATATTCTTCTGTTTAGTATTGACAGCATCCCATGAATCTGGACACTGAAAGATGATTTCCTTCATGACTGAGATGTGACTTTTACTCGCTGCTAAGTGAAGTCCTGTATTCTTACAATCTTCATCACCAATAGAAACTCCAGATGGATCGACAAGTAAGAGCTCTTTTACCACTTCTGCAATAACCCATAAGTACACCATAATGAACTGGTGTGTGTCCATTCTCATCTGCCTGCTTAACTAGACTTGGCTTCCATTCCAATAATTCTTGTACACAATCTGAAGAAAAAAAAAGAGAAGAATTTTAATTTCTAGTTTTTCCATGCACTTTCTTATTATGCCTTTTGCATACCAATACAGAAAACATGATTAAGTTAAGTAATACCCCATTTGTCCCATTTTTAGAAAAATATTTATTATGGCGTCTAGTCAACACTTATCCCTCTTAGTCAACGGGTCCCGCATGGGTCCCGCGGGATCCCGCGTCCCGCAAATGGGACGGGATGGGACGGAGTATTTTAGTCCCATCCCGTTTTGTCCCGTCCCGTTTCGTCCCGCTCCCGTCGTGGGACAACGTAATTTCGTCCCGTCCCGTCCCGTCCCGTATTCCCGTATTGACGGCTCTAATAGTTACAAGGCATCAATACACGATTTTGGTAACGCATTCCTTAAACTAGTGTTACTTTCGTGCGATGCACGAACAGCTAGTAACACATAAAAGACAAAAATTAATACAAATACAACAGAAAATAGAGATGTTTGTATACATTGTAAAAGACTTCTTTAAAAATTATATTATCAGTACAAATATCAGATTGAAGATCACAAAAATAAATCTATATTTAAGGCATAGTTAGTTTGTATAAAACGCGTTTTATACGCAAATTCCCGTTCTATTCAATAATACTCACGTTTGTCGTCCCTTTTTCAATTCTATGAAATTAAACGCATATTTTTGTTGTAAACATGGTTATTGTGTATTGAACGTGATATGTGCGTAATTTTAGTTAAGAAACAGGTGATTAAGGGAAGTAAACAGTATCACTTAGTTTTCGCTAACGATTGGGAAAGCGTAATCTATCCTACTCTGGACTCTAGTAATTCTCCAAACAAAAAAATTACATGAAACTTTCAAGTATCATCAATTTCGATTTTTGATAAGTGATTTTGTTCTTGATCCGTATTCAACTTCTACATCCACGTTTGATTTTTACATATTTCATTAATGTTATTGTTATATAATATTTTAAGATTTATGTATATAGATTAATATAGTAATACTATTTCATCCGCCCCAAAATATATAATTTATTTTCATTTTTTAGAAAAACAATAAAGAGTGTTATTTTCTTACATCCACGTTTGATTTTTTTCTTTCTTTTTATTCACGTGAAAGTTAAGGCATATTTTTATAAATATATTATACTTCTAAAACATTAGGTAAATGTATAATTAATATTCATAATTTACCTATATAAAGTCTAAATTCAAAAATATACTGATTCTCTTATGACAAATAAAGTATACTATAATCACACAAAAGTTCAAAAATAGCTAATAATTGAAAATGAGAATACAAATATTATTATTAAAAACAAAAAGCCAAATATATATACTCCCTCCGCCCCAGAAAATGCTTCACCTTTTACCCAAAATGGCGTCCCGTTTGAAGCTTCACCTTTTCTAAAATGAAAAAGTTTTATTAATATTCTATTATACCCACTAACTATTTCCTCCACTCATTCTCTCTCCTAATTTACTATTACACTCACAACACTTTTTAAATTTACTATTTTCTCTACTAATTTTCTCTCCTAATTTCAAATTACACTCACAACATTTTTTCTTTCCACCTATTTCCTTAATTTGCATGCCGAATCTAAAATAGTGAAGTATTTTCGGGGACAGAGGGAATATATATATATATATATATATATATATATATATATATATATATATATATATATATAAATATATGTATATAAATATATGTATTGATCACCTCATTAGCATTTAATTTTTAGGCAAAAACACAAGGCAAGACCCTAGCTATTTATGCAATAAAAGATTGTAAATCAGATGGACCATTGACTCAGTCCAAGACAACAATGACCGGCCCATTTTTTCCCCAAAATTATTTCATTGTAAGGATAATTATATCCTTTGAAAGTGACATTTCTAGGAGGGAAAATGACTTTCTTGCTTTTATATATATAATATAATATAATATTTGAACTATTTTCAATTGATTTTCTACTCTCATACCATATACTTACTCTCACGTCGTAGGGTCTATGCCAGTAGAGCCACGACTAAGTTTACATGTATGTTTATCCTTTTAAGGCCATTCGGAGCAGCTGGGATTATTCGACCCACCGAACAAGGGTTGATCTGTCATTTTTGGCGTTATCAGTTTATTTCCATTGCTGAAAACGATAGAGATACCCATTGTTTGGCCTAATAATTTGCAACCATCACATTTAATGGAAGATAGACCTACTGCAAGCTTTACGATTGATCCTGAGAATCAACCAACGAAAGATAACACTGCCGGAAAAAGCGGCAGAATCCCATAGGACTCTGTGGCTCATCACCCAATAGAGGTTCACTACAAGAAAACAGGCAGATACCGACGGATTTTTTCGTCGGTAATCATTAGAAATCCATCACTAAATTTATTTAGCGACGGATTTTCTACGATTAAAATCCGATGTTAAAACGTGCGTCGATAAATTTTTCGACGAAATACCGACGGTTCTCAATTAGCTTTAGCGACGGATAATTCCATCACTGTTGTTTTAAAATTCATCGGTATTTTCGTAAAATAATCGACCAATTCAAAGCCTACGCTGACGGATTAGCGACGAATTTTTCGTCTTTATTTAAATGGTCGTTTTATTTTTGGACCATTTTAGTGATGGATTATCGACGGATCATTCAGTTGCTATTATTTATGATGCTGAAATATTATTAATATTACTGACGGATTATTCCGTCGCTATATTTATTTAAAAAATACAATATTTATTTGTTTTTTATGCCAAATTATTGAGGGCTTTCTCGACGAATATTTCCTTCGCTAAATTGGCATTTTATATTAAAAAATTACATATATATTTAAAACTATATATTAATATATTTTTAATATATATATATATATATATATATGTATATATATCCTAAATATTTTTGTCAAAAACAAATTATAATGTCAATCAATTTAAATCAGTCCCTTAAATTTTATTAATCTTAAATCAGTCCTTGATATTTCATAGTTACACTTTGCTTCCTTAAACTTTTTTACACTCAAATCAGTCCTTACATATTCTTTCATTTCAACTTTGATCCCT